>CM072549.1:31224738-32424738 GCA_036898215.1 Platycarya strobilacea | reverse complement strand
CTAGATACGAATTTATGATCTTCCTCTAACGGGTCGCAGTGAGAAAATTGGGCGCATGATTGGTGAATCATTGGGGGAGGTTCTAAAAGTTGATTTGACGGAGGGAAAATGTGATTGAGGCAAGTTCATGCGAGTTTGAGTTCGCCTTGATGTGTCTAAACCTCTGTTACGAGGAAAGCTTTTGTGTTTGGGCATGAATGGACCCTGTTGGGTGGTATTTGTGTACGAGCATCTTCCAAAATTTTGTTTCTTTTGTGGACATATTGGACATATGTTGAAGGATTGTGAACAAGTGGGTTCGATGAATGTGATTGTGGGCAATCTTCCCTATGGTCATTGGCTACGGGATGGTCGTGTTCTTCCCGCAATTAATCGGAGTGGCCGTTGGGTACCATCAACGGTGACAAATTTGGTAGGTGAGGGCCATAGTAACGGTCCAACTCGAATTCCAAACGGTCCAGCGCAATCAATGGATGAGGGTATTATTGCTGATATTGCACCATCTTTGGTGGAAGGGGTAGAGACGAAACTGCGTGCGCATTCTTCAGAACAATTAATGGACGTGGATAATATTGTTAATTCAAATTTAATGGCGATAGGAAACGTAAATGGAGAGGCACATGATTCTCTACAAGACCTTCAAGATTCTGTAGAAGGAGCATTGAACAAGAAGGAAGGAAAGGGGTGCGAGTTATAGATGGGCCCGAAAGTGAATGAAGCTAATTTGGGCTCTATGCTAGCAGAATCTCAATTGGGCTTATCTTATACAGGCCCACAAACTCACAACCCGAATTCAAGTAAGGAGGCTTTAGTGAAAGGAAAGGCTAGGGCTTTATGGATTAGAAAAGGTGATGGGGATCGACAAGCGAGCTCTCCAGTATCCTAAACCCATGCCTTATAATCCAAACAGCGGTCCACCACCAAGCTCAAGGAAGTTCCGGCGAAGAAAGGAAAGAGTATTTTGACTGATGATACAATTTGTGGTCTCCTTGATGTACTCGTTGAATCGACAGTGGCTTAATTTAGCCTTGCCAAAAAACATGAAGCACTTATATTGGAATTCCCGTGGGCTTGGAAACCCATAGGGAATTCGAGCTCTTTGTGATCTTGTCATGAAAGAAGGTCTCGACTTGCTGTTCCTGCAAGAGACGAAATTACAGGCGTGAGGTATGGATTTTCGTAAGGTTAAATTTGGATTTCTAATTATTTTTCGATTGATGCAATTGGGCGTAGTGGAGGATTGTGTTTGATGTGGACCTTTGATTTGAATGTTATTATTAAGTCTTTCTCAATGAATCATATAGATGTTCATATCCAAATGGGAAATGTCCCTGAATGGACGTTCACGGGTGTCTATGGCAATCTTGAGGTCTCAAATAGAGTCAATACATGGAATCTCATTAAAACCCTCAACTCTATTGAGACAATCTTGTGGTTGCTAGGGGGTGATTTCAATGAAGTTTTGCACTTTCATTTGAAGCGTGGGGGGAGACCTAGACTTGTAGTTCAGTTTGGGCTTTTCGTGATGCTCTTTGTGATTGTAGTTTGAGGGACTTGGGTTTTGTGGGACCTAGGTTCACATAATAGAATGGGAGGGAGGGTGATGCTAGTGCTTCTGAACGCCTTGATAGATTTTTGGGGAATAACTTGTTGTCTCAATTGTTTCCTCAAGTTGCTAATATGCATGGGTGTGCTGCTCATTCTGATCATTTTCCAATTGTATTTGAATCATATTTTTCTAGGGATCCTCAACATAGACAAAAGTTTTTTCGTTTTGAAGCGATGGGGGTTGGAAAGGAAAAATGTGAGAAGATCATTGAACAAGTCTAGAGAAATAGTGTTGGCAGTAATGGTATGGAAGGGATCATGCAAGTAATTAAAGGGTGTGGGGAAGAGTTATCCATGTGAAAGAAGGTTTCTTTCGGACATGTTAGGAAAAGATTAAATGAAGCAAGGATACAACTTGAAAGAAATCAGTTGTTGGAATCTTATAACCCCAACCCTGATGGGATTAAAAAAGCAAGAAAGGAAGTCCAATTGTGGCTGGAAAGAGACGTGGTAATGTGGCGTCAAAGGTCTCGATTGCAATGGCTGAAGGAGGGAGATCAAAATACTCTTTTTTTCCACTCAAGAGCTTCTTATAGGCAGAAGCGAAATTTTATCAATGGTCTAAAAGATGGGGGTGGACATTGGCTTCAAGGTGTGCAACGAGATTGGCTGATTGTTGATTTTTTTCAAAAAACTTTTTAATTCATATGTGCAGGGAGATTAGGAGACTGTTTTTAGACTTGTGGACAGGAAAGTTACTTTAGAAATGAACTTTGATCTTACAAGACCCTTTGTAGCTGAGGAGATAAAAATTGCTCTCAATCAAATGCACCCAACAAAGGCTCCTAGACCAGATGACATGTCAGTCTGCTTTTATCAATCCTATTGGCATACTGTGGGTAACTCCAGTGACAAAGCTGTGTTAGATTTTTTGAATTCAAGTAAATTAGCTTCACAACTAAACCACACTTTTATATGATTGATTCCAAAGAAGAAAACGCGTGAGTTTGTTCTTGATTTCAACTGTTCAACTAATGTAATGTGCGCTATAAGTTGGTTTTGAAGGTTATAGTAAATAGATTAAAGATGTATTTACCTGATATCATTTCTGAGTCACAATGTGCTTTTTTTGGTGGGGGGGGGGGGGGGCAGGGGGGGAGATTGATTAGTGATAATGTCTTAGCGGCTTATGAGATTGTGAATTATTTGAGGAACAAAAGATATGGGAAATAAGGGTATATGTCCATTAAACTGGATATGAGTAATGCATACGATAAAGTTGAGGATAATTTTTAAAAAAAAAAATCATGTTAAGGATGTGTTTTGCGGTTAGTTTTGTTAGTCTCATTATGGAATGTATTAAAACTTTTTTTTTTTGTTTTTAGTTTAGTTTTAATTAATGGTAAGACTCAAGGGCCTATTTACCCATCAAGAGGTATTAGGCAAGAGGATCTTTTTTCTCTTTATCTTTTCCTTTTCTGTATGGAAGGTCTTATTGCTCTCTTGAAAGACATTGAGATGAAGAGAAGTTTGAGAAGGGTGAAGGTTAGTTGAGGAGCACCTATGGTGACTCACCTCTTATTTGCCGATGATAGCATTCTTTTTTATTGTGCTAATGTTGAAGCAACTAGAGTTATTCAAGGTTTGTTGGATACTTATGAGTTCGCAATGGGGCAAAAAGTGAATAAAGGGAAAACAACTATGATTTTTTCAAAGAATATGGATGTTGTCAAACATAGAGAATTGTTGCAGTTTTGGGGTGTAAGATCTTTCTAGTAGTATGATAAATACCTCGGTCTCCCAAATTTTGTTAGAAGGTCGAAAACTGGTGCTTTTGAGGACATAAAGAGAAGGGTATGGTCACACTTGCAAGGCTGGAAAGGGAAGTTACTTTCGCAAGAAGGCCGTGAGATTCTCATAAAGCAGTCAAATTATCCATTCCCACTTATTCTATAACCTGCTTTAAATTGCCAATTTCTTTATACCATGAACTTGAAGGGAGGATGACAAGATTTTTGTGGGGTCAACGTAACAATGAACGAAGAATTCATTGGCTGAGTTGGCAGAAATTTTGCATGTCTGAGTTTTGAGGGGGTATGGGTTTTTGAGATCTCCATATGTTTAACATGACTTTGTTGGCAAAACAAGGGTAAAAACTTTTCAAATTGAGAATTGTTTGCTGCAAATTTTTTTTAAAGCTAAGTATTACCCTTATTGTTATTTTTTTCAAGCTTCTTTAGGTACTAATCCATCTTATGCTTGGAGATGGATCGTTTAGGCTAGGTCTTGGCTTTTGCAAGGTTGTAGGTGGAGAATAGGAAGTGGTGAAAATGTAAAGATTTGGAATGATCCTTGGCTACCGGGTTGTAGAGTGCTAAATCCAAAATTACAGTAGAAATGTAACTGAAGTTGATACGGAGGCAATAATGGCTAGTTTTATTGATGGTACCACAAAAGCTTGAAATATACAGTTGGTTAGAGCTACATTCAATCCAAATATAGTAGAGGAGATTATAAAAGTTAGGCTGCCAGCAGTTCAAAGTGTTGATAGACGGATGTGGGACAAAAAAGTAAGTGGAAAGTTTGCTGTCAAACGTGCATACAAGCTCATTTAGAATTCATATTCAAGTTTATCTGGGGAGACCTCATCTCACACACAAGACTGAGCTCTTTGGAGAAGAATTTGGAATATGAAGGTTCCAAGGAATATTAAAATATTTGGTTGGAGGGCTTGCAAGGAAATTCTACCAACACTTACTAATCTCAGGTAGAGGAAGATTGTAGTGGATGATAAGTGTTGTTTTTGCCAAAGAGTTGAGGAAGATAGTAGACATGCTTTGCTAAGATGTGAATCGGTTCAACAATTATGGCAACAGTGTTTTTATCTTTCTCACTGTTTTAATTCTTTTTTAAATTTAATTGAGATAGTAAGATTGATTATGCAGCAAGGTAATGATGATGATTTAACTCAGTTTTTTATCATTTGTTGGAGTTTGTGGTATAGACAAAATCAAATGCAGATGGATAATGTTCAAATACAACCTATTAAAGTTGTTGATTCTGGGATGTCACTGTGCAAAGCTTTCAATGAAGTGCAGGCCTTTAAAAAAACTCGGTTGAGTAGATGACAACCACTGGAAGATGGATTCCTCAAGCTTAATGCAGATTAAGCTATTTTTGTAGATTTGAGACAAGCGGGAATTGGAGTTCTGTTGTGGAATACCAATGGTAAAGTTGTAATGGTATCAAGCAAGCATGAGGAAGACATTGATGAGGGAATTACTATTGAAGCTAATGCTGTGTTAAGAGGTCTCCAACTATGTTTACCTCTTGGAATTCCAAAGCCATTCATTGAAATAGATTGCTTGAATGTGGTCACTGAACGACAGTCCTTAGTTGATTTGTTAGCAAGTGTTGGACATTGATTAATGAAGCCTGAAGAATTTTGAGACGTTTCCAGGAGTTCAAAGTTCAACATATAAATAGGATAGGCAATAGTGTAGCACATTCTTTAACTCGCAATGCTTGGAATATTAGTGATATTAATGTTTGGTGGGAGCATGTTCCCTTATTTATTCAAAATGCTTTATGATTTGATAACAATTGATGTATTGGGTTTTATTTGAACGGATGTCTAGTTATAAAAAAATAATAATAATAATTAAAACCTTGTGATTGAGATAAGAAGGAAAATGCATGATTTAAATTCAGTTTTTAAAACTTTTCTTGATGAAAAATTCTATGAGATATCATGCATACTTAAGGGTTAGATTAATGGTGATTAATGGAACGAACTCGTACGACCTAAATCTAAGTTTTAGTTTGTCCCTAAGGTTATAATCACTATTGGTTTGAGTGCACATTGCACCTATAGAGGTGAATAGTTAAAAGCACATCTACGCCCTAAGGAATTTCATGCCACGGGTTGAGTATGTTTAGCAGAGTTGCACTTGTGAATTTTACAATTCGAAAGTTATATATAGTTTTAGAACTTGAAAAATATGAAGTTTGTAAAGTTTGGATAAATTTGGAGCTTATTTACAAATATTGGAAATTTAAGGCCTTAGTAGCAATTTGAGGATGTTTAAGGGTATTTTTGTAAATACCTAATTTTGAACCCTTTTGACCATGAATCTTATACTTAGAAGCTCAATTTCTAACTTGGTATAACCTTATTTACACTCGCTATAATTTTTCCAAACTTAGATAGTTTGTAAATTGGCCTCTAACTTACACATGAATGTCATTTATGATATATTGATAAATGCCACATTCATATTATAAATGTCATTGTAAGAATGAAAAAACATATTATTGTTATAAAACTAAATAAGAAACTACTATTGCAAGAGAAAAATATATAAGAAACTCTTTTAAAACTCTTTGAAACTTTCTTCTTTCTCTATATTTTCTTATGAATTTCATAACAACTGAAGCCCATATTTATAGGTATTGAAATTACTATACAAGTTACTATAGAAGTCACTATGCAAGATTTAAAATAATAGTGGTGGGGTCACTCACATAATTTTGGTAGTGGGATAGGGACGGCAGTGTCCCTCCAATCTCGTTCATTACACTCCCCCTTGAATGACCACCTATAAAGAATCTGCCTCGTTAAAACCTTGCCAAGGAAAAATCCAGTGGGAAGAAAAATCAATGGTGAAGGAAAAAGAGTAAAGTCTTCTTATGTATCCACAAGTGCTTTAAGATTGCCTCATTAAAACTTTGCAGAGGAAGACCCAGTGGGACAAAACCTCAGCGAAGAAAAAAGAGTACAATCAGCACAAGTCTTTATGACATATACTTCTCCTAAAAAGTGCATGACGATAGATATTTGAGTATTCGCATTCCAATGTTATGCACAATCTTCTTGAATGTCGCAGTTGGTAAAGCCTTTGTGAATAAATCTGCTAAATTCTCACTAGAACGTATCTGCTTGGCGTCAATTTCACATTTCTCTTGAAGTTCATGAGTATAAAAGAATTTAGGTGAAATATGTTTGGTTTTGTCACCTTTGATATATCTTTCTCTGATTTGAGTGATACAAGCAGTATTATCTTCATATAAAATTGTTGGGCTTTCATTGATCATGGAGAGACCATACTTTTCTTGGATATGTTGGATTACTAATCTCAACTAAATACACTCTTGACTTGCTTCATGAATAGAAATGATCTCTGAGTGATTTGAAAAAGTAGCAGATAGTATCTGCTTAACAGATCTCCATGATATGATAATATCTCCATAAGTAAATAAATATCCAGTTTGAGATCTACCTCTGTGTGGGTCTGAAAGATAACCTGCATCTGCATACCTAATCAATTGTGGACTTGATTCACGTTGATAAAATAATCTCATATCAACCGTACCATGAAGGTAACGAAGGACATGTTTAATGTCATTCAAATACCTTCGAGTTAGTGCAGAACTATATCTTGCAAGTAGATTAACTGAAAATATAGTATCTGGTCGAGAGCAATTCGCAAGATACATCAAAACTCTGATTGCACTGAGATATGGTTCTTCAGGACCAAAAATTTCTTCATCGTCATCACAAGGACGAAATGGGTCATTTTTCACATCAAGTGTTCGAACAATCATTAGAGTACTCAGGGGATGAGTTTTGTCCATATAAAAATACTTCAGGACTTTTTTTGTATACATGGACTGATGAATAAAAATTTCATTTGGCAAGTGCTCGAGCTGTAGGCCAAGACAAAGTTTTGTTTTGTCAAGATTTTTCATTTCAAATTCATTCTTTAAATATATAACAGTTTTTGAGATCTCTTCAGGAGTTCCTATAATATTTAAATCATCAACATAAACTGCAATAATGGCAAATTCAGATTCTGATTTTTTAATAAAAACACATGGGCATATAGGATTATTCTCAAAATCTTCTTTCAATAGATATTCGCTTAGGCGATTATACCATATGTGTCCGGATTGCTTTAACCCATATAAAGATCTTTGAAATTTAATAAAATACATATTTCTGGATGTACTTGTAGATGATTCAGGCATCTTATATTCTTTAAGAATTTTCATATATATATATATGTATGGTCTAAGGATCCATATAAATATACAGTGACTATATCCATCAACTGCATTTCTAATCCTTTTGTAATGACCAAACTAATAAAAAATCTAAACGTGATTGCATTCATAACGGGAGAATATGTTTCTTTATAATCAATTTTGGGTTTTTGCAAGAAATCTTGTGTAATAAGTCATGATTTATACTGCACAATTTCATTTTTCTCATTGTGTTTGCGTATAATACCCACTTATATCTAACAGGCATTACACCATTTGGTATTTGGACAATAAGTCCAAATATTTCTTGCTTTGTTAGCGAATTTAATTCAGTTTCAATGGCTGTTTTCCATTTTGACCAATCATTTCTACGTTGACATTTTTCGACGGTTCTTGACTCACTTTCTTCATTACTTCTGGTAATGTCAAGGACCATTTTATATGAAAATATGTTGTTGACAACAGTTTTATTTTTATTCAGAATTTCTCCAGTATTCATGAAATATATTAAGATCTCATTATTTTTAGGTACCTGCTCATCTCCAGGAGAAAATATTTTATGAAACACCTCTTCTGGAGGTTTCTTTCCAGGAGATTTATACTCTTCAGGAATATCCTCTTCAGGAGATTCTAAAATAGAAGATTTGATCTTTTGAAAAGTATCAAATATATTTAGAGCCTGTATTGTGGGTATAGGTTCTTCAGGAACACCATATTCATTTTGTATTCTTTTTTTTCTAGAAATTTTATCTTTTGAACCAATAGGTCTTCCACGCTTTAGGTGTGTTTTAGATTCACCTATTGCTATTTTGACAATTTGTTCTTCAGGAACTTCAATCATTGCTGGAGTATTAACAGCAAGAATATATGATTTTACTACACCTTTAGTATCAGTAAATATATCCGGTAATTGATTTGCAATACTTTGAAAATGAATAATCCTTAGAACTTATAGTTTACATTCATTTGTAGAATGATCAAATTGATATAGGATCTTATTATCCCAAGTAATTTCTTGTCGTGTTTCAGGCATCGACTTTTCTTTACCCATTAGTGAAAAAGTGGATTTGTCAAAGTGACAATCCTCAAAACGTGCTTTAAATATATCTCCTATAAGGGGTTCAAGATATCTAATAATAGATAGAAAATCAAAACTAACATATATCCTAAGTCTACGTTGAGGGCCCATTTTTGTACGTTGTGGAGGTACAATTAGAACATATACAGTACATCTAAAAGTACGAAGATGAGAAATATTTGGTTGTTGATCAAATGCAAGCTATAATAGAGAATATTTATGATATACAGATGGTCTAATAGTATGTCCCCAAGCAAAAACAAGTAGTCTTGATTTCATAAGTAAAGGTCTAAGGATTAGTTGAAGTCTTTTGATCAAAAATTCAGCTAAACCGTTTTGTGTGTATGTATGGAAACAGGATGTTCAACATCTATTCTTATTGACATGTAATAATCATAAAAAACTTGAGATGAAAATTCACCTGCATTATCCAATCGAATGGTCTTAATTGGATACTCAGGAAATTGTGCTTGTCGTTTGATTACCTGAGCAAGAAGTCTAGCAAATGCAACATTTCTAGTGGAAAGAAGGCAAACATGTGACCATCGACTAGATGCATCAATCAAAACCATAAAGTATTTAAATAGTCCACTAAATGGATGAATAGACTCACATATATCTCCATGAATCCTTTATAAAAAGGATAGAGATTCAACAATGACTTTTGAGGGAGATGGTCTAATAATCAACTTACCTTGAGAACATGCAGAGCACGAAGATTCATTGGGTAGAAATATCTTTTGATTTTTTAAGGGTTGCCCATGTGAATTTTCAATAATTTGTCTCATCATTATAGATCCTGGATGTCAAAGGCGATCATGCCAAGTCATAAATACTTTGGAGTTAATGCACTTCTGGTACATTACCACATATGATTCAATTGTTTTTTTTTTGTATAATACAATTCAGAATAATATAAAGCAGACAATTTTTCTAATACAAGTTTATGTCCCAATATTGTTTTAGTAATAAGAAGATACTCTTTATTGCCTTCATTGGTCGTTTCAATATGGTAATCATTACGACGTATATCTTTGAAACTCAATAAATTTCTTCTGGATTGTGAAAAGAGTAAAATATCATCAATACAAAATTTGGTGCCATTAGGCAACACAATATAAGCTCTTTCGGCACCCTCAATTAAATCTGATGAGCCTAATATGGTATGGACATAGGCTTTACTTAGTGTTAAATTTTGAAAATATTTCTTTTCTTTAAGAATTGTGTGAGTGCTAGTACTATCAGCTAGACATACATATTTATTATTCAACTCAGATATAAAAAAACTCGTCAATGTAATCAATGATTATACAAAATATACAAAACTTTTATTACAAATAATAAAGAAAATATATTAATTGAGTGGAACACTTCCATCTCCAATTAGGTGATCAATTCTGCCATCAGGATTTTTAAAAAAATCAGAAATATCAAGATGAGTGATATCTATATCTACTGAATCTACTGAATCATCTGATGGTTCTACTAAATTTGTTTTAATATTTTTATTTTTTCCTTTTATTGATGCTTTATATAAATCTACTAAATGCCTGGCCATACGACATGTACGTACCCAATGTCCAGTCATATCATATCTATGGCACACATCTTCACCTCTTTTTAAAGAATTATTTTGTGAATTTCTATAATTTCTGAGTTGTACCACTTCTGGTGATATGGTATCTTATTATCCCTTTTAATGTTGTCACTTCTTGGACCAACATTTCTATAATTTCTCTTACCACGTCTACGCCACTGATTCTTTCGAAAGGATGCACCATTCACTTATGGGAATAATGTAAATCTAGTATCATTCATTTCAGGGAATGATATTGAACCAGTAGAGCTTGACTGGTGGTTTTTCAATAAGAGCTCATTGTTCTGCTCAGCTACTAGAAAACATGATATAAGTTTAGAATATTTCATGAATTTTCTCTCTTGATACTGCTGCTACAGGAGTACATTCGAGGCATGAAATGTAGTATAAGTCTTCTCTAGCATATCATCATCGGTAATTTTCTCACCGCATGATTTTAGTACTGAGCTTATTTTAAAAAGTGCAAAATTATACTGACTAACACTTTTATAATCTTGCAATCTCAAGTACAATCATTTAAAACGAGCTCTTGGGAGGATGACAGTCTTTTGGTATTCATACCTCTTCCTTAAATTATTCCACAAAATAAAGTGATCTTCTGTTGTAAGATACTCAGATTTTAATTCTTCATGAAGATGGTGCAAAGGAAAATCTTGATTTAGCACGGTCCTGCAGGAACGCTTGATTTTTTTCTTTAATAGTTTCACCCAGGTTCATCGCATCAAGATAGATTTCAGCATCAAGTATTCAGGATAAATAATTTTTCTTAGATATGTCAAGAGCAACATTAAATTTTCAGGTGAATTTTGTAAGATTTGCCATTTTCTACACATATATATAATGAAATAAATGTGTATCTCAGAAAATATATTTATAAATTCACATAGATTTTAAATAATAATCATCAATCAAATATATCAAAAACTGCAAATAATATATTGAAAAACTTACAGAGGAATAAGATCACTAACTTCAGAATTGGTAGAACCGTCGTATTGATAACGTGTTATAAAACTAAAAAAAAACTACTATTGTAGGAGAAAAATATATAAGAAATTCTTTTAAAACTCTCTGAAACTTTCTTCTCTCTCTATATTTTCTTATGAATTTCATAACAACTGAAATCCATATTTATAGGTCTTGAAATTACTATACAAGATTCAAAGTAATAGTGGTAGGGTCCATTTACATAATTTTGGTGGTGGGACAGGAGGCGGCTGCCGTCCTTTCAATCTCGTTCATTATAATTATATGATTTTTCATTCTAACGGTCATTTTCAAATGCATGTCAGGAAAGAAAACTTTTTCAAAGTTTTGCATGAAAATAAATTTTTTCATGACTCCAAAAGCACTACAAGAAATAGTAATTTGCCACGAAGGGTAGTGGTCACAAAAACTCAAAATTAGGTGGTAAAAAGAGTTTTCCCACCAAATGTTATCGTGGGAGCTTCGTGGCTTATAATGAGTGGTGAATAATATTATAGCCACCAAAATATTTTTTGTGGAAAATGATGATTTTTTCCCATGAAATTCAGTTGCAGTAAAAATTAATTTTATCCGTGGGAATTGATTTTGTCAACCAAGTCTTTGTGGTGTTTTTACTTATTTACTCATGAGATATTATGGCCGAAAATATTTTTTTTCCATGAAGTCATTTATGGAAAATGTGGTGGAAAATGGTTTTTACCATTTAGCATGTTGACAACAAAAACGATTTTCTCATAAATGTTATTAGTGGCAATTATCACATGACCCATAAAAATATTGTCATAAAAAATTCTTTCCCACCATCAACTATCATTGGAAATTCATATTTATCATGAATTTAGGTTGTGGAAAACTTTCTACATTAATGTGTTGAGCCCGTGTGACGACTCTAAACTTATCATACTTTGCTTTTATTTAATTATATATATATATATATATGGCTTAGTGATTTAGGCAAATTGGTGGCTAAAGCCCTAAGAAGATGGATTTAGGAGTTTAAGGGCCTTAAGGCCATAGTAAAATCTTTGGGCCTAAGTGGAGGAAAGACAAGCCCATAGGCCCATGAGAGAAAGTCCACTAGTCAACTCAAACCCATACTTGATGAAACATGTCAAGTTAGGAGAAGTTTAGTAGTTTAGAGAAAAAAATGCTAGTAGGTGAGCTAGTTGACTAGTTGTTTTGTTCGAGAAAGAAAAGAGAAGACAAGAGTGAAATCATTTCATCTTTTCCTACCTAGATAAATGTGTGATGTGTAGGATTTTGCCAAATAAGATCAACATGGGATCCTACCATATCTAGTAAAATGATGAAATAGGATTTGAGAAGATTTGGAGATGAGAAAAGAGAGAGGGGTTTCGGTGGGGGCTTTGACAAATGGCCTTAGGGTTTTCTCACCTAAACATTTTCAAATCTAGATGGAAGGGATATGTATGATTTGTGTAAGATTGGACGAGACATGATGTGTAAGAGGGTGTAAGAAGAAGTGACATGAGATGTGAGTTGATGGATCAAAAAGTGGGAGAAAAAGAGATGAGGGTTTTGGGTATGGCCTTAGCCAACTCCCCCTCCCCTTGTTTGACCTTCCTTTTGCCACCAAATCTAGATATGGATTTGTGTAAGAGTGATAGGACAAGCTTGTATAACAGGTGAGGTGATTGTTGATGGAAAGAGCGTCTGACAAAAAGGAAATGGGAGTGAGATGAAGAGAGGGTTCGGATAGAGGCCATGGGATCCGAAACCCACTTGTGTGTTCTCCCAAAAATGGATTCTCAAATCCTTTGGAATGACATGTGAGAGGTGTGAGAGGATTGTTGGGGAGACAAGAGGTATCTGATGCAACCAAATACTTCACCCCTTCTCGAACACAATCAACAATGTCACCAATCTCAGTAAGTCCATCTTTGACCAATAAGTTTGTTATATGTGCACAACAACGCACATGAAAAAGCTGCCCCCTTATAGATAACTTCTTTTTTAAACTGAAAACATTTTTGAGAACCCTTAAAGCTATATCATTATATCTAGCATTGTCCACTGTTATTGTAGACACTTTGTTCTCAATTCCCCAATCAGTGAAACACTTCTGAAGAGCATCAGTAACAATAACCCCAGTGTGTGGTGGTGGGACATTACAAAAATTTAAGACTCTCTCTTTTGTAAATGCCAATCAAGATCAACAAAATGATAGGTAACAACCATATATGAGATCTTTTGACCTGAAGTCCACATGTCGGTTGTTATACTGACTTTATTCACACCTCTCAATATTGTCTTCAGTTTCTTTTTCTCAATCTCATAAGTGGATTGATAGTCATTTCTTGCTGTAGTACGACTTATCTTTTGCCAATAAGGAGTATTAGCTCTCATAGATTTATTAAACACCACATGTTCCATCATGGCAAATGGATACTCGTGATAAAGTATCATGTGAGAAGCTAGTTCTCTTACCTTTTTCATATCATATGAGAAATTCTTCACTATGTTCGCACATTCAAGACCTTTCATGTCAATAGTCAAAACTTTTTGCCTTTTAGAAGCAGCTACGCGTGGAAGACAACTAGTCAAGTGCCTATGGAACTGAGTTGTAGAACCTGATGAAGAAATAGATGAGAGATCTTTGCAAAAATTACACTCAGCTTTCTTAACACCATTCCTTTCCACTATTTTAAAATCTTTCCAAATAGTAGAAGTTTTCTTCCTAGGCTTCCTTTGGTATGCATATTTGTGTGAATCCATAAGGGCACTTGGGTTTTCTTCTCCCCCAATAATACCATCAACCTCATGATTCCCATCATTACTATCACACTCTATACCATCAATTTCTTCTCCACCAATAATACCATCAATTTCAGTCTCCACCAATGGACTTGTAGATGAGCATTCAACAATTGGTACATGTTCAGACATGTCTAAAAAAAAATTTAGACAAGTAGTGGCAATGTTAGATGAGCATCATGGATACTTGTTGGTGAATTATGTTTCCTAATAACAATAAAGTAATTATCTTACCTTCCAAGACAATGAGATCTTTATGGGAGACGCAAGTGAGTCCGATCTGTTGTATATTCCTTGCAATACCTACAAAACGACACATCACAGTATCATTACTCTTCCCTCAATTTCTTGCATCTCGATCCACTATATCATTAAATATTATCTCATCAAAATGCTTAAGAAAACAATTAGATTTTAATGATATCATATGATATTTAGCGAAGAGCAATCGTCCAAACTAGCCACTAACTATCATATGATATTTGCTTTCATTCATGTATGTTAAGTTATTCAGGTTAATTAGTCTTTGTGAAGTTGGGAGTGATCTGTTATGCAATTTCAGATTAATTGATTTAAATCGAAGTAAAGGTATTAGCTAGGAGTTATTCAATTCAGATTTCTTGATTATTTTGATCTTATCGATGACCCATTTTTGTTACTTAGTTGATGATGATATGGGGGCTGCTTGATTTTGTTTCATTTTCAATTCAAATTTCCTGGTTATTTCAATTCATTTCAATTAAGTATCATAGAATATTAACAACTTTTTAAGAGAGTATGAGTTGATTTGAAAAGAGATGCTTAAAGATATGGGTAATGCAGTTTGAGAGTTTATAAAAAGGTGAGGATAACTCAGAGAGAACTTCCAATGCACTTTGTGTATAAATCCAGCCCCATGTGCAAAAACAGCAGCCTCCTACAAATTCTAAGCTTTATAGGCTGCAAAACTACAGCAATAATGATTTTTCTTAGTCCTGAATTTGTGCAAAATGATGCTTGTAATATGATACAAGCTCCAAATCTGTATCACCTGCTCCAAAATGATGCTTGAAATCTCCAATAAGAAAAAAAATATCTGGTAGTTCTATTTCTTTCAAACCAAAAAAATGGGGTTGAAAATTTTGAAGTTATCCCTCTAGATACAGGAAAATGCCAGTTAAAAGTAAAGTTTGGATGGGCAGGAATATATAATATTAACTTTTACAATTGAAACTCAAGCAGATTCAGCTAATCAATTGATTAAATTTTGATTTAATTTGGAAGACCCGAAAGAGTCGTTCATTCCAAAAGAAAATATGAACAAACCAAGTGGGAGTTGGGTATTCAATGTACCAAAACAACATCAAAGCCAAAAAGTTGCAGAATTTGCCCATTGGCACCAAAAACACAAAAATGGGCTCCCCTGGACCGAGGTCTAAAAGCATGAGTTATAGTGAGTCTCTCCTCCTACATTAGCATTTGGACATGTCCTCTAGATACTAGAAAATGCAAAGAAATCATTGACAGAATTTTTTTCATTTGATTGGACTTCTCTCTTCCATATTATACCAATTTAATAGGCTTGGGGCTCAACATTTGTGACTGTAAATACTTCCAGAAGCACAGCGCATACTTCCGGAGGTGGGATTTATTATTCCAGAAGCACAGCTTGCATTTACTTAGTCAATACAATGCTAGAAACTTGTACCCGAGTCATTTGCACTAAATAACATCCACAAGCATTTCCATGAATATAGCCAAACTCACCAACTTTAAGCATATCAAAAGAAACACTAGAACAGAAAATAAGCTGCAAACAGAGCACCAAAGCAATAGGGAGGTAATAGGGCTTACCTCTTCGGTGACCTCTATTACCCAAGAAACAGAGCACCAAACAAATAGTGCATTCGGAAACTAGGGTTCGCCGGAGTTCGAAATAGAGCCTGGTAAGTTCACCGTTCCTTTGAGAACTAGAGCTTTCGAAATAGAGCTTGAGCTGGAGGTAAGCTTGCCGTTTGCGTGCCGATATTTGCTCCGACTCTCCTGTTTCCAGCCTCTCTTGATCAGTCGACAATGAAGTTCGTAGCTTGGACAGTGAAATCGAGAAGATTGAAATGCGATTATGCGTGTATCGGTGCGTTGTCGAACAGAGATCCGAAGCTTGGGCGTAACTAGTGTATGGAGCACGCTTCATTGCTTCGAAATCGATGAGCTGCCGGCAATCCATCTTCTCAAGCCGAAGACGTCTCCCAAGTTACTGATGGCCGATGGGACTATACAAGTAACTAAAAAAAATAAGATAAATTTAATAATTAAAAATAATAATAATAATAATAATAATAAAATATTTAAGATTATACTATTTTATCAATAGTAAACTATAAATTATAGTATAATTGAGATTATTAATTTTTTTATTATTTTTCAAAGTATTTTTTTATTATTCTTAATCACTAAAAATATTAAAAAATATTATATATTTGTACTACTAGTCACTATTAATAATGAAATAAAAAAAATTTTAAAAGAGTCATGTTAGACAAAATTACAATTATTTTGCAAACCAGTTTTGTTATTCATGATTTACAAGTAAGAACATAATAAAATCGTTCAAAATACAGAATACATCTCTGAAGTTTAACTGAATATTATCAAATTAAGTAATGTCAGAAATCACCCATAAGTTGAACTATATAGCTAAAAATCGTCTGTATTCGAATTTTGTCAAAAATATCAAAATTCCAAAAATTACGTCAAAATGAAATACAGATGTAATTTGTAAGTTGTAACCCTAACATTCTTTATCTATACACGTGTGACATATTTAATGTTTTACTTGATATGAGCCACATACACATACAGAGATATTACAATATAAACTAATCAAATTTCAATGTAACATTGATTCATTGCCACTTTCCAATACATATGGCATTAAGAATGCCTAGTATATTAAAGTCATTCCTTCTAGACATAAAACATTTATTAATTTAATATTCAATTATTCAATTACCTTTGATATAATATTAAATATGGCCAAAAATAAAAATAAAATTAGTAAAGTGTCACAATCAATTAGAGACTTAGAGTTGCTTATTTTTATAAACATTTTATATTTGGCCTAATAATTTTTTTATGAATTTAATACATTATTATAAAATAATAAAACATGTTACTTATACATAAACTCGAAGTAACAATATATATTATTTATACAAAGTATCAAAAATAATATATATAACACTTAAAATATATAATAAAAAAATATATAATAAAAAATATAATAAAAAAATATAATAAAAAAATATATGTAAGTATATATGTAAATATATATATATAAATATTACGAGTATTATGACGAGCTCAAAACGAGTCGAATCGAGTTTATACGAATATTGTTCACGAACCTAAACCGAATCGAGTCGAGATTATACGAGTTTTGCTCGTTTAATATTCGAACCATTATTTGTTCACGAACAACTCATTTATTAAATGAACCGAGTCCGAGTCGAGTTTATACGAGTCGAGCTCGAGTTGTTCACGAGCGGCTCTGTTCATTTGCAGCCCTATTGATGGTTATCAAAATGCATGCTTGTGGAGTTATGTTTTGGAGGATTTTCTTGAAGTGGAAATCTTGAAGTTTTAATTCCTTATTTATTTAATATTCATGTTCGGATATTTTGGAGAAGTAGAAATAGGTATATTGGGAGGATGACATGTATGGATTCGGTTTCACATTGATTATTCAAGTAAGACCTTAGCTTTGAAGGGCTAAGAAAAGAAAACACAAAATTGAGAGCTATAGGTTTCGGGTTTGACCCTTTGTGAGGCTAAGAAATTGTTTTAAATATTGAACTAAGGCTAGATGGTGTTAGGGAGATCAATAGAAGAAGAGAACATCAATGGGAGACAAAGTGGGTCTCGGCCCAAACCCTAGGGGTGGAGGCCAAGCGCCCCATTCACCCTAATGCACTTGTTTGAGTATTTTTACCTAAGTATGAGTTAAGAGGAAGTAGGTTTTGAAGGAAGAACGACCAAATGTGTGTACTCAAGTTCGCCTCGAGCTTTGCATTCAAAAAGTTAAAAATTTCATGTCTCATGCATAAGTACGAAAACTTATGTTTTGAGTAAAGTATGTTTTCGAAAGAAATGAACTAAAGTTTTAGAAGAACCCCAAAAGCTGAGACGGAGAAGTATCCCAGTGGAACTTTTTGTTTACTCAGGAGTGTCTAAATTGAGTGAAAACCCCTGGGTTGATGAAGAACAGTCGGCAGACCATGTATGGCTCCAAAAGGTATCCGGAGCGTGGTCGCACCTAATGCTAGTGGGTGCCATATAAGCGGTGTTGGCTTAGGCCTCGCCATCTGGTAAGGTTGTAGTTGCTCGGAGAGAAATCCCCGAGTGACGAAGAACGCGAAAGGGTGTGAAACGTATTCATCTAGGTTGACTTGGTCACCAGAGGTGACAGTAACTAGCGGGGAGCACACGGTGCATAAGGGAACCGTGAGGTATCCAAAATAAGAAGTCATGATGAAAAGAAAAGAGCTTTCAAGCCATATATGATATGATATGATAAGTGGCGCCTAAGATAAGAAAAGATGAAAGTTTTTGAAAGAATATGCATTAAAGAAGCTTTGTTATGTGATTTGAACAAGTATGTTTTGGAAAATGAGAAAATGATGAGAAAGATGAATTTTTGTCACGAGCATGTGCATCAGTCTAAGCATGAGTCTCATGTTAATGCATACGTAATAAATTTGTTTGCTATTCACTTGACAAATGCCTAAAATGATTTCGTTAAATTATAGATATACTTGCTGAGATTTCCCCCGAAATCTCACCCCCCTCTTTATGTCCTTATTATCCTTCACTCTTGAGGACGATGGAAGTAATTGCAGGTGAGGATGGCTCAGATGAGTATGACCCCCGTGATGACACCTCGGATCCTCAGGGACCCAATTAAGGCCGCCCTTAGGGGGCCAGTGACTCTGAATCACTCAGGTCAGTGGGAGGTGGAGTCACTAAAGATGACCATGTACAGTTCTGTCGGTCTATACCCTTTGGGGTGTTGCTTAGTATTAGGGGTTGACGAGTCCCTTCACTTGGGGCGTATTTTTGGACCGCCCTCTAGGGCGATATGTGAGGTAGGGCCTAACATGGACTTGGATCAACTTCGCTAGGGTCCGAACCTTAAGAAGGTAAAGAAGGAACCCGTCAGTTGAAATTATGGGCAATGTTAAGACCCATATTATTTTGTAATGCCCTGTATTTATGTTTTTGGTAAAGTCTTCCCGCCTGTGGGAAGCACTATTTTGATTACTTTGACAAATTATGTAAATTTTGAAATCTGGGCTATGTATGATATTATGTTTGGGATCCATAGCGTAACCATGTGATGCATACTTATGTAGAAGGCTTGACCTTTTTATTCCGCTGCGAGAACCTTTCTTTGACGTTTAAAAAAAAACGTAAACGCATGATATGACGAGAGGTGAACTTTCTTGCGTTGTTTGTCCCCGACACTTCTATTCACGTGCGATCCCAAGCGTGGGTTGGGACGTCGACAGCCCGTGTGAAAATCTAATCAATTATATATATTTCTCACAAAAACTTTGGTGGAAGAAAATATATTTTCCCCCACAGCCCATGGTGGATATTACCCAATTCACAATTGGTAATTGGTTGAATACTATAATTTTGGAGTAATTCATTTGGTGGAAAAAGATTCTCCAGCCCCTTTCTCATTGTTTAATCGTTTGGTAAAATACTTTTTGCCATGAAAGACTCTAATGCAAATAGCCTGTTAGTGTCAAAATTAACTTGTTATCCAGGTACTTATTACCATGGCTTCATACCATAGAAAGTATATTTTTTGCCACAAATTTTTCAATTTTTTAAGATGAAACCTTCTAGTCAAAATACAATGTTTAGTGATGGTGGCTACTATTATGGAACTTTTTCCCCATTACTTCATGCTGTTCATGATAGTATATTTTTCCCCACAATTTTTTTTTTCAAACTATAACCTTGTGGGAAAATAGCTTTCCCAACACATTTCAAGCATCCTAAAACTGATTTAATCACCTGTTAATATCAAATTATATCCCAACATTTCATCACACTAATCCAATCAAGTAAATAAAAAAGTTATATTCAATTTAAACATGGTTCTTATATATACCATAGGAATACAAATCTGCCATCATGAGCAATTTCAAACCAAGTCTATGAGGCCATGCAACCATACAAGACCAATTTAGTTCCAATTTGAAATACATAAGGAATTTAATACAGAATACACGAGGAAATTAATGTCTACATGCCAACAACAAGAAGGATAAATCTTAGTATAAATGTCTAGATTTCAGATTAGCTATTAACAAACAAGTAGTTTGTAGCCTCTTCTTCATCCACATAACATGTTGCCAATTATGTCCTGAAAGTGACAAAAATAACTATATAATACACTTGTTTATATGATGACTGACATATAAAGTACTGGACAACTTTTATGATAATACACTTGTTTATATGTTTAATTACACTAATAAAATCTGAAATATATGTCAAATTACAAAACATCTTGCCCATTTATGGAATATACTGATTTATGTGGACTATAACATAGTTTTCAATACTTCTCAATTTGGAAAGTACCAAATTGATCATACAAAGCTAAATATCATTTCTAGTTTAATTAGCTAGTTATATTGTACAACTACCATTAATGTCAAAAATAGAGGTGTGACATTTGTTCCCAAATACAAGTAACATCATTATTGCTTGAATATAAAAAACTTTTAAGTTACCATTACTTTGAATTATTTACAATAATGTTAACTATAAATTGAACCATGTTGTTGCAACATATTTCTAGCCTATTGCCCCTTTGTTTCCCCACTATCCAACTCAGAATATAATAGTGAAACCATGCCCACCCACTGGTTAAAGTTTCTAGAAAATTATCTTAGTATTTGTAACTTATCACTTCAAAAAAATATGAATGATTGCCTATAATGTACCCAATGGTACCAGCACAAAAAATGTGAGCAAAGTAGAGCAAAATTTGCATGATCTAGAATTCAACATTTCTATCATAATTAATGGTGAACCACTAATAAATAAGCCAATCAAACTCAAGTTTATGCAGCAATATTAATATGAACAGAATAATCCATTACTAGGAATGCCATCTCTTGTAGTGTAAGTATGCCAACTTTTTTTTCTTATCTTAATTTCTTTTTTTTTCTTTTATGTTCCATCCTATGTATATTTCCCCAACCAGGAGCAACCACTCCTTATTCCAGGAAAAACACACTAGATAGATCACTGAAAACTATACGACAGTTTTAAACACCAATTTTCCAACCATTGGTTTTGCACTTATAGTTCATGACACCATGTTAGGAGTGAAATACCTTCATTCCATACCCAAAACATTGGTAATTAATTACTACTTTTCTTGATCAAGGAAATTATAACATGAGGATATTCACTTTCTTATCAAATAATGATAACATGTAACTAGTATGTATTCTTTGATCTAAATGCTACCAGACAAATATTCAGCTATAAACTATTGTTATGTAACAGCTAACAATAGTTTACCATATTCTCAAAGTGTGTCCCTATCTTATAGTTTATGCCTGTGATTTTGATCCTTTTAAAAATAAGACCAAGGGTTTGGAAACAACATAAGAAATGGATTAAAAAAAATGGAACCATCAAGTTTATTGGATATTTACAGACATAGGATGAAAATGATAGACATGTAACAAGTATGATTCTTACCCAAGACCAATTGATAGAACTCATGGTCGGTGCCTTACTTTTTCAAATTGCATATGAAATCTGCTCCTGCTCTCCACTAACTCCTCTCCTAGAATAATTGGCTATTTAGGTTGTACTAAGATTCTTCCAATCTGTATATGTCAAACCTTGGTGATGGAAATAATAATTGGTCAGTTTTAATCCTTCATAATATTAACAATGCATTAAACCAGTAATCTTAACAATAATAAACTTACCCCTTAATAAGCACAGCCCTCCCTGTCCGAGCTAGTATTTTGGATTATAAATCATCTTTCAGAATTGGCTAGCTTTATCAATTGACCCACAAAAAACATTCCCTTCAATCCATATTAATTTCCCTGCATTGGTCACTAATACATCCCCCTAACACTATTTTGACAATTAGCAAAATAGCATTGATTGACGAATATTATATATGGGCTTGGATTGTTTCATATTCAAAAAACAATTCACAAAAACAAGCCCCACAAAAAACCCAGCCACAAAAAATCTTGGTAGTGAGATTAGGCATCTCGCTAGGTCTCTCTTTGAGACCCATAGGATGCCTCCAACTCACTCATTCTTATATCATATGTTCTCTCATATTCAGAAAATGACTTCTTTAATCCTAAAATATCACCCACTAGCTGGTCTACTTTCGTCTTGTACATTTCTTCTTCGCTTTTGTTCCGTTCATTCTCTTCCGCTAGACGAATAAATGCCTTGTTCTTCTTTATTGAAGGAGAAGGCTCCGGAATTACCATGTGCCCCATTCCTACTGCATAACCAGATTTGGAACCTATCACTTCTTTGAAGACACTGTTAGCGGCTTCATCAACATCCCCATCTTCCAGATCTTTTTCCCCTAACCTCTCCATCATTTGGTTCTGAAAAATTTAAATGCAACTAAATCAGATTTGGAGATTAAATTGTATGTACCCAGAAATTGAAACATAAATTAAAATAGGTCCAATCTTACATAATTGTGTTCTGCTTCTTCATTGATGAATTTACCCTTAGCCTTGGACCAGTGTATTTCTTTATATAAGGTAACAATATTTGGTGCCTTCTCTCGCTGCACCACATAATTTTCCAATTAATATCAACTACACAACAATAGTCCAAAGTACGAACAATTATATCTATCACAATTACAAACCTTCTTCTCTAACATTCGTATAAAGAATTTGCGCCCACCAGTATGTTTGATCTTCAGTTTTTGCCTATTTGCACTATTCTTCATAGACCTCTCCTACATTTTTTGGCACGATCACAATTGATTTTATAAGTATATTGTTTCCAGAGTTTAAGTGTTAAGCTGAAATCTGACTTAACATATGTACCTTTATTTCATGCATCTATCAATGTGAGAAAAAGTTATCCAGACCATAGCATATCA
The DNA here is from genome assembly GCA_036898215.1 of Platycarya strobilacea. Classification (NCBI taxonomy): domain Eukaryota; kingdom Viridiplantae; phylum Streptophyta; class Magnoliopsida; order Fagales; family Juglandaceae; genus Platycarya; species Platycarya strobilacea. The sequence continues at coordinate 32,401,542 of CM072549.1, read as the reverse complement.
CATTTAGTAAACCAACTAAATACTAAGCTCCAATTTGTATAGTACAATATATACCTTGAATTTCTCGCTTGCCCACCTTTCACATAGCAATTGCCATACAGGCTTCTCAATCATGAAGGTCCCACCACGTAGTGCATCTTCATGTGATGCATATTTTAAGTAGACTTTGTGTAATGCATAGTGATATGCATTATACTTATCAGCCAAATGCATAACCACCATCCCACAGTGGTTCTCTCTTGCCCAGTCCAGAACAAAATCTATTTGCAATAATAATTGAACACTTGATTGTTAGAAAGTTTGTCTTCAAACATGTGTATGATTATACCCAAATGATTATCCAACCAACTTATGTACTTTGCATTGTATGAAGTAAGGTCCTACTTTAACACGGTTAATGAGTTCCTGCTTCTCTGCTTCAGGTACACAACTCTAACTAGCATACCTCATGTTAGCATGTACTTTAATAATCGACGTCACTCGACTAGAGAATATAAGGGCATTCTCACACGATGGACCTCGATGACCTTCTTGTATCACCAAAGGAATCGAACCAACCTTCCTAAGCCGTTCAAATAGAGTGCCCTTCGCTGGCCCCCGACCCCATTTTCTAATTGGTGGATCTACACAAAGGACATCAATTTATTAACTTTAATCAGAAACTATTTTGCAATGAACCATAAAAATGCATGGGATATGGCCTATTGTATATCATTTTGGTTTCAAATCAACTATGCTATTCAAGCTAAAGTACATGCATGGATGCCATACCTGTATTTGTGTTCCTCGCTTCAACCTGCACTCCACCCATGGCTTGTTGTACGACCATAGCTCCTACGTCTTGAGTCGAGTCATCCGAGTCTGGCTCATCCCGCAAGATAGTCCTTTGAGGCAATGATTCAGGTTTTGGGGTCCCCGATGCTATGAGAGCTCTACCATGATGTATTCGCCCCCTTCAAAACTTTATATACCTCGACATCCTTGACTGTACTTATAGTTTTGTATTAAATTATGTACCAACACATATTGTGGAAAAGTTAGGTACAAAATATCAATGTCAATTAGGTTTGATATCGAGTAAGCCACAACAAAGTAAAATTTCCACAACTTTAACTGATGTTCTTATCTTTTCCATGCTATTATATGCTTCAGACTGAAATACCATAAAGTATGTTTTTTCCTCTTGATTAATCAACCTCCAACCAAATATAATGTGTAGCATCAGATTTTTTATTCCCCTTAGTTGACCAATTGCCAACTATGTATAATGTGTAGTTGGTGTAGACTGAATTGGCAATTACAAATATATATATATATATATATATTTCAAAGGATTTTAACTAAGTCACAAATAATCTCATTTAATAGTAACTGCAGAAGTCAGCAAATTACATGTATTACCAATTATTGAATTTAAGTTCCAACAATTAAACTTTGATGATTCATATTCAACATGCCATACCATCAGATTTGTTTTTATTCTTAATTGAGCAATTGCCAACTAATTAACAAGGAATGAATACTTGATACTTAGGACCGAATTGACATTTCTTGATCTGAACCATTATTTAATGAAATCCAACCTTATCAACTCATAAAATATTTGAGTTTTAAAAATGTGTACATCAATAAAGTTTGGAACAACCTCTTTGATTTTCTAACTTGTACCAAAGATGTATGTTCATTTCACTAACCCTTGGCAATTTTTTACATTTTATTTTTATATGTACCAAATAGCAGGGCAGATGCATGTTGTATACATGCATTGACATATTAAATATTCAACAACTTAAACAAGTTAAGTTCATCAGACAAACTGAAACATAACTGAGTAAACTTTTCTAAAATCCTCCAACCTTAGCTAAAAGAAATAAATAAATCTTGTGGGTTGAAATGGGTGTAGGTAGCATGGGTAAAACACAACCTAAGTTTGACCAAAACCACTTTTTTTACACACAAAACACCCAACAACAGAATGAGTATAAGGCCCCATTGTAGTAGTAAAAAAAAAAGTATAAGCAGTTTGATTTATATTGGTTTGCTGGGAGAGGTGAATGAGAGAACCTTTTGTATAGTTTATGTACAGCAGCTACCTTTTATGTAGCTTAAGCAAAAAAAAAAAAACCTCATCTTTCTTCACATAAATAAGTTAAGTTCATTAGACTGAGTAAAATTTTCTAAAGTCCCCCAACTTCACTAAAAAATATATATATCAAGTGGGTTTAAATGGGTGTGCGTGGCAGGGGTAAAACTCAACAAAAGTTCAACCAAAAGCCACTTTTTTTATACACAAAACACCCAAAAATAGGAGGAGGATAAGGCCACATTATAATAGCAAAAAAAAAAAAAGGCTCTTTTATACTGGTTTGCTGGGAGAGCTGAACAAGAGAGCCTTTTGTGTAGTTTATGTACAGAAGCAACCTTTTAGGAAGCTTAAGTAAAAGGGAAAAAACTCAACTTTCTTCACATAAAAAAAGAGGTGAATGAGAGAAGAGATAGCCATGTGTTGTTGATGAAAGGAAGAAGGTTTTCAAGAAGTGAAAGAAAAGAGAAAGCTACATGCATAGAAAAACTTGAACACACTTGAACTGAAACCTGGAATCACCTTCAACTTGTTAGAATGAAAAGAGCAGCAACATGTTTTGAGGTTTAGTTGACTACTTCCATCTCCAAACCACTTGTTTGAATGAGGTCCCAAATGTCCTCTTTGGTCTTTTCTTCATTATATATTGATATTTTAACCCTAAAAAACCGCCAGCTGTCCATATTAGATAATTTGTTTAATATTTAGAGACTTGTATATCACAGATGGTGCCAGTTTTTTGTCTCAAAAAACTAGAAATCCTGCCCAGCAGTTGCTCAGTCTTCATTCTACTGTATACATCATTTTTATGACGTGAAAATATTGGCCCATCCTTACACTGCAAAATATAGCAAATTATTTAAGTGTTGTGGAATATAATATAACCAATACACTTATATTTGACAGAGTTTATTGTATCTTAGAATTGTTACTATATGTTTCTTTAGAAATTAAATTATACAAAAAATTTTGCACCATATTTATGGGATTTATATATTAATAAACATGGTTAGTTGCATGCCAATAGATTCAACTTCTTCCATAGCCTTATCAAAAATAGATTTTTGTGCTTATGACAAGATGATTTGATTAGGTCACATCTAGCCATCAACACCAGAAATATGTGTAATTTTTGTACTTTCATCCCAACCATTTATATTTGTAATTAAGCCCACCATATTGCATATTGAATTGGCAATTTTTTGACAATTTATGTGGGTTCCAATTGCATTTCATGAATTGCATTTTCCTGGCCCAGTTTTTATTTTTTGGTTCTTCCATGTTCCAACATACACATTACTCCCTCATGGGTATTGTGCCACAACAACTGAGTAAACTTTTTTGATATTATGCCCTAACCACTAAATAGCATTAACTTGTGCTTCAAGTGCTTTAAATTTTTCAGCTTCAATTGCTTTCATTTTTGGTATCCGTCCATCAAAAATAGCAGCAAGATTCTCAACTTTTACTAACAAACAAACCCTCCCTTGCTGAATTTATGCAAATGAACATCAGCCATCAAAGTGAAAGCATGGTGGACACTAGTAATTCATTAACACACACATATACATATTTAACCTGCATGATCCTTCTCTCTTCCTCAAGTTTCAAGATTTTCTTACCAAGGCGCTGCTTGAGTGCTTCAGTAACTGTTTCAATTTCACCCGTCAAGTTGATAGGGATACTATTTAATTACTAATTAAATGGTTCTAATGGTGCACTGTATCAAATGATTAGTCAAACCTTCAAACAATAATTTTTCTAAGATTACCCAAATTGAGAAGAAAAAATTCGTGGTCACCTAATATGGCTTCGACAATCTGATAGTCAATTTCATGTGTATTTGCACCCTTTGTATTTATTAATAAAATCTCATAATACTACATATAACAAAATAAGGGTTTAAAAGATCTAGATTAATAGCAACTTTGGTAACACAATCAACTGATAAAACAAAAAACCATAAAGAAAATCACAACTAACAAATTGAATATATTTATAAAATCACAACTTTAGTTTTCCAGTGCATAGTACTCATCATGTATACATATACAATATTGGACAAAGAATTTTTTTTTCTTTTTTTTCTTATTATGTAAGTTGCTAATTCTGCATGCAGCATGCATGTAGCCTTTGCCAACATTAATCTCATGATTCTACCATTAATTCAGCATATTAAGATCATTAGAAGAAACATTAATTTATCAAAAACGATTATATATATATAAGAAGCAAGCTAATATATATATATATACTTTTCTTGCCAATTGATCAGCACAGCACTAATTAGATGAAGACATAACTTTTATTACTCAATCATTCACATAAAAATTCCAACAGAACACACCAATCTATAAGTGAAGCCCCCCATGCATGCATGAGACCCAATATTTCAGAATACTAACAATTTTAAGTAGGGGAAAATTAAGTACTGGGTAAGGATGACATTACTGTCAAGAGGCAATGCGCCATGAGGATAAGGCCCTTTTTGTCCCTGTAAGAGAAAGCATCACCAAAGGGATCACTTACTAGATTGCCCCTTATTCAATGATGCCCCAAAACCATAGCCTAATACCTTACCCATTTACGCACATTATAAATTTTTTTTCCAGGTCTAGCATTATAAATTTCTTGCAAGTCTAGAATTTTATAAATTTTTTTGCACATTATCAATTTCTATGTTCCTATCTAGCTAGCATGTGCTAGCGCATGTGAAACCCACATGTCACCCATACCACGTAATCAAAATTTTCATCATGTCCTAATTTCAAGGGGAAAAAAGGAGTAAATTATAAAATTACTTAAAGTTTGGTGCGGATTAATTAATAATTAATTAATTACTCAAGTCAGTAAAGTTGATCATGATCAGGGTTTTTATAAGTGCTTAATTTACAAATAATATATGGAGGATGATACAGTATTGTCATTGCCCTTAATTTCTTCATGTAGTGGACACTTGTAAGCATGCGGCTAGCTTTGTGAACAAGACATTACTGGTAGGGTGATTATGGTCGCATTGTGATGTTTATGTTTTTAAGTATTAGTCGACAAACAACTTTTTTAATCAAAAGTTTTCATATCTTGCTTTTTATTCATTGTTTGCATGCAAGAAAAGCCATTGAGTTTTGTAATTTGCTGACCTAGCTAAACACTACTACCATGGTTAATTTAATACTGGGCCAATTCCATGCTTTAATTAATATTCTAGCATATATATATATATATATATTATAATTTCTTAGTAATCTAAAAGGTATTGCAATTAAAGCATGATCGAATTGAATTAGGAGAAGATTATCATTATATAAGACTTGTAAGTACTTGCTCCAGTTTCGATGTTTACAACCCCTAGACATGCATTTATAAGTAGCTAGAGATATATATTTTATATGCAGACAGATTGTATTGAACATGGAGGGATGTTGTGTAGCGCAACAAGCCGGTCCTGTAATTTCTAGGTGATCACATGCATGTAGTCAACAAGAACATGAGTGTTTCGTGGCACGCAGTTAAAAAGATATACCTAAGCAGATTGAAATGCTACAAGGGATGAGCCAAACTCAGTGCAAAAAAGTTCCCGGACACTATGTTGCGTCGGATGCCATTCTCTGCACAATAAAACAAAGATACATTTATGTTTTACGAGCAATAAAGAGAAGGGGGGGTGGGAACTACAATTCAAAAGAACATAATATCTTAATTCCAAGAAATCTAATTGCCCCATGCAGCATGTATATATAAATATATGAAAATGGCACAAAGTAGATATACCACGTAGTGCAACTGACTTAGATATGAAAGAGAAATATAAAGCAGACAACAAAAATACAACAATTACGACATAAAAAACCCATTTAGCCATGTTACAAGATAAGAGAAAAAACCCCTACCACATATTTCATTTAAGATACATAATAGCTGAAAAAATAATAATACAGATTAAGTGTTCATTGTCAACCACCATACAAAAACAAAGCTGAATATCTAAAAATCATCATTAGAGTCCTCAGTCAACTGATTCTCAGACTCGCTACCAGACATATCATCAGCACTGATATCTTCCATGCTCATTTCCTCGTCAAGTATTTCATCATCAATAAAAGCATCGTCAACTGAAACTATCGGGTCTCAGTGCGATATGATTGCTAGATCAACAGGCAAATGCTCTTCATCGTCTCGAGTTAACGGATTGGGCATGATTGACTCACTTGCAAGGATGGGGGGTAGTTGTTGGGATTAATGTCACCATCATCTTCGGAGTCATCCCCTGATGCTTCGTTAGTGTCCATTCCATCGTCTATAGCAGTCCTTACAGGAATGTTGTAAACATTCCTATTTGTAATTTTTTGAACGATTTGCCAACTTCCCCCCAACATAGGATCGGGAAAATAAAAGACTTGACTTTCTTGGGAGGCAAGGACGAAGGGCTCATCTTTGTATGAATACCTAGCAGTATTCACTACCGTCAAGTTGCCCCTAACACGTATACCCCTTCTCATGTCGCCAACGTCAAACTAAGCACATTGAAAACAATATACCTTATGCCAACCCATGTAGCGTACTTCTATGATATCATGCAACACACCGTAGAAGTCAACATGGGATCCCTGATGCTCGCCATGAACCACCACCCCGTTGTTTTGAGTGCGGCGATGCATATCATGGTCTTTGATATGAAAGCGAACACCATTCATTATGCATCCGACATAAGATGCAACGCTAGGATTAGGACTACATGCTAAGGCGTATATTTCATCGGTTACAGTAGTAGGGCTAAGTGCACGCAACTCTTGAATCTAAAATACAGTCAGCAAAAAATAGAATTAGTTAAATGTTTAAATTGAGTGGTGTAATTGGCTCGTCTTTGGATACTTACATGTGATTTGAACCATGATGGGAATTGACTCTGGTGCCTACGGTCGATGTTTAGAGGGTCCTCTGCTTGGATCTTCTTATAGTGCTCCCTGTCAACATATATGACCCAATTCCATTAAAAAGACACTAAATGCATCATATAACCATTATAAAGTGGACATCAAGTCAAGGATGATGCACTTACTCAATGTATTGCTTAATCTCCGCGCAATTATTAAGTATATACCATTGGGCTTTGGCCATTTGTGTGTCATTTAATTTGTGGGACCTTGCTGAACCCAATGGTCTAACCTTTTGTGAGAAAACTAATAAAACTGGTGCACTTACTTGCTCACATGCCCCAGTACGAACATTACTGTTGCGTTCTTCTCGATTGTATCTAGTTTTGATGTCATTGAGGTACATAGAACAAAATATAAGGCACTCGAGATGCATATAGGCCTCAGCAATTGACCCATCTGGTCGGGCTCTATTGCGGACATAGCGCTTGAACTTGCCGAGATACCTTTTGAAATGGTACATCCACATGTATTGCACAGGTCCTGTGAGGAATGCCTCATCTGGCAAGTGAATGGCAAGGTGTACCATAACATCAAAAAAGGCTGGAGGGAATATCATTTATAGTTTACAGAGAATGAAGGGAATATTATCTTGAAGACGCTGCAACACTGATAAGTTCAAAGTTCGAGAGCACAATTCTTTGAAAAACGAGCTTAAATCTATCAATGCTTGTGCACATCAGCCCGTAAGAACCCACTAATCACAACCGGCAAGAGTGTTTGCATGAAGACATGACAGTCATGGCTCTTCATTCTACTGATCTTTCCGTCCCTAGCATTCATGCAACGAGTAATGTTCGATGCAAATTCATCAGGAAATTTCACTTTTGACAACCAGTCACAAAAAGCCCTGCGTTGTAAATGCAGTTCTTTCCTTATACCAAGATGAGCCAAATCCTTGCGTGCATTGGTAGAGTCCTTCATTTTTCCTTCAATATTTAACAAGGTTTCCAAAACGTTGTCACATATGTTTTTTTCAATATGCATGACATCCAGGTTATGTCTCAAGCCCAAGTCTAACCAATAGGGAAGTTCAAAAAAGATAGATTTTTTGGTCCAATTTAGTTGATTGGTTCGCTTCCTTTTCAAAGAAGATTTACCAAAATCGACATGTGAGACCCCATGTAATTGTTGTAGCAAATCCTCTCCCTCGACTCTTGATGGTCGTAGTCGGTGCTCTTCGCACCCATTAAAGGCATTTTTTTTCCGTCTCCAACTATGATCTCCTGCCAACCACCGTCGATGTCCCATATAGCAATGTTTTCTTCCATCTACCAACCATTGTGATTCTGTTTCAATTGTACATGAAGGACATGACTTCTTGCCCTTCGTGCTCCAACCAGAAAGATTGGCGTATGCCGAAAAGTCATTAATAGTCCATAATGGTGCTGCATGCATCTGAAACATTTGCCCACTGAACGCATCATAGTTATGAATACCCTCTTCCTATAATTCATTCAATTCATCGACAAGAGGACGCAAAAAGACATCAATATCATTCCCTGGTGACTTAGAGCCAAGGATTAGCAATGACAGAATGGTGTATGGATCCTTCATGCATGACCAAGGGGGCAAATTGTAAGGCACAAGTAGGACCAGCCAGATACTGTACGGATTACTCAAGTTATTGAATGGGTTAAACCCATCACTAGCCAACCCAAGTCTAACATTGCGAGGATCTTGCGAGAACCTGGCATGTTTATTATCAAAATCTTTCCAAACCCGTGAATCTGCTGGATGTCACATGCCTGTCGAATCCTCAACACATGCATCTGTATGCCATCTCATGGATTGGGCTATCTTTTTTGACATAAATAGCCTTTGCAACCTCGGCTTCAAGGGGAAGTATTGAAGAACCTTTTGTGGTATCATTCATTGCTTGCTTGTGCTTGCAATCCATCTGGGGGCTTTACCTTTAGGGCATTCATTTTATGAAGCATGTTCCTTCCAAAACAATATACAATCATTTAGGCAGACATGTATCTTTTCATAACTAAAGCTCAAGCCATGCTCCATGCAATGAGCATCATTGTAGGAGTTCGGGAAAAAAGCATCAGGAAAGGCAGCTTGCAAAAGTTTGATGACCATGTCAAAAGACTTCACGGTCCAACCACCTAAGCTCTTGATGTGAAGCAGCTTAACAATGAATGATAATTTAGAGAACTTAGCACATGAAGGATAAAGTGGACATGTAGTATCGGCTACCAACTCCTTGAAGTTGTAGTTGGTTAGAGCATTAGAGCTAGAGGCTTGATCGTTTGCATTTGTAGTTCCATCATTGCTACTAGGATGCTCCATAAACAACCCATGACGAATGTCATCTAACATCACGTTGACATCATCGATGTAGTGACTATAAGCCGATGCATCGTCTTCTTCATCGTCAGAGAATGTAGGATGCCGGAAAGGATCGTCTTCTCCATGGAAAATCCATTCCATATAGGTTGGATCAATACCTCTGATAAACAAATGATCCTCAATGATGCGAATAGAGTAGAATTGCATATTTCGGCATCTCTTACATGGACACATAAGCTGATCAGCTGTTGGTGCATGGGCTTGCGTCATGGCTAGGAATTGTCTAACACCTTTAGCATACTCATTGGAATGGAACCTGTCCTTAGTGTGCATCCATGTCTTATCCATCGTATGAAGCTATACAAATCGACAAAACTGACAAGGCACTCCAAACTAGAATGTATACCTCACAGGCCTTCGACGAAAAAACTAATACATATTAGGCATCACAAAACTGTTGAAGAGATGAGGTTTGCCTATGCAGAAGACTTTCAGAATCAAGTATTAGAAAATATTTTATTCAACAAAGAGAATATTTTTCTTGGAATAGAGAGAGGACAAATAGTGTATTCAACTGTTATTTCAATCCCATGATGCGGATGTGCAATACTAATTATGTGGGCTCTATGTTATCTTGCTTGGACAGTTTGAAAGGGTGGATGCAACTGAGAATATGTTAGGATTGTCCCATCATTCGTCTTTTCAATGATAACAAACTAAGATTTGGAGTCCTAGTGTACTTTGCCAATAGTATATAATATGAAACATGATAGAAAGAACATAGAATATTATAAGCAATATAATATATTAATTTGAAACCCTTGTAATTTTTTAATAGTGGAAGATGATTATTGAATATAAAGTGCCCTTGGATATTTTCAGAGAGTTATTGGCTATTCAACCTAAGTTTATGTAGAGTACATATGAATGATGTAATTTTTAAAAGTTAAATCGTGTAATCAAAATCCCCATTATTTTCGATGAAAGAACTCGTATTAGGCCATTAGTATTCAGATTGCAGACCTAAACCCTTTTAATTACAAGTGGAGATTCAGAGTGATTTCCCATTCAATATTGTTGAGAAGTAGTAAAAGTCTCTATTTCTTATACGAAGCATACAAATTCTCACTAATTTTAACATGAGTATATTTTGTGGCAGGAAAATGCGCAATGTTTAATTGTTAATAAGAATAGAGATAGCAAGCCTCATACTCATGGGAAATAGTACAAACAGTTGCTCCAAGTATTTGCATAAAAGTTGTCAATAATTTCATACTATTTTTCAATTAAAAAATAAAAAGTATGGACCCAGACCTATTAAACTTCCCACTGAACTAGGTTGGAGGATTGTATTTGATTATCTTGTGTCATTAAGGAGAGTAGAATATCACACATGCTGTATTTTTTTTCTTTTTTTGATATGTAATAATAATTTTATTCATGCAAAAGGTTAAACCAAGTACACAGGGAGTATACAAGGAAAACATAGTTACAAGCTAGTTAGCAGAAGACTTTCTAAAGCAAGACATTATAAGAATTCCCTTCCCTTACAAGATTATGCACCCAAAAACTTAGAATATCACGCATGCTATATTAATAGTGATTAATACAAGTGTTTTAAATGATACGTGTCAATTTAGTGGTTTCGTCAATTTCATCCATTCACATATACATATTCACAAAAGGTAGAATTCATGCATCTACTTATCTCGTGTTTCACCATAACTTCATTATCTTTTTCAGACAATGGTGCTAAAGATTTTTTGGTATTGTGGCTTAGGTTCTAAATTTCATAGTGGTACTTATTTTCGCAGGGAAGGAAGTGCTTAGCCTACACATGTACCCTTGGCAATTCAGAATTGTCACTCTCCCTCTCATTTACATGTATTTGCTCAACCATATTTGGTTTGCTTCATACTGTTTGTATAAACTATAGTGTTACTTTTTTATAGGTAATAAGAGAAACTATAATGTTACAAGTTATAGTTCTAAGGGTGAGTTGTGGAATACTATTATTCCTCATGTTCTTCTTATAAGATGTTTTGAGAATAAATAATTGGGTGGAACACTGGAATTGTTCCTAAACTTCAGCGAGAATATTATTCTGCTAAAAGGAGAGTCAAAACTCTAGATCTTGCTAATAGGATCAGGGTGGGTATTTGGGTTATAATTTATACATCAATTCTTTCTGCAGCTCTTAAAATCTTGGTTTCTTTATTTAATAACCCTAATAGAGAAACAAATCAGTTTAGAATTTATATAAGTATCTAGTAGATAGTGAAATAGTAATACCAGAAATGTTTTGGTAAGTAATTTCTTACGTGTGCATATCTTCTATATAAAAAGTGTCAATCCAAAACACAATAGTAACTTTTTGGTCTTCTAAGTTTTTCCTTTTGGTTTTCCAAGTTTATCCCAGTATTGATCATTTTCCAATTTTGTTCTTGTGATTTATTTTTGTTTTCTTAAGCCACTGAGGCACTTAAATTTCTTTTTCCGTTGTAGTACTTTCTACAAAGAGAGAATACTTGCTCAAAATTGTAAGGATTGAAAGCCAATTTTATATCCAAATGAGAAACAAGTATGTTTGGATTTAACAAAATCATCCCAAAAATTGGATTAAAAGAACCCAAAGACCCATTAGCTCGCAAAAATCACAAAAATGATCATAAATCCAAACCAAGCTCAGATTCAAAAGTTAATTCTTTTTCCAACAACCAAAAGCACATCCAAAAACTACATCAAAAAAATCCAAAAAATCATCAGTCATAGGATTTAGAAGAAGAGAATATTTTTTTTTTCTTTTTACAAATCTAAAAAATATAACTTCATATATATGGAAAAAAACAAAAGAAACAAAAAAAAAATCTCTTCTTCTGGAAAAAACACGCGATAGGAAAATAGAACACAGTAAAGGAAAAGAAAAAATAAACATCAGTCGAGAAGGAAAAAAAAACTAAGAACACAGATCTAAACGCGATCTCTTCAAGTATATAAACATCTGTTCAGATTTGTAGGGAAATAAAATAAGTTAAAAAAATGTACATCAACTCAAATTTGTAGGAAATGGAAAACATGTATTCATCTACCTACACATCTTGTGATAGAAAAAAATGAAACAAAAAGGCAGAGTTGGGAAGAAAATGATAACAAGTAAAATATAAAAAATAAATAAACAACCACAGAAAATATTAGAACAAACGAAAAATACAAGACCATTACAAAATCCCTTCAAAAAGCATTTACAAATTTGAAAAAATAGATCCTCAAATTCGTAAGGTTTCAAAGAATACATTGTGCGAGGAAATAAATTAAACACAGTAGAAGCTGTAAAAGGAAAGGCTAGTAATACCAGGCTATAGTTCTCAAATAATACAGCTTTAGCATAAAAAAAAGTTAAGAACAAGATAAAAATGGCCTTATTGCTTTAGTATGATTTTCTTTCCAATATGCAGAAATGGACATGCTTAATGAAAATACGTAGCTCGCTGGTTAGCAGGCTGATTCTTTTGCTTCATAGGAACACAAGCCATCAAATATTAGGACCAAAAACACTCCAGACAATGAAAGTTACGAAATACAATAAATTAACCCAAGGAAGTAGCGTTGGGAATAACATTTTGGTAGTATAAAAATACCAATACTACTAATTGGTAATATGCATGTATCGTTCTATAATATCTCATCCTATAGTCCTGCATATGCACATAATCTAACAATAGTATACAACAATTTTACCCTACCTGTATATGTATCTTAAAATTGCACAGAACAACTAAGCTATGAAGAAAATTTCCACAAGAAAAATACAAAAGAATAAACTCAAATACAGAGAAGAATAACCATCAATGGAGAGATTAGACAGAGGGAGAAGACAGAGGTGATTTGTAGACATACCGTAGAGAGGACTAGATTTTTGTGGAAGAAATTGCGCTAGGGGCTGGGAGAATCGGTGTGGAACAACCACAGCCCATGGTGGAAAGTGTATGCGCTGGGGGCGACGAGGGGGAGGGCTCGAATGGGCACCGTGAGGGGGAGAGGATGGAATCGCATGAGGTGAGGTGAGGTGGCAGCCGTCGGGATTGGGGTCAGTTTTTTGGGGGGTGGCAGCGGGGGGTTTGAGCCGTCGGAGAGAAGGGAGCTGGGGGTTTGAGCCGTCGGAGGGAAGGGATCTAGGAGTTTGAGCCATTATTAGTTGAAAGGGACAGTGAGTTTGAGCTATTGGGGCAAAAGAGGGGAGGCATTAGGGGGAAAGGGGGGATTTGTGAATCGAACAGATGGAAGGGGAAGAAGAATCGGGCATCGTGTATATATATATATATATATATATATATATATATAGGACTTTTGGTGGCGAGTAGAATTTGCAGCAATTGCCCAATATTTTCGCAGAAAATACATATAACCCACTCTAGCTTGGAAAATCTGAAATATCTTTTTGTTGTCCCTATCATCCGTGGTAAAAAGTCACTTGAATCGTGGCAATAAATATTTGCAACTAAAAAATTTTGAGATGGTCATATCTTTTTTTCATAAAATAATTTAGTCATAACAAGTACTTAAATCGTAAGAAAAAAGCTTTTGTCATAAAATATTATTTACTACAACCATCTCGTGGAAAAGTACCAATATTTATTCTTTCCAACAAATTTAGTGACTAAAAGTGATTTTTTCACATGATAATATTTTGTGGCAAAAGAACTCGTGGCAAAAGCCACTAAATGTTGTAGTGAAGCTAGGGTGGAAAAATTATTGAAGTAAAACTTTTTTGTCCACTATGGAATTTGATACCGCATGGTGAGTGGCAAAGAAGTTTACCCTTAGCACCACTACGAAACTTAGCATTCAAAGTGATAGATATCTTCCCAGCCAATAATAGATCAAAATAATATTCATTGGCATGCATCGACATGTGCGGGAAAATTAAAAAGGCAAACAAGTACTATATATACACTATTTATATAATATTTCTCATAATTACATGTTTAGAAATTTATGATATGGTTAATGATCACGAACATCATATGATCTAGATCATAGAATAGAGATCTAGAACATGTTCTACTAAGTTACATATATATATATATATATATGATAAAAAAGGATCGGAGGGGACAAAAAAAATGTAAATATGAGAAGGTAGGAGGCCGGTAGGCAATACATGAGCAAGCCCTAGGGCTATATATATATATATAGTAATTAATTAATAAGGAAATATTTATCAATCTAATTGATATCAAGGCAACCTAGCTAGATAGATAGCTAATATGACCACAAAGACTCTCCCATATTGGCCTGATCATGATGATCTATCTCATGCACCATGTCCATAGGAAAAAAAGACTTGGTCTGATGATGATGATGACGACGATGATGAGGCTTGGGCGGTGAAGCCAGGAATGAATTATTGAGATCAGGAGGAGAATTAATGGTTGTGGCCGGTGGATAATTATTAGAGGTACTGGCCGTAGTAGTGGATATGGTCGAATTAGAAGGTGGGTGGTGCCGCATTTTCAAGTGTAGAACCTCAGCCTGAGCAAGTGCCAATTGAGTTTGGAGATCATCAACCTGTTGTTGTAGAGATGAGATGGCTCCCACACAACCATACACGGGATCTCTTACCCTAGCGTTTGCTTCGTACACCATTGAACTGACTGCATCACTTCTCTGGTCATCCGGCAATTCCTGCAATATATTTTATTTTATATTATTTATTTATTTCACAACGTATCCTAAACAGTCATCATGCACCTACGTACACTACTTATGTATTCACGAGGAGAACCGTAACTATATATGTACGTACGTACATGTTTTGAAAGGATAAAAAACAGGAGAGATCAGACAAATTAATTAAAAGTTGGCCATAGCCTATACATATATATATATATATATATATATATTTGTTTTGAAACAAACAGGAAAGAAACATAGATCATGATGAGAATGGCTCCCAACAAGACCGGCCAATTGGTGATGTGTCAAAGTCGCTACATCATTCATGCATGTTCTTAAAGCAAAAGCTGTCAATTAGATGATTAATTGGTGCGCAGTCCTGAATTACTTGCTTTGCCATAATTTAATTAAAAATATTAGATTAGATTAATGCTAGGTCGACCAAAAGGCTGGCTGTAAATATTGCATGATTCCAAACCAGACACTAAATCATGTTAATGGTCGTAAAGTAGAAGTACTTAATTATTAAACTAAAACTATCACCATGTGCTTGTGTTTCAAATAATTAAAGCTAATTTTATGAAGATCCTAATTTATTTATTCTGGGAATCATATGATTATCTGTACGGCCTAAATTACTTTGGGTCGGGTCTCCAACTGAAATTAACCACTATAACAGATCGAAGTAGTCTTCATGAAGCTGGCTTAATTGCTTATATATATATATATATAGTTACAAAATTGGGAAGATCACTTTTCCACTTTTTTTAATATATATTTTCTTCTTAATTAAGATAATTAGTCGCAAACGGTACTAGCCAGAACTTGATAAAGAATATTAATCATGAAAATTTAAGAATATTAAATATTGAAATTAAGCCACAATATTCAAAATTAGTTTCGACTGATCAACATACATACATATATATATATATATGCACGAGAAATAAGGGCCATTTTACAACATATATATACATGTAAAAGATTAAGAAATCTAACGTATTAAGGTCTGAAATCATTAGAAATAAGCTATAAAAAGATAAATGGAGCTGATGATCTGATAATTCTAACCACAGTACAATTCTGCACATCAAACCATATTAATTAAATGAAAATTGTTTTTGTACAGTCATTGCTATATATTTGATATATATGTGTGTGTGTGTGTGTGTGTGTGTGTGTGTAGGTTCAGTATGACATATATATATGTGATGCATGACTAGCAGCTTGATAAAATGGCAGTCAAATCGATCGTGATCATGATCAGCTTAACTATTATTTCTACTTATCTTGTCTTGAAACAAACGTATAAATAATACCCAATACTACGTACGTACGTACATTTATATTAAATTTTATAATTTTTAATAAAATTTGAACTCTTTTTCACCCTTATCTCTTTTTTTTCCTACTATATTTTTTTGGGCATGCATCTTAATCGTCGATCCATGGTCTATGATCAATTAAATGAGAAGATTTATGTTATAATTAGAAGCTTTTGCCAATTAGTTTTTTCCTCCCGCAATACAACACATGATATATATCATATAATATATAGGCGGAAGTCCTCCAAATTAGGATTTATATACATCATGATCAGAATCGCCTGATCTCTAGTCATATAAAAGAAGCAAATGCAATCTGATCTATCTAATTTTTTGGACTTCTCTACCATATTTACCCCCACATATTTAGCCATTTAATTAACTATCAAAGTACGTACTACGAATTAATTACGATTGAAACCTACTCCTGATGCTATATCCATGAGAGCTCAAGCTAATATTTTAAAGAAGCTAGAAGTTTCAAACAATTAGGAGAGTAGGACAACTATTCATGCAGCGAGGAGGAAAAACCATTATAATTAAATTAAATTTAATAATTTATAATGAGGAGTAAGTTATTGGTAACCTAGCTAGCTAGTTAAAGCAATATGTTTATAAACTAGTCCTGGACGGGCCAAGATATATATATATATATATTTATATGGACAAAATCAAGTGTTGTTAATTAAAATAGTTAAGAAATTCCTCATTAAATATTGAATATTAGGGTTATAATCTGCGCCTTTCTACTCCATTAGAATATTTGAAAAGTCCAAGAGAAACCCAACATCACTAAAAGAGACCACTTCAATGAAAATGACTTGAAGATAAATTTAGTATGAATTACATGTATATATATATATATCGAGAGAGAGAGAGAGAGAGAGAAAGAGAGAGAAGATTCATGCATGGGAATTGGAATTGAATGAACCTGTAACATCTTGTTGACATTGCTTGCTCCGAAAACCTTGTGCACGCTAGCAAACTTGTGCGGCTCGTCAGCTGGAAAATAAGGAGCGAACACGCAATCCTGCGCACATCTCCTTCGAAGAAGCTTGCATGCCGCGCATGGCGACATTGCACCTTGTTTTCTTCCGCTCTCCTTCATTTAATTATATTCGTGGGTGATATACCAATTAGTCTGATCAATACATACAGTACTTCTAGTACTACGGCTTTAGGTTATAAATTTAATTTGCTGAAAATACAAATTAGAAATAAGCTGCTGAAAGAATTAAGAATAGGGTCGAGGAGATAAAGTCGAGAAGCTAGGAGATGAAAACAAAAGAAGGAAGAAAAAGAAAGCAACAAAAGCTTGTGCAACAATAGAAGTTGAGAGCGAGAGATCAGGGGAGGGGGAGATCAAAAGGAGAGGTGGGCGGGCGTTATATAGAGAGATAAAGGGACAACAAATCTTAAGGGGTCCCACAAAAGAGGGTCCTTAGATTTTCTGGACAAAACATCGTTGTTGATTAGATCTATTGACCCCACCTCAAATATATGATCGGTACTATTTTTTTTTTAATATTTTTGGCTATAATATTTGTAATCGGTGTTTGTTTTTTGTTTTTGGTTAGAATATATTTACCAAGATATTTTGATGGTGATCATGTCCTACTCATAATTCTCGAAGGATCGATGCTCTATATACAATTTATTGTTTTATTTATTCACCAAAAAGAAATTTTGCATGCACTCTTCGCGGTATAACCAAGTACAAAACGTACATAGTTCATTTAGTTTTCTTTTCTTTTTTATCTTTTTAAACATGCACGGTAAAGATCATGAATTATAAATCCTGTCTTTAATTAGTACTAAATATGCAAGGAATTAATCATTATTTTAAAAATTTTGTTGCTCCGTACGTATGATTAGACTTTAAAAGAAATGATGATATATGATGATGCAGTCATGACCTAACTCGGTCTGTACATAGAGTACGTACTACTACGTACACCGGATCAGAGACAAACCCAAAACACCCGATCAGAGTCTTGCCGGCGAGGGGAATTCTTCATGCAACAAATGGAATTCATGTGAATTACATAAAGAGGAAGATGGCAATTAATCGTTGAAGTGTGAAGAATGGTGCAATTAAGTACCCTAGCTAGCTAGCTATAGCCAAAAACTTGTGGTTTTATTGGCATAATTTTCCACCTCTAAAATGGAGCTATATTATGTCTAGAGTTCGAAATCGCTCATTCTCAAATATATCAAAAAAAAAAAAAGAAAAAAAAAAGGTACCCTAACTAGCTGATCTTTCATACTAGAGCATTCAATTCATTACTTGTCACCCCGCGCGGCCTCAACGACCATGGCATTCACAAATTAAGAATTAATTAAGTGGCTATATATATGTTGCACGGACTTGCTTAAGCGGCCTTTATATATATATATATATATTATATTTTTATATATAAATATGATTTAAATAATGAAATTTATAAAAATAAAATAAAAATAAAAAACATCACTTTATGTAAATATTTTCATTTTAAAATATGATTACAAAAAAAATATGTACATATATATATATATATATATATCATTAGTCTTATTAGAGAGCGAGTACGTGTGAGATTTGACATCATGAATAATGTAGGTACGTGGTTTCTTGAGTTATAAGCAACTTGCCTGTGCTTATAAGGCCGATCGGTCGAGCCGTTAATTGGTTTTTGGTTTGAATAAAGCTTGGGTTAGGATGGATTTAAAAACAGATTTTGCACAAACTAATGGTAATGTGCCACGTAGGCATTCTAAAAAAAGATACCAAATGAAGCCACATCCACCTAATCTCCCTCTTTTTTTCCTCAATCTCGTTGTTTTCCTATCTCTCTCGAATCTCTTGCAAGTATAATACCTCTTTACCCTTTTTCTACCTTCACCTCATGGCCAAAGATATCTTTTACAAATTAACAAGATTACTAGTCTCTCCGTCTCTCCTAGCTCTCACTTTTCTTTGAAAATGGTTTGGGGTTTGGACACAAGGGACTCCTCAGAATAATCATCAACACCGAATGAACATACACCAAATAATCTCATGTAGAGCAATAATGGCAATTTCCAAAATTATTCAAGAATGACTTTGGCCACAAGGGTCTTCCTCTCTCTCTCTCTCATACATTCTATAGACTGACAGACATCATGTCTAAGGCAACCTCTAAAGACACTCCCATTCCTCATAGTTCAAAGGTACCATCACCATTTTGATATTAGACTTAGAGTGCAAAGATTTGAAGGAGATAGGGAGGGAGAGGGATTCGTAGGAAAAAAGAGAGGGATCGGGTGGATGCAACTTTATATGGTGTTATTCTGGAGTGCTTATATGGCACATTATCATTGGTTGGTGTAAAATATATTTTTAAACCCATCCTGACCCAAGCTTTTCTCTTTTGGTTTTAGCTGGTCTAATCATACAACCTCATGGATCATCTATTAACTCTTCTTTTAATCCTTCTCATGTTGGCATTGGCATTCTAGTCAGACTTTATGATTCAAGCTGGCCTTATATAATTGTCCTAACCAAATCCCATTTCTCTAACTACATTGGTTGACCATATGTATAACAAGCTTATCCATATGGAAGATGCTATAGAGTGGTTGATCCAATTTTCACAAAACAATAGCTTTCCCATGGCACTTTGTCATGTCAGACGTTACAGCAAATACAACGTAGGTGCACCCACACCGAATCATAGCAATACAACATCCCTTGATGCCCCTCCTTTTCGTATTTTTGAACCAGAATTCCAGAGCCCTTGAATTTCTTCCAAGTAGAATTATAAACAACACTTAAGAAACTCTGAAGCCTTCAGCAATTTCATTAAAACTTTCCATCGGCCCTTCAGCAATATGAGATTTTTTTTTGTCTTTACACTACCGCACGACAACAACAAGATTTTCAAAGATGAAATCAACTATGCTTAAATCAAAACACGATAACTTGCTTTTACTAGTATTTCTCGATTACAATCTGTCAATTTCATTGGTATTTCTCTTTTCTTTCTCTCTCTTGCCTTTATATTTTCTTTTGAAGTCGAGATTACTCCAAAAAAAAGAATAAAACAAAACATGACACATTCTACATAACATTCTCAATTGTTGGGTTCCATTGGGATTTGGGTTCTTTTTATTTCAAGAAAGACAGGTAACATAAAAAAAAAAAAAAAAAAATTGAACGTATGAGTTTTAAGAACTAGTTTTTGAGTGATTGAACTCAAGTGGCCTAATAGAAATGAAAAATGAAAGTGTGGAGAGTGGAGGGTGGAGGGTGGGTAGAGATGTCTGTGTCGCTAGTGGGTGCGAAGCGGAGTGAAGAGGAGGTGCAAGTTTGTGCGAAGAGGGAAGAATAGGTAATTGTAAACCCAGATTCATGTGTCCATGTGAAAGGAACGGGGGGAGGGCATACCAAAGACTTAGGCCACATTGCAAGAGGAAGGTTCCGTGCGAGGTCGCCATGCTAGGAGTGGAGCATTTTCGTCCAATAGGCGACGTCGTGAGAAGTAGAGTCCAAAGATTAGATTAGAGAAACAAGAGGGAGAAGGGATCTAAAGGAAGGAAAATAGAGTGCGAGATGTTTTGAACAGGAAATGTGTTTTCGTCCCACAAAAGGAGGGGAGGGGAGGGGAAGGGGCAGGAGGGAGGGGAGGAATTCTAAAAGATTGGATGAGGTGCTCCACATGGCTAACAATCATGTAGAATCCATATGTGTCAAAAGGGCATTGGTGGGATGTTATCTAAATATTAATAGCCTGTTATCTAAATATTAATAGCCTGACCATTATACAGATATTCTCTATCCATATATGGAGGTGGTTCTTCATGTACCATGTATGCATGACCATTAAATTAAAATTTGTGTTCAATTATCTATATACATTGAGTAGTTAATTTTCAATTTTTATTTTGTCATCCACAATCACATTTCTACAAAGATCAAGATTTGTGTTTTTTTATAAGAATATAGAACATGATTTTAAGTGGTCGTTGTTGATCATATAAGTTATTAACATGTAAAATCACTTATAACGATCATAAGGATGGATGGATGACAAAATCTAAAAATGAAGATCACCATCATAAATATATATATATATATGTATATATTAGCTTTTAAGTGATACTCTGAAGTACTAGAACTGAATTCATTTGATATCAGATGATGATGAAGATGTTGTTCCGAGGAGAAGAAATAGATCTTCTTGATCACTAGTATTAATATTCAACTGGTTAAACTTATTTTTGAACGTAATGGAATTTTTTGTAAAATTTCTCACGATTTTTCTCATTTTTTCACTGTGGGGTTTGAAAATTTTACTAGAACATTTATGCTTTTTGCTTAGATAGACCAATAGGGGGAAAACTAAATTGTTCGAAAAAAATTCATATTTCATAGTAGGCTTTCTTACTATCCTACATCTGTTGACGAAACATTCTTTGTTATTACACATAATAATACCAAACTTCTTAATTATTTTAATGATATCACCATATGTGTAATCATCATAATTAAGGAGTCTCGAGATACTAGTAAGTTCATCCTTAATTTTGTGAGCAAATAAATGAAGTAAACCATCAGTAAATCTTTCTTTTCAGTAAGGCCTATGACTATCTATTATTCCTAAGTATTATTCTAAACATAAAAAATCTTGGTACTATCTATAATCAAATATTTGATGGCATCTGAAATTATTCAAATAATTATTAATGCGATTAGTAATGTTGGAGAGAGTTTCAACAAAATGTTTAACAATAATGTAAATCAGTTTAGAACAAGATGCCATCAAATCATTGTTGTCCACTTTCCAACAACTACATTTCAATCCTATACAATTCATACTAATTTGATTAAACAAATCAAGACACATGTTAAAACTTTTCTATGTCTTGGTATTCACTAATCTGGTTTTCACTGGGCTTTGGTTTGTGAAATGGTGGGATATATTTCCCTACACACAAAACATCATTTATAATGTTGTTAGGGATTTTCTCCAAGCTACTCCAGATCTCAAAGTAGTGAAGAATTTTCAACTGTTAAGAAATTAACACCGCCTGAGTACCCAATAACCCATACCACTATTTTTGCTAAAAAAGTTGCTAAACCTGATGCTTCCTCTAAATCTGATAAAGTAAATAAATCTTCCAAATTCAAGAAGTCGTCTATTTTCAAAGGACTGAAAAAATATTTGATTTATTTATTAAAGTAGTCCCTCAATGAGGATAATGATAATGATGATAAGTTTAAGGCATCCTCTGAAGCCTCTGTTGATAACACTAATTCGTATGATAATATATTTGGACACGATCCGGAGACCACCCCAAAGATATCTAATAATTGATCTAAATATTGTTACTTCTGTTCAACTGTTCACTCCTATTCAACTGTTTACTATTGTTCATTGTACTTGATTTTACTATTCATTATACTCAATTTTACTATTCACTACTTGTAAAAGAGTCTCATTGTTTTATAAAAGAAGACCCTTCCGACTTGTGAAGGACACCTTCTTTTCCTCCCACATCTCTTTGATATTCTGAGCTCTCTCATTTTCTTAGTTCCCTCTTCCTATCCAACTTCCAGATACATTTTAAAAGTGATTTTGAATAGTTATTTTGAACAAACTATTTCATTTACTTCTATAATTTCTTTTCCATTTTAGTTATTTGGTCCTACTTTTATTTTGCTAATTTATTTACAAGCATTCTTGCTCTACTCATCTGGTCCTCATTTCCATTCCTTAATTCAAGTCCAGTTATCTGGTCCTCTATTATATTTTTATTTCCTTACTTTCGATCTTTTTGATATTAGAGTCAAACCTAACTGGTGGTAGATTGATTATTTCTGATCATTCTGCTATCTCCCAAATCTCTTCTTCATTCTTGCTGAATCTTAGTAGTACAGTAGTGTTCTCCAAGTTAAACCTAAGGTTAGAATTTTGACAAATCAAAATTAGTGAGTCAGATAAGTACAAAATTGCCTTTACTATCCCATTTGATCATTATGAATGGAATGTTATATCTTTTAGTATGAAAAAATCCTAGTGAATTTGAAAATATCATGAAAATTCATTCTCCAATTTTACTATTGTTTATATTAGTGATGTCCTTATTTATTAAAAATCTATTGATGAATACTGAAAACATTTGAGTTCGTTTTTGAATATCTTTAAACAAAATGATATTGTTATCTTTGCATCAAAAAAATAATAATAATTAAATTGTTTCAAATCAAAATTAGATTTTTTGATTATGATATTTCTGAAAACAAAATTTTACCTATTAGCTATGCTATTAAAATTTCAGACAAAATCCCTATCGTCATTCTTGAGAAAACTCACTTGCAAAATTTTTTTGGTTCCCCCAATATGTTGCGGTATTCTACAAAGATATGAGTAAATATTTTCGTCCACTCTTCCCACGACTACGTACATTCTAATTCCTGCCCTTGGATAGAAATTCATACTAGTCTATATATTATATAATATATATATATATATATTAATGTTTTTGCATGAAAAAAATCAAAGGCCATGGATTAATATACGATGGAAATCTCATGATACATATATATATATATATACACATATATATCTGGAAGTATGTACTGCAAGTACCCATGATTCCAGTCTTTTTAGGTACCACTAGATTAAATATTAATATATATATATATATGTGTGTGAGTGTTTGTGTGTAAAGAAAATTTTTCTTTATCATTTGCTATACCACACATTAATATGATTATTTTATTTAAACACCCATTGATGTCATGTAAAAATGTATGTTTAAAAAAATAATAAAAATAAAAAATCACATATTAATTAATATGTGGTACAGAAAATAATTATAAATAGCATTTCTCATCTGAAAAATAATTCTCGATGCTAATATTTAATCTTTCGTGGTTATTTTCAAATTAACCCGACATTAGAAAACATGCATATCTATTGCATACATGCATTAATTAATTATAAATTAATTTAAGAGTAATTAATTAGATGCATGCATGTGATAGATGATGTAAGCAGATGGATGGTTGCTTCTCGGCTTGAATCTTAAGCTATATATATAATTAAATATAAATAATCATGCATGTACATAGCTTTAATTATATATCTTGCCTAGCTATTAATAATTAATTAGTACTACTGTTATGGACCATTATTTTTCAGATTTTGTAGTGACCCAATTTGTAAGATCCTGCCAGGAGCTTTTACATACACTTAGATATAGACATAATTCAAAGCTAGGTTTTTATGTGAAGAAATTCAAAGCTGATCATAAAAACAACACAATTAGTACTACACTCCAAGCGATTAGATGTAGACGACAAGATGGGAATCAAAAATTTACAGATGCAACACACGAACTAACGCTCTGATTAGTGGAAAATCGTGCCAAAGTATAACTTATGCTTGGTGACCTCATTGATGTTGAATCATTTTGGAGGCAGCTGGCCGTTACATCATTGAGAACGAATGCTCGCTTTGACACGATATATTATATATATAATATCATGTATATGTTTCTTAAATATTTATTATTACAAAATTACAAACACAACCCTGTAGTACAATTTTATATATACACTATGAGCACTGCTAGGGTGCCGTTTACCAGTAACTGCTGGGCGTGTCTCTAGGCAACATCCACTTTTTTATATTTTATATTTTTAATATTTTCAAAAAAATAAAAAAAATTAATATACTAATAATCATTTTCTTAATCAATAACTAAAAAAAATTTTAAAAAAAATTAAATACATGAATAGTCAAAATGAAATAGCAAAATAAGCGGACATGATATATAGTAAAACTATTGATGATCAAAATCTATATATATTTTAAATAAACGACATTTTTATAAAATAACTTGTATATATCAATATTATCATTTTAATACATAATATATAGAGTTATTCTACAAAAGTTTTCAAATGGGGACTGTCATGCAAGTTTATATAATTATATTTTTTAAAAATTTATAATTACAATAATATCTCTTTTAAAATGATGTTTTTTTTTCTCTCTAAGCCTTATACATGATCAATAGGACTGCAAATAGAATTTCTGATTTTATAAAAATAGTTATGGATATATCATTATCTTTATTAATTAATTATATAAGGTAAAAGTTAATATTAATATTAATTTAATACGTACGTACTTCTTGAATTTTCAACAGCTAGCTAGCCATAATACAATTCAAATATTTTAGAATCAAATAGATTAATTATATCATGTTTCGAACTTAGAGATTGGATCATGCGCGCAAATTATTGCGTACATGTGAAGGTGCGACTTGCACGTGTAAGTAGTGGACATGCGTAGTACGTCATCCAGTACTATTGGCCATATTATATTATTATTATTATATATGGAGAACTACGTTATACGTACCACTGATCGATCATGGAAAAACTGATTGAATTACTTAAGAATGGCCGCGGTATCCTTTCAATATTAGGTTTCAATAACCAGCTAGCTAGCACCGAAATTAATTAAGTTTATAAAGATGATCAATTAGTTTTTTTGGTAATAATTATGGGAATTGAATCAGTCATGCATGCATGCAGTATCCCGGCTTCAATCAACACTAAATTTTTGCAACAAAAAAAAACACTAAATTTTAAAATAATTATAGCTAGGTGGTTGTTGAGGTATCATCTATCTATATATATATGTGTGTGTGTGTGTGTGTCATCTATCTATATAATTATTCATATAGTGTATATTTGAAGTACCAGAATTCACTAATTTGACAATAAAATATTTATAATATTACTTATATTAATGCTGAAGTGGAGTGAATATATATATATATATATACAAGTACTTTATAAATTAGCTTTCTAATATTGCATGTAGCGGTACTAGTATTTTTTCACGTACCCTCTAATATTCATAGCACTCGATCGTGTATTAATAAATTTATGAGTGATTAATTTATCACTAATATATACATAAACATATATATATATAAAGAGGTCATGCATTGTCATAGATGGAATTAATTTGGATAATTATGATCAACCACCAATTAGTCTTAACCACCCATGCGTTGCATTCTTTTCTTGTACATGCAATGAAGATCAATCAACTGGAGTTCGATGGGATTTGACTTTGAATATTTTTAATTTGGTTGGTATAATTATCGTTTCAAGCCAAATCTCTCTCTCTCTCTCTCTCCAAATCATATGTAAGCTTCTCATCGATCGATTACTCATTAATCTAATATATTGAGGGTAGGTTTGAGTTAAAATCTTATTGGTGAGGTTGATTTATCTAGTTGAATGCTACTGATTAAGGCCTCAAATATTGTGAGCGGAGAGCAGTTGCTCGTTGCCCGACCATAAATATTACCGCACCATAGCTTAGAGAATATGTTGAGATTTTGTTTTTTTCTTTGTCCCACATGAGTTGGGAGTGAAGAAAAAGTAAGACTTTAAGACTTATAAAATGAGACTTGGGCTCATTGGTTAAATGCACCAGTTAGAAACTTATCTAGTAAATTTTTACTTTAGAAAAATTCATCTGTTGTCCTTTTTTATATGTAAAAATGAAGAGAAGTGAAAGTTAAAATTTTACTATTAAGAAAGTTTTTGTGGGTGTCGTTGGGGTGAAAAGAAAATTTGTGTGATTGTAATAGTTTTTTACATAATAGATTTTCTTCTCTGGGTCTAGTGATTTTTCTCCTATTTTGAGAGTTTTTCACATAAATTCGTGTGTTGTTATTATTTCTTTATTTTTCTTAGTATTCTGTCAAAAGTAGATCCTTGTGAGGGGGATTTGAGAGGCCTAGATTCCCAACAAGAGAGCCACTAGATTCTTTTGGTAGAGTAGAGTTTTGGTATGGCAGTGTGGATACGTACAGTCTAAAAATGTTCTATTTAGGAGATTGGAAATTTCAAGTGTGTCCGTTGTGACCCTCAAATCTTTCTTGAGAATTTTGAAATTTTGTCTAGGAAAAATCAGTCTTTCCTGGAAACTTACTTAGTGGGTACTATTTATTTCTATGATAAAATTCATCGAGACAATATCAAGAATGAAGGTAGAGAAATTTGATGGGAGAAACAATTTTAAATTGTGGCAAGTGCAAGTTAGGGATATTTTGATTTTATCAGAATTACATAAGGCGTCGAACAATCCATAAAGTCAGCAAATTGCTAGAGGTGTGGACAACTTAGGCACATCAAGAAAAGTTGTCAATAAGAGGTGGAATCGGTTCGGCAAATGATTCCAAGTCAGTAAATGGAGATATTGTTATTGATGCTAACATTGTGTCTCTCTCCATGGAAAAAAAGTCATGTATATCCTTATGGCATGCCGCTAATCCCAAAGTTGTCATAATAGAGGATATGTTAATGTTAACTATTCCACAAGTTTGTACACGGGCATTAGTTTGGCATTGATGCATGGCGTATGGTGGAAATTTATGTCAATAGCTGATGAATTTCTAGGAAAGCCAAACGTAGAAGTTGCCTCATAATTTTTCAGTAAAGTTATTTTCGACATGGGTTAAAGTGAAATGTTTAAAATTTATTTATTTTAACTGAGTATGCTTTTATGGTGGAGCATGATAGTTGAAGTTATGAAAATTTTCATTGCGGTGGAGCGTGGTTATGGGATCAGTCAAAATCGGAAGGTAGAGATTGTTGGGATTTTGTTTATTTCTTTGTCCCACATGACTTGGAAATGAAGGAAGAGTAAAACTCCAAGGCTTATAAAATGAGACTTGGACTCATTGGTTAGATGCACTAGTCAGAAATTTATTTAATAATTTTTGACTTAGGAAAAATTCTCTGTCGTCCTTTTTTGTATGTAAAAAGGAAAAGATGTGAAAGTTAAAGTTTTACTAGTGAGAGTTTTTGTGGGTGTCGTTGGGGTGAAAAGAAACTTTGTATAATTGTAACAATTTTTTACATAGTAGATTTTCTTCTCTGAGTCTAGTGATTTTTCTCTTGTTTTAGGAGTTTTCTACATAAATTCTTGTGTTATTATTATTTATATATATATATATATATTTGGTATTCTGTCAAAAGTAGATCCTTATAAAGAGAATTTAGGAGATCCAAATTTCTAACAGTATATATATATATATATATATATAAACTCTACGTACTAACATGCTGTTCAGGTATCAGCACTAGTATGGGACCTAATTAGTTTCTGGTTCACTAAAAATTAGTTCTTCGACAGAAAGGAAATATTTATTTTTTTGGCGAACAAATTTATTCATTCAAGCAATAAAAATGCTCATAGCAAACATACCATGCAGGCACATGAAGATAAAATAAAATGGAAACCATGGCTGACTTAAATAGCTTTATCTTCGCACACTATTTGTAATTTTGAGAGAAGAAAAATTCATTTTATTTGCTCTGTGGTCATATATATAAGTTGCATATATTTGTTTATTAATTTGGTATTTATGAACAGGCAGAAATGATCAGTATATAATAATGTATAAAGACTGGGTTAGGAGTACTGCATGTCCTGGGGAAAGTCCTTTCTGACGTCTATGGTAAAACTTTGGGAGGAATTTAGATAAGATGAAGCTAGGAGTCACCCTGACAAAAAATAGAAATAAAAAAAGAAAAAAGAAAAAAAGAAGAAGAAGAAGAATACAGGGCGAGAGAGAGAGAGGCCCATTTTTGCAAATTCATGCAAACTTTCCAAGGGTTCCGATAGTATATTCTAGTAGCAGAATCTGCTTTATATTGCTGCAGATATATAGCTGACCTACTAACTGTAAGTACTACTGGTTTTATATAGAGAAGGGCCTTGAAGAAGAGCTTTAAAAGGAGCCCCGGATTATTAATTAGCTTAATTCTGTAGTCTTACTTCGGAGGGAATTATGCTTAATTCTGTCGAGTTTTTACATGCAGCAGGTACGTAAGAATTGCGCAAAGCCACATCACAAATATTTACTTTAATTGAGTTGGCATCCACACATGATTGTGGTGCTCCTCATGTCTGCATTATATATATATAATTTGACTAATCTGCATTCGTAGCTGATCTATATCTGTTGTGCCAATTAGGCCCAGGGGACACGATGTGTTATGGCATTACTGTATGTTGCCCTTTTATGTATCATATGCCTAAAAAGTCTAAAGCAGTGATGCCAAAGATCGTGAAAAAGGCATGCATTCCAATCTTTCAAGTTTATTTCAAGTTACTCATGTAGGTGCATAGGGAGAACAGCTTTGGTCTGCTCCGCCGTACATACACATACACACATACATATACATATATATATATATATATATATATTAATTAAAATGATTTGTACACTACTAACTATACTCTGCAAATTTCATATATACATGGAGAAATGCTATTATGCCGTCCTGCACATTTTATCCCATTGATCACGTAGTACGAGGCTTATTAAAAAACACTAAAAGTACAAACATATAAAATAGATAGACGTAATGGAACGAGAATAGAATTGGTGGGATGGCTGCTGCCTCTTATCCCACCATTAAAATTATGTTAATGACTCCACTACTATTATTTTAAATTTTGCATAATGACTTACATAGTAATTTTAAGGCTTATAAATAGGGGTTTTAGTTGTAATGAAATTCATAAGAAAATATAAAAAGAGAAGAAAGTTTCAGTTCTTAAGAGTTCCAAAAGAGTTTCTTATATATTTCTCTCTTGCAATAGTAGTTTCTTTCTTTAGTTTTATAACACGTTATCAGCACGACGATTATACCAATTCTGAAGTTAGTGGTCTTATTCATCTGTAAGTTTTTCAATATATTATTTACAGTTTTTGATATATTTTATTGATGATTATCTGTGTGAATTTATAAATATATTTTCTGAGATATACATAATTGAAATTTATAAATATATTTTATTTCATTATTTATATGTGTAGAAAATGACAAATCTTACCAAATTGAAATTTGTTGCTCTTGACATATCTGGAAAAAATTATTTATCCCGAATACTTGATGCTGAAATTCATCTTGATGCGATGAACTTGAGTGAAACAATTAAAGAAGAAAATCAAACGTCTCTACAGGACTATGCTAAAGTAATGATTTTCCTTCGCCATCATCTTTACGAAGAATTAAAAACTGAATATCTTACAATAAAATATCCCTATATTTTGTGGAACAGTTTAAGGGAGAGGTATGAACACCAGAAGACTGTCATCCTTTCAAGAGTTCGTTTTGAATAGTTGCACCTGAGGTTGCAAGATTATAAAAGTTTTAGTGAGTATAATTCCGCACTTTTTAAAATAAGCTCAATACTAAATTTATGCGGTGAGAAATTCACCGATGATGATATGTTAGAGAAGACTTATATTACATTTCATACCTCGAATGTGCTCCTGCAGCAGCAGTATCGAGAGAGAAAATTCAAGAAATATTTTGGACTTATATCATGTCTTCTAGTAGCTGAGTAAAACAATGAGCTCTTATTAACAAACCACCAGTTACGCCCTACTGGCTCAATATCATTCCCTGAAATGAATGGTAATAAATTTGCATCATTCCCAGAAGTGAATGGTGCATCCTTTAGAAGAAATCGGTGGCGTGGACATGGTAAGAGAAATTATAGAAATGTTGATCTCAAAAGTGACAACATTAAAATGGATAATAATATACCGTATCACCAGAAGTGGTACAATTCAGAAAAGTATAAAAATCCTCAGAATAATTCTTCAAAGAGAAATAAAAATGTGTGCCATAGATGTGGAATGATTGGACATTAGTCATGTACCTATCGTACGGCTAGACACTTACCTGATTTATATCAAGCATCTATTAAATGAAAGAATAAAATGTATGAAACAAATTTAGTAGAACTATCAGATGATTTATTAGATTTAGTAGATATAGATGTTACTCATCTTGATGTCTCTGATTTCTTTAATCATCCTGAAGGTATAATTGACCACATAATTGGAGATGGAAGTGTTCTACTCAATTAATGTATTTTCTTTCTATCTGTAATAAAAATGTTGTATATTTTGTATAATCATGGATCGCATTGATGAGTTTTTTATTTCTGAGTTGAATGATAAAGATATATGTCTGGCTGACAGTGTTACAACTCACACAATTCTTAAAGAAAATGAATATTTTCAAAATCTAATACTAAGTAAAACTTATGTCCATACCATCTCAAGCTCATCAGATTTAATTGAAGGCTATGGAAGAGCTTATATTGTGTTGCTTAATGGCACCAAATTTTGTATTGATGATACTCTATTCTCTTCACAATCCAGAAGAAGTTTATTGAATTTCAAAGATATACGTCGTAATGATTACCATATTGAAACAACCAATGAAGGCAGTGAATAGCATCTTCTTATTACTAAAACAATATCGGGCCAGAAGCTCGTATTAAAAACACTATCCGCTCTATATTCTGGATTGTATTATACAAAGATGAGAACAATTGAATCATATGTGGTAATGCACCAGAAGTACATTGACCCCAAAGTATATATGACTTGGCATGATCGCCTTGGACATCCAGAATCTATAATAGTGAGACGAATTATTGAAAATTCGCATGGGCATCCCTTAAAGAATCAAAAGATATTTCTACCCAAT
Organism: Platycarya strobilacea; assembly: GCA_036898215.1. NCBI lineage: Eukaryota > Viridiplantae > Streptophyta > Magnoliopsida > Fagales > Juglandaceae > Platycarya > Platycarya strobilacea. The sequence goes on along the minus strand of CM072549.1, from coordinate 32,369,649 downwards.
GAATCTTCATGCTCTGCATGTTCTCAAGGTAAGTTGATTATCAGACCATCTCCCTCAAAAGTCATTGTTGAATCTCCATCCTTTTTACAAAGGATTCACGGAGATATATGTGGGTATATTTATCCATCAAGGGGACCATTTAGATACTTTATGGTCTTGATTGATGCATCTAGTTGATGTTCACATGTTTGTCTACTTTCCACTAGAAATGTTGCATTTGCTAGACTTCTTGCACAGATAACTAAACTACAAGCACAATTTCTTGAGTATCCAATTAAGACCATTCGATTGGATAATGGAGGTGAATTTTCATCTCAAACTTTTGATAATTATTGCATATCAATAGGATTAGATGTTAAATATCATGTTGCCCATGCACACACACACAAAATGGTTTAACTGAATCTTTAATCAAAAGGCTTCAGCTAATCGCTAGGCCTTTACTTATGAAATCAAAACTACCTATTTCTGCTTGGGGACATGCTATACTTCATGCAGCATCTTTAAGTCGCATTAGACCATCTGCATATCATAAATATTCTCCATTACAGCTTGCATTTGGTCAAGAACCAAATATTTCTCATCTTCATACTTTTGGATGTGCTATATATGTTCCAATTGCACCTCCACAACGTACAAAAATGGGCCTTCAACGTAGATTTGGGATATATGTTGATTTTGATTCTCCATATATTATTAGATATCTTGAACTCCTTACAGGAAATATGTTTAAAACACGTTTTGGGGATTGTCATTTTGACGAATCCACTTTTCCATTAATGGGTAAAGAAAAGTCGGTGCCTGAAGTACGACAAGATATTACTTGGGATAATAAGACCCTATCTCAATTTGATCCTCCTACAAATGAATGTAAACTGGAAGTTCAGAGAATTATTCATTTATAAAATGTTTCAAATCAATTACTGGATGTATTTACTGATACTAAAGGTGTAGTAAAATCTTATATTCCTGCTATTAATGCTCCAGCAAGGATTGAAGTCCCTGAAAGATAAATTGTCAAAGCAGTAATAGGTGAGTCTAAGGTACGCCTAAAGCGTGAAAGACCTATTGGTGCAAAAGATAAAATTTCCAGAAGGAAAAGAATACAAAATGAATTTGGTGTTCCTGAAAAATACGTACCCACATTGCAGGCTACAAATATAATTGGTGCTCCTAAAAAGCTCAAATCTTCTATTCCAGAACCTCCTAAAGAGGAAACTCCTAAAGAGTATAAATCTCCTGAAAATGGACCTCCTGAATAGGTGTTTCATGAAATGTTTTCACCTGAAGAGGAACAGATACCTGAAAATAATGATATCTCAATACATTTCATGAATACTGGAGAAATTCTGGATAGAAATTAAACTGTTGTTGACAACATATTTTCATATAAAATGGCCCTTGGCATTACCAGAAGTAATGAAGAAAGTGAGCCAAAAACCGTCGAAAAATGTCGACGTAAAAATGATTGGCCAAAATGGAAAGCAGCTATTGAAACTGAATTAAATTTACTAGCAAAGCGAAAAGTATTTGGACTTGTTGTCCAAATACCAAAGGGTGTAATGCCTGTTGGATATAAGTGGGTATTTATACAAAAACGTAATGAGAAAAATGAAATTGTGCGGTACAAAGTACGGCTTGTCACACAAGGTTTCCTGCAGAAACTCAGGATTGATTATAAAGAAATATATTCTCCCATTATGGATGTAATCATGTTTATATTTTTTATTAGTCTGGTTGTTACAAAAGGATTAGAAATGCGATTGATGGATGTGGTCACTGTATATTTATAAGGATTCTTAGACCATGACATATATATGAAAATTCCTGAAAGATATAAAATGCCTGAAGCATTTACAAATACATCTAGAAATATGTACTCAATCAGATTACAAAGATCTTTATATGGATTGAAGCAATCCGGGCGCATGTGGTATAATCACTTAAGCGAAAATCTATTGAAAGAATGATTTGAGAATAATTCTATATGCCCATGTGTTTTTATTAAGAAATCATAATCCAAATTTGTCATTATTGCAGTTTATGTTGATGATTTAAATATTGTAAGAACTCCTGAAAAGATCTCAAAAACCGCTATATATTTAAAAAATGAATTTGAAATGAAAGATCTTGGCAAAATAAAATTTTATCTCGGCCTGCAGCTCGAGCACTTGCCAAATGGAATTTTTATTCATCAGTTCATGTATACTGAGAAAGTCCTGAAGCATTTTTATATGGACAAATCTCCTCCCCTGAGTATTCCAATGGTTGTCCGAACACTTGATGTAAAGAATGATCCATTCCGTCCTTGTCATGATGATGAAGAAATTCTTGGTCCTGAAGTACCATATCTCAATGCAATTAGAGGTTTGATGTATCTTGCAAATTGCACTCGACCAGATATTATATTCTCAGTTAATCTGCTTGCAAAGTATAGTTCTACACCAGCTCGAAGGCATTGGAATGGCATTAAACATGTCTTTCGTTATTTTATCAACGTGGATCAAGTCCACAATTGATTAGGTATGCAGATGTAGGTTATCTTTTAGACCCACATAGAGGTAGATCTCAAACTGGATATTTATTTACTTATGAAGATACTGTCATATCATGGAAATATGTTAAGTAGATACTATCTGCTACTTCTTTAAATCACTCAGAGATCATTGCTATCTATGAAGCAAGTCGAGAGTGTATTTGGCCGAGATCAGTAATTCAACATATCCAAGAAAAATGTGGACTTTCCATGATCAATTATAGCCCAACAATTTATATGAAAATAATACTGCTTGTATCACTCAAATCAGAGGAGGATATATCAAAGGTGACAGAACCAAACATATTTCACCTAAATTCTTTTATACTCATGAATTTTAAGAGAAATGTGAAATTAATGTCAAGCAGATACGATCTAGTATTAATCTGGCAGATTTATTCGTAAAGACGTTACCAACTTCGACATTCAAGAAGATTGTGCATAAGATTGGAATGCGAAAACTCAAAAATTTATTGTCATGTACCTTTCAGGGGAGTAAATGTCCTAAAAACTTGTGCTGATTGAACTCTTTTTTCTTCGTTAAGGTTTTGTCCCACTGGATTTTCCTCTGTAAGGTTTTAATGAGGTAATTTTAAAGCATTTGTGGATACATAAGAAGACTGTACTCTTTTTTTTTTGCCATTGATTTTTCGTCCCATTAAGTTTTTCCTTAGCAAGATTTAATGAGGCAGATTCTTTATCGGAAGTCATTCAAGGGGGAGTGTAATGAAATGAGAACATAATTGGTAGGACGGTTGTCGCCCCCTGTCTCACCACTAAAATTATGTGAATAACCCCACCACTATTATTTTAAATCTTGCATAGTAACTTGCATAGTAATTTCAAGACTTATAAATAGGGACTTCAATTGTAATGAAATTCATAAGAAAATATAGAGAAAAAAAAAATTCAGTTCTTAAGAGTTCCAAAAGAGTTTCTTATATATTTCTCTCTTGCAATAGTAGTTTCTTTCTTTAATTTTATAACAATAGATTGATTTTAGGATTTCAATCATTCTCTATTTTATGAGCATAGTATAACTGGGACGGCATAAGCTAGAATAGTGGTACTCTTCTTAGTAATTAATAATTCACACTATTTGTTTAAAAGAGTCACTCCAATAAAATTAAGCTTTAGTGGCACTTTAGAAATTGTGACAGTCTCCAAATCGTCATCAAAACCTATTTTCTATGACAATTTCTTAGAACTGTCATTAAAGACAACTACTGAATTTTTTTACGTTCGAACTACATAATCAATAACGTTTGAGCGTGAATTTTTCTAGCGCCAACGTTCAAGCTATATGAAATAACGTTTTAACGTTTACATTAAATTTTAAAAAAAAAATACTTTGACACCTTTAATATTTTAATACATTTTAATTTTTTTACTTTACTTAATAGTGTAGGATTTGATTAGTGGACTGAATTAATATTTATTTATTTTAAATATTTTTAAATGAACAAAATATGAATAAAAAATATATAAAGAAATTAAAATAAGATTCTACTTTAGCGGGCCTTGTTAATATTATACAAATTTTGTACTCCATTGAATTGTCAAATAAATATTGAATTTCTAAACGTTATGAAGTGCGACGATTTAAAATTTAATTTGAGAAATTTGAGAATATAAATTTAAAAAAAAAAACAATATATACATTACATGAGCAGTTAGTATATTACATAAATTAAAAACTAAAAAAAAACCATAAAATCACTAACTAGACGATGTCTTTTAATGTCTTGACCTCGTCAGACAATGTTTCGACCTTGAGACACAAGATCTCTATATCAGTGGACAGGTGCCCCAATGCCCGATCCTCGTGCACAATGATCAAGGCACTATGTGCAGTGAGCTGCTTCTCCATGTGCACTTGTAGTTGTGCAACCTAAGCAAGTGGCACATCCCTACTCGCAATTTGTCCTACACGATGCTGCCCATTGCTATCGGTAATGTCAACGGGATCAGGTCGGACAGTCTGACGTTGGAGAGGTGGCACTAGATCTACTACAGGAGGGGGCACAAGCCGCCTCCTTTGCCCCTGACTTTGGTGATAGCTACTGATGTCGATGGGGCCAATCTGCGGCCACACTGGCTTTGAGACTCGAGCTGGCACTCCATGTGTCAGGAGCAGTCGAGTGATAATGACTCCGTAGGGGAGGTTGTCCGTTGAGACAGTCCATGTCTCGTAGCGGATCTTCTCGAAGATCACCTATGGGAGGTCAATCGGGTCTCCACACGCTATCTTGATGAGAAACTGGACGCATGCTCAACTAAAGGTCGTTGTGTGTGCCAGCAGGTCCATATTTGCTACAACAATGAGATGTAGCATGTGGAAGAAACCGTCGAGAGCACTCTGGAAAAAGTTGTCTTACATCTCGTGCACCTGCCGGTCTCTACCCATGAGGATGTAGAAATCCTCATCCTGTTATACCCTCCTCCTCGGATCCAGCATCGTCGCCTGAGTCGAGGTTGGCATGATGATTGCCCATAGAAGGTGTCGGCGCCCCAGCTTGCGCTTGGGTTCGTACGCAAATTGCGACGCCGGGGACGAACGTCACAAGGAAGTCATCCCTCGTCTTTACTTGCGAGAGCCTTATTTTTTTTTTATATATATATATCGCAGCAGAAAAAGGTCAAGCCATAAATAAACGACAAAACGTTATGCTTGTCGCACATCACATGGTTAACAAAATAGAACCCAAATTAAACATCACATGCACCTATATATATATATATATATCAGAATAAAGTCACCAATGTAAACAGTTTTATACAAAAGTACTTCCCAAAATAGCGGGAAGATTTTTCCACAAAATACATCGGTGCGTACAAAATAAAGATGCTGCTGATCCACTCCTCCCTCCGCCAACCATACTAATAGGCGGGTTCTTCTTTTATCTTCTTATAGTTCGGGCCATAACGAAGGCTGTCCAGACTCAGTCCTGGACCTACGTCACACATCATCCCAGAGGATGACGTAAACAGGCGTCCCATGTGGAGGAGCCCATCAACTCCCAGCATCAAACAGCACCCCGTAGGGCGTAGGTCGTCAAAAAAATAAGTCGTCATAGGAAGCGACTCTGCCGCCCACTGACCCAATAGGTCTAGGGTCACTGGCCCGGCAGTCTCAGCCTTAGTCGGGCCCATGAGGGTCCGACCCATCTTCTCGAGAGTCGTAATCCGAGGATCCATCATGTCCTGCAATGACTTCTATCGTTCCCAAGGGAGCGATAGTAGAGATAATAAAAGGGGGTGAGATTTCGGGAGAAATCTCAGCAAGTACACTAACACTTAAACCAGAACATATCAGATATACAGATAAATGAACAAAACATTCTTAACTAATGCACATGCAATGAATGACTGACTCATGCACATGCTTATGAAAACTTGTAAACAGACATATTTCTTTCAGACTTATTTTCATAAAACTTTCATGCAGACTTCTTCTTTCAAACTTCTTTTCATATCATCATTACTTTTCAAAACATTTCTTTAAAACATTTCGTATCTTTCATTCTTTCTTAGGCGCCACTTATTTTGAATAGATCTTTCTTTTGGCTCGAAAGCCCTTCTTGTCATGACTTTTCACTTAACATGTATGAGACACAACACGGTTCCCCTAGCACCGCGTGTTCCCTGTTGGTTACCGCATCACCCTAAAGTGAGCGTCATATAACTTTAAAATGGCAGGTCCTTACACCTTATCCGTCTTGGGCACCCACCAGCGTTAGGTGCTACCGCGCTCCGGACACCTTTTGGAGCCATACACAGTCCGCCGACTGTTCTTCGTCGACCCAGGGGTTTCCACTCAACTTTAATCACTTCTGAGTGGACAGGGAGTTCCACTGGGGCACTTCCCCGTCCCAGCCTTTGGGGTTCTTATAAAACTTTACTTTTTTTCTTTTCTTTCAAAAATTCAATCTTTTCTTTTCTTTTTCCTTCTTCTTAAAAACATGCTTGACTTTAAAACTTCTTTTCGTGACTTATGCATGGGACATGCAATGCTCACTTAATTTCATGCAAAACCCGAGACAAGCTTGAGTACATTCATATTTCATTTTCTTTTCTCCCTCTTTTGGGATAATTTCATAATTTTTCTACTTAGTCATCATATTCTATTCCCAAAATGGGCCTAGGATTTAAATGGGGTATTGGGCCCATCTCCAACCCATCATGGCCGAATTCTCCTAGAGAGTTTCTAGGGCTTTCCTTCATCATTTGATTTCCAATTTCCTCCAATCAATTTTAAAGTATCAAATCAAATCATGTACCCTCCTTAGCAAGGGGTAACCGAAACCTTAGTGTTTCCTAAGTAATCGCTTTCACCTCCAAACTTAGTTATTCCTATTTCCTCCATTCACCTTTCTAACTTAGGGAATTCCTCCCCTTAGTCTATTCAAACTTCCTTTCCTAAAAGTTTCTTCTATGAGTTCAACTAAACAAAATCACCACAAAGTAATATAATATTAATCTTCCAAATCTCAACCTTAAATATCATAAAAATTCCAAATAAACATTTCTATACATCATACACAAGTGATCATTTCTTCCATATGCAAGTGTATACCATTTCCATTCATGTCAATCATATAGTTTATTCTCCTATCCAATTTCATTTTCTCAACACAATAAGCTCTTTGAATAAATCAATTTCATCACTAGTTTCCTCAAATAAACTTTACCTTAACAATACCAAAATTTAACATTTTGCACTAAAATCCTTCATGCATCATTTTCATCATTCCATCAAATAATCATGCTTTTTTTTTCCTCTCTTTTGCAACTAACACTTGATTCATCATTTCTACTCATATTCTAAGCTTGTTCCATCATATAAATTTATCCAAGAATATCCATATCACAAGCAAGAAAAATCATTCCAACCCAAACATGGCAATGACAACCATTAATCCAACAAACATGATCACTTCACTATATATAAGACTTGTTAAGGAAAAAGTGGGAGTATACTTACCACACTCCTATTAGGCTTTAGCTTAAATCTGAAATTACACATATAAAATCTCCCATTAGTCTAGTCATGAACATAAAACTCAAAGAAAACCCTATTTCCTTCCAACCATAACAAAGTGTTACATGTGTGTGTGTATTCTTCCTAATCTTGTATAGATTTAGTCACTAACCTTCTCCAATGAATTGATCACCTTCACACTCTTGTTTTTTGGCTTTCCTACTATAGGGTTCTTCAAAATATGTGGTGAAAAGAGAAGAAGCAAAAGTAGGAGTGACTAGAGAGGGTTTGGCCGAGAGGTGGAGAGGAAAATGAGGGTGTTTACATGTCCAAGTGAATTGAGCTCAAGGGGTTTGCCTAAGGGGTCACACGGCCAGCTCTCTTCCCTAGGGTCCTTGGTACTCTTCTCATCATGTTTAGGCATGGCTAATGATAGATGGGTTGATTGACAACTCTAGACCACTCCAAGATCAAATCTTGGCCATACCTAGGTGATTCTCCTTTCTCCTTTTCCTTCCTATGGCCGGCGGCTCCTTGGTGCTTCTAGCATCCATTTTCTTGTTTTTCACTCAATCATCATTCCCCTATCCTCTCATGTGTCTATCCAAGTGATTCCAAAGCCATGCTTTTTGGAATTTGAGCAAGGCATGACCTGCCAAGCTAGCTCCACCGAAAATCCATTTTGCTCCCCTTCCTAATTTTTGTCATTTCAATCACCTACACCCACACCATACCTCTCTTCACATCACCATACTCTCTTACACATTTACTTCATCCACTTACACACTCTTCCTCTTTGTCCCATCCCTTGTTGGTGGCCATACCCCATGAGATCCTCCAATGTACCCCACAGATTGGCTTCCACCGAACACTCCAAGCTCCTTTCATCCATGCTTCTCCTCATGCCACTTGTCACTTCCTTACACACCATGATCTCACTTGGCAAGTCAAGAGATGGTGTCTTGTACCTCCAAGATACCATGGTAGGAAAATCATTCCCTTAGATCCTACACTCAATCCTACATGGCATGTATCCAACTACTAGTCAACCTTCACCAACTAAGATTTTCCTACAAGGTTTGGATAATTTTTCTAGGATTTTTCTCCCATTGACAAGTGTCTCAACTATGGGCTTGATGGGCCATGGGCTCATTATATGGGCTTTTGGACTCACCATTGCTCTCTTGGCCCATTCACTTGATCCATTCTCCAAAGGTCTCATTCCTAAGCCCATCTCTTCAAAGCCTATTTTGTTCTTTCACCAATTACCGCTAATCTTGTGTATTAACCCTTAATTAGCTAATTAAATTAAGATAAAGATTTTTAGGGCTATTACAGAAGGATCTGGGCCAGTCTGGGACTCCGCCATGCCAACATCAGCATCTAGTGGTGGAGCCTGTGCAGCAGCCGTGTCCTCCACCTGTTGCTTAGCTGCTGGCTGTGGCCTTAGACGATGGATTTGCAATAGGTAGGCGATGACATCCACCGAAACAGTGAGCTGTAGCCCACGGATCTCGATGCTGTGGGAGTTGGCGTTGTGGGGCAATATGGACATTGCCTGGTAGAACTCGTGCACCATACTGGTGTACACGGTCCCCCTCAGTGAGCAGATGGGCAACCAGCCCCTATCCACGAACATGGATCGTAGGCTCCTCTACTGTTAGAACAACAAATTGAACTCTTTAGTCAGCACCTCCAGCTCTGGGGTAACTATGCGAGCCTCTATCCTGTATGCCTCCCGTGAGGCTCCTTCCCAACCTCTCTTTCTTGTGGTCCGAGGTTACTGAGCCATTTTATATTTATCTGCATAAATAAGAGAAAAATGAGTGGAAATAAAAATTAAATTTTTAATTGAACAATCTTAAGGCGAGGCCTAAAAATGCAATTTTGTGTAAACGTTCGAACATAAGCAAACTCATGTTCGAACGTGAAGTTTCTTTCAAACGTTGCAAATAAACACATTCTAACGTATATGTAGTATGTTTGAATGTGACTATTCGTATTCCAACGTGAAAACATATATGTTCCAACGTTGGAAAATCTACGTTGGAACGTAACCATTGGTATTCCAACGTTCTCAAAGTCACGTTCCAATGTACGGTTGCAATGGCTTTGGTGACAGTTGCAGCGGCGTACATGACAAAGAGAATTTGAGAGAAAATGATGGATTCCTATGAAAATGGTTTCTGCCGACGAGATTATCAAATATATACAGTGAGCGTTCGAACGTTCTAATGTTGCATACGAAACGTCATATACATTTGAACATAATGATAAGACGTTCAAACGTTATCTACCTATAGTTTGAACGTAGAGTTCAGTAATTTGTTGCCTAAGTATTCTTTATATTCGAACGTTTCTTATGAACGTTTTAACGTTTGAATGAATGTTCGAATGTTAAAATGATACATTCAAACGTAGTTTTAAATTTTTAAATTAAATTAAAATTACCTTAAAATATAAAATGACATTTTAAAATAATACAGTTGAATATATTATATACTCTAAGACATCATTAAAATTCTCCAGTGCCAACACTATATAATATTATAGTATTAATTATTATATAATGTATTATATAATATTACAGTAGTCTACTATTTATAATACTTAGTATTATATAATGTTAACTATATAGTAGATAAAATATATAAAGTGATGTTTAAAATATGATTAGTTAACACTATGTAATACTATGTTGTTTAGTATTATATTATGTTATATATTTTGTTATAACACTAAATAACACAGACATATAGGCAACATTATATAATATTTAACAACATAGTATTATATAGTGCTAACTATATAATTACTTTCGTGCATAAAACTCTTAAAATATAAAAAAAAATTATCTTATTAAATATATTATAATTTTTTATAATATCTACAATTTTATTAAATATTTTTAATATATTTTTGTTTAATAAATAAACCAATCTAAGGATTTAGCCATTAAAAATTAAAAAACAAAAAACGTTTGAACGTTATATAATTACGTCCCAACAATAAATAAATAAATAAAAGTGAGAAATTTTTTGTACTTTTTGGAATGTTTGAACGTAACTTTATGATGTTCGAATATTTAGGATTTTTTGAGCATTTTAACACACGTTCGAGCATAAATTTCTAACGTTCGAATGTCACAAGTGCACATTTGAACGTGATCAAGAATTTTAAGTAAGTTTGAATGTTAGGGTTAGGATGTTCGAACATACTTCAAATTCAGACATATTCAGATATAGGCATGGGATGTAGCAAAATTTTCATTTCTGCTTCATTCCGTGTGTGTGTGTGAGAGAGAGAGAGAGAGAGAGACAGAGAGACCCTAGTGAGGTGCTTCAATTCTTCTCAAATGTAATTTCACTTATGAATTTTGTAGAGATTTGTTTTATTATGATATTGATTTTTGTAGAGTTTGGTAGTGTATTTGAGCACTTGTGAAAAAAGTCTAATGATTTTGCTAGGTACATTTCTAATTTGCTCATTGTAAATTTTAGGATTTGTTTATAGTTGTGGATGTTATATTTGTGTTTGGTTAATTTTAGAAGCATGAAGTCTTGAATTTGTTTATTTTTTAGTGGTTTTCTATGATGGGATTTAAGCATATTGTGGTGTAAGTATTATTTTGCAATGTGAGGGGTTTGCAAACATGTTGGGTGATTTTTTTCATGTGTTTAATGATTTTTTTAAGATGTGTATATTTTTGTATGAATTTTTTCAAGCATATATATAGTGAAAATATTGGGTATAAGATTATTGATGGATTTTAGGTATAATACAAAAGTTGTGCAATATGTTATATTTGTGTATTTTTTATTTATTGAGTGATTACAAATAGTGGGTGATTGTGCATAGTTGGTCATTGTACATATTAGCAACATTAAGTATTTGTATGTTTTTAGTGGCATTAAAGTTTATTTCTTTGATAAGAAATTTTTCAAACATATTGGAAAATTATTTGAATGTGTTTTATGGTATATTGAATGTGTATATATTTGCAATTTATGCATCTTTTGCATAGTTTTGTATAATTTTGTGTTGGATTGTATAATTTTGTGCCTTTGTGTATTTTTTGCAACCATGTATTAATTAAATCCTAAACCCAATACTTTGTGATGAGTGCACAAAAATGCACTCTAAATACTCTATTTAAATACTAAAAGAAATGAGAAAACAATGGATATAACTCATGTTAATAAAATTAATGGTCATTTATCTTGAGATAGATATAAGCATGATTTAATATATTGATGAGAATATAAAATACCATATTTTCCTCTCTTAATGTTTAAAATTTATTCTTATTTGATACCTAAATATACTCATTATTCTTATATTTTGATTTAGGACACAAATGGAGACATTAGGAGCAAATGAAGATAATTGCGGAATTTTAGACAGTTCTGATATCTTTTCGTAAAATGGGCATAACTCTCTCATCCAATCTCCGATTGAGCTGATTCAAGATGATATAGAACCGCAAGAGAAATATCTATAACTTTTATGTTTTGTGTTTGAAGATATATCCACTCAATCTAAGACAAAATCGACCATCAAGTGGACGCACCTGCACTTGACGTTCCTGGATATTTTTCAGCCACTTGCATCAAATCCAAATGTCATCATAATATTTTCTAGCAAGCACTCCTACACCAACTTGGAAATTCAATGATCAATTCAGATACAAGATGAAGTGCACTCAAGTTTCTTCAAGACAAATTATTTGACCACAAGATATTAAGTCATACAAGACAACTAATAGATAGAGAAACAAAATTGAAACACTCAACCTACAAGCAAAATCCAGCTCATGCATGGTGGGAAAACAAATGATCAAAATGACAACTCACAAATCACTTGGATTCAAGAATGGCACATGGCAAAACAAGTTGAAATTGTGATGATTTTGTCATGACAACTTGCATGAAGGATGCTTATAAATAGAAGGGAGGGGTGTGTGTTCTAAGACCATGCTTAGTGTGCTTGGATGCCTTGGAAGATACATTGTTATTGAGAGCTTGAGAAAAGAAAAGAAAAACCAAAGAAGAGAGAAGAAAATAATGGTTGGCTCTTCCATATTATCCCTTGAAGAATTTTTGTTGCATATTTTCAATATGTGTAACTAATTTTCTAGTAGAGCTAGGGATGAATTTGTATATATGATGGTATTTGTAATTGTTTTTTATTCATATATGTGTTCTTCAAATATTAAACTCTTTTGTTTAGTCATTCGAAATTTATTATAAATATTTTCGTCACCAAATAATCTTAGAATTTATTTCATTTATAGATTCAGTCATGCTTTTTCTATTAAATGCTATAATCCTTTGATTATGTTTGGTTCAATTGGTTATCTATTTTAATTTAATTCTCTGCTGCAATATTGCTCTACGAGTATATTGTCGACGTTGAATTTCTTTACTATCGATAACAATTCCTGTTCTTATATTGTGACGAATGATTTTTCGAAAGATTACATTTGATTTAAATCTGGTTATTAATGTTTTATTTTCCGATTGAAAATTTAGACATAGAATTTTCAATTGAGTTATTAATGAATCGAAAATAATTAAAATACCAATTATATACAAAGGATTCCCGATGCTTTACTTTTCGCACTCATCTAAATCTTTTTGTTAATTTCGTTACTGTTCTTCAATTTCTCAATCCATCTCCCTGTGGAATCGACACCCCAAAGCTATACTGCAAACAACCGCATTATTCTTTGGGCGTAATCAAATTTTGGCGCCGTTGCCGGGGAGACGGTAAAAGAATTTGTAGTTTTTTTTAGTAGTTTGTTAAAAAAAAAAAAGAGCGGTAGCTTCATTCATTTTCTTTTTAGCTTTCTGCATCTTTATTTTATTTTAGTTTTATTTTCGTAATTATTTTTTTTTTCAGTATTACGCTTTTCTTTACTTTGCATGCGCAGGTATAGAGATGCTTTTGGACGGTTTGCTAGTAGACCCGTGCTAGAATCAGATTCAGAATCTAATTTTTCTAATCGCTTGTTTGATAATTCTTCCAATTCTGACGCGATGAGTGAACACGTGGACCAACCTGTTAGAACCCTCCAAGATTATCTTCATCCCGCACGAACAGCCACACCATCCTATATTATGTTCTCACCTAATGTTCGTCATGTAGATTTTAAAACAGGAATGATACAATTACTTCCGACTTTCCATGGTCTAGAAAATGAAAACCCCTATATTCATAATAGGGAATTTGAGGAAGTAGTTGCAACATTTCACGGTCAAAATACCACTGACGAAACGGTAAGGCTAAAGTTCTTTCCTTTTTCTTTGAAAGATAAAGCTAAGAGTTGGTTGTACTCACTAAGACCACGGTCTATTGCAACATGGAGTGAGATGACTCAAGTGTTTTTCAATAAATACTTTCCCCAACATAAGACTAATGCTTTAAAAAGACAAATCTCTACCTTTGCACAAAAGGATAGTGAGACTTTGTACCAGTCTTGGGAAAGATTTAAAGAATTACTGAGTATGTGTCCCCACCATGGATATGAGAATTGGCGCTTAGTGAGTTATTTCTATGAAGGTCTTACGCCCAGGGAACGTCAATTCGTGGAAATGATGTGCAATGGAGAAGTTTTACAAAAAAATCCCGATGAGGCCATAGAGTACCTCAATGAGCTTGCTGAAAAAGCTCATACTTGGACTGGACCTAGTGCTACTGATAGCACAAACAGGTCACGACCTACAGGAAACTTGAGTGGTGGTATTTACCATCTAAGGGAGGAGGATAACCTTAAGGCTAAGGTTGAAATGCTCACCAGAGAATTAGAGTTATTGAAAACTAAAAACTCAAAACCAACACACACGGCTAATCATGTAGAATCTTTTGGGCCATGTGTTGTCTGTGGTGGGATAGATCATCATTCCCAAGAGTGTCCTACACATACTAACATGAATGGTATGTATGAGGAACAAAGTAATGCTCTAGGTATGTACAAAAAGCCATTCACACCTTACTCTAAAACCTACAACCCAGGATGGCGTAATCATCCCAACTTCAGCTGGAAGTCTGAAAACCAGCAGCCTGCACAACTCTCTAGATCATATCCTGCACCATACCATGCACCTCAATCTTCTAGAAATTCTTTTGAAGATACTTTGCATACTTTTATTGAAATACAGGGTAAGACTAATCAAAAATTTGAATTTTTGATTATGCAGGTTGTCGAAGAAAATAAGGAAATCAAGAGCCAGGTGTCTAAAATAATGAGTTCATTGACTATGAATGAGAAAGGTAAGTTTCCTTCCCAAACTCAATCTGTACCTCATGGTCAACATATGGCACAAGGAGATCTGAAGGATGTAAACGCCATTGTGACACGAAGTGGTAAATCTCTACGTGATCCAATAATAGACAAAAAAAAAAAGGATGTAGAGAAAGATCAAGATAGCAGCAGTCCTGAGCTTCCCAAAGAACTTGAGGTAACAAAACCTGAGGAACCTGCGGTAACAAAAAATCCTGGTAAGGTACCTTTTCCTCAAGCATTAAATTCAAGCAAACAAACTCTAGATCATAACAATGATATTTTGGAAAATCTTAGACAGGTAAAAATTAATCTTCCTCTTTTGCATGTAATTAAACAAGTTCCTACTTACGCAAAAATTCTCAAAGATTTGTGTACAGTTAAGAGGAAGCATTATGTGAAGAAGACTGCATTCTTGACAGAGCAAGTTAGTGCTCTAATTGAACAGCGGATTCCCCCTAAGTACAAGGATCCTGGATGTCCAACCATCACATGCAACATTGGCAATCATGAGCTTGGACAGGCCTTGCTAGATTTAGGGGCTAGTGTAAATTTGATGCCATATTCTATTTATTTGCAATTAGGAGTGGGAGAAATCAAACCAACTTCTGTAGTATTGCAATTGGCTGATCGTTCAGTTAGAGCACCACGGGGTGTGGTAGAGGATGTTTTAATTCAAGTTGACAAATTTTACTATCCTGTTGATTTCTTAATTCTAGACACTAGTTCTGCTGTAGAAACCACCTCTAAAATTCCATTAATTTTAGGTAGACCTTTTCTTGCTACTTCTAATGCTCTTATCAATTGCAGAAATGGATTGATGAAACTCTCTTTTGGCAATATGACTCTTGAGGTAAATATTTTTCATATTGCAAAACAGCCAGAAGAGGATGTCGAGTGTCATCAGACATACATGATTGACTCACTTATAGAAAGGGATGTTCTTACAACTCATGACTCAGATCCCCTTGAATACTTTATTGTTAATTCTGAATTTAATCCTATAAGTGATTCATCTGATGTATTTGACATTTGTGCTATTTTTGACAGAACTCATGATTACAGCACACAGGCATGGCAACCAAAGTTTGAGAAGTTGCCTGAAAAAAGAGAAAGACAGATTCCTTCAAGTAGGGAAGCCCCTAAAGTTGAATTAAAATCCCTACCTAAGGGTTTAAAGCATGTTTTCCTTGGTCCAGGTGATACTTTTCCTGTTATTATTTCATCTGAATTATCTGAGTCCCAAGGTGAGAAATTAATTCAGATTTTATGCAAATATAAATCAACCCTAGGATGGAGTATTGCTGATATAAAAGGCATTAGTCCCCTAATCTGTACTCATAAAATAAATTTAGAGGAAGGAACTAATCCTCGAAGAGACCCCCAGCGTAGACTTAATCCCACAATGAAAGAAGTTGTGAAAAATGAAGTATTGAAACTATTAGATGCAGGAATGATATATCCTATTGCTGATAGTAAATGGGTAAGTCCTACGCAGGTTGTTCCTAAAAAGTCAGGAGTAACTGTGATAAAAAATGACCTTGGAGAGTTAGTCCCTACAAAACTGGTGACTGGTTGGCGGATGTGCATTGATTACAGAAAATTAAATGCCGCCACACGAAAAGACCATTTTTCGCTTCCTTTTATTGATCAAATTCTTGAGCGGGTGGCTGGTCATCCTTTTTATTGCTTTCTGGATGGTTATTCTGGTTATTATCAAATTGAAATTGCATTAGAAGATCAGGATAAAACTACTTTTACTTGTCCTTTCGGTACTTATGCTTTCCGCAGAATGCCATTTGGACTGTGTAATGCTCTAGCTATTTTTCAACGTTGCATGATGAGTATTTTTAGTGATATGGTTGAAAAGTGCATGGAAGTTTTTATGGATGACTTGACTGTTTTTGGATCTTCTTTTGATGCATGTTTAATGAGTTTAGAAAGAGTACTGACTCGTTGTGGAGAAAAAGAATTGGTTTTAAATTGGGAAAAATGTCACTTTATGGTACCTTCAGGTATTGTTTTAGGGCATATTATTTCTTCCAAAGGAATGGAGGTTGATCAATCAAAAGTTGAATTAATCTCTAAATTGCCTACACCTAGAACAATCAAGGATATAAGATCATTTCTTGGTCATGCGGGTTTTTATAGGAGATTCATACAGAATTTTTCTGCCATATCTAGACCACTATGTAACCTCCTAGCTAAGGATGCCCCATTTGAATGGACACAAGCCTGTCAAGAGGCTTTCAAAACATTAATTGGCAAGCTTACTTCAGCACCCATAATGCAACCACCTGATTGGAATTTACCTTTTGAAATTATGTGTGATGCTAGTGATTTTGCTGTAGGTGCTGTTCTTGGACAACGAAAAGAAGGGAAACCTTTTGTCATCTACTATGCTAGTCGAACTCTAAATAATGCACAAATGAATTACTCCACCACTGAAAAAGAGTTGTTAGCTGTAGTATTTGCTTTGGATAAATTCCGCGCTTATTTGATTGGTTCTCCTATCATTATCTTTACAGATCATGCAGCCCTTAAGTACCTTTTTACAAAGAAGGATGCTAAGGCACGATTAATACGATGGATTTTGCTTTTGCAGGAATTTGACATCACCATCAAAGACAAGAAAGGAGTGGAGAACGTAGTGGCAGACCATCTTTCTAGACTCACATTCGAGGACACTTCTGACCACATACCAATCAAAGATGATTTTCCCGATGAGCATTTACTTTCTATTACTTCTCTACCATGGTTTGCTCATATTGTGAACTATTTAGCTGCAGGTGAAATACCAAAGAGTTTTAGCACCCAAGACAAAAGGAAATTCATGATTGAGGTACGAAAATTCTACTGGGATGACCCTTACCTTTTCAAATACTGCCCTGATCAAATTTTAAGGCGTTGCATCCCTGATGAAGAGATTGCAAGCGTTTTGGAATTTTGTCATTCCCAAGCTTGTGGTGGCCACTTTTCAATGAAGAAAACCGCTGCAAAAATCCTGCAGTGTGGATTTTATTGGCCCACCTTATTTAAAAATACAAATATCTATTGTCGCTCATGCGAAAGATGTCAAAAGTTAGGAGCTATGACCCGTCGTAATATGATGTCCTTAAACCCAATTTTGGTAATTGAAATTTTTGACTGTTGGGGCATTGATTTTATGGGACCATTTTCTCCTTCTTTTGGATATTTATATATTATTGTAGCAGTAGATTATGTGTCAAAATGGGTAGAGGCAGCACCTTGCAGGACCAATAATAACAGGACGGTAATTAAGTTTCTCAAAGAAAATGTATTATCTCGATTTGGTACCCCAAGTGCTATCATTAGTGACCGAGGTACGCATTTTTGTAACCGTTCTTTTGAAGCTTTAATGAAAAGATATGGGGTGATACATAAGCTTTCTACTGCATATCACCCTCAGACAAGTGGACAGGTTGAACTTGCGAATAGGGAAATTAAACAAATTTTAGAAAAAACGGTCAACCCGGATCGGAAAGATTGGTCTTTGAGACTAATCGATGCGCTTTGGGCTTACCGTACAGCTTTCAAAACTCCCTTAGGCATGTCACCTTATAGACTTGTTTTTGGAAAACCTTGTCATTTGCCCGTGGAGCTCGAGCATCAAGCATATTGGGCCATTAAACATTTCAATTTTGACTTGGAAAAAGCAGGAAAATTTAGAAAATTCCAATTGACGGAATTAGAAGAATTGAGAAATGATGCTTATGAAAACTCCAAGATCTATAAGGCTAAAATGAAAGTATTTCATGATAAAAATATTTTGAGAAGAACATTTAAGCCTAATGATCGAGTATTTTTATATGATTCAAGACTCCATAAGCATCCAGGAAAACTTCGATCTAGATGGACCGGTCCTTTTATAGTAAAAAACGTTTTCACAAATGGGGCGGTAGAAATAGAAAATCTAAAAGATGGATGTATCTTCAAAGTAAATGGTCAACGCCTCAAAATCTTAATTGATAGAAGACATTCCATTTATGGACCCAGTATATCAATCTTGACCATCTCCAGGTATGTTTTTCTTTTATTTTATTTTCGTTCATTTTATTTTTGTTTATTGTTTACTTTATTTTGTTACAGGTTAATTTTATTTTGACAAATACCATCTTTGATGCCAAGCAAGCCACCCACATCCCACATCAGGTGTATTCTACCCTATTTAGTTATTCAATTCTGATTCTTAAACATTGAGGACAATGTTTCATTTAAGTTGGGGGGTGGCAATACAAATCTGTTATTTAAACTCTATGGCATATTTCAATCAATATATAAAAAATTGTCAAATTTTTTCACACAGGCATCTTTTCACACATGATACTCATGCTCATTCATAACCATCTTGGTGAATTCAACAAACCCATTTTAAATCATTTTGCTAAAACATCCACAGAGTCATTTATGCACTTCTCCAAACTTTGTGGTAATATGGTGATT
This sequence comes from Platycarya strobilacea, assembly GCA_036898215.1. NCBI lineage: Eukaryota > Viridiplantae > Streptophyta > Magnoliopsida > Fagales > Juglandaceae > Platycarya > Platycarya strobilacea. The sequence goes on along the minus strand of CM072549.1, from coordinate 32,350,386 downwards.
TGACACATGTAACTAAAGAATTATTTTGCTCAAGTATTCATGTGAATTTTGTGAGAATTGAGAGCTTACAAATACAGAAATTGTGATAAGTATCCATTGATCTGTTGAATTTGACACTTCTTTTGAGAATATCATTACATGGTTTGTGGTAAGATGGTGGATATACTTGGGATATGACGAAAGTCAACTTAGGATTAACGTTTGAGCCTTTCAAGCTGAGCCTTTTCATCATAGATCCCTAGCAGCCAATTTTGAGCCAATATACACATATGGCCTTTTCTTTTCATATCTACATCATCCATACCTCTCCACATTGGAGTATAGCTTATACACTATATTTTCCTACCATTTTACTTCCAAGTGTATACTAGGTGTGAAATTATCATAAAAAAAAAAAAAAAACCATGACAAAAATGGCATGGTGCTAGATGTGTCCATCAAATTATTCATGAAAGAGTTCATCAAATTGCGAAGACACCAGTGGCAAAAGAAGATGGAAAAGTGTACTTAGTCAAAAATCTAAAAAATTGAAAAGTACATCAAAAGGAAAGTATAGTCTACTGAAAAATTTAACAGATTCCCTTTTGTGTATACTTAGACGTTTTTGAAATCTCTTCACCTTTTCTTCTTATGAACCCCAACCCTAAACCACATTACAACCCTTTGTGTTGATTTTTCCGATCCTAAGTATGTTTGTGGAAAGAATGGTGGAAATCTCATTTGTTAGTATTCCTATCATAAGATCAATGTTTACTTGTTACTTATATATAATTGGCTAAATTTCCATGAGAGTAAATGTACACCTTTGTCAACTCCATAGAGAGAACCCATACATGAAACACTTCTATACCCGTGAGTTATGGAGTTGAACCTTTTTGCTTAAGATATTCTAATGTTGCATGTGTCGAAACCTCTGATTTGATAAAAATACTTTGGAACACATACACACTCTGTGGATTGCTATATTTGAATTACTTGTGAAAGGGTTATTTAATTTCTAAGATTGTTTTGATATGTAAATTTGAAAAATGTGTCTTGATGGCCCCTATGTGTGATTTTCTTTGGTCTTTCTCATCATTTTGCATGAAAATTGCTAGGGACTAGCAATGAGTAAGTTGGGGGGTGTGATGAGTGCACAAAAATGCACTCTAAATACTCTATTTAAATACTAAAAGAAATGAGAAAACAATGAATATAACTCATGTTAATAAAATTAATGGTCATTTATCTTGAGATAGATATAAGCATGATTTAATATATTGATGAGAATATAAAATGCCATATTTTTCTCTCTTAATGTTTAAACTTTATTCTTATTTGATACCTAAATATACTCATTATTCTTATATTTTGATTTAGGACACAAATGGAGATATTAGGAGCAAATGAAGATAATTGCGGAATTTTAGACAATTCTGACATCTTTTCGTAAAATGGGCATAACTCTCTCATCCAATCTCCGATTGAGCTGATTCAAGATGATATAGAACCACAAGAGAAATATCTATAACTTTTATGTTTTGTGTTTGAAGAGATATCCACTCAATCTAAGACAAAATCGACCATCAAGTGGACGCACCTGCACTTGACGTTCCTGGATATTTTTCAGCCACTTGCATCAAATCCAAATGTCATCATAATATTTTCTAGCAAGCACTCCTACACCAACTTGGAAATTCAATGATCAATTCAGATACAAGATGAAGTGCACTCAAGTTTCTTCAAGACAAATTATTTGACCACAAGATATTAAGTCATACAAGACAACTAATAGATAGAGAAACAAAATTGAAACACTCAACCTACAAGCAAAATCCAGCTCATGCATGGTGGGAAAACAAATGATCAAAATGACAACTCACAAATCACTTGGATTCAAGAATGGCACATGGCAAAATAAGTTGAAATTGTGATGATTTTGTCATGACAACTTGCATGAAGGATGCTTATAAATAGAAGGGAGGGGTGTGTGTTCTAAGACCATGCTTAGTGTGCTTGGATGCCTTGGAAGATACATTGTTTTTGAGAGCTTGAGAAAAGAAAAGAAAAACCAAAGAAGAGAGAAGAAAATAATGGTTGGCTCTTCCATATTATCCCTTGAAGAATTTTTGTTGCATATTTTCAATATGTGTAACTAATTTTCTAGTAGAGCTAGGGATGAATTTGTATATATGATGGTATTTGTAATTGTTTTTTATTCATATATGTGTTCTTCAAATATTAAACTCTTTTGTTTAGTCATTCGAAATTTATTATAAATATTTTCGTCACCAAATAATCTTAGAATTTATTTCATTTATAGATTCAGTCATGCTTTTTCTATTAAATGCAATAATCCTTTGATTATGTTTGGTTCAATTGGTTATCTATTTTAATTTAATTCTCTGCTGCAATATTGCTCTACGAGTATATTGTCGACGTTGAATTTCTTTACTATCGATAACAATTCTTGTTCTTATATTGTGACGAATGATTTTTCGAAAGATTACATTTGATTTAAATCTGGTTATTAATGTTTTATTTTCCGATTGAAAATTTGGACATAGAATTTTCAATTGAGTTATTAATGAATCAAAAATAATTAAAATACCAATTATATACAAAGGATTCCCGATGCTTTACTTTTCGCACTCATCTAAATCTTTTTGTTAATTTCGTTACTGTTCTTCAATTTCTCAATCCATCTCCCTGTGGAATCGACACCCCAAAACTATACTGCAAACGACCGCATTATTCTTTGGGCGTAATCACTTTGGAATCCTAAACCCCAAATACTAAACCCTAAACCTTAAAACCCAAACACCAAACCTAAACCCTAAATCCAAATCCTAAACCCTAAAATCCAAACACCAAACCCTAAACCTTGGAATCCCAAACTCCAAATACTAAATCTTAAACCCTAAATCCAAATCTTAAACCCTAGACTCCATACCCTAAATACCCTAGACCCCAAATCCCAAACCTTAAATCCCAAATCCTAATTCCTAAATCCTAAAACATAAACCCAAAATCCTAAATTCAAATCCCAAACCCCTTATATATAGTTGATATAATAATTAGAAATCAACAAATTAATATTAGTTAGTATCCAATGTGACATCGCATATATGAATAACCTTAGACCCATTTCAGAATCAATGTACACTTAAGTGTCCATTAATTCCTGAATTGTCCAGTATGGACAGTTTGAGATTATATTATCTGTAGTGAACATTTTTGTTACTTCTACTAATTTTCATGTTGCGTACGAAGTTTCGGTGTCTTCCTCATTTGTTCTTCGAGTATACTGTTTGTAGGATCACAATCTCTCTTTACGAACATGTATATTTGGAGAACTATGGGGAGGTGCTGCTGAAATTTCTATTGCCCATGAGAAGTAGAAGTAACAAAAGTTGTGTAATATAGATAATATAATCTCGAACAGGATAGGCCCAACTACCTTATCAAAGATGAAGTGAATTACTTTGAACCATGATTTGCATGTGGTTTTAATGCCTTAAACTAAGTTTTTTATAAACGGATAAAAGTTGGATGCGCCTAGGCGAGAGACTTGGGAAAGACTATGTTCCCTATGCACATAGAGTCAGGACCTTTATTGAATTTGTTCGGACCTTTGCTGATAGTTGTGGTTACATCAAGTGTCCATATCAAGGTTGCAAAAATCAGTGTGCTATAGGATTAGATGAAGCCGAGCATCATATCTTTATTAATGGGATGGATTTAGATTATACACAATGTGTACTCTACGATGAATCGTATAAACCGATACCAGATGTATCTTTCAGTTATTTAAATTATATGCGAGATATTGATGATGAGAATGAATGGGATGATGCTGAGGAACGGGATGAGATGAAGGAGTTGTTGGGTGACATTGGTGCTGTGATGTTTGTGGGTAAACCTAAAAATGATGACCCAAGCAGTTAAGGGAGTAATTCAAACAATTTTGCTACAATGTGGGAAAATGTAAAGCGCGAGCTTTATCCTTGCTCAAAGCATTGCAAAATGTCCTTTATTGTGCGCTTGCTTCACATTAAGTCATTGCGTGGAATGTCAACGAAAGCAATAAACATGATGTTAGACTTATTTAACGAGGTGCTTCCTAAAGGGTTTGCATTGCCAAAAATTTTTTATGAAACTAAACAATTGAGAAAGGGATTAGGATTTGAGTACAAGTCCATACATGCATATAAGAATGATTGTATCTTTTTCTGGAAGGAGAATGAGGAAAAAAAAACGTGTCCTGTATGCGGCGAGTCAAGGTGGAAAACTAAGAAGAATGTGCCTGTCAAGGTGTTACGCTATTTTCCTTTGAGACCTCAACTGAAAATACTATACATGTCTAAGAAAACAGCTGAGGATAAGAGGTGGCACGAAAAAAAAAAGATCCAAAGATAGCACATATATGAGGCACCTAGCTTATTCATTGGCCTGGCAGTCATTTGATGAACAATATCTTGATTTTGGGAAAGAAGCTTGGAACGTACGCCTGAGACTCACAGCTAATGGATTCAATCCCTTTGGCAACATGAGTACAAGTTATAGCACTTGACCTGTTGTATTGATACCGTATAATCTTCCCCCATGGAGGTTCATGAAGGCGCCAAATTTTTTGTTAACTTTCCTAATCCCTGGACCGAGATCACTGGAGAATGACATTGATGTATTCATGCAGTCGATGATTGAGGAACTGAAAGAGCTATGGGAAACAGGCGCTAGAATGTACGATGCATCAATCGGGATGCCTTTTCAGATGCATGTTGCGGTGATGTGGATGAAAAATGACTTTCCTGCATATGGAAATGTGTCTGGTTGGAATATTAAAGGGAAGTTAGTGTGCCCCACGTGTAATGAAGACACTTCCAGTCAGTGTTTAAAATATTCGTGGATGATGTGTTTCATGGGCCACCGCCGTTACCTTGCAACAAATCATGAATGGAGAAGAGAATAACCTAAGTTTGATGGGAGAGTGGAGGAAAGATCTTCACCGAAGGAATTGTTTGGAAATGATATATTGGAGCAACTGCAACATGTAAGAGCGAATAACTTTAGCAAAGGTCGAGGAAAGAAGAAGAGAAAATGAGGCATAGCAGAATTGAATTGGACGAAGCGCAGTGTCTTTTTTTACTTGCCATATTGGTCGTCTTGAGTGTTGCAAAATAGTTTGGATATTATGCACATAGAGAAGAACATTTGCGACAATATAGTTGGAACAATGATGAGTATTAACAACAAGACAAAGGATACTGCCAAGACGAGGAGAGATCTTGAGAGAATATGTATTAAACACAATCTACACATGCGTCTGGATGGCAACTGGGTGGCAATGTCTCATGCCTGTTTTACAATGACAAAAGATGAGAGAATGAAAAATTTGCAAATGGTTGCAAGGCGTGAAACTATCAGATGGTTATGCTTCAAACGTTGGGAGGTGCGTGAACCTGAACGTCTAGTATTCATGTGGCCATTATTGAACTTTGTATATTTTTTAGCAACTTGTGCGCTTGGGTTGTAAATCGCGATATATTGTAGAAGATGGAAGACGACATTGCCACTATCTTATGTAAGTTCGACCAGATATATCCACCTACATTTTTTGATGTGACGGTCCATTTAGCAATACATTTATCCCGAGAGGTATTGTTAGGTGGACTGGTACAGTTTCGTTGGATGTATCCAGTCGAAAGATATTTGGGTCGACTAAAGTGCACAAATAGGAATAAGGCCAAAGCTGAGAGTTAAATATTAGAGGCCTATATATACGATGAATGGTTAACATTTTGATCACTATATCTTCACGGTGTTGAGACACGATTTAATTGTAAAGAGCAAAATGATGATCTTGCTACTCCGCTTTCTCATGTAAGACCCTTGGGTGCACAAACCATTTACGATCTCATTGAGGGAGAGTTGGAAAAAGTTTGATAGTACGTGTTGAATAATTGTCAGGAGATTGACGACTATCTTAGGTAGGTACTTATCCAATTCTTCTGAAATTACTAGATCTTGATACACTGAATGTATTAAAAATATTTTTCTTCTCGTTAAAATACAATGAGCACCTGGACAAACTTAGTGCAAAAGGCGTAGATAATGTAGAGGCATGACATGAAAAAAAAAATTCCAAGTTGGTTTGAACAACGTGTATGAACTCCAACTTCAAACATGTTTGATTTTGAAACTTTTAAATATTTTTTGTAACATGTTAATTATTGACCATTGTTTTCCATTGTTAGATCTTGGAACAACGTGTTCAAGATCCCGGGTCAATTTATCCTAAAATGCATGCATTGGCTCGTAGTCCCTCAAATAGAACAATGCAATACACAATGTGCACTATTCGTGGTTATAGGTTCCATACTTTAGACCGTGAATGATATAGAAAGACACAGAACTATAGTGTGTTGGTCGAAGGGAGTCATGGGACAGATGATATTGACTATTACGGTGTCATACATGATATAATTGGACTGAAATATTTAGGTGGGTCTATAACATTTGTTTTTAAATGTGATCGGTGGGATTTAGGTTGTGCATCAATACTGCATCAAAATAGTATGAAGATGATCCATTCGTATTGGCTTGTCAAGCTACACAAGTCTATTACTTAGATGATCCACTAAAAGGCGTTGAAGAAAATAGTGGAGAGATAACTTGGCGAGTCGTGCAAAAATTTGTTCCTAGGAACATATATGAGGCAGGAACTAGTGCGAATCATGAGTCCAATGGAGATGAAGATGACACTCCGAGTATAGAGGATTACCAGGAAGATAGAGATCAAGGAATTAACTTGTTTGTTGACCTAAGTGTACTCGAGATAGTTCCTGTATCTAGAGATGATGTGGCACCTATCCACCTCAACTCATCAAAATCAGACTTTCATTCAATATAAGTGAGTGAGGAGGATGTAGAAGAGTTTGAGGAAGGAGAAGATGAAGAAGAAGAAAACATGCAAGATGATATTGAGGGGTTGATTAAGAGAATTCTGAAACAATCATGGAAACTTCATCTGAAAAAGAAGAATAAGAATACAAAATCATATAAGTTAAATTGTCAATATTAGATTATTAAAAATAACGTTCTAATTACAATTATTTAATTTTTTTTGTTCGTTTTCAATGATGCTGCCAAAAAGAGTAAGAAGAAACGTGACACCTATTCCAAGTCCCAAACCCGCTCCAGACTCATCTCTTGAGAATGCGCTCCTGAAGAAATCAACATGCATGAGACAGGTAGCCAGTTGACACCTGATTGTAATGAAATATCGTTGGTAATTACTTAATTATATTTTAATAATCAATGATATATATAACTAATACCCAGCTATTGTATATGTTAGCTAATGTATAGTCCTCTCGACGCAGTCGTGGCTGTACTCGTGGTATCTCTCTAGAGAGAAGTAGACGTCAATGAAAAATTAAGATCACGATTCCTGAAAATTCCTCTAGAGGAGTTGATAATGGTGCGGTAGCACTTTCTTCTTATATCAGTACAGTATTTCGAGCTTATGCTCCTTTTTATATGCGATCATGGCGAGATGTTCCTATTGAAGTTAAGGATCACATTCGAAGCCATGTACTGGTGAGATAACTTTACAACTATATTGTTTCCTAATCAATAAGCATATCGTATTACATACTTCATTCATTCCTTAGGATGAGTTCGACTTCGATTTTACTCATACCGAAGATGTGAGAACTGTAAATGGATTGATGGTTACATTATTCCGACGTCACAAGGGTCGGTTTCATGAGCACTTCAAAAAGTTTCAATCATTGGAAAAGGCTGCGAAGTTCCATTTTCAGAAGATGAAATTAGATGATTGGGTGAAGTGTTGTGATCTGTTTGCAAGTCCTGATTATCAGATATTTTAAATTAGTTAGTTATTTACATTTGTATTCTTTCTTAATTAGCAATAACTTTATTAATTAATTTTGTAGAGCTTAAGATCGGCAAATGTACATAATAGATCCGTTTTCACTATCCACCATCGTACTAGTTCAAGTTCATTCCACCGTTTTACTGGTAAGATGATAATTAATAACTTATAGAAATTCTATATAATCTCTGATATTTAATGTTATTTAATTAGTAACATTTAATATTTCAATTGCTAATGTGTCTTTGTTAGAAACGTAATGATACTGAAAATTTTACCTTCATCTATGTCTATGTTGCTGCTCACACTAATGAACATAGTGAGTGGATGGATCCTACAGCTGCAGAAAATTATGTAAGCAATTCTAATTTTTGTTAAATTGATTATACAATATCTGAATAATTAACTTTTGTTTGTATTTTAATTAATTTTGTTGCTTAATATGTGTTTTCTTTTTAATTACAGAACAGAATGTTAGAGATGCATTCGGCTTCTAGGGAGTCCTTGCCTAGTGATATCGACATTTTCACGGAAGTGCTCAGAACTAAGTCTAGCATGGTTAGAGGATTGGGACATTCACTCAAGCATTCAGCTGGTTCATCTTCCACGAGCTCCTCAATTTCAAGAGTTAATAATTTCGCCAGGAATTTAGAAGCAATACAACTTGAAAACGAGATTATGACGTCGAGGCAGTAGGAGTTGGAGTCTCTTTTGGATCGACATTTTGATCTAGAGAAGCGCATGCAGGAGCAGCAGAGAGAGCATGGGAAAAGAATGTCCACTACAGTCCAAGAACAAGTGCAGAGAGATGACATCCCAGATGAACCGTGTTATGTCACTGGAGCAGGATCGCAGTGGACGAGAAAAAAAAAAGATAAATTTTATCATTTTTTTTATCATTTTTAATTTTTAGTATCCAATTTTGATATGTTAGAAGACATTGTATACATTTTAATATATAACATCGTATAATTTTATATGTTTTTTTTATTTGTAACATGATACAATTTATATGCTTTTTAATTTTATTAAAATTTACCATTTTTGACTAATACATTTGAATTTACACAGTAAACATTCGAACCTTTATTCCAAACAAGTTTGAATCTACAAAGTAAATGCTCGAATGAACGAGTAAAACATTCAAACTAACTGACCAAACATTTGAATGTTCATTAAATTAACGTTCCAACTTAGTGATATGTAACGTCCAAACGCTGTGTAAGAAACGTCCGAACATCAACATTACGTTTGAATGTGAACAACATTCGAATGAAAATATGAACGTTCGAATGTGTGACATTCGAATGAAATAGTCTATCGTTCGAATGTTAGCAAGATGCATTTACTGTTCAAATGCTTCATTGAACGGAAAGACACCAACCGTCACAAAAAAAAAATTGTGATAGTTGAATAGTAAATGGTCACGAATACTTATGTGTGATACACTTGCTATGACAGTTGTCCTGACCATTTCAAACTTTCTCCAAAAATCTTTCCTGATGTTTTGACCATTTTTTGTGACCTTTTTGTCTGTCACAAAAGTCCAAATTTGTTGTAATGAGTGTAGATTTTGTACATTTTAAAATTATATCAAATAATATTATTTTATATATATATATATTAGAGAAAAGTCAAGTCCATATGTCCAATAGTGCTTCCTTCTCCAATTTTATTGATAATATTCTAATTTATGGTGAAGGAATACATTGATAACAAATCAAGCACTTAGGGATTTACATATTGAATCAAACAAAACAAAACAAAACCCAGCATGCAAAAAACCAACAAAGCAATAAGAAAGAGCGCAGAAAAAACAAATATCTAAACATGCCTAATCAAAAACCAAGAAACCATAAGACAATAAACTAACGAAAACGTAAAGAAGGCAAACTAGAATAGTCCATACAAATCAAGTCTCTTAACACACGAGAAACATCTTCTATAAAATGTGATGTAGGGGGTCTGAGACAGATGATGCTGAGCTGTCAGATTGCACATTGATTGCATTGAGATATCATAACTTGGCAAATCAACGCAAAGACAGGAAGTGATAGTGATTGGGACAGTTTTGGTTGCGTTTCAGCCTTTGTCCATAACTTTGGCTATAAGTGTCGGAATCACACAAAAGACCCCAATTCAGAAAGTTATTTTCGGTGCGCATGCCATGGCCACCAAGCTAAGCTTGATGTGCATCTTTTTCAATCTCAAATTTTGCTATTTTCCCCTCCAAATCACCATTTTTAGTTTTTTTTTTTTGTCATTTTTTGAAATATTTCGTTTGTTAATTAGGAAGTGGTTCTAAACCTAATTTGAGCCAGATTTCTAAAAGAATACTTATTTTATTTTGAATTTCATTTTGGCATATTTTTGGGGTTTTGCTATTTTTGATGAAGTTTCAATACAGTCGGTTTTTGGCTATACAGTCCAGATTGTGGACTGATTTTCAACATTACTTGATTTCATAATAATTAGTTGAATCTCAGAGACATTTTTCTCTGTGTTTTGGACATTTTTCTTGTGTTCTTCCCTATGAATTATCTGTTGAAACTATCCTGCAGAATAATCATTATTTTATCCGGTGTCAGTTAGCATCAGAGATTCAGCATCTTCTTGGGGTGAAATTTCATCAATTTCAATGGTTGGTGGTTGTGGTTATCGTGGGCAGGTTCCAAATGAGAAAGTCCAGTACCGTGATTGTAGAGTTCATGATGCGTTGATTGAGAATTTGCAGAAGCAAGTCACAGAGTTAACCCAACGTCTGGTGTTGTGCGATTTTGAGGATCGTGAGATGTCCAGTCACAATCTCGATTCCATTTTTAAAAACCCATATCATAATCATGCTTTATTCTGGGAGCACCGTGTTCGGAAGAAGAGTCATGGAGACCTCAATTTTCAAGTTGATCTGCCCGAGTTTTTTGATACGTTATAGGTCGAGGGATTTATTGATTGGTTAAATGAAATCGAGCATATTTTTATTACAAGGAAGTTAATCGTGTGAAAGTGAAACTGGCTACCATCAAATTCAAAGGCAAAACATCCGCATGGTGGGAGCAGTTGTGTCGCTCACGAGATAGGTAGGGCAAGGTCAAGATCACTGATTGGGAGATGATGAAGAAGAAGATGAAAGGTCACTTCCTTCCCTTCGACTACTCTCAAACTTTGTTTTAAGGACTTCATGCATTGAGGCAAGGTATGAGATCAGTTGATGATTACACGGAGGAGTTTTACCAGTTGGTCACCCAGGATGATTTATGTGAGATGGAGGAGCAGATGGGGGCACAGAATTTGGAGGGTTTACACCAGCCCCTGCAGGATGTTGTCAACATTCACTCACTTTGGACTATTTTGAAGGCATACCAGCGTACCCTTGTTGTTGCAAAACAGTCGACTAGTTCACCCTTAGTATTCCCGTCCTGTCCAACAGCCACTGTAGGGTAATTCTAACCTTACTATTAGATGTTTTCGTTATGGTGAATAGGGACATAGAGCGGCTAATTGCAGGAAGCCTGCTAATCATAAAGGCAAAAATTTGTTGATTGAGGAAGACGTAGTAGACGAGACTGAGGAGATTAGCGAGCTCGTCTATGACGATGATGAGGTTGGCGATATGCTGTATGGAGATGGCCTTGAGACTCTGGTTGTTCGCAGGAGTCTACTGACTCCCAAGGGCAATTCAAAGGATGATTGGTTGAGAACCAATATTTTCCATACGACCTGTACAGTTGCATATAATGTCTGTAAAATGATTATTAACAGTGACAGTTTTGAGAATGTAATGTCTGAGAAGGCTGTCTAGAAATTGTAGTCGAAAACAAACCATCATCCTAAGCCATACATGTTGTCGTGGCTGAATAAAGGCAGTAAGGTAACAGTAGATAGGCGATGCCTCTTGTCTTTTTCAATTGGCAGAAAATATTTCGATAATGCCTAGTGTGATGTTGTCTCTATGGATGCGTGTCATGTATTGTTAGGTCTAACTTGGCAGTATGATCGTAATGTCATTCATGATAGACGGAAGAATACGTATTCCCCTAGCATTAAGGGGAAAAAGATTGTGTCGGTGCCCTGGCAAAAATGACACACTCCTAGCCCGGTAGCCAATAACATGCTTTCTATATCTAGGTTTTTAGATGAGATTGAACATGAAGATGTTTTCTATGCTCTACTGCCTTGTGGGAATAGTGCAGTAGACGTGGATCCAGATTTACCAGCAGAGGTGCAACAGCTACTAGCAAAGTTCTCTGACTTGATTCCAAAGGATCTTCCTCCTGGGATACCGCTATAACGGATATTCAGCATCAGATTGACCTTGTTCTTGAGTCAAGTTTGCCTAATCAACCAGTGTATTGCCTCAGTCCCAAGAAGGCTAAAAATTTGCAGCGGTAGGTGGTAGAGTTATTGGCGAGGGGCTATATTCGAGAGAGTATAAGCCCATGTGCAGTCCTTGCCCTACTAGTGCCAAAGAAAGATGGTTCTTAGCATAGATGTGTTGATAACCAAGCAGTTAACAGAATTATAGTGAAGTATCAGTTTCCAATTCCGCACCTGGATGATATGTTGGATCAGTTACCCGATTTTAAGGTCTTCTAAAGAATTGACCTTATGTTGGATGAGTGGAAGACGACTTTTAAAACACAGCATGGGTTGTATGAGTGGATGGTCATGCCGTTTGGGTTAAATGCACCTAGCATGTTCATGAGATTTATGCATTAGGTCTTGCGGCCTTTTATGGAAAAATTTGTTATAGTTTACTTCAACGATATCCTCATTTATAGTTCGACTTGGGCCTCACACTTAGGTCACCTCCGTGCTATTTTTTAGATGCTAAAAACAGAGCACCTGTTTGTCAATCAAAAGAAGTGTTCTTTCTTCATTACTTCTGTGATTTTTCTTGGTTTTGTTGTGTCTACTGATGGTGTTCATGTGGTTCAATCAAAAATAGATGCAGTCATGGAGTGGCCCAGACCAATGACCTTGCACGATGTCCGAAGTTTCCATGGATTGGCATCCTTCTACCGTCGGTTTATCAAAAAATTCAGCACTCTAATTGGCCCTATCATAGAGTGCCTCAAGGTACATGATTTCCAGTGGTCTGAGGAGGCAGAAGCCAGTTTTCATCTGGTCAAGCAGAAGATAATCAAGGCTCTAGTTTTAAACTCCCTAATTTCAACAAAGTATTCGAGGTAAATTGTGATGCATCTGGAGTTGGCATTGGTGGTGTTATGGGCTAATCAGGGCATCTAGTAGCTTTTTTTAATGAGAAGCTATCGGGATCAAAGAAAAATTATTCCACCTATGACCTGGAGTTCTATGCCATAGTTCAGTTCCTGAAGCATTGGCGTCACTACCTAGTACAGAGGGAGTTGATTCTGTTTATTGATCATGAGGCCCTGAAGTACATCAATGGCCAACACAAATTGAGTAGATGGCATGCCAAGTGGGTGGCATACTTGTAGGAGTTTACCTTTACACTGAGGAACCAAGCAGGGAGCTTGAACCGCGTCGTAGATGCCATGAGCCATTGTACTTTACTTCCCACCACCATGAGTACCAGAGTTGCAGGCTTTGGGACTTTCACAGATATGTATGCAGTTGATAAGGAAGGATACTTCAGGTGGAAACTGATCGTCACCATCATGATTTTATTTTGCATAATGATTATCTGTTTCATGGATTATAGTTGTGCATTCCAGATTGTTCATTGAGGTAGTAAGACATTGGCCCTTATCTCTTCTGACTTTTATTGGCCCAAGTTGATCGATAATGTGGCTCATTATGTGGGCTGTTATTATTCGTGCCACCGGTCTAAGAGAGTTCTCACCAATGCGGACTTGTACACTCTCTTACCTATTCCTAGAGCTTCTTAGTTCGATGTCAGCATGGATTTTGTGTTGGGTTTACCCCGTACCCAACAGACCTCGGATTCTTTCTTGGTTGTGGTTGACATGTTTTCTAAGATGGCCCATTTTGTAGCTTGCAGGAAGACTATGGATGTTGTTCGGATCTCCCATCTCTACTTCTGGGATATTGTGCATTTATATGGTGTTGCTGGATCCATCACTTCAGATTGTAATGCCAAGTTCATCAGTCATTTTTAGAAGAGCTTACGAGGAAAATTAGGGATACAGTTGAATTTTAACAACGCCTACCACTCCAGACGGATGGTCAAATCGAGGTGGAGAACTGGAGTTTCGGAAACCTTTTGAGGTGTTTGGTAGGAACTAAGTCGAAGCCGTGAGATTTGGTTTTACCTTAGACAAAAATTGCCTATAACAGATCAAAGAACAGAACCATAGACTTGAGGCCATTTGAGATTGTCTATGGTTAGAACCCATCCGAGGTGCTGGACTAGGCCCCTATTCCACATGTAGGACGTTTCAATCCTAAAGTAGATGAGATGGCAAAGCATCTTCAGGGTTTCCATGAGCAGGTGGAACTAGTCATTCATGAGAGTAATACCAAGTACAAGACTCGGGTTGATAGTCATCATCGTCAAGTACTTTTTGATATTGATGATCTTGTTTTGGATGTATTAACTCGTGATCGTTTTCTAGTTGGCGAGTATAATAAGCTTAAGGAGAGGAAGATTGAACCCTATAAGGTATTGCAGAAGATCAATGATAATACTTACAGGTTGCGCCTTCCCAGTCACTTGAAGACTTCTAATGTCTTTAATGTGAAGGTCATTATTTTATGCATTTTGATGACATTACTGTGAACTTGAGGATGAGTTCTTTCTAACCCAGGACGACTGATGCAGGGGGTCTAAAATAGATGATACTGAACTGTTAAATTACACATTAATGGTGTTGAGATACTATGAGTTGGCAGATCAGCACAAAAGCGGGAAGTGATCGTGATATTTTCCTAATTGGGACAGTGTTGGATGCATTTCAGTCTTTTGGCCATAACTTTTACTACAGGTGTCGAAATCACGCATAAGACCCTAATTCAGAAAGCTATGCTCGGTGTGCATCTTTTGCAACCTCAAATTTTGCTATTTTTCCCTCTGAATTACTATTTTAGTTATTTTTTTACAATTTTTTGTAATATTTCATTTGTTAATTAGGAAGCAATTTTGAACTTGATTTGGGCCGAATTTCTGGCAGAATATTTATTTTATTTTGTATTTTATTTTATTATGATTTTCAGGATTTTGCTATTTTTGGCAAAATTTCAATACAGCCAATTTTTGGCTATATAATCCTACTTGTGTACTAATTTTCGACATTACTTGATTTCATAATATTCAGTTGAACCTCAGACTCATTTTTCTCTATGTTTTGGCCGATTTTCTTGTATTCTTTCTTGTGAATCATCTGTTGGAACTAGCCTGCAGAATAATCATTATTCTATCCGGTGTCAGAATACCAGAAAAAATCCATACCACTAGCTCCCTACTTAGCCAACTAGTCTACTACCTTGTTACTAAGGTTCTTTGACGTTTAAAACTATAAATTTAGATGGGACAACACTTGCAAGTGCTTAATTCCTATATTTATTAATAATGATTGTATTGTACAAGATCCAAATTTTATAATCAAAGGACAATATGTTTACCTAATATATATATATATATGTATATACACAATCACACACTTACTTTTACAGTTGAATAATCGCAACTTGTATTTTGATTTTTAAGATTAAAGCCTCAACATATCATACATGTCCAAAACCTAAATGGCCAGTCCTCGAATGTTAAGAGTAAATGCAATTTCAACAAGTGAGCTCTCTAAAGTCCATAAGACCAAGCCAGATTTTATTTATTGATTTATTTTTAGAGTAAAACATTGTTCATTCATTCATAAACGGACATTACAACTCGGATCTAAGACATTTCAAGGCAATTATTACTATCCAAGCTCCTCAGTCACAAATGTGACTAACATGGTTTTGTTCATTGTTGTTCTTTAGACTAACCATTTGAGAGGCAACACTCTATCTTAAAACATTGTCTAAGACATAAAACAAACCCCACACTCCACAGAGTGGATGACAACACTCTATGGACCCAAGTCTTAGAGATAATGTTTTTTAACAAAACCAAAAATAAATGACAGAATACATAAAATGAGAAAATAATGAGTTATAACTTGAAAAGCTATAGATCAGCATTTTTAACCTTGGAAGAAAATAAAAACATCAACACAACAACTGTGATAGCGCATGAGGAACACACACCAAACTTTCACATTGATGTAAAAGAACCTTGAAGCCAATCTAAGCAAGACTGAAGGTAGAGTATAGCACCCTCTCCATCTAAGTCTTTAAAGTATAATAGTTTTGAAAAAAAGAAAGGAAGGTTGGGATGCTATTGAATTTACTAGAGTCAGATACAAAAGACTCAATACTTTGAAGAGTATAGTAAACCATCTTTGTTATTGAAATTTTGATGAAATTAAAACATAAACTAAGATCACTAGGCTTCGACCTCTTCTCACGGGGGGAAGTCCTTACATCCTACAATATTGTTTTCAAGTAGCTCATCGCTTGGTAGTAAAGACATTTTAAAAAATCAAATTAGTTGAACTTCAATAAGAACTATACCATATTGTGAACATAATAAGCACATTGGCTCTTAGTTTTAAAAACAGTATTTATTCATATGTAAGCATTCAATCACATTATACCTTTACGCCCTTTATATTCTGGTCATTTTAACCTTATGGCCAGCACACTATTGACCCAGTGTGTTGGGATTAAAAACCCTTGTAGTAATACTTCTTCTCGGTATGAACAAGATAGAACCTTGTTCTCCTCAAGATGGCCATCATCACCTAGATATACAAACAATAAATGTGATACCCTATATGATAAGGATAAGAGTAGTAGTGTATGAGCTCTCATATTATTTGGAAATGAGAAGTTCTTACTCTTTATAAGGTTCCAATAAGGCTCTAATTATATCATTAACTAGTCATTTTTTAGTATAGGCCATGTGATTTTGACCTTCTATTGGGGCATTACAAATGATATATAAGTCTATCCCAATCAAAAATATGGAACTTGAGTCGTGACACCTACAATGGACAGACTCGACAAGGACGTCCGAAATTTAAGGTGAGTAGATTGTGATATCCCATATGATAAGTATAAGGGTAGATGGTATATGGATTCCCATATTGCTTTGGAATGGAATTCCAATTGTATCATT
Source organism: Platycarya strobilacea (assembly GCA_036898215.1). Taxonomy (NCBI): domain Eukaryota; kingdom Viridiplantae; phylum Streptophyta; class Magnoliopsida; order Fagales; family Juglandaceae; genus Platycarya; species Platycarya strobilacea. The sequence continues at coordinate 32,333,347 of CM072549.1, read as the reverse complement.
GACTATTCATTTTGGAGTATAAGTCATATAGTTTGGGCCTTCCATTAGGGCATTACAATAAACCAATTTGGCATTGTAATTTATCCCTTGAATAGGACCGTATCCGTATGGCCTTGTTAAGCATTTTAAACATACATTCATTCATTCAAGGAACATTTCATTTCCTTTCTTTTCATTTTTATTGAATACATAATGATATTAAATATGTACTATGTACATACGACGTAATATATATACATATATATATATATATGAAAACCTAGACATTCACGTATTCATCAAAATAATGACAACCAGATTCATGATTAAAGCTTCCTAAGCAAGGCTTATACATCATATATTGCTTAAAACACTTACTTATCATATAATACTTTTTGCATAACGAGTAATTGTGTTTTTCATAAAACACTTAGAAACTAATGATTATATATATGTATATATATATATATCACTGGATTGCTTTGGGGTGGTTTTCAGATCATTTTCAAATATATTATTATAAAGATTAATATTATTAACAGAGGTTTCAAATGATGTCTTAGACTCATTGTCAAAACTATCATTATCATCCTAGAGTGACTTCTTCAATAAATAAACTAAATTATTTGTCTTGAGTTCTTGGAAAGCAAAATTTTTGTTGGACTTCGCATATTTACTTGAGATATTATATGAACCAAGTTTTGTTTGGCCTGAGTAATAGGGTATTCAGGCTCTTGAACCAAAGTGTTAGAAATAACAAAATCTACGTGGAAATCCTTAATGCTTTCTAAATTTGGAGATATGAGAGAAAAATCTTAGTTCACACTATCAATCATGTCTTGTGTGTGAAGAAATTTATACCACCATTTGATAAACCAATTGCGAGCAAGGATTTCATTTCTCTTAGTATAACTCCACTTTAAGATCCACAGAATTTTGTATTTCTTACAAGAGTGGAGGGAAGCAAAGAACTTTAGTCCATGCTAATTAGTCTTGTAAAAAGTGGCAAGGTATTTTATGGCACCATTGAGTTTGTTAGTGAACCATTTCAGAAACCACAAGGGGAATTGAGAATTGAGATTTTTATTAAAGTTAATAAACTATGAATGAGACATCTCAATATTTTGATATAACATGAATTTGAACTAGGTTTAAATGTAGTCATAATAGTAGCAAGAAATATTTGAATTAGGTATTTTCTTAACAATATATGGATGGGTAACATTTGTCTTCGATGATCAAGTTTAATATGTAAACACTGTGGAAGATTAACTTGGTTTTATTAGTTTTATCAAAAATGGGTTTAATCAGCTGAGTATTTTCAAGAATCCAATAAACCTAGGCGAAAAACATCCAAAGATGAATTTAGATGGACCAGTATATATTGAATGATTAGGTTCAATATAAAACAAGTTTTAACAATATTGCTTTTGGACATAATCAGTCATTGAAGTTGGCTTTTTATCAGGACAAGAAGACTGAATAGGTTGATAGGATTTAACAATGACAATGGCATACAGATCATATGGGGTGGACAAAGCATAGGAGAAATTGGTCTAAGCATAAGCTATACTACCTAAGGTAGTAAATTGGACTGAAACATCAAGTGGAGAAGTAGGCTCATGTTTCACTAGTTGCCTGTTAGGAACAAGAACATGTAAAACTTGCCCAACTTTTTTTGCTTGTCATGATTCTACAGAAATTCATGACAAGAAAATAAAAATGTTTTGGGAACCCTTACTATATTTAATATCAAAATAAGAATCACTTAAAATAGCTTGCCAACAAGCAAAAATATATTTTGAACCAATATTCTCAACATATTTTTATAACACATATTTATCACTTTTGCAATCAATACATAATAGAAATTTCTGATTTAATAAATCACTTTGAAATTTTAAAATATATAGTAGTATAGATAAAATTTATTTCTTAATAGTACTATAATTAATTTGTGCATTATTATAGACCCCATAATGAAAGTGAACAATTTGTTCAAATGAACCTAGTAAAATAAGTTGTTTTAGATGTCACCATACACAATATTAGAGGCATCAATTTCAATAATTTTGAAAGATTTAAAAGCAAGAATGTCGAGAGGGTTTGAAATAATTTAATTTTCTTAGCAAAGACAACAATACCACTTCTTTTGATGAATTTCATAAACGAATACAAATGTTTGTAACGTTCATCAATAGATTTGGAGTAGATGAGGACATCATCAATATAAACAATAGTAAAATGACTAAATGAACTGAAAATATCATTCATGATATTCTAGAATTCACTAGGTGTTTTCTTAAGGCCAAAGGGAATAACATTCCACTCATATTATCCTAAGGTAGTGGTAAAAGCAGTTTTGTACCTATTGCTCTCACTAATTTGGATTTGCTAGAAACCATATTTCATATCAAACTTAGAGAAAACTGAAGCGTCACTAAGTCTATGGATCAGATCATGATTGTGGGAATGAGATACTTAATCCATTATAGTACCTTGTTCAGATGTTTCTAATTAATAACTAGCTAAGGAGTCCCTTTCTCAATCATGGCATTTTTCTAAACATAGAAAGCAACACAAGACTGTGGTCATTTACTAAGCCTAATCGTTTTTTTAGCAAGCAAGTCATGGATTTCATTTTTATAAAATTTTATAGCCTCACTATTCATTTAAATATTTATGGCTTTAGTAAGAATATTCTTTTCAAAAAAATCTTTAACATAAGGCAAATTAACAATATATTTCTTCTTCTTCCAAAAAGCATTAGGAAGATAAAAGCAAACATCATAACAAGTTTTTTTTTTATTACAACTATCAATTTTTTACTGCAACAGTTTACCACATAAGTATTCAATGATTTTTTTGTTTTTGATTTCTTATTGTAGGAAATTCAAATGTTTAGTGTTAATAGAAATCAAAGCATTTAAACCTTTATCAATATCAATATCAAATTTTGAAGCAAATTTGAACTTTCTTTTTAGCCCAAAAGGGTCAGTAGTAATGTCATCATTTTTAGTAAGAAAAGAATATAAAGATGATATAAAAGGCATGCCTAGAATTATCTAATCAGAATATTTTTAACAAGAATAGAAGATATATCAAAACAAACATTTTCATGGCAAACATGAGCATTTTCAGTTCATATTTAATCTTCATTTGAGAACCATTAGTAAAAAATGATTTTTCAATGGACTTTTCATAATATTTATTAGGGATTTTGCGTCTTGGATACAATTCGTATCAGCTTCTAAATCAATCAAAGCAACAACTTTGAACTCAAATTCATGGCAAACAACAATCTTTACTTTGAAAAAACCATTTTAAAGGATTGAAACATTTAATTAAGCACACTTTATCAATATCAGAAATAGGTTCTTCATGCCTAGGACCAACACCATCATCATCTTGCTCATCATTAATGGAAATATTATGCTGATCAAACTATTTTTCAACTTTCAAAGTAATAACTCTGGTTTAAGAGAGTTATTATCAGTTTTGATATCATTAAACTCACTCTTGAATTCAATAATTTCTCTTTTAATAAAAATAATGTCATGTAGGAGATCGCTAACAATGATTTCTTTGGATTTGTTATTATTGAATTTTTCCAAAGTTTCATCACAGCTAATTTTGGATTTAATAGTTTTCTCATGGTGTTCTTTCACCATGATTTTCTTGAGCTTTTGGAGGTATTCTTCCTTAAACTCTGGATTGGTAATTTGGCTAATCAAAGTAATCAAAATGTTTTCTTATTCTTCACCCTTGGTGAGAATATTAATAGTTTTACAACAAAAGTCTTTACAACCAAACGTAATACTCGGAGAATAAGACTCTTGATAGCAGAGTGATAACTAGAATCATATTTACTGAATTCATCAACACTAGATAATTAAGAAGATCTCGATTTCAAAATGCGAACCAATTCTTCTTTAACATCAATGTTTAGCTAATTTATCCTATTTTTCATCCTGCTAGGTTTTCTAGTACAATCTCTACTAAAGTGACCATAAATTGTTTAGCAAGTTTTGAGTAAAATATTTTTTGGAAACATATTCCTTTTTTGTAAAAATATCACATTTTTAAGGTATTCATTTTTTGGATTGATATAACCTATCAAAATTTTTGTAAACAGGATTTTTTTTTTTTTTTTTTTTGTCCTGGATGGAGCAATAGGCAATAAGTAGAACTATAAGACCGTCAGTCCATATTAGAAAAATTGAGTGGACTAGATGAATAGTCTTATTGGTCGATCTTGGGATGTGATTTTTTTAGACCTGTCCAGACAAAAGCCAACCAAACACAAACAGACACACACACGTATATATTATTTTTTATGTCAAAAAACTAAAAAAAAATATGTTCTTGGATTGATAGCTAACGGTTCAATCCGACAAAAATGATGGATCAAAATTGTTAGTCTATGACCCCTTAGACCAAACCAGACCGATTATACCCCAACAAGAAGCCAAATTGTTCACAGATGTTTTCCATTTCATATGTAGCTCTCTTGGTATATTCCAGTTGTTGTCATAACATTTTTTTTTATTGTTACAAATGTTGATACCTAGATTTTAATAGTACCGATAATATCACTATATGTGAAATTATCATAATTAATCAAATCAGTAACATTAGTAAGTTCATTTTTTACCTTATAAGCAAAAAGATGAGGCAAATCATCAATGAAGTTCTCTTTCTAATAGGTTTTAAACTATCTTCCCTTATCATGACTCTAAAAATGAAAACATCTTAATACCATCTATAATCATAAATAGTAGGAATAATTATTTATACTAGTAATATTAGCAGGGGTATAAATAAAATATATAACATGCTTACCAGAATGTCAACATTATCATGCTTACCAGCATTTCTTATGGTTTTTCTATAATCATAAGTAATATACTTATCCCACCAATGACGAATAGTATCAGAAAATCTAGTAGCTAACAAATCAACCATTCCAACATGAGTAAAATTATGATTAATACATGATAAACATTAGCAATCATAGACATATTATTCAAAGTATTGAGGATTTTTAATTCAAATAATCCATTAATGTTCCATTCATAAAGCATATCAGAAGAAACAAAAAACAGAAAATTGTAGACTAGAGGAGTAGGTTTGGGATTAGGTTTTCTTGAAAACCTTTTTATCTCAAGTTTTATTAAATCAATTTTTCTAAAATTTTCTTCAATTAAAGCAATATCTTGATCTATAGAGAAATTAGAACACCCTTATTCTCAATCTTCATCCGAGATTACCATTTTCCTCTACTATTAACTAGCATAAATTTTTGTATTCTATATTTTTTACTTTTTGTAAATCAGAAAGCATTTGGTCAATTTTTTCAATTGTTTTGCCTCGGTTAGTCTTAAGACTTAGACCTTGTCTTGTTTTAGGTAAGTTGATTAAAAGTTTTTCAATCTTAATAAAAAGTAATAGCTTTTTAAAATTTTTCTTCAAAACAATCCTGTTGATGACCAAATGTATAAAGAAGTATTGACAAAATTATTTTTTTCAATAATCTTTTCTGTTTCAAAAGAAGTAGGGGCATTTGAATAAAAAATAGAAATTTAAAAGGATTATCTTTTGGAGTCTGCAACACGCAGAGATAACTGGTTTTCTTTTCTCATGTACAAAAAGCAACAGCGGGATTTAATTTTGGCTCTCAGATCTGGAAAGTACACTGGGAGACTTCACACAACACACAACAAAGCAGATAAATGAGAGAGAGGGGGTTGAGGTTCTCGACTTGTCTTTAAAACGAGCAGCATAATTTTAATTTCAGGGAAACACGAATAGTAGAGAGGGGAAGATAAGCAGTAGTTTGTAGAATTCTTATTGAGCCCAAATTGCAATTGCTCCAACCTCTACTTACTATCTCTACTTCCATTTATCTAGTTTTCTTTACTCTTATAGTCAGAGTAGGAATAGGAGTAGTGTAATTTAATTTTTTGCTCAGTTCTATTTTTTTATAGTTTTTTAGAGTGAACTCAAGTGGGGAGAGAGAGCATGGCATCAAGTTTATAGAGCCATCACGCCCAACTGTTACCCAGCTTTCCTCCTCCACTTGTACTCTTCATCTCCAATTCTTCTTTATTTTTTTCAGTTTGAATTTTTATGATATATTATTGTAAATTTTGGCATTTTAATTCCTTATTTAATTTAATGTCATTTACCTTTCTTGCTCTTTTAATTTCAGTTTATTAAATTCAGTAAATTTAGTTTTTTGTTTTGCATTTTATTCTTTTACTTTTCATCATTACACTCAACTCTAAAATTATGAATCTGGTCCATGACCAGTGCTCTTTTTATTACCGTTGCACTCTTCCGTCCATTGCTTATATCATCGTTTTTATTTTCTCTTTGTAAATGTGACACCCCGTATTTGTAGGGAGTCCTGAAAATCAATCTATTTGATTTGACTTGTTTTCATCTACAAATACTATCTCAAAAATATTTTATCGGAAGTCTACAATAATTCCTCTTCTCCAAATTCTTAAGACAATCAGATCCTAAATATCCACAAAGTTCATACATATAAAAAAAAATAATGCCATCACATAGGGTCCACAAACTCCCCATAAAAAAATATTCTACTAACACTTGGATCTATTAATGCTAAATAACGTAACAACAAATCAATAAATGTCGTCTTCACTTCAATCAAAGGATAACCGCTTATCTTGGTCCCAACGTATTAATCTTGGTCCTCAGTCGAGACCTCTACTTCATCTGAAATGTATATAGATAAAGGGGTGAGTTCATTCACAACTCAGTAAGCAAAACACCTATACTAGTGTGTAAAGCATGAGCATTTTCAATAAAACTCTTATGCATGTAACAGAAAAACTTTTATTTCAAGGAAACAACTCCAAAACTTATAAACCAACAAAACTGAGCGAACCTTTATTTTTCATAAAGTATACACAAAACCAACTTGTCAAAACCAAGAAAAATACTTTGGCACAAATAACTGTAACATCTCATCAACGTTTCCAAAACATATACCATGTTTAACCCTCGTGGTAGGGTTGTGCTATCCCCAGTAGCTAAACCAGGCGGTATCATATTGTGAAACTTTCCCTCCTTCGTTCTCAGAGCCCTGAGTGTGCACATAGGAAAGAAACACATAAAAGGATCACTTTGTTTCTAAAGTGATTGCACTCCTATCATATCATATTATGGTGGTACCAACCATATCACATGAATCCATATAATCATATCAGAACCATATTTAGAAATAATGACAAACAGATAAGTATGTCAAAGATTTTTCCGTAAACATATCATATTAAGCCACTTGTTTTTCACTTTCTTATCCATTTCCATATAAGCCAAAAACAAAACAAAACATATTATTTTACATGTACAAGAAAGCATCAAAATTCATGTTCGCTCTTATGCATAGTTCAGAAACATGTCAAATATTGCTCATGTCTACACATTTCATGTCAAAAAGAAAATTTTTTCTATCGTATAAATTTTCATGAGCGAATGCATAAAACATATACTGAGGTTGTTTTTTTCACATTTTTCTTTAAAAAAAACAAAACATGCACATTTTATAAAACCAACCTCAAGTAAATTTTCTTTTTATGTAAATCTATAATAGAAGCCCCGCTTACCTGACTCCTGACGCGTAAATTCAAAGTTTTGAGTCCAATCTCTAAGATTCTCGTCACCTACACATAACATTTTCACTAAATATCAATGACCAGTTATACGGCCCTCCAAAAATATCATTATAAATTAATGTTCCAAAATAAGTTTTAACATGTTTCATTCTTTCAACGTAATCAGCCCCTTATTACACCTCCAGCCATTACAAAAAAAAAAAAAAAACTCTATTCCACCACTCATAAACTTGCAACATCCTAGTGATAAAATTTAAATAACACCACCAAGGACTTGTAAGAATTTTCTCAACAAAGGACCCAAAGCCTCTTTAGACAACAACAACCTGATATAAAACATACGATAAAATTTTGGAACTAAAAATTCCAATTCTAACAGCCACCAAATCTATTTAACTGCCGGTATAAGTCTCCTAACAAGAATATGACCGAATGATCATTTACATCCAATAAAACTTTTATACCAGCCCACTACAAAGCATTTCAAGTTTTACTCGATTAAGACCAACTAGCCAAACAACAAATTTTACTCGATTAAGACCAACCTGCCCAACAACACAGCCATAAGAATTTTGAATCCTTCCAAAATCCATTAACACACTCATGAAACTCCTACCCTTATTCGCTTGCATTAAAGAGTAGAAAGGCATTGAAATTAAAATACCTTAATTTACTTGTAGCTTTGGAACCCAAGAGTCACGCGCTGCCAAAGATGGAAAAATTTCTTATGTGTAATTTGGAGTTGTAACAACCCTAACTCCACAAGAAAAATACAATGGAACAAAGAGAAGAGAAGTTAAAAATCCTAAATGCTGCCATGCTGGCCTATCGGCACCGAGAGTATCCCCCCAAAGCAATCAACGTTAAAACAAGAAACCCCAACAGCACCCTTTAATGAAGATGGATTGCATGAAAATTTGAGAGGTTTAGAACAACTTACCAAGGAGAGGAGTGGATGGCCGTAACAGAGGAGATCGGCAAAAGAGAGAAGACTCAAAAACAGGGATAACTGCCGTAGAGAGAGAGAGAGAGAGAGAGACCGGTGAATGTGAAAAAAACTGAATTGCGAGGAAGTGAACTCATTTGATGCAAACCGCTGGGGCGTCGCGACTGGAGACTGGCGAACGAATATCGGGAGGATTGTGAAAAACAGGGGAAGTTAGAACCGTCGGGTGCAGAAGAAAAGAAAGGAAAGAAAAGAAAGGGAAAGGGAAGGAAGGAAGACGTTTACCTGGGTGAAACGGCGTTGTTGGCTTAAGCAAGCTGGTTGATTGATGGCGTGGCATGGGCTTGGGCCCAGGGCTGCGGGCCTTACAGTAAATTTCTTTAGTTTTTTATACGAGTTTGATTTTAAAACAACTTTCATTGAAGAGATGATTTAGAAATTTATTCATAATTATTACACGATACTCTCCTGCACTTAGGATAACCTTTTTGCTGCTCATTTTTTAGTGAGTCAATAAGCACATCAACCCTTACAACCATAGACGTAAGGAAAAGTTTTACCGAGCGAGCAACCAAGAGCCTTGAGTGAGGGAAGGCTTACACAATTTGGAATAAGAAAATATGTCACTTAGGCTAGTAAAGATTTAAACGAGCAAAGATAAATAAGTAATGTGTGGGTAATTAACATAAGTAATACTGTATTTTGGGCAAAGCGATAAACTGAGTGACCAAAGTATAGTCATGTGCAAAGTGTAGGACGAACATAAAAAGAAGCGAGTAAGGATTCATTAGCAAGTGAATGGGAAAGCAACAAATAATCCAACACGAGTTCAGGCAAGTTTTCAAAAATATTTCCCTATCCCACTAAGAGATCGGACTAGTGCTTGAACATGCTACACTCATTGAGCTTAATTTTAAACAAGCACCAGAAAACTTAAGATGCCCAAACGCAATGTGGGGTGCTCAAAAGTAATGAAGTGGCCATATAAGCTCCTTATTTCCATCTAAATAACATCACAACAAGAAGAGTCACAAACTCACTATCTATCCAACCGTATGCAAGGATATTATCATCACTTGTGTAACATCTCAATTTTTTGCCTCGATTAAGACATAAATCAAAATATCCGGACAAGTCATACAAAACTACTTATCTTACATAAACGTAAAGAATAGCATGCATGCATCTAAACTTATTAAATAAATGCAATGCGAAATACAGCAGAAAGAGGTAAATCTCTAATATATGCAAAGAGATCTAACTCTTGCATAAATAGATCACATGCCATAGTAAAACTATAACTTTCATAACTTCATATTTACAAAAACATACTATATCCAATACTTACATAACTCGGTTAGTTTTTTTAAAACAAAATATCGTATCCTATTGTCATTCAGTAATCTTACTATTTCACTTGATCACGTACATGAGAGATCATTCCAACCGGAGAGAAGTATTATGTAGGACCTTTAGGGTACCTTAGAATCTCTTGTGCTGTCTAAGTCTCATTGCAATTTATCTAATCCTGCAACAACATCTATCATTTCATAAAAAATGATAGATAAAACTTAAAAGAGTGAGATTTTCAAGAAATTTCAGTAAGTACACAGTTAACATAATAAGACATAGATAACATCAAAAATTATCATACATAGCAATGATCATAGACCTATAGCTTATGAAAATGCTTTATGAGACTTATGCATGTCAATGACCACTTTTCCCATAAAAACTTAGACCTTACTTGGACCCACTATCTTGTACTTAGAACTTATATTTTCCATCTTATTTCTTAATCTTATGGGTCTGACTTAATGCTTATCCTCGATAGGCGTTATGTATCGCCATCCCTATCAGGTCTTACTTATCTCTCATTCTCGATGGGCGTTATATATTGTCGTCCCTGTCAGGTCTTACTTATCTCTTATTCTCGATGGGCATTACATATCATCGTCCCCATCGGGCTTACTTAGCATGACGCGTCGACTTATCCATACATATAACTCATCATTCGTCCGGGCGTTACGTATCGCTATTCCCATCGTGATGAGTCTCGTATTAGTCTTTCAGGTATTACGTATCGTCTTCCTCGTCGTGACACGGAAAATACTTAACATAGCGAGCGTTACATATCGCCGTCCTCGCTAGTCATGTTAGTTATCTAGGCGTTACGTATCGTCATTCCCGTCATGACACGACTCTTACTTTTACGATGGGCATTGCGTATCGCCGTCCCCGTCAGGACGTGACTATCTTATTATTCTTTCTACTTGTAAAGTTTTCTTAACATATTTTCTTATAACAGACGTCATGACTTATAACGACGCATATATGTGATGAAATGCAACAAACGCATAAATGTAGACTTATGACATGCATATTTCATGACTTTATAATTCATATAACATATAAAAACATGTCACAAGAACATATCTCACATATACATGCACATATGTCGCATAAATTCATAAAGTCAAAACTTAACGAAAGATACATAGACAATTAAATAACATATCATAATATTATTAAACTAAGGCTTGCCGAACGTCATAAGGGACTAAGTCTTATTTATTTATTTATCTTATTTAACTTAAACCAAGATTTATATAATTACAGGCTTAAGCATATTTATAAGTTTGCTTGAATATTTCTCTTATTTATATAATTTTATTATTTTATTATTATTATTATTAGCATAATAATTCTCAAAGATCTTCCAAGAAATTCAAAATTTCTAAGCTTGCCATACTTGTTAAAAAAATAATTCAAATAATTCACTAAAAGTTTAGAATAAAAGAAATACACTCTTTAAAGTCCATACCTACTCTGTTCTACCACTTAAGCCCACTTTCGCCCTTTATATAGTTCTTATCTCTCAAAACTTAAAACACGAAAGTTGTAAATATCTGTCTTATATTTTCATATCTTTTTGAATCATTCAATTCAGACATCACATTATCAAGTTATGACTAATTTACCATAGGATGTTAAATCTATCATCATAACCCCCTTTGAGTCCGAAAGTTGTTAGGGTTGATCTATCATTTTTTTTTCCAAAATATGACCTCATATTTTCATATGATTCTCTTAATATATAATCATAAAATATATTCTTAAGATTCTAAAAATTTTCTTAGCATTTTTCTACAACAAAAACCATTCCATAAGTCAAGAGATTTTCAAGCTAATACATAAACAATACATAAGCTTAAACAAGCATCAAAATAAATCTATAAATTAAGTCACTAATACTACACCAAGATTATGTTAAGTAGTGCAATTAAAAATTTTTCCAAAGTTAGATTGGATGTTTAGGGTTGATCTTGCACCACTTTTCCTTATATGCTCTCACCTAACTCCTTTTTTAGGTTTAGATGTTGTGAGTGGAATTTTAGGTATTTTTCTTGGCTTTTCCTCAAGGTGGCCGAATGGTTTTTCTAAAGAAAAATAATTTAAGCTAACGCACCTATATATATGCATAGGAGGCGCTAGAGGAAAGGGGTTTAAGGGGAAAACACTTGAGCACTTCAGCAGTCCCTATTCAGCTGATTGTGAGGTGTTCCTATATTTGTAACTTCATGATCACATCAAATCCTATAGAAATTTGCTGAGATTTTTATCAAATGGTTAGGTTTAATCCACCTCTAAAATAATCTTGATCAATGGCTCAAAGAAGTACAACACATGGATATAAAAATAAATCAAAAGTTTGGAAAATCAAATGGGAGCTTCAACCGGCCACTTGGTCTCTCCTTGCACCCCACGACTTCTAGAGCATTTCTTCCCTTCTTACCACATGTTCCAGCCCTCATTGACACACTTGAGACATTTTGGAAGAATTCTTTTAAGTTTTGGTTGGCTATTGGTTAAGAATAGAAGGGTAACTTGAGTGGTTTGGTTAGTTCTAAACTAATCAGATTTGTTCATACTTCTCCCATGACTATATACAAATTTTCCTTCTAGAAACTCTTCCACCACCAATTAAAAATCTTTTCACACATGTCTAGAAGATAAACATGTAGAGAACTAATCAAATTCGAGCTTCTAAAGTAAGTCGGTGGTGTGATTCAATTACGGGCTTTAGTTTACGCTCAAATTAGATCAGCTTAGTTCCAGCCCAAATAACCCATTGATCCAATTCGATTCTCCAAATACTCAAAACATAAAAGTTTTATATAATCATCTTAGTGATCCACGTGATTTCGAATCACCTTGTTCAAAGATCATATGAGAGAGATATGATTAATTTACTGAAATACGTCAAAACCATCCGAAAATACCCAATCCAAATTCTCTATTTATTTTCCTTTATTTTCTTACCCACCAAGACTTCTAAATAAATTCTTATCAACTTGACACATGTTCCCACATATGTCAAAAACTTATAAAGTTTGGTAGCCAATCAAAATTTTTGTCACATGGTCAAACATAAGATAACTCATCTAAGTCGATTACCAGTTGGCTCCTATTATTGTCCGTCCATTTTATACCAGATTTAGTCTTTGATCCATTACTTATCTTTAAAAACCCAAAATATAAAAGTTCTATATCTACGTCTTAAAGTTCTATATGAACTCGAATAACTTCATTCAGAGATCATATGATAAAGTTATGATTTTTCTACTGAAAATCGACAGATAAGCCCGAGAGTACCAATCCGGGCACACCAAGTGTTTGATAAATGATCCCTCTTGTTTCACACGAAACTTACTAAATAAAATCTTCTCATTTGACATATTTCTACACACTTGTGAATATCTTAAGATAATTGAGAAAATATATATATATCAAAGGCTTAATCTTAATCAAAATCACTAGTTAACTCCAAGTTAATAGCTATATATTCAGTTCAGATCTGCCACTTCAATCTCAATTTTATATTTGATTAAGTTCATATATCTTAAAACTCACAATATAGTAATTTTATATATTCCTCTTAACTTTTCAAATCATCTTGAACCATCTCAATCTGACATAAAATGAGTAAATTATGTCCATATTATTAAAGGATGTTAAAACTGTTTAAAGTTACTTAATCCGAAATATCATAGAGTATATTTCTTACTCATTCCAATTGACTTCCTTTGAAATTTATCTTCAATATCAATAAAAGGCTCATAAAAACTATATACATATATCCAAAATTTCAGAGGTTCTCTAAAATAATCTTAAATAAATATAATCATGCCAAATATGAACATTAAAAGAATACTCAAGAATCTGGGTTATCACAACTTGGATGGCATTGAACTAAGACAAATTGAGAGACCAACCCAATTCAAAGAGCTCACCTATACTTGAAAAAACTTTTGGAATGCAGCAGAGCTCATCATTACAACTATTATCATCTCCTACAATCTAGCGTATACAGGCACAGAATAATGGATGAATCTTGCAATTGGTGGTAGATGACCTGTGACATCTTTATTTTCCTTTTTATTCTGCATGACAGCCATCTGTTTTCCTCATCTTTGAAAACATAGTTTTCTTTGTCTTATTCTCTCTCTCGTTCACTCCAACCTTCATTTTAAATAAAACCCTACTTCTCTTAGACTTTTCACTCAGATTAGGATGCTTTGAGGTCGTCCACAGACTAAATTGGAAGGCAAGCTCAACAATGACCAAGCTTAGGAAAATATTTATGCATTTAGGTAAGTGTTTACCATGAAAATACTTACCAAATGTATGGATGGCTGTGAAGTATACATGTTAAGAATGGACCTCATTACTCAGCATTTTCTCATGTCACTTCTCTGTTCTACTTGCAATCTCACTATCCAAAGGCCGTTCAATCATTTTATAATTTCCTACTTATGTTTATGGAATAGTTTTTCCATACATTTTACTTAGATTCCTCAAAACCTTGTGATATTATATCTCGATTTTCTATTGATGTTTGAAAAAGGGATATTTATTGTTTTTAATGAATGTATGAGTGTGTGTGTGTGTGTGTGTGTGTGTGTGTGTGTGTGTCTCACGACCCCAAGCTGAGATGGAACACCATTTCAATGGAACTCCCTTGGTCACTTAGAAATGTGTAATAAGGAAGTAACATCCCCTTGATTATTGACGATCAACAGTCAACAGGCTTAATCAAGATGGCAATGCTTTCAAATTACAACCGTTGTCTCTTTGTTGGTAGAGGAAGGAAGGATACGTGAAGTCAAGCATTGCTTGTTATGAAATCATACATGCCATTGTAACCTACAGTGTGACGAAGAGATCTAGAGTGTTGTAACGTCCCTAAAGAAATTGATAGACCTTAGAAGAATTTCTTTAAACTTTAAAAACACCATGAAATTTCAAAAAGGTTTCATTAATCAAACGATCAATTAGGTTTTAGTCCACTAACATTATGGGATTACGATCTACTACGGGGGCAGATTGTATTTATATTTATTTGAGTTAGTTAGGATTATAATTTGGCGAAACCTATTGCACCATTAGACTTATATGAATATTTATAATTTTATAGTGCAGTAAAACATTTATAATTTTTTGGGAGAATAGTATAGCCTAAAGAGAGCGCCACATCTCATCTAATTCAATCATCTGTCAAATCACCATGTAGGATATTTTACTCAACTTAGGATCTCTAGAAATCATTTTTGAACATATGGAATAATCACAACCATCCATTTAGAGATCGACTTGACACTTGTAAAATGGAGTACAAATGTGTAATTTGAATAGAGTGAAAATGAAGCAAGTCAACATACTTCTTACAATTCACTATTTCATCCATTCAAATACTATTTGATCAACCATAAATAGAGTTTCAACCCTAATAAAATTCTAAAATCGATGGTGAAATCTGAAAGCCCAAATGCTTAGGGTAGCCAAAACCCTTAATTTTCAAACTCTCAACATTGTAACCAAAACCCTAAGTGTTTCCTTCTTGGTTTAAACCACTTTCACACAACTAACCACTCAAATACTTTCTTTTACACTCATATCCACTCCTTTACACCTCCGTATTTTAGTTTGATAAAAAATGGATTTAATTTAAACCCTATCAAAAACCCTATCTAAACCCTAAATGCATACCATTCAATTTACTCCATTTAGTTATAGTCGAAACTCTTAGTTTCCCAAGCTTCTCATACAAACTTCTCCCACTTATATGACTATATGGCTGACATTATACCTCATTTTCAACTCCAAATATTTTCATTTATGTAAAGTCAAACAAGCAACATATCAATCATCAAAATCACCACCTCCATAGCACAAAATCAAGCCCCTTTGCAACATATAGTTTTCTCCTCTTGTACAAGCCACCCACCCTCACATCTTCTATTATAGAATTTGCCCACTACAAGTCAGCTCCTACACCCCCCATGCCACTCCTCTCATTTCTTCCATACCTGTATTTTTTCATTCCTTTTCCTAGAAAGAAACTAAGTGAGCATTGAAGAAAAAAAATTATAGTGCTTTGCTTATAGAGTTCTAACCCTTATAAGTTTATTTTCCTAACTCAAAACTCTTATATTTTGTTAAGCTTTAAGTCCTGAATGTGAAATGAGGGTTGTTTAATGTTATTGGATTTTTGAAGGTTCAATGATGGTATTTTGGTGTTATGATGTTCAATTTTGGCCCTTTGTGAGTATGATGTTAAGCTTCAATGTCTTTGTTGTTTTGTTGAAAAGCTTTGTTCATCTCAATTCCACATTATGTTGACATGATTTTTGTGTAAGTTAATGGTTTGATTTATGGCATATTAGATTTTAATAAAATAATTTTTGCTTGATCCACGAAGTGTTATAATCAAATCCTTCAAAATGTGTTTTGATGGTTTAGTTTGCTTTTTAGCTTTAGGATCTTGATCCTTTGGTTTTTATTTTTTTTTTAAATCTCATTCTCAAAGATATGAACTATGGATTAAGTTGGATTTGTTAAGTTTTCATGACTTAGATAATTCATGGATTTTTTATAAACATACAAAGAGTGTGTTTTTAAGCATGATTTAGAGGCTCTCAGGTTTTTATTTTTCTTTGTAGGATTATTTTCTATGATATATTGAATTTGATGCTTAGATCAAGTTAGAACTTGAATTTGAGGTATATAGATGTATTGCTTCAAGCGTTTACATGTAATCAAGGAATTAGTCTCTATCTTCAAGGTCATGCATGCTAAGTTACGATTTCCATATTTTTCTATGCGGTGTATAAGTGGATTTTTTGTTGTTAGTCAAGCATGTTAGTAATTAGGTTTGAATGATGGACATGCTAGTGTCTTGGCTTGCTACTATAACTAGGGATTTCATATTTGTAAGTTGTTAAATTTGGTTAACCATGATGATGTTTTGATGGCCAAATAGCAAGAAAACATCATTTTTAGTCTAAGTATGGTTCAACCTAGAGGAGTGCATGTAGTAGGTTTGGTTTTTGTAAATTCAAGCTCATAAATGGACATAGAATGAAATTTACATAAGGTATATAAACTTTGATTAGTTTTCCAGTCCGTTTGCAATTTTCTTAAGTTTTGGGCTAATTTAAATTTTCCAAAAAGTTAAGGGACAATTTTGCGAATTAAGCCCAAATTTTGAATTATGTTTTTTGTGAGAATTAAGTGGTAAATTATAATCCTAGAATGTATCTCATTTCAGCACACACTATGCTTTACTTTACACATGAAATTTAATAAATTAGTTTCTAACTTTCTCATGGTATTTTTATGTATGTAAGGTGATAAGGTGCATTAATTATATTCATGTTTTATTGATGCTTGGTTAACTAGTTTACGATTTGTCATGTCATGTTATTTTAATATGTTATATGTCATGAATGTTATGTCATAAACATACAAATATGTCACGCAAATATTTCTAAATCATGCATGAGTTGCTTTGTTTTATCACAGACCCAAATATTAGGATAATAGATTATCCTAGTGGAAATGCTCTATCATATTACTGTTATGCAAGTTCATTTGGAAGAATGGTAGATGATGTATCACTTAGGGCTATGCAAGATTTTTGACTTCCAGTCGATTTTCACTCCGATTCTGATTCTGATCAGAGTTGATAGTCGGAGTCGAAGTCGGACTCGAAATTGTTCCAACTCCAAAATTGGAGTTTAGAATCGAAACCGGACCCATAAGGGTTCCGAGTTCCAACTCCAAAATCGGACTATATAAAGATTATATATTATATATTGTAAAATAAATAACAAACACCAAAGTAGTCTAATGGTTAGGCGCGTTTTGGCTTGATGTTTGAAACTGGATTCGAGTAGTGGCATGACCCCCATTTCTCTCTTTCCATCTTTCATTTTTTTTTTTTTACAAAACATTAAATGACGCAGTTTGAGATGGTATATATGCAAAATGACGGAAACCCTAATCCTACACATTTCAATTTACCTCTTTTCACTCTTCACTCTTCACTCTTCCCCCTCACACCTCCACTGAATGCCCATATATCGAAAACCCTAACCTTAAAATAGCAAGGCTGCAACTATGCAACAGATCAACGTATCAATATGGGTTTCGTGACTTCTTCGGTGACCCTTACTGCAGACAGAGCAAGCTTTTGCTTTGGACGATGTCGAAGCTGAAAAATATGGGTTTTGTCATTTATGACTTCATTGGCGACGGAGTAAGGGTTTCCGCTTGCTCATTATCTTTATTGATGATTCGATATATCTTTTTTAATATTTGGGTTTTTTTTCATTTTCTTTGATCAGTAAATTAGTGGAGTTACTAATAGATGAATTTTGGATTTCGCCAAAGATAGAGTAAGGGTTTTCAATCGGAGGTCGAAATTCCACTCTCCGATTGGAGTCGAATAGATCAAGGTGCTCCGACTCTTGTCACAAAATACCCTCCGAATCTGACTCCTTTTCGATATATCAAACTCAACAGATCAATGTATCAGTCGGAGGGTATTTTGTGCTCCAACTCTTGTCGGAGTCGAAGTTTGGAAGGCACTATTCCGACTCTGACGGAGTCAGAGCCTAGGCCTAATGTCACTTAGCTAAGGAACAGTGCGTGACTGGTTGGACAAGTTTAAGTAGGATGGGGAGAAGCCTCGAGGAGCTCTTGCAGTCAATCCTCCTACTCTTGAATAATACTTTTGAACTTATAGATGAGTTATGTGAACGACTTGGTATTTAAATTATATATTTATTTTTATCTATAGTCATAGAGTTATATCTTCAATACTATATTTTTAGTTTATAGACTTATTGGACAAATGATATGAATTTTAATATGTGAATATTAATG
The DNA here is from genome assembly GCA_036898215.1 of Platycarya strobilacea. NCBI lineage: Eukaryota > Viridiplantae > Streptophyta > Magnoliopsida > Fagales > Juglandaceae > Platycarya > Platycarya strobilacea. The sequence continues at coordinate 32,314,546 of CM072549.1, read as the reverse complement.
GAAAAGTATTTATGTTTCGAGATTGACATTCTGGTAAATTGGGTATTGCTAAAAAAAATTATCGTTGTGTTTACTACAGATTGTTATAAGTATGTTAGGTGCATTGCATTATATATATATATATATATGAAAGCATTATTCATTCATAAATAAACTTACAAAGTAGAATCAATCCAAAGAAAATTAGCAATTACATTCGAGTTATGACCGTAAACTAATTTTCGAAATGCTTAAGACAAACTTAGCAAAAGTATGAGCTACTGTATTGCAACTTTGGTTTGTATTTTGCAAGACACTGGATTGGAAACAATTCATTAGTCCCTTGCGTCTTGGATTATATTCCCTATAGTTGTCATGGAAGCCCCATTTTTGTTGAATTCATTAACAACCAACAAAGAATCTGATTTAATAACAAGGTGGTGAATTCCAAGATTAAAACATATAGCCGTAACTCCTGAGAATTGCAAGGCCCTCAATCTCAACCACATTCATAATAGCTTGCTCTATCTTTGCTACAGACATGATGACTTCTCATGTTGAATCTCTCAGCACTATTGCAATTCCCACAACTAATCCATCATGAGAAAAAGCTCCATCCACATTTAGTTTGAAAGATCCGGTTGGAAGGAATTCTCATCTACGGTGGTACCTAATAATAGATAAATGTTTACTTCTCAGCTTATGAAATGATTTTTACATTGCATTCTTAACTGTCATGAGTAAGTGTATATGACATTTTATTGTATGTCCTGACGCTTCAAATTTCATCAAATTCAAAGCAGAGTTTGGGAGCGTCATTGGCGTGCATTGTAGGGGAGGTTATGGTCCATGCATATTTTGAAAAATAAGTTGAAATATTTGACTGCATAGGACCCTTGGTTACTTTGGTTTATGGAGAACCTAGTGCTATTGTGCTCATGAGTTTAGTGGATACTAGGAAAGCGTTTATGGTATTGGCATATTGATTACAAATACTTAATGTTTTGAGATCATTACTAGTATATACTGAGTTCCCTTGTTGATTTCAAATTTAAAATCTTGTACATAACCATTTGTTCTTGTTGTTTAGGGTATTGCATATGCCGAAGTGAGTATTGCATTTTAGGTTCCTATCCTCGGTAAGTTGGTATCATTGCCCAAGTTTCCAAATATTTTTTTTTCCTTCTATTTAATGTGATCATGCATGTTGTATGCCTTGTCATAGCTCTTAACTCATTGAGATTTCTTAAAATCTCATTGTGGCAATCCCATTACAATTTCACTCCTTGAAACTATAGACTTTGATGCACATCTAGGCAACAAATCTGGTTATGAGCAGAAGATCTTTAGGGCTAGTTTGCTATAAGAATGAAGGGAGGTTTGTACTTGTTGGACTTTGTACTATAGTTGATTTAGTTGTCTTGATCCCAAATGATTTGATGAAAATTTGTGTGGGTTGTAATAAGTTAGCTGCTTTAATTAGTTAAAGTATGGTGACTTACGGTGCTTGTAATATTATCTTCGGTACTTTAAATTGATAGTTTTCATGACTATAATATTTTGTCGTTATGTTTCTTTTACACACATGTACTTAACAAATGAGCATGCGAGATTTTCTTTTAAGAGAGATGAGAGATGTGACCTATAAAACATGCATCTTCAACGTCACGGTACCCTGTCAAAAAATAAATGAGGGGTTGGGAGAACCACATTTTTTATGTTCTGTAGACAATTATATAAAGGAGTGATAGATGGATTCCTATTTTGTCACTATTGTGAGTCCCAATGGATCAATGGATGATCTATCCCTATACCTTTGAACTTGAAACTATGTCATGAAAAGAAGTATGTTACTTTACCATATTACCTAAAGGATGTGATTAATGTAGTCTCATAGATTAGCATATCTAAGAAAATGGTCAAGTTTGAATGAGTTGACATGAGTGTCTAGAAGAGATTGTTTGGATACTCAATGTTGTTTTGTAACTTATAACTTGAACAATTATGTTGTTTTGTTTTAATCTAATCATGAGATATTATATAATATGAGATAAAATATTGCTTTGAACTTTAAATTTGTGAGGGGTTAAAGATAATTGACCTTGTGTGACTGAATAGTTTGTGGCGTAGACAAGGTCTCGTGAGTGATGTACTATTTAAGTTGGATGGTGACTTAAGTATTCCTACCATATGCCATCTCATTAGATTCCACACTTTATTTTCTATTTGAGAGAATAATTGACTAACAAATTCATAATATATGAGAAATAATATTTGCAATTTTAGGATGTACAAATCTCATGTACTAATTTGAAAAAAGTGAGTAAATTTGGAACCCGCATGGAAAAATAATAATTTTAATAGTAAACCCTACTTTTTTCAATGGAATTGTATAGACTTGTACACTCTAGGACTAAATATATTACTCGATAGGAGATAGTCTATATGCATGATATATATATACATATATATATATATAGACAAGTTGGAGAAATCAGTAGTTGGGTTAAAATCCATGGCCCATGGAGTTTTCATAATATGCATGAAGATGAATGGTGCATGAATTACCCTATAACTCCACGTAGTTAAATAACTCCCTATTAGTAATTTAACTCATACAAGTTAAAAAGAATGTGCCTTATGTAATTAGTTGTTATTTGTGTGAAAACGAATTGTTGTGATCATGCGATAATTACAAAAAATATACGGAATAATCGAAAAGAAAGTAAGAGAAAAATAACATAGAGATTTATGTGATTTGACAATGTACTTACATCCACATGAGTGATTGACGGTTTTACTATCATCTAAAATAGGGTTACATCATATATATTTATATTAATCCTAAGTGTATAGACATATATCTTTGTACCATACCAACTAAAATAAAACACGCAACAGATATAAAATAGTGCCACTTGCCACTGTATACTCATCAGATAAGAGCCACTTACTTCAACAAGAACGAAATAGCCTCTCCTCTCTCTATGATTTTTCTAGAGCAATGTCTCATTTTCGTAATCTTGAAGTGTACAATTAATTTGGAATACTCTAAGCCTCCCAAGCGATATAAAAGTGAAATATTAACAAATTGGAAATGGGTTGTAAGATGAGCAAAAGATCTAACTTGTAGGAGTTTCGATTCACTTGAGCTAATACTAAGTAACCTCTTCCAACGGTTCAAATGAATATTCTAAGTTGTGGTGTTGTGGCTTTCTCCTGTCATAGCATTTGAAAAAGTGGTGAATTCATAAGATATTTTGATATCAAGGTTGATGATCTTATAGATTCTGATTAGTAGTGTTGGATCTATCAAGATGAACTTGATGATTGGTTTCATGTCATTGAAAGAATTTCGATTCATAAGATATGATTGGTTTAATTTGATACAATAATCTATTAAAATATCAATATGCTAATTGGTAAAGATCAGTCATCATGTTGTAATTATCAGGTTCATTATTCCTACACGATACGTTGTAGTGTGAAAACCTCAAAAAACAAAGGGCCCACGAGGGGAGAAAGTTGGATCAAGATCATGTGAGTAAAGAAACGAATGTGATATGAAGGAGGTGACAATTCATATAGATCATGTGAAAGTATTTCGTTTGGTTTTATTTTATCTTATTATTACAATTTTTTAAATTTTTTATATAAAATATAATAAATAATTTAATCTTTTAAATTTTAAAATAATAATAATAATAAATAAATATTTTATTTAATTTTTAACTTTTATTTCAATAATATTAAACGATAGTTAAAAGTCAAGTTTGAGCTTGAAAATGTACATAAAGTCAATGTCAGCTTCTGGCGTTAAAGTGCAAAGAGACGTACCTGCACCCTCGTGGGGCTTTGCTAGAAGTGGGCCGAATAAAGAAATTTGTCCAAATGAAGGTAATCAAATTGCAGCAGCAGACGTGAGGTTTGTCTGCGTCGAATCATGGGCATTATTGTTTCTGTTGTCTCCATCCACCGTACCTTTAGATATATCCATGCACAGTACTACAAGCAAATGCATGCATTTACCCACAACTCTTGGCCAGATGTATGATTATCATCACTAAAAAGATGTACCAGACGGCATGGACAAGGACGGGGGGATAAAAGAAAATGGAACGCATTTCAACAATCTTGACTTAATCTTGTTCATAATTCTCTTTTCTGGCAAATAGGTCAATTATATTGGCCGTAACAGTGAGAATTAATCGGGAAGTAGAACATAATTAATATTTGTGTAACTTCTTTTTTTTTTAACTTTCTTGTTTTTTGAAAAATAGTTTGGAGAACAAAACTAAAAGTTACAGATATTATGATTTCAATGTCTTTATATATCTTTCTTGGAAAATAGAGTTTTCTGAGTTTAAGTTTTTAGAAATTACAAGAAAATTAAATTTTTATAGTAAATTATTTGCGATGAAAAAATTATTTACGACTTATTTTGACTACAAATAATTATTTTGTTGAAATGAATTGACTATTAATAAATAATTTTCTTATAATAATTATAACAATTTTGTTGGAATTTTGATTGTTTTCATCCATTAATGTAATTTAAGGCTGGATTAAGCATCAACATTTTGGTCGTTTGGTTTAAAATTTGAGTGGTATTGCATATATATAATTTTATTTACAAAACTCATTTTTATCAGTTCCTTTTAAAATTCAAATTTTTAATTTTATAATTTTTAATATATTAGCTGATACATGGGGAAGTAAATCTTTTGAAATATTTTTTCCTATATATAATTAACATTTCTTTTAAAATTTTGTCAAATTTTAGTTCAGAATGTAAGAACTCATTTTCTCTATTCACTATAAGAAAAATGAGTAATTGTAACAGATTATTTCTGGCTAATATAATTTTTTGTGATTAAAACAAGCTCATTTTGACAGAAAATAGTCATTTTAGTAGAAAGTAGCTAGTCATAAATAAACAATTTTCTTGTAGTGATTTTTAGTTTTAACTGCACTTTTCATAAACACATGAAACAATGCAAGAACTTTGATGTCATTTTTTGAAAAATTAGAAATATTCATTGCGTGCAGAGTTGAATGAAAAAGAAAAATCATATAAAAATCCAGGTTGCTTTACAATTGCTCCCTAAATGTCAGGAACAACTGTTGCAATGTTAGAATTTGGTCTAGAATTTAAAAATAGGATCAGAAGTTTTTTGGCGATAAATTTTACTTTAAAGATTCGTAACATGATGGTTGTAGGTTAAAAAGAGAGAATAAAAGAGTAGAAATTGCAAATTATATTTTTTATAGAAGAATATTTGCTTCATGTACAAAAAATCTCATAATGTTTTTAATACATTAGATCATCTTCACCATGATAAAAAGAAGTTTTACAATTTAGCAACAGACCATATCAAATCACAATAGTTTATAAGAATCTTTCAATGAGATTTTTTTATGAACTTAATTAATAGTTCTCTTTTTTATTTACATCCAAATTATCCAATCTAATATAAATTAAGAAACTCTACCAATTAGTACAATTATGGGCCTTAATGGAGGGTGCCTGTGGTTGACAATTTGTAATTCTGAGACCAAAAAGGCTAAGCCGACAAAACACGAGTTCGCATATCAATTAACACAAAATTAGGGAGGTATGATTTAGATGTTTATCTCATTTAACTCATTAATAGATGGAATCAGATTAGAGACATACATACGTTCGATCGAACACAATTTGACACAAAACTCCAAATCCAAAATCCGAACTTGGTTGTCAGAAATTTTTAATCACAACCAGCGACGGGAAACCATCCTTAAAGAGTGCATGAGTGAGTGCTTGATGTTTGGCTAATTGTTTAGAGACTCCATTTTTTCATTCAAAGTTGCATTTTAGTATGTGAAAAGAAAATTGGAATATTGAAAAGTTGTCGATTTGATAACTATTTCCGTGGCAAATGTTGCACTGCAAACTCTACATGTCGGGCCAAAGGCCTCCTCGCTGTTGTTCTTTAGTCTTCATTTGATAAAGGAAGGATGAAGCAAAAAGTAGGAAAATTGAGAGACGTATTGAACAAATTCCCATCCTAATCGTTTCCTTTTGACTTTGGTAAATTTAAAAATAATTGACCTAATTATTAATGTTTCATTTGAATTTAGAAATGAAATGAGTTGAAATGAATTTAGTTTATTTTTTAATATTAGTACTATTTTAGAATTTGAAAAAGTTTAATTAGATTTTAAAAAATGTGTATTGAAATTTAAAAAAATTGTATTAGAATTTTTATTTTGTATGAGAAATTAAAAAAAATATAATGATAAAATAAAAATGAGTTAAATCTATTCTTGAATCCAAACCGGACCTAAGTGGAAAACAGCACTCTTCCTACAACAAAGGTCTTAACGATTATTAGATCATGTTTGTCTTGTGCTTTAGACTTGTAAACCCCCGCTTAATAATAAAGTTGTTATTTATTATTTTTCTTATTATCCTTATTAAATTGTTCCTCCACATGACATTAAAGAATTAAATAATTATTTATTATCTTTTTTTTTTTTTTTTTTTTGAGAAAAGTTATGATTTCATTACATCAAACAGTTACATTTCCTTGCTCATGGCAAGGTTTTTCTCGCTCAACTACATTAACAAGTTCTTCAGAAATTTCTTTCATCCAATATACATCCGCACTCAACAACCTTGCTTTCAGAAATTTCTTTCATCCAATATACATCATGTGCTTCTCTCTAGATTACTTGTACTGACCAACTGGGTCGTTCTGCAAGAACTTCTTTCACGTTCCATGCTCTTTGATCTATCCATCAAGGAATACCTCAGTACTATTAATTGCTTTTACCACGGTCTGTGAATCGCCATCAAAGATATATAGCACCTCGCACTTGTAATTCTGCAGCTATCTTCATGACTTTCCAAAAAACCAGTATTTCAACGACTGCTACATCCCCATAAACTTTCTGATAGCACTACAGGAAAACATGACCTCTCCATTGATATCACATTAAGAGATGATAAAAAGATAATAAATAGAAATTTTAATTTATATGTATATGTATATGTATATGAATTGATTAAAGAAACCTACACGAGTGAAAGATTATGGCCTCGTTTATATATAAAAATAATTTCATCTCAACTTATTATATTTTATTATCATAATTTTTTCAAATTTTCATATAAAATATAATTAAAAAAATTAATTTTTTTCTAATTTTAAAATAATAATAATTTTTTAATAATTTTTTATTTTTATCTAAAATTATTTCATCTATATGGGCAAAATTTAAAGCCTTTCTTAAGAGATGTCTTGATTGCTTAGAGTCTTAGTGGGGTTGCGTCAAGAAGCCTTGAACTTGACTTATGTCTATTGGTTCTAAGAAGTATTGAAATGTACAAATATAAGGTTTAATTGGACTTGTAATTAGTTTGCAGGTCGGTTCGTATGGATGCAATAGGCTTAAGTGGACTTAATGGGCTTTAGGTGAAACGAGTTTGATGGAGTTCTTGGACAAAGTAGCTTAATGGGCTTTGTAGTTTTTTAAGCTAATGGGCTTTGTAGTTTAGATGGAACATTCGGCATAATAGATATCTATTTATACAATAATATTACATTAAAGAGTAATCTCCCTATCTCTTTATAATTTTATTATCATTTTTAGGGGTGAATTTGTCCGATCAATTCATAGAAGATTTTTAGAGTTGAACCAAACCCATTCGGTGTAGGATTTTCTTACCTTAGACAGGACCAAACTCCCATATGGACCGGACCAGAATGAAACCATTTGATCTAACCGATTCGTTCCAATATCAAATGGACCACTGTTTTGACATCGGCCTAATTGACATAGCCAAAATTTGGGCCCAAGTCCTGACTTTTATCCCACTTAAAGTCTAAATTATTATTAACATACAAAAAATAGAAAAAAATATATATACTTGAAAAAATCCAATATGCCAATAACATCTAAACTCTAATTAAAATAAAATATAGAAAAATGGAAAAATAATCTATATCCATCCTAAAAGGTTATCAATCATACTAATAAAATTAAAAACAAAAAATAGGCAAAAGAAATTTAAAAAATTCCTAATCATCAAAACTCAAAATAACAGAAAAAAAAATTTAAAAACCAATGGAAATAGGTTAGTTGATATAATACATTAGTTAATTCATAGCATACTAGTAATTTCATCTTTAACATTTTATATTGTCAATAGTGATAGGTTAAATGAAAATTATATTCGATCAATTCAATTCATTCTAAGATGAAAAAACCCCACCCCGAGACCAGATCAAGAATCAAAAACTTTGTACAAGGAAAATCGAAACCAACTATCTTCCCATTGATCTGGTCTAGACTGACCAAAACCATTTGATCCAGTTGGTTTTTTTAGTCCAAATCGAAATCCTTACATACTTAATTATTTTTTATCATTTTATGATGTGGTATTTAATAATTATAAATTATTTATTATAATTCACTTGTGAATTTATTATTTAATACTCCATTAAAAAAATGTTGTGAGGATAATTATAAAAAAACTAATGATTTTTTTTTTTTTTGAAGAAAAGATAACTTGACAATTGAAATAAGTAGAGGAGGGTGAAGTGGAACTTCAAAACTTACAAGGGGTCATGACTTTGAATTACAAAATAGTATGTATTAGAAAAAGAATGAGATTAAATTTGTATACAAATGAGACCCTCAACCACCATTAGAGATAAACTATTTCGAAAATAATTAAGTACTTGTTGTGCTAAATATAGATTCAGAGGTCACTGTAGATAGTGGTATTGCAAGTACATCATATTCAACTTTTGAAAATACTCGATATCTAATTTAATCAACCTTCCACAAATTTAGAATATTAAAACTTGCATCTTGTTCCACACAACTTTCAATTAAGTATCTATCAATTTGTTACTTGCTTTTCAAAGATTTTTTTTTTTTCATTATTATTGTAATTGTTGCTAAAATAAGGTCAATCTTTGTGCCTTTCTATCCTCAAATCTACCGACCGTAACATTTACATTTTCACGTGGGGGATTTGTGTGCTACTGTTGTTGACCAAAACTATTTCCTTCTTCATTTTCAATATATGCATCATACATGTAGATTAAAGCATCTCTCACCTTCCAACTCAAATCAACCACTTTTGTTTGATTATGGATATACATTGATTCTAATGAAGATTTAAAATATCTCATCTTGTACCAATCAAGAACAAGCCCAACATACAATAACAAAATCATGTTTTCAATATGACCCCGATATTTATCAAATTTCTCCTCATATTCACCACCATTAATTTCACAACGGGGCTTCCTTATTCCCACTCCATGTCAATCACATCTTAAATTGTAACTATCTTTGTAAAAAAGAGTTGTAATTACATATTCACTTTCCGAATACATAAAGTTTCATCATGAAAAACTTTAAGAAACCGCACAAACAAATTACCTTCTCTCAGTCATCATTTTTGGAGCACCCTAACTTCCTTGACTTCCTCCTTATTCAGGATTCATCATCGTCATCATTGTTTTCATCATCATCTTCAATACTAGCAACGAAGTTTGCATCTTCTTCCTCAAACTATTTGGAAGTTTTCTAAATTTTTTACTTTCTCCAACATAAGATAGATAAAGTTCCATCTAATTTGCACATCCATGCAAACACAACCTTTGCATGTAATGTCTTCATATATACACAATTTAAATATACTTCACTTTTGAGTAGAGGATTTCAAGTATTTCACAATGCCCTCACATTACAATAGAGTCATCATACTTTTTTAACCCCTCACGAATAATTAAAATCAATATATGAGTACAACATCAAACATGCAAAAATTGATATCTTAATACAATGTTCAGCCTATACTTGATTTTCTTTTTCAAATAAGATATTGCACCATTATTAGAACTTGTATTATCAATAATGATTGTAAGTATTTTCGATCAACTCTAATCATGTAAGGTAGGATAGCTCTATGGCCTTACCAAATGTATCACACTTGTAATTTTCAACTAAAGAAAAATAAAGAAATTATCATCAATAAATTATACACTGATATATATAATTGAGGTTTTGCACAGATATTCATGTATATATGTTAAGGGAGATGAGATTAGATGAAATAACTTAATAGGACTTTGTTATCTAAACCAGGCTCGAGTGAAATGTTACAAATACAATATGCATAAGTACCTAATAAACATGGGATTTTTTATTTTTATATGATATATTCTATTCATCATTCTCACAAATCATACTTATTTTAATTTTTTTATTTAAAATTTAATTTAATTTATTCTTTTGAATTAATTGAGTTCTTCTACTAATTATTTATGTACTATACATTTGATTAGAGACAAACATAAAAAATAAAAAAAATTATGTATGGGATGAGAGTGATGAGTAGATTATTTATGTATTTATAATTTTATTTTAGTAGAATTTATTTTTAATTAAAACAATATCAATTTTAGTTAAAAAAGATAATTCACGTAAAAATTAAGGCCAGTTTTACTTTTAGAGAAGAAATTAAAATAATATAAAATTAAAATGAAAAGTTAAATAAAATATTATTATAGTATATTTTTTTAATATAATTTTTATATTGAGATTTGAAAAAATTAAATTATTTAAATTATTTAATATTAAAATTAAAAAACATATACTAATAAAATAAAATAAAATAAAAAAAATAGATGTGTTTTGTAAACCAATTAGGCATAAGTCAAAGTGTGCCAACCATCTAATGGCGGTAGAATTTTCTAAAATTGAGGCTGAATATAATTTTCTTCAAACTTTACTTCCTGGCACTCTTGCTGTCTGTCTCTCCCGCGCAGAAAATCTGAAGCACATGGATCCAGACAAGGAAGAGTTTCTCAAAGAATTCGGTGCGGATTACGGATACCCAAACGGCCCCAAGGCTATCGACGAAATCCGTGCTACTGAGTTCAAAAGATTAAATGGTCAGATTTTATTTTTCTCGATTACAAGGAACTCGATACTTTTCAAAGTTTCTCCATTTGTTTTTTGTTTTGGTTAGTCTTTCTCTCAAGAAACTATAAACTTAGCTCGATTAGTAGTGGTTGAGTATCTTGTTTGTTTATTTCGATTGTTTTGGTTTGAATTTTTGGAATGGTAGGTCTTGTATACTTGGATCATGCTGGGGCTACTCTGTACTCTGAGTTGCAGATGGAGGCAATCTTTAAAGATCTCGCCACTAATGTTTATGGAAATCCTCGTATCCTGTTTGAGCCTTTGGTTGTGCTTGCTTTTGTTTTGAAATTGATTCATGGCGTCTGAAAGTCGGATGCGGTTCTTGCTTTGAGAAGCAGCTTGAAGTCTCCCCATTTTGTTTTCCCACTTCTTTCCTAGTGTTGCTTTGTCTCGTGTACTTGGTTATAAAATTGACTTAGTTTGGATAGTGAGGTGAGATAAAATGATTTGTGAATAGTTATGAAATGGTTTGATTCAAGATGTTTTATGGAGTTTTGAGAAAGAGAAAATTTAAATAAAAATGTTGTTAGGAATATAATTTTTATTTTGGGATTTGAAAAAGTTGAATTATTTTTTATTTTTGTGTTTTTTGAAAGTTTGAAAAGGTTGTAGTGATTAAGTAATAATTAGATGAAAAATTTGAAGATTTGAAATTGAAAAGAGTTTGTGTTTGTGGTGTTTGGATATTTGGATGAGATAATATGAGATAGCATGAGATGAGAGGATCTTGCTATCCGGCAAGATCAAAAGAAGGCCTCATTGAATGCTTTTTTAATTGCGAGAATAATGTAAAATCACTAAATTTTTAAACTGATGTTAGGCGCTTAGACAGTTTTCAAGTCTTGTACCATTGGAATTAGTTGGGTTGTGTTGAGATTTGATGGGCTAATTCTTATCAGTTGGAATGAAGGCCAGATTAGGAGATCATGGTATGGATTGGAGGGGCATGAGTGTTTTTTTAATTTTCAAAGGTGGTGCATTGGTTCCTACCATAAGCCTGAATGATAACATTGCATAAAGAACAGAATAATTCACATTCGCTTCTATGCTACACATGACCAAATTGCTCTTGTTAGGGTTATAAATATCATTTGAAGACAACATAGAACTAACATTTTGGGAACTGGATTTGGGGTGAGTACTTTCTTTTGGTAATTTTAAATGCAAATATTAATATATTTCAAATCATCCATTTTTTTTTACAAAGATAAAACAGATCGTACATTCTAAATCATTCACTTGAACTTTTGATTGGAATCCATTCTTCCCCAAATGATTAATTCAAGTGCAAGGTGCCAAATCTTGATCTTCCTTTAGAGCATATAAGTATTTTGAAATGTTGGTAATAGGATGCGTAATGCAGAGAGTAGTGTGTTCAATTTAAATACTGTAGTGGACAGGTTCACTTTCTAAGGAATATCCTAATGCCTACAAGATTAGCTCCATAAGACATATACAGCATATTTTAGGTTTAAGCTGAGCATATTTAGGAAAATGACTAGAGTCAACTTGGGGAATTAGAGCATTCCCATTGGTCTCATCAAAATTAATAATCAAAATTTGATGAAAAGTACAAATATGCACACATATCAAAAAAATTTCGTCATATTTGATAAAAAGTGACGAAAGGAAAGTGTGGAGAATAGTGTAAAAGTACTTTTTGCTTGACTTTTGAATAGTAAATCATCAAATTTGATATTTGATCAAATATGATGAAATTTTTATTTTAAATGTGGGCAAATTTGTACTTTTTATTAAATTTTGATGATTTTTTTTTATAAGACCAATGTAGATACTCTTAAAAGGGCAAGTGAACTACCCATATTAAAATGTTATCAAAGATACTTTGATATGGATGTCTTTAATTAGTAAGTTTTCTTTTTTGGATTGACATTATTTGTTAGTCTATTACTTAGCCAAATCTCATATTGAATAAGAATTTTCTTGGATTTCTAGTTTCTAAAATATAACTTAAAGAATTTAGTTTATTTCTTTCCATTAGCATAAGCTTTTAAGACATCTAGTGATTTAAAACTCATAATGTTGGCTTAAATTGCTAGAGTCACAATTGTTTAAATTAAATGTTTAACACCTAGGGCTTCAATGGCATGGTCCTTCATGATTTTTTTGTTTCAAATGTGACTACTTGATGGGTCACATGAACTTTGTAACTAGCATTTATGCCCATTCTTTCATTAATAATACCTGTTTACTTATATAAAAAAAAGTTTAACACCTAGGGGTTGGCTCGAGTGGTAAAAGTCTTGGGCTTGTGGGAGCATCCCCTCAGGTTTAAGGTTCAATTCCCCTTAGGTGCAAACGATCTCTAGGGGCAATTAGACTGGAGGATTTTTCCTTGAATTACTCGAGATACACTTGCAGGAAACTTCTTGCTAAGGGCTTGTGCACCTCTGGGATTAGTTGGGAAGCTGTTCTCGGATACTTGGTGCCAATCAAAGGACAAAGAGGTTATTGGATCAAGCCTTTGACTTATGATGCACTTTTGACTTAAAATTTAGGTTCCTCGGATACTTTTGAGTTAGTTTGGAAAGAATCTAGGTGGTGTACTTGTCGACGCCCCCACCTACGCTTTGGATCAGACGTAAATCGAGACGTTGGAGATAAACAACACAGGGAAGTTCACCCCTCGTTCTTAACTTAAGTTCGAGCATGCGTTTATAATAAAAGTAGTGAATAGAAAATTTTCGCAGCGGAAAAGGTCAAGCAATTCTAAAATTAGGCAAGAATTTAAAATTTTGCCTTAAGTCACATGGTAAAACAATTATAAATTTCCAAGATAGCTTTATATTACCATATATCATCAAGAGTGTCAGTCTTCACAAAATATATACTTTCCCAAAACATCGGAAACTTCCTAAATCTAAATAAAATGTAAGTAAACAACATCATCCAAACGCTGTCCCCACGACCATGTCAACAAGCGGGGAGATTGCTAGACCATCAGTGGTCTGGAGAGTCTCTCCGAGTTTTAAAGTCGTTGACGACATCTTTTCCTGCAACAACTTATATTGCTCCAACAAGGAACGATAGTAGAAATATAAAGGGATGAGATTTCGAGAAATCTCAGTAAGTACACAACTATTTCAACAAAATCATTTTGAGCATACATATAAGTGAATAACAAACAGAACATGTGTCATGCATATGCGTCTAATGACTTGGCAAATGCATATGCTCATGAAGACTTTCATAAAAAAACTTGATTTTCTTTCAATTTTGATACTTATGAACTTGCTTTTCATGAAAAAGGGTTTATCATAAACGTATTTCTTTTGACTCATACTTTAAAACCTTTTTTTGTAAAAACATTTCATTTCTTTCATCATTTTTTATCTTAGGCGCCACTTATCATATACATATCATTCTTAGACTCGCAAGTTGTTCTTTTTCATCATGACTTTTTATTGGACACTTCACGGTTCTCCTATGAACCGTGTGCTTCTTGCTAGTTACTGTTTCACCCGGCGACCACTTAAGTTTAAGTGAATACGTTACGCGTTATCGCATCGCCAAGACGACTGTGTTTACCGCTCTTCATCACTCGGTGACCACTCAAACCGAGAAATTATAACCTTGTCCTTATAATGGTAAAACACCGTCTACACCGTCTTTGGCACCTACTAGCATTAGCTGCGACTATACTCCGGTCACCTTTTGGAGCCATACATGGTCCGCTGACTGTTCTTCGTACACTCAGGGGTTTTCACTCAACTTTAATCACTTTTGAGTGAATAGAGAGTTTTGCTGGGGTACTATTCCGTTCCAGCCTTTGAGGTTCTTATAAAAATTTTAATTATTTTCTTTCCCTTTGAAAACATGTTTGATTCAAAAATATGATTTTCATGCTTCATGCATATGACATGCAACCCTTTGTGCTTAACATGCAAATCGTGGGACTAGTTCAAGCACACATATACTTTGTCATGCTCATTACGAATCAACCATCACATGAATCCATCTATACTTCATATAAAAGCACACAAATGGGCTCAATACGCAAAGAGGGGTACTCGACTTTCACCACAAGGATTGGGCTGAGACCCTCCAAGACAATTTCTTAGGGTTTTCTTCTTCTATCTTCCTCCATGTACTTTCCAAGCCTTGATAAAATTTACAAAGCCATTTTAGCATCACTAAGAGGGGTTGACCGAATACTATAGTCCTTAGGATTAGTATTTTCATCACTTTTCTCTCAACCAAAATAGCATACTCACTCCTATATAGGAAAATCGAATTTCAGGCTAATGGATCCTCCTAGTTTCATGCTTCTAAAGTTTCCAATTATCAAAGTCATAATCATCACATAAGAGGATAGTTTGATCATTGAAAAACTCAACCTTGAAACCCTTCAAATTCGAAACCCATATATGCACCAAATTAAATTATTTTCAACTCCAAACATTATTTTTAACATGCATGCATTTTGTTACCATTTTTCATATTAATCATGCTCTTTTTTTTTTATATTAAAGTAACTAAATCCACCAATAAAAATGTAAATCTTAAGTCTAGAATTATATACCTTGCTAAGTATGGATTTACAACTAAACATACAAGACATTTCTTCAAACAATCTAACCTAGCATCACCAATCCTTCAACAAATTTCGTCTTAGTCAAGCATGCATCCTTATCACTATATACCATATCAACATGCTTCATTTTTCTTTGCATCAAATTAGCTAAATCCATCAACATAATATAATTTCAAGCCTAAAATAGCATATAGACTAAGCATGAATTTGTAATTAAATAGACAAATCATTCTCAAGTAATTTAACCTAGCATCACCAAACATTCAACAAGCTTAATCTTAGTCATGCATGCATTTCCACCATTATCATATATCATATCATCATACTTCATTTTCTTTTGCAATAACTTAGCTAAATCCACTAACATATTTAAATCTCAAGTCTAAAGATACATATGGATCAAGCATGGGTTTTCAACTATAACAACAAAGCCTTTCCTTTAAGAAAGTCTAATCTAGCATTTCCATATATCCATCAACCAATACAAATATATTCACTTAAATATATACAAGAAATGCTAAAGTTAAGATAAATGTGCACTTACCATGCCTCCAAGTAGAAAAAATTAGCTCTCTTCAAAAGTGCTTCCCACTTCAAGAACACCTTACTCACACCTTATTAAGCTTAGGATGTTTTTGTACTAGGGAGATGGAAGAACACAAGGCAAAGTGAGGGTAGAGAGGAAAGCTTGTTGCCGTGTGATGAGGGATGTGTGTGTGTATACAAGTGAAGCAAACAAGTGGAAAAAGACCAAGGCATAGACTATTCGGCCAAGATGAACTGCTAGGCTTCTAGGTACTCATTTCCCTAAGCTTGGAGTGATATTTGATGGGTTGAAAGACTCTTAGATCGACTTTTATCAATAGGGTATGATTATGCCTAACACTACGTTGCACTTGAGTTGAAAACTCTCTCCCCCGCTTTTTCCTATGGCCGATGCCCACTATGGATTCTAACCCCTCTTCTTCTTTCACATCATTCCTCACACACTCACCAATCATTTCACAAGTCATCTAAAGAGGATTTGGAAGTTCTACTTAGGAGAATGGGCCATGAAGTAGTCGGCCAAGGCCTTCCCTTGCTTCCACCGAATACCCTTCTCTTTTCCCCATAGTTTTATCTCCTCTTAAACATTTATCAGTCAACTTGTCAAGTCACCACTCCTTCATACACTCTTACACACATGTCACACTCTTACACAAATCCCCTATGTCCCTTCACCTAAATTTGTCAAAACTCTTGGAAGACCAAAAATAAGGCCCACGACAATGCTTACCTGAATCCCTTTTGTTTTCTTTTCATATTCTTTTCCTCTCTCCAATGATGCCATTGTCAAATGGTCTGAATGCCATTTCTGTAGGGTTTCTTTTCATTTGTATAGAGGAATTTGTACATAATTGGTGCTATAATTAGTGGCGCCTAAAATGCTATCATTGAAATATTTACACTTACTTCCACCTAATTGACTGCTTGTTTCAACATTTGCGTCTAGCTATTTTCACATATTTATACCTATATGAACGTATCATGCTGACATTCCCTCTCAAATTGATGCGGGTTGATCAACGAGTATCAATTTGCTTTTTAGAGAGCAATGTCGATGACGAGTAAGAGTCTTGGTGAATATATCAACAATTTGTAGTTAAGTAGAAACATGTGAAAGAGTGATAGCACGAGCTTCAAAGACCTCACGGACATAGTGGCAGTCAACTTCAATATGTTAAGTGTGCTCATGATAGACAGGGTTGGCAGTTATCTGAATAGCACTTGTATTATCGGCATGTAAAGGTGTAGGATTGGTCTGAGAGAAGTTTAACTCAGCAATTAAACCGCGAAGCCAAATAATCTCGGAACAAGTAAGGGACATTGCCCTGTACTCGAATTTTGTAAAAGATTTAGAAATTCTGTCTTACTTCTTACTCTTCCAGGAGATCAACGCATCATCTAAGAATACGCACCAACCAGTGATGGTGCTACGTGTATCATCATAACCAGTTTAATCAGCATCGCTATAAGCAGCAAGGCGAGGAGAATTGCCTGCGGGAAAGAATAAGCCTCGGGAAGAAGTTCTTTGAACATAGCGTATAATCCTACTGACAACAACCAAATGAAGATGATGAGGAGTCTGAAGAAACTGACTGACTTGTTGTACAGTAAAAGAAATGTCGGGTCTAGTAATGGTAAGATAGACCAGGCCGCCTGCCAATTTCCTGTATAAATTGGGATTAGGAAGTAAGTCACGCTTCTCTTTGCGAAACTTGACATTTAATTTCATGAGAATATCAACTAAGGTAGCTTCCTGTAGGTCAGTTGTAACCACCAAGTCACTCACATATTTATGTTGATTATGTGAAATGCCGGAGGGACTTCGATGCACCTCAAGACCAAGAAAACATGTGAGAGATCGAAGATCTTTCATATGAAAGGACTCTGAGAGATGAGTCTTAAACTGACCAAGTAAAGTATAATCGAAACCAGTGATCACAAGTAAACTTATCTTCCCTTTGTTTAATGGTCAGCACACCTTAACCCCCATGTGTAGGGTTGTGCACTGATTCCACTGCCTGTGGCCACAAGGGTAATTGCTTATTTTATCATAATATACTATAGTGAACTTTGCTTAGGTTTGTATGTCAATTGGTCTGAATGCCCTTTCTATAGGGTTTCCTTTCATTTATATAGAGGAATTGTACATAATTGTTGCCATAATTGGTGGCGCCTAAAATGCTATCAAGACAAGTATTTCAAAATATTTACACCTACTTACACCTAATTAACTGCTATTTTCAACATTTGCGTCTAGCTATTTTCACATAAGTTAGTCAACTATTTACATAACAAAGTCAAGTATTTACACCTAATTATCTGCTATAATAATTATCTCCGTAGGAACGTATCATGCTGACATCTCCCTTCAAATCGATGATGATCGATCAAGAAGCATCAATTTGCCCACAAGAAACTGATGATGTTGTCATGTTAAGATCTTTCTAATCACATCCGCAATCTGCACCAAACAATGCAAAACGTGGTATGTCTACCATCAAGTCCTATGTCCCACTTCATGGCCTAGCTCCTTCAATCCTCACTTTGCTTCATCAACTTTTTTTTTTATTGCACCGCAAGAAAAACCAACACACGGCCCCACAAGCTTCAACCAATAAAACACTCAACTCACAAAATTCAACTTAAGGAAAGATATCCAAATTAGTCACGTAATACACAGCCCCACAAATTAAGCACTCGGTCCACAAGAGGCCGAAGAACAAACACGTCCCACAAAGGAAATTCTTTCCTTAGAGTCACAAAGGAATTAGCTAAGGAAAGAATTTCCTTAGCAGCACAAAGAAAATCAGCAAATAGAGATGCCAATATCCTGTGTAGCACGGTACAGCCACAAACCAGAAGTCGATCTCAGGGAAGTCGATTACCAGCACCGTCGGCTACCACCCCAGAATTGGTCGACTACCACCCGGCTACCCACAAAGAGCACTAATAGTGTCGAAAACCACAACAAAGTCATAAGACACTTCTTTGAAAATAAAGAGTTTCGATAACCCACAACAAAGCCACGCCAGAAGTGGTCCACACCGAATGAAGAGTTCGCAACTCTTCGTCAACTGCATTGGAAGCAGCCGACCACCACAGAAAGAGACGCCGGTCACCCAACCACCACGAAGAAACCCATGAAGGGAATCACTACAGAAGGCACCAACGACCTCAGAAGACGTCGACTGGCCCACACTAAGAGCAAGAGTGAACTTGCTTTCACCAAGAGCAGATATCACTTTTCAGTCTCTCTACTATTTCTTCCAAGAATTGCGATCAAAAGATCGCACCGAGTGATTCAGACTAAGGTCACGACAATTAGAGAGGTTCTGATACTATGTCAATTAGTCTGAATGCTCTTTCCATAAGGTTTCCTTTCATTTATATAGAGGAATTGTACATAATTGTTGCCATAATTGGTAGCGCCTAAAATGCTATCAAGACAAGTATTTCAAAATATTTACACCTACTTACGTCTAATTGACTGCTATTTTCAACCTTTGCGTCTAGTTATTTGACATAAGTTAGTCAACTATTTACACAATAAAGTCAAGTATTTACACCTAATTATCTGCTATAATAATTATCTCCGTAGGAACGTATCATGCTGACATTGTAGCTTGCACGACCATCCATAATTGCATTGGTACCACGCTTCTCTTATGGCCATTCTTAAAGTTTCTTTCATAACTTGTCTTTTATCTTTCTTACCATGATGCATGTAGACATAACTTATCGTAATCCTAAAAGAAACATACCAGGATGCATGCAAAACATATAATAACATGACATTGAACTCACTTCTATCATATCATAACTGGGTACGTCAAAAGGAGCTTTCAATAAAGGGCCATGCATACATAATACTTTAAAAACCATTATTTGCCATACATGTAAGGGTATCATCGTGCTACTTATCTATTTGGTTCTATTTTTTTATATGTAAGAGATAAATTTTATCTCTCTGATTCTATTGATAACAAATGCATCAATAATCACCTACTTGAAGTTGCTGGAAAAGGGTTGGACTTGATAGGGTGAGGCTGGTTCTTTTTTCAATCTCCTGAAATTGCAGCAGTTATCTGGGGTTAGGGATTGGCCTTCCTGAAGAACATCACATGGGATTGCTATAAAAACTTTCCAGACTCACAGCAGCCTTTGTTTTCTTCTAGTTTTCATGCCGTACAGTTCTTTTAAAGAGACCTGAAAAGCCTAATAATAGAAATGTATGAATTTAACTCAGTTTGTTTTGAAAAGGGGTTCTAATAATCCTAATGGCTTGGAGTTCTATTCTTAGGATCCATTTAGGAGTCATAAATGGGGCTGGTTTCCACTTATCATGAATTTAACAACCAAAAATCAGATGGGCTTTGGCTAGAAAATAATTGGGCTTATCCATCCAATATGGGCCTAATGGGCTGAACCTACTCCATTTTGAATCTATATCTGTAGTTTGACATTCAATCCTATCTCCTCAATACTAGATCCTCAAATAATAAAGACTTATATAAAAAAAAAAAGATCCTCAAATAATAAAGCCTAAAAAGATTGGGCCCATGCTCCAAACTTATAAAGCCAAAAAAATTGGGTCTGGATGTTACACTTTTCCACTTCTTCATTACTTTTCTATGTTATGAATTATCCATTTTTAGAGGGAAGTCATATTTTTATATTTGAATCTTTATGATTGCATTACATCAAGTGAGATACCTTAATCTAACCCTAGATAGCCAAAGTGACTCCAGCTATGCTACTTGTGACATTGTGAAGGAAGCCCGACAGCAGGTACCATATGTTATCTTTAGGAGCTTGTGATGCGTGTATGTAGGGTTTTGGGAATATCAGGTTCCACCTTTATTTCTGCTTTATTTTAAAGGATCTTTTTTCTCAAAAGTTCATTTTCGAATTTTTCTGCAAATGTTACTTACGGTTCTTAATTATTGGTGGCGACTAATATTATGTTTTAATGTTTCACTTTTATGCAACTGATACTTTGTTCCAAGTTTTAGATTTTCCCCGAGTTAATGACGGTCATGTATGAGTGCCCAACAGGTCCTTGATTATTTCAATGCATCCCCAAAAGACTACAAATGCATATTCACTTCGGGGGCAACTGCAGCATTAAAGCTAGTTGGGGAGGCATTTCCATGGAGCCACCAGAGCTGTTTTATGTACACGATGGAAAATCACAATAGTGTACTTGGGATTAGAGAGTATCCTACTATTTAAGCTTTCCTGATCATCCTATTATTGGATGGGGCTAAGCACTCTTTTTGATCATTTTGAGTATTTTATGTATAGTTATGCTTTACATTTTGCTTAATGCAGTAGCACTCTCTTGGCTTCTTGTAGGAACAAAGATGTGAAGGCAGTTACAAAACCTCCAGTTCTCAAGTTTTAGGTTGCGTTTGACATTGAAATGATCTGAGTTGATATGAGTTTTCTATGAATAGTAGTGAGTTGAGATGGCTGAATTTGTGAGACCCACTTAGACGAGTTAGAAATGTGTTTGGATGATTAGATGAATTTAGATATATTTATGAGATATTGAGATATTTGTGGGATCCATGACAAAAAATTGTCCCCTACGTGCGCGTCACATGCAAAATCCAAATAAAAAGCATTAAATAGCTCCTGATAGGTTCGACTGCACACACGAGAGAGAGAGAGAGAGAGAGAGAGAGAGAGAGAGAGAGAGAGAGAGAGAGAGAGAGAGAGAGAGAGAGAGAGAGAGAGAGAGAGAGAGAGAGAGAGAGAGAGAGAGAGAGTTAAATAAATAAAAAAGGCTGCCAGGAATGCTTTAACAAAAAGCTGCTTTGTTTGTGAGACCCGCTACAGTAACTACAGTACACTAAATTCCTTTTTAAGCGAGTTAAATTTATGTATTTGGATGATTAAATGAGTTTCAAGTAGAGTGTACTAAGTACACTTTGACAACCAATCGGGGCCTTACAGACATTGATAGCAGGAACTCAAGTTTTAGTTGCTTTGTGTGGGTGAATCTAATTGGAAAAGCCGAGGCATGAGTTTCTCCTTCTAAAGTAAATTTGTTGACTCATTTACTGTTTCCTTGAGCCGAGCCATGTATGAGCATGTAGAATCTTGGCTCAGTAAGAGCTCATATATTTTGTTTATTTTTGAAGTGGTCCTTGATGCATTCATGTGAAGGAGGAATTTATTTCGAAGGTACCAAATTGACATACATGATATAGTGCTACTCTGATGATTGCCCCAATGTTTATCTTTTTGTAATGCCTTTGCTATTGCATAAAACCTCGATTTTGTAGATGAAGTTTTAATAGACATGCCATAGTTTCTGAATGATCTCGTACTATTTTTTCTATTATATTCCATGGCTGTATAATCCTTATCAAAATTTTAGATATGCTCTCAGTCAAGGTAGCGTAGCCTTTGCAATAGATATTGAAGATTCTATGGATCATGAAGTATCTAGGGGCAATCTAATGTCTGTCAAGGTATCCCAGCACCAAATTCAAAGAAGAAATGAAGCAAGATTCTTTGAAAAAGAGCCAACAGGTAACTCAAGGTTAATAACGGACACATCTAGTATTGTTCCATCTCAATTTTATATATGCCATGGGCATAGATTATTACATGGTGATCATGATTTTAATGGTCTTAAATGGATTTTGAATTATTGATGTAGTGCTGAATATTTGCTTGTTAAGGCAGTTCTAGATATTGAAATCATAATGTGCTCTTGTTGCACGAGCTTGGAACTTTGATAACTTGCATAAAACTGGCTACGCATTGCTTTCAATGATTTTAGCTTGGGCCTCACTAAATTCTTGCATCTTTTATTTCACTGATCATTTTGGTAATAGTTTCGTCTCTCTCTCTCTCTCTCATAATTTCCTCCTATGTGCTTTAGATGGTTTTGTTATCTTTCCATTTGATGTTTAGTTTCAAAGAATTTCTTGTTCATCTAATTTCTTTCTTGTTTATCTAATTTCTCTTCTTTCCTTAATATCTACCCTTTATGAAATAAACAGTGCTATTTGCCACTTCATTTACCATCTGCAGCAAACCCATGTGTAACTGTTTCTAACAAGTCAGGATTCTCTTCAGCCTTAGCTTCTTCTCTCAGATTTCCAAAGTCTTCTACCTTTTCTGATAAAATTAAGTAATTTGCAACCACAGTTAGCATTTTGCACTTTGAAAATCTAAGCTAAGAGTGTATTCTATTAATGTTTTAGTTTTGTTTGGAGTCTTTGACACATCTCACTATGTTCTTTACTTATTGCAGGAGGTGCATATAACCTATTTGCCTTTCCCTCAGAGTGTAATTTCTCAGGATTGAGATTCAGCCTTGACTTAGCGAAGATTATTAAGGAAGATTCAAAAAGAATTTTGGAAGGCTCTCCTTTTTGCAAGTATGTAACTTGTACCACGTTATGCATTCTTTTTGCTACTTTATTGTCCACTTTCTTCAATGACATGTTAGAGTGGTGGGGCCAGACTCCCCCATAGCAAGTGGGCCCAACACGTAAAATATTTTATTATTGGGGTGAAGTGTAGAGAGTCAAGGTTCGAATTTTGAACCTCTGTTTTGATATTTTGTGAAATTACCATTTGTCTTAAAAGTTTAAGCTAATGAGAAGATGTAGATTTAATTATTTATATCCTTAACAAACATAATCAACTGGAACTAGTTCTGACTTTGTCAAATTGATTTTCAACCTTGACATGGATTCAAAACATAGAATCAAGCTTCACAAATGGCGTAAGTGCTCAACAAAAATTAGTGTCATATGCAAAAAGAATGTAAGATATAAGTAGATTGTCTATGTTTCTTTTCCCATTGAGAAATTCGATAAGCGTCCCATTCCCAATTGCACACAACCTTTTACTTAGAGCTTGCATGACACTCAAAAGAGGGGAAGGTCACATCAATGCAGGTACAGACTTTCATTAAACACACAGGGTGTGCTGATCAAAAGAGATAATTGTACAATGGAAACACTGTACTGTCCACTCACACCACTTTGAAAACCACATCTTAACAACTAAAATAAAAATCCCAATTGATGTGGCCATAATTTTTCTGCAAAATCTATTTTGCATAACACTCGAGATTTAAACGAATTCTGTTGTCTAGACATTCATCAGCAATTATGACTGTCTAAAATCGGTCTCCCTCTGTTGAATACATTCAGGGCTGACAATATCATCTTTTACAATGCGGTTTTCATCCTGTTAGCCACGACTTCGGAATTATTCTCAGAAGGTTGATAGGTTGAAATTGCCTTATCTCCACAACCTCTTCTTTTAGGAATAAGTGCTATTAAAGTGGCATTAAGACCTTGTTCGGATTTGCTTTAAGTCCCTCTCTGGCTGCTCGTTTACATCCCCAGTTCTGGAAGTATTCCTCATATTCATGACCTTATTGGCTGTCTGTGATCTAAACATAGGAGAGTCAACTTCAGAGTCATTGTTGTTGACTTCTAAGCCTTTGGTAGCATCCACAAAACAACCAGAGTCTATGGCAAGATTTTCCTGGTGACTGCCTAGGTTTTGTCGATAAGCATTACTGATAAACTGCATTGTGCCGTCATGGTTCCTTTTGAAAGTAGTACGACTGATGCACCCTACCCAAACCTGCTACTTTGTTAGTCAGATTGAACATTAGAAGGTCCTTGATCTAAAATACGGTCTTGGCCTAGGCGCAAAGGTCTTTATAGCCCTGCCCACATCTTACTTTTCACTGTAAACTGGGCTGGTTCTTAATATATTTCCTTTAGGTTCTATTATGCTCGGCTGGACTTTTTTATAACCCTCACTGAAATAAAACTGTAGGAGCTAGAGGCCATTACAAATAACACTCACGCGAACTCACCATACTTTGCTATGGCCTTATACTAGCGACGGATGCTTGAATAGAGTTTTTTGATTTTCAAAAACCAACACCCCTCCTTAGCGCAAAACTCAAAAAGTTTCAATTCTATGATAAGTCTGCTCAAAAAACAATCCTTGAACACTATAATAATGTATTTTTGTGAAAGTGAGAAAATTTAAGAATTTATGACAGAATAATGGAAAGAATCTGATTTTCAGGCTTCTCTAAAATAATTTTCTAGTTTAGTGAGTGAGTAAACATGTTAATTGTTTGAAACAAAAGGCTTTTATTGTTAAGTAGGAGAGGCTTAGAGAGAAAACCCTAAAGATCCAAACCCGCCGCAACCCTCCACCAACCCTAGACTGACGAGTGACACCTCAACACTGACACAGACAAGGCCAACAAGCCTCGTCAACTTCGTGGAGGGCCATCCGGCATGGGTCCTCCCTTTGGCGACCTGGATTTTTTTCAAGAGTCAATGTCTTTCTCGAATTTTTGCAAGATTCGATCGTCAAACCTATGATTCTGTCACCACCACAAACAAGACTGGCAGGCTCTATCAACTCCATTGAGGGCCCTTCGCCGCTCGGGATTGGGCTTTTGACCAATACTTAATCTTTTTCGATGCAGATCTGGTATTCCTTTTATGATCTGCTTGTTATTTTCATTGAGATGATCGGGATTGTTCTTGGGTTGAGATTATTTGCTTTTGTTGAGATGAGCTGCTGTTTATTTTGATCTCGATTATTCCTTGAGATGATCTTGTGACTTGGGATCAGAAGATGATGATACACGAGGTGGATTCATCTCAGATGGAAGGTGAGAGATGGTTGAAGTTGGAATCAAAACTTTCGTTTACACGAAAGAGGGAGGAAATAGTTTTCGCATATCTGAACGTAGTAAAATGATGACTAAATTCATGTGTCTAGGTGGGATGGCAGCTTTGTGGGTTGCTAGAGGGATAGAAAGTCGTTTAAAGCTAATCTGTCATGAAGAACTCTTTAGGGAGGTAAGGATGGGTATTGGAGTTCTCATTATTCAACATCATATTAATGCAAGGGGTAGCTTTTTGCAACACTTAGAATTCTGGAATGGAATGAGGAAAGGTTTGTTGGTGATTCCGGAATGCGCAAATGGAGTTGGATGGAAAGGTTTTCAGCCGTCCGTTCGAAGCATTATTGGGTCCGAAGCTGCTGTTCTGAAGCATGCAAACAAAAGGGAGTTGTTGTTGGCGAGAGTGGAAGGCCTTCCTCGATCAAAGGTGCTCCATACACTTCAGTGTTGAGGTCGCTAGTGGGTAGTCTAGCTGAGAATAGCTTCGTAGAGGAAGAAAAGGGTAAGGTACTTGTAAGAGACCGAGACAAAGGTTGTCATGTGTGGCCCAAATTTGATGCTGATAGACGACTTTTATGGAAGAACTAGCAGGGCTACACAGTTGGTGGGAGATTTTGTGGTGTATTGGTGGTGACTTCAACATTGTTAGATTTTCAAGTAAAAATTTTGAAAGAAGTGAGGCATGCTAGTTTGGATTTCTTAGAGTGTATTTATGACCTGAATTCGGTGGATTTACCGCTTGCTAAGGGACTAGCTACATGGTCAAATATTTAGAGTTGGTCCAGGTTAGATTGTTTCCTTATTTCTCTCGAGCTGGAAAACCATTTTCCAAATGTGTGGCAAAAGCATTTGGAACGAATTTCTTTGGATCATTGGCCTATGTTGCTTGATTGTGGAGGACTTTGGAGTGGGCGTTGCTATTTTAAATTCGAGAATATGTGGTTGAAGTCGGAAGGTTTTGAGGATAGGGTTAAATAATGGTGGACTTCCTACCAGTTCCATGGTTCCCCTAGTTTCATCTTTGCAAGCAAGTTGAAAGCTTTAAAGAAGGAGCTGAAATTATGGAACACTCAGTCTTTCGGCAACCTAGGGGAGAATAAGAATGTCATATTGAGGGATACTCAGGTGTTAGAAAGGGTGCAAGAGAGAAGGCCACTCACTCAAGAAGAACTAGTGCAGAAGACTTCGCTGGTATCAGATCTTGAGCGGGTGATTTTAGAGCAAGAAGTATTATGGCGACAAAAATCAAGAGCATTAGGGTTAAGTGAAGGAGAACGTAGCACGGAATTTTTTCATAGAGTTGCAAACTCTCATTGAAGGAATAATAACATTGAGGTGTTAAGGATTGATGGAATTGAATGCACATAAGATGAGGTTATTCAAAATCATATTGTCGACTTCTATGAAAACCTACTCACGGAGCAGGAGGATTGGAGATCTAACCTTGATGGTCTAACCTTTGACACTATAGACCCAAATGATGTTGCTCGATTGGAGCGGGCATTCGAGGAAGAAAAGGTGGCCAATGAAATACGGAAAATGGTTAAAGATAAAGTGCCTGGGCTAAATGGTTTCTCTATGAGTTTCTTTCAAGAATGTTGAGAGATGATTAAAGAAGACCTTATGAGGGTGTTTCAGGAATTGTTCATGGTCGAAAAATTTGAAAAAGTCTCAATACCACATTTCTTGCTCTAATTCCTAAAAAGGTAGGGGCTATGGAAATTAAAGACTTTCGGGCTATTAGCCTAGTGAGCGGGATTTATAAGATTATTTCGAGAGTGCTTGCTAATCGCCTAAGTGAGGTTATTGAGAAGATTATCAGTAAGGCGCATAATGCCTTTGTAAAAGGCAAACAAATCTTTGATGTGGTTCTTATAGCCGATGAATGTATTGATAGCAAAATGAAAGCAGAAAGTGTAGGAATTTTGTGCAAACTCGATATAGAAAAAGCGTATGACCACATTAATTGGGATTTTCTTCTGTATCTACTTGACACGTGTGGTTTTGGGGAATGGTGGAGGTCTTGGATTAGGTGGTGTATAACTACTGCTAGATTCTCGAAGCTGATCAATGGTAGTCCTAAAGGATCTTTTCGAGCTCTCGTGGTTTGAGACAAGGCGATCCATTATTTATTTATTGTTTGCAGATGACACGCTTGTCCTATATGAAGCTGATCGAGACCAGGTGTGAGCTCTTAAAGCCTTATTTCTTTGTTTCGAAGCAGTGTCGGGCTTGAAAGTGAACTATGAAAAATCTGAAATGGTGCTGAGTGGAGGTGTTTGTAATATGTGAGAATGGACCAGAACTCTTGGATGCAAGATTACTTCACTTCTTATGACATATTTGGGGCTTCCTATGAGATCAGCATCAAGGGTAGTTGTGATTTGGGACACTGTAATTGAAGAAGTGGAGAGGAAACTACCAGGGTGGAAGATGGTGTATTTGTTCAAATGGGGCCGTGTCACTTTGATTAAGAACACCTTTTCCATCTTACCCACATACTCCTTATCTCTTTTTCTTATACCAGCAAGTGTGGCAGATTGGTTAGAGAAGTTGCAACAAGACTTCTTGTGGGGTGGCTTGGGAGAGGAATTCAAGTACCATTTAGTCAAGTGGGAGATGGTTTGCCGTCCTATCTTCATTGGTAGGTTGGATATTTGGAATTTAAATATGTTCAACCATGCGTTACTTGCCAAGTGATTGTGGAGATATTACCAGGAACCAGAGGCCCTAACAAAGTGATGATTGAACACAAATATCGAGTTTTTGTTTTTGGGGGGGGGGGGGGGGTGGGGCACTAATGAAGTTAGGGGGGCGCATGTGGGGTAGAGGTGTGAAAAAACATAAGAAGTGGGTGGGGGTATTTCAGCAGCACATTATGCTTCAATTAGGCGTTGGTACAATTAGATTTTGGAAGGATGTTTGGTATGGAGAAAGGGCACTTAGTGATTTGTTCCCCTCCCTCTATCATATTGTGAGCGACAAGGATTCCACTGTGGCAGAGGTTGTGGGGTTAGAAGGGGGGCAAATTCATTAGAACATTAATTTCATTAGAGCGGCGTAGGATTGGGAGTTGAATAGTTTTGTGGATTTCTACAGCCTCATTTATGCTCAAAGACCAAACTTCCAAACTGCAGATGGCCTGTGGTGGACACCTGCGGGGAGAGGGATATTCACTGTCCGATCCTTCTATAAGGTTCTTACACAAGTACCTGAAACCTAGTTTCCTTGAAACTTTGGCCCCATTATGCACCCCCGAAAGCGGCTTTTTTGGTATACACAGTTGCCTTAGGCAAGGTTCTCACAATGGAAAATTTGAGAAAAATGATGATTATCATAGCAGATTGGTATTGCATGTGTTGTAGCGGGGGTGAGTCGGTGAATCCGTATGCTTGCTGAGTATGCAGATTTTGGACATAGGTGTTTCTTATGTTGTTAGTTTGATTGATCCTTATTTGCCTTGCTATGAGCTTCTTTCTTACAAGTGTATGTCTAGAACTAAGCAAGCACATAAATCTTATCGAAATTTGCAGCAAGGAATTTAGAGCAATTCACATTATTTCTATGTATTTTGAATATGGGAAATTCTTTAGATACAAAGGGATTATATAAAAATAAACCCACAAATTAATGTGGTTT
Organism: Platycarya strobilacea; assembly: GCA_036898215.1. Lineage (NCBI taxonomy): Eukaryota > Viridiplantae > Streptophyta > Magnoliopsida > Fagales > Juglandaceae > Platycarya > Platycarya strobilacea. The sequence continues at coordinate 32,285,147 of CM072549.1, read as the reverse complement.
GATGTGGTAAGTCAAATTGTAAAGTTACTTTTATTGTATAAGTAGATCTAATGGATCTCAATAAACCACATAAAACCATATTAATTTGTAGGTTTACTTTTATACAATCTCTTTATATATGTAGTAGTTCTCTTTGAATATTCCAATCAATTTGATTTGTGCTATCACAACCGCAGGTAAATGTTTATAAAGCCTCTTCAAAATTGGCCATTTTTGGAAGAGAAATGATATTTGCAATTGTGGAGTGAGTAAGTGCTGCACAAACCTTTTGAAAAAAGTGAGTAAATATGGAACTCATATGAAAAAAAAAACTAATTTTTCAGTAGTGGACCCTATTCTTTTTCAAAAAGATTGTGTAGCATTTGCGCATTCCATGATTGTATCATTACTGATCTTATAGAGGGCATACAATGAAACCTATGTTTCAAATTTGAGTGCCAAGTGAAAATGTTGATATACTGCAAAAGGGGTGACAGAACTGGTTCTTGACTTTTTCTTTTTGATTATAAAGAGATGTGAAGGGGTGAGAGAGAGATGAAATTGAGTGCTAGATTTAAGAAAATGAGATTACTTGACTTGCTGAGAATATGCATCATCTTCAGGCAGCCTTTAGCCACAAGTGTTCGTATCCCCTTTTGCAGAATCTTTGATCATGTTGTGCATGCCAATAAGTGCATAAGCTTGGTCTGAACTTTGATCCTTTGCATACTTTATTGTTGTTGTTGGTGCATCCAAAAGGATGGCTCTTTGCTAGTATTCTGTTTCCTGAAATTGATTTCAGTGATTTGTATCATTTGATGAATCCAAAATTTATCTTCTTATTTCACAACAGCGGACGCTGGATGGTATTAATTGATGCTGCAAAGGGTTGTGCAACACAAACACTTGATTTATCAAAGCATCCAGTGGATTTCGTTGTCATCTCCTTCTATAAGGTGTGTGAGTAGATATATGAAAATCAGCTATAAGAAACTACTACATTCAGATATTGATCTTTTATCTCTATATTGATTTTTTAAAGCTATTTGGCTATCCAACTGGACTTGGAGCTCTCATCGCTCGAAATGGTAAGCGTTGATGCCAATAGATTGTATTTTTTTTTTTAAATTACTATGTTATGGTAGTCTAAGACGTTTTACATATGCTGTTTGATTGCTTCCTATAGATAAAATTTGCACAGCACATCACACACACACACACATAACACACAAGTATACATATGGTGTGAGAATGAGTGGGTATCCCATTTGTTCTTGTTTTATCTTTTAATTTTTTTGTTCACTTTTTACACCCATGATTCTTGCAAAATTTGCTATGCTCTTACAATTTCAATGCCTAGGTAAAGGATGTTTACAATTATTCACTTCAGTTGTGTCCTTTATGGATTTTATATAATGTAGTAATGCTGAGGTCTATCAAGTCCATTGTGAATCTACTCTTGTAGCTCCAGAATTATCTTTGTGATATATATGATGCTTTTATGTATTTAAAACCCATAAGCTATGCACTACCATCTTGTTCAGAACTTCCAATTTGTTTTCTCCCCCGCCTTCCACTTCTTAAGTAAATTCTGAAACATCATTTATTTCTCCTTTTCATTCAACCCTATACACGAGAAAATTCTTGACTTCATTTTAACACTGTTTGAGCCCTTACCCTTACCCTTAGCCCTGCTATCGTTTACCACTGTCACCTCTGGTATCATAGTTTACAGAGTAAGTTAGGATAACTTTCCAAACATTGTTCCTATGCTCGGCTAGCATCAATGGCAGTGAAGATGGCCAGCACCTCATCCTCGAACCCATCACTAGCGTCCCCACAATTTTTTTTAATTTTTTTTTAAACTTTTTGATAAGTAATAACTTTTATTGATTGATTGCAACTAGGTAAAGCCCAAGTAGACAGGAAGTATACAAAAGAGAAACCTAGTTACATTCTATTGAAATGAAAAGAAGTAAAAAATTCATGAATATCCCCTCCCTTTAGTACGATTGCAGAAAGCCATTGTACCAAAGAGGATACAAAAAAGTCCCAAATTTCCCCCATGGTCCTTTCCTTGTTGTTTAAGCATCTATCATTTCTTTCTAGCCAAAGATATCATAGTCGACACAAAGGAATCATCCTCCACGTCGCAGCCAAAAGCTTGCACTGATGATATCTTTTCCAGCTAGTTTGAAGATCCGCCACACCTTTAATGCAGCCCTACCCGTCCTATGATACCATTCTATAATTCTCTTGCCACATCACAATGTAAGAAAATGTGGTTGATGGTCTCCCCATTTTTCTTACACAAATAGCACCATTCAACGATGATCATTTTCTCAAGTTGTTGGCTGTCAAAATTTTGCCTAATGCCACTGTCCATACGAAGAAAGCACCTTAGGTGGCGCTGGTGCTTTCGATATACCCTGCTATGGGAAGCCAACCGGTTGGTGTGGTTAGTGTGCTTGCATTGCCTTGTAGAATGACTTGACAGTAAACTTTTTGAGTCTGGCATGGTTCCACAACATTCTATCTCTTCCCCCTCCTCCTATTTGCCTGGAGTAAAAGAAACTGTACAAATCGACAATTTCCTCAACTTCCCAATCCTCAATATTCTTTGAGAAGGTCAAATTCCAGAACACTATGCCATTAACTCGACTCATTACATCAGAGATTGTAGCTTGTTAGTTTGTTGCTATTCTAAAAGCCCTTGGGAATGCACAAGAGAGTGCTCGCTCACCACACCATTTGTTGTGCTAAAAGCTGATTCTTGTACCATCACCAACCTCATAAATAGTATGTGTTGAAAACACATTCCACCCATTTCTAATATACTTCCAAAGGCTCACTCCATAAGACCATCTCACCTCTTTTGTGCACCAACCCCCCCTCTCACACCCATATTTCTCCTCTACAACCATTTTCCACAGTGAAGACTTCCAATGAAAATTTCCACAACTACTTCCCTAACAAGGCTATGTTGAAAGTGGTTAAATTGTGCACGCCCAACCCACCCAACTCCTTTAGGGTACACACTTGGGACCATCCCACTAAATGAAATTTGGGTTCCTCCCCTATGCCACCCCATAAGAACTCTCAAATATTTTTTCAATCCGAGTGGCAATTCTCGTCGGGATGGGGAAAAGGGATAGATAGTATGTAGGTAGGTTGAAGAGAGTGCTTTTGATGAGTGTTAACCTTCCTCCCTTTGAAAGGTAGAGACGCTTCCACCCAAACAATCTTCTTTCTACATTTTCTATCGCTCCATCCCAAATAGATTTTGCTTTAAAAGAAGCTCCCAAATGAAGTCCGAGATATCGCATAGGAAGGGTAGCCACCTTACACCCCAAAAAGTCGGCTAAGAGGTTGATATTCTCCACCCTCTCAACCGGCACCAATTCCGACTTTTCCAAATTGACCTTGAGGCTCGAAAGAACCTCAAAACATAAAAGTATTGCCCTCAAAGCTTTGATTTGCTCGCTGTCCGCATCGCAGAAAATCAATGTATCATCGGTGTACAATAAGTGTGTGATGGATAACCCATTATTATGTTCCCCATTGCAAAACCTACAACAAGACCATTATGAGCAGTGACATCCATCATGTGACTCAAAGCCTCCATTACGAGGACAAATAGGAAAAGAGAAAGCGGATCTCCTTGCCTCAATCCCCTCGAATTAGAGAAGAAATCGCATGATTTGCCATTGACTATCACGGAAAAGCGGGCCGTTGAAGTACAATGTTCAATCCAACCACACCACTTTCCTTCGAATCCACATCTCTTTAACATATAAAGCAAAAAGTCCTAATTCACATAGTCGTAGGCCTTCTAAATATCCAGCTTGCAGAGTACTCCGGGGCTTCCGTTTCTCAACCGGCTGTCCAAACATTTATTTGTGATCAAAACTGAATCCAAAATTTGTCTGCCCTGGACGAATGCATTCTGAGGTTTGGAGATTATTTTGTCCGTCATCAAACTCATGCGGCTTGCCAGCACTTTTGAAATGATTTTATGGATCCCTCCAACTAGACTTATGGGGCGAAAATCCTTTAACTCTGTAGCTCCCGCAATCTTCGGAATTAAAGCTATGAACGTTGCATTAGGAGATCTCTCGAACTTGTGACAAAGATGGAACTCGTGAAAAACCCGCATCACCTCCTCCTTCACTACATCCTAACATTCTTGAAAGAAGGCTAAGGAAAAGCCATCGGGACCTGGAGTTTTATCTTTTCCCATTCTACATACCACCTGGTACACTTCGGTTTCCTCAAATGGTCTTTCCAACCAATCTGCCACACTATCCTCCAGCTGATCGAAAATTAACCCGTCTAATTTAGGCCGCCATCCCATTGTTTCTTTGAGAAGTTCTTCATAATAGCTCACTATTTGTTCTTGAATTTTCTCTTGGTCATGGTATACCCTATCACTTGAGTAGATCTCCTCAATAGCGTTAGACCTTCTATGTGAGTTTGCCATTTTGTGAAAGAAGTTGGTGCATTTGTCTCCCTCCTTCAACTACCGCACCCTTGACTTTTGCCTCCAGGAAATTTCTTCCCTCAACAAAACCTACTCTAGCTCCACCACCACTGCAACCTTTCTTTCCTCATACCTCCACCTGCTTCGAGAGGCTGCAACTCCTCCCAAAGAAGGCTTTTTTACTTGACCGTGTGTCTGAACACCTCATTGTTCAACTTCTTTAAATCTAGTTTGAGAGCTTTGAGTTTATTGGTCACTATGAAGCTGGGAGTGCCATGAACCGAGTAGGAATTCCACCAATTCCTCACCCTTTCCTCAAAATCTGCCACTTGTAACCACATGTTTTCAAATTTAAAATAATGTTTTCCTCTCTGCATGCCCCCACAATCTAACAATAGAGGAAAATGGTCTGAGCAAACCCGGGGTAATCTCCTCTGACTAAGATCTGGAAACTAAGACTCCCACAATGTAGATATTAAGAATCTGTCCAATCGTGAGCTTCCTCTGCTGTTAGACCATGTAAAGGCTTCTCCTACCAAGGGAAGATCAATCAAGTTCAAATCAAAAATCAGCTTTGAGAAGTCCTCCATTGGCCTTGTCGAAGATGTTGTCCCCTCCCTCTCACTAGGGAAGCAGATTACGTCAAAATCTCCACACACAACCCACGGAAGTTCCCACAAAGTGTACAAACCCGCCAATTCCTCCTATAAGTAGATTCTTTCGCTATCAACATTAGGCCCATATACTCCCATAAGAGCCCATTCCCAACCATCCTCAGTGTTCTTGAATAATCCAGTTATGGAAAAATTCCCAATACAAACCTCAACTACATCAATCACCCTCCTACACATCAACACCACCCCACCTGAAGTGTCTAAATAACTCCACCCCACAAATGCACTACCCCATAAGCTGCGGAAGATGCTTCTATCAACAAACTGTAATTTAGACTCTTGTAAACACACGATATCTACCTTCCAACTATGTAATATTGATCGAATTCTAAGTTGTTTATTAACGTTATTGATCCTCCTCACATTCCACGATAAGATTCTAGGCTTCATAAGAAACATTGTTCCCCCGTTCTTTCACTTTATCCCGGCCAATGCTACTTTCCTTGTGATCATAGTTGATGGAGCACATCAATCTTTTTAATTCCCTATTTTTTTTGAAAGCTGACTTCATTGCCTTTGGTCTATCTATTTCGAGAGCCACTAATAAGGCTTTGAATTGTTCCTCATATCCTGCAACCGAGAGTCTCAGGAAATGGTGTATATTTGCCACTTTGTCCAGCACCCAATCCGAAGATTCAGGTACTGGGTTAGGGAGGATAGTTCATATAGGAGTAACACTGCCCTCAGCATCCCAATTCTTATCAAACTCAACCTTCTCGAGCTCGTCCGTTGGCTCCACCGCACCCATAAATCCTTCCAACCTGTGTTGCTACTCCACCCTTCCCCCCTGCCATGGAATTATCTCCCGTGAAGGTGACACCTCCCCAAGATGGTATCTCGACACTTGAGATAGCCCAACATCTAAGTTCGCAGATCCAACCTCTTCGCACACCTCCTCCACCTCGCCTTCCTTGAGATTTGACCCTCCACTCTGATCGACCCTCGCTGGTGACCGATTCTATACAGGAGAAGAGACCATTGGAGCTTGTACCGGCATCGTATAGTTGCACAAGCCCTGAGCCGAAACCAGTATATCGGTTTCGGAGGGCTTTAGTTTTTCTCGCCAGATACATATTGGGCCTGTGTGGCCCAGCCCAAGGTCCGTCTGACCTAGACCCGAGAATGCCGCCCCCTTGTTGAGTCCTAAATCATGACTCAAGCCAAGGCCCGTCTCAACCGTTTTCTCAAATCCTGAATCACGGTCCAAGCCTATGTCCATAACCCCTTTTCCTTTAATGTATCGTTTTAACTTCAAAATATTATGCAGAAGTGCTCCTAACCGCTCTTCCATATCTGTCAATGCTTTCAAGTATACTTCTTCTTTCGGCCCCGACCATACCCTGCAGGTGCACGTCCCCCTCTGCTCAGTGCACGTCCCTCTTTGCTCAATACACACCCATGGCAACGCTGCAGATTGCACGGCTCGAGAGGCATCCCTTTGAAGCACCTCGCTGTACATTGGTAAACTTGCTTCACTACCCTTCTCTCCACCACCTTCCTTTCCGCCATTCACCGCCCTTCTCAAGGCAACCACGACTCTGTTTCCAGCACTCGAAACAGGGGAAGCCGAGATAGTCTCCTTCAGTGTCTAGGCGAAGCTCATCCACCCCTCCCCTCTTCTACCTTCTGGCAGCACTATCATTCCTCTCTTTTTCTCGTGATCGAACTCCGAGAGAGAAAAGAACCTGCCTTTGGAGTTGTAGCCTCTCTGAACAACTAGCACCATATTCCCATGTCTTCGAGTTCGAAGGAACTCTAGTTGGCCCAAGGACGCCAAACATTCTTTAACGATCAAGACCAGCCATCCGGAAGCTTCAACATCGACAGTGATATACTTCACTACCCTGCGACTTTTCTCTATTATATTCCACCATCGCTCAATCTCTTTTTTGAACAAGAACACCTTTTGGTCGATAAAAACCTCTCTATACACCCCCATGTTAGAAGCATCAGAAAATGAATGACAAGTTCAACTTTTCGAAGACATAAGCAGCAATGTCATTGATGGCTATAAGAGTTGCTGGAAGAAGAAACCTTGAAAACTAGATCTGCTCCCTTCTAGGTTCCATCACCACCAATAATGTACACCTGATTTATTCCCCGGTCCTCAATGTTATCAACTATCTTATTGGTATCATGGCCTCCTCGTGAAGTTCAAAGGAAGGTGCCACCGTGCTTATGGATATCATTGACAAGTTTAGGTGTCAAACTCACAGTATTCTTAGAGTAAAAGCCTCTGTATCCTCCCTGTTTTCCAAAGGATATTATAGAAAGAATAAATATTGAAAACCCCTCATAGGTTCAATTTCATTATTAAGGCTTCCCATATTTCAATCCTAAAGAGAATACAGGAAGCAATCTCAAACGGTAAAGCGGACGACTTGGTTCGGCGAAATGATATCAACACACCTTCTTCAATGTCCGACAAACTTCCATAAAATCACCCGGTGCTATTTTTTTAGTAGGGGCAAGCTTGGTTAACTTTGCTACAGCCTCCTTTCGTTCTGACCATTTTTAAACCTAGTGCAACACCCATTTTGAAGAATAAGGGTTACAAAAAATAGGAGGACTTTTTTCTAACGGCTTACAAAAACTTGTACTACGCCTATTCAAAATCACCATCTAAGTGGAAACAAAAGAATTAACCCCAAGGGGTTGCCTCAAGTGATGAGGGCCTTGGTCTAGGGTTATGCTCTCCCAAGTCTGAGGTTTGGACCCCTTGGGTGCAAACCATTTCTAGGGCCCATGTCCCTTAGTGAAAGCCTGATGATTTACCTGATCCGTTTAATGAGAATGCATTACATGGGTCTGGGCTTCACTGGGTAACCAACATAATGTGTTTCAACGGTCTTCGGGATTCCTCTTCATCAAAAGAAGATATAAGAGAATTGATATCCATGCCATAGTGATTCAGCCCACTATCAACTTTCAAAACTAGCTCTTGGGCAGTTTTTTAACTCTCTTTCCCCTCACTATGAACTTCCTCCAGCACCATTTCCCATTGGTGTACCTCATCAGGCTCCATTAAATTGCTAATTGGAAACAAATCCCTATTTGACGTTTGCTGACGCACTTTCATATAGGAATAACTCATTTCCGCTTCAGTAAGAGGCAAAATATCTTCTCATGGCATTATTGGCATTCTCTGTGGACTTCCCCCCACTGCTTACCCCACTTTATATCAGTGTCATTCACTGCAAACCTGTTTGCAGTGAATAACCATGTGCTCTTAAAATTAGATTTATTTTTTAATATTTTGGGATATCTAAAATTTTTTTGATGATACAACAACTTTATTATTTTGTTTGTACCTTCACCCTAACTAACTAGTTCCTGCAACATTATTTTATTAATATTTTTTTTATGTTCTGTATGTTGGAAAGGAAACAATTGGTACTATGCATCTACCTATAAGATTTATCTATGGTAGTAGTTTTTATTTTTCCTTTATTCTCCTTTTTCATTTTCTTTCCTTTCTCTGTCTGATCAATTTTGATCTCAATACCGCTTCTAGTAAAGACTGGAAGGACCATTCTTTTGCTTCTCATGCCAACATGTCTTATTTGTTTTGGGTGCATCATCTGATGAATGTAAGCTTTAGAAGTATGAAATTTATTAGACTTACCGATCTTCGAGAAAAAAAAAAGATGCCTGCCCTTATTTTTCTCTGTTATTTTTTTAATCTGCAGATGCTGCAAAGTTATTGAAGAAAACCTACTTTAGTGGAGGTTTGTGCTTAGATGTATAGTTTGCAATTAGAACACATCATGGTTGTAAGATTGTTTCACCATAAGAGCTTTACAGGTACAGTTGCTGCCTCAATTGCTGACACCGACTTCATCAAAAGAAGAGAAGAGGTTGAGGAATTGTTTGAGGATGGAACTACTTCATTCTTGAGCATAGCATCCATTCTTCATGGCTTCAAATTGCTGAATTCCCTAACCATGCCTTCAATATCTAGGTATGTAAAATTGGTTTCTTTATAGTATGTTATCTTGTCTATCTATTATAAAATTGGACGAATGTTTATTTGTTTAACAATATTCTGTTTTTATATGGTGTGGCTGATCCTTGATAGAAAAAAGTTATATTCCTTGTTATTGTATAATATTCAAATAATATAGATTTATTTCTTGGGGTCTTTGCTGAAAAACTTCTCTACGGAGGTATTATACATGTCCGTGTTATAAAATACATCTTAGTCCAATGATGGGATTGCATTCACTTGGGGGTGAAAATGAGTTAATTTACAGTTTCTTGTCATGCAAATTCGTTACATTATATAAGAACATGAAAATCTCTCTCCGTCTGTCTGTCAGAGAACAGAAGATGAGAATCAAATAAAAGAGAACATCTACAACGCATTTTGTGTGTCAAACTTTGAAAGATATACCTCTGAGCTGTATTTTCAAATGACGAAAGAAAAAGAAACGAAGTTAAACAGAGAATAAGGGTGAAACAAAGAAGTGCCACCTGACCCTTGCACCTGCCTCGGCCGGTTGACTGTATTCTACCCCATCCCCATCCCCACGCCCACCCCCACCCCCACCCCCGGCCCTGCCCTAACACCTTGACCACCCACCCTGGTGAACGGGTGGGTAGATTTTCCAACCAATTTTCTTGCCTTGTAAATCTAAACACCAAATGCATAGATCCATACCTTAAAACTAGAGATCTAGACCCCAAATTCATATATCCAAACGAATACACAGATAAAAAAAAAATATACACATCAAAACAAAATATTCATAGATCAAAGAAAACACAGATCTGCATAGACGCAGAGACTGGTTTTGGGTTTGCGCAAAGACCAACTACCAATCGTGACCATGGGTCTCCTTAGAGACGCATGGCTCAGCTTGGTGGTGGGTGTGTGCTGTGGAAACGAGGACGAGAAGAAGAGGAAGACAACGAGGAGATGAAGAAGAAGAAGAAGGGAGAGGAGAAGAAGAGAATAGTGTGCAGCTGGAAAGAAAAAATGAGGGGTACGGGGAAAATTGAAACTGGGTGGGTACCCTGCCTGCTTGGGCTATAAAATTGAAACTCTCCCATTCCCCATTGGGTCGGAGGGTGACCCGCCCCCCACCCTACAAAGAATGCAACAAAATTAAATGAATGATTTTGAGTAGAAGCTAGTAAAACATATAACAGTATGTTAGTGTGATACACTCAGAAACTATAAGAAAACAAGAAAAAAAATTTATCACATCTCACAAAATGGGATTCACAAATAAGATTAGCTGAAGGTTTGAGATGAACGTCTTACCAACTACTAGTGAGAAAAGGATCTGTTGTTTATTTCACATTTCTCTACCATGAAGCCATAGTTACTATTTAATTTATGGCCATAAGACAAAATCATGGTCCATGTTTTGTTTAGAATAGGAAAGAAGGACCGAAGTGAGTTCATGGATTTTCCCAATCAAGTTATGGGCTAATCATTTAATGCCTACGGCTTTAATTATATGCCACTTCTTGAGCTGATTTTAATATATTTATTTATAGTGGTATTTGCTACTGTTTTATGTAAATTCACAAATCAATGTTTTGCCATGAAAGGCCAAGCGGAAAATGTCTGCCAACTCTTAATACTTCTTTTTAAGATGAGTCTGCCACATAACTTAATAATTGGTGTATAAATCTGTATGTATTATTCACCTTGCTGTTCATTCTCTCTCTCTCTCTCTCTCTCTCTCTCTTTTTCTTTTCTTTTTTAATCTCTACTTTTATTGTTACTTTATTTTCTTTTTGAGGGTTTGTGCGCCCCTGAGATTAGTGGGGATTTTTTTTCGGACACCCAGTGCCATTAATTTTTTTTTTTTATATTCTTACGTATTGTTCTGAAGTACATCACCGTTATGTTTCAGGCATACAACATCACTTACCACATACGTGAGGAAGATGCTCTTGGCCTTAAAGCATGAAAATGGAGTCAGTGTGTGCACGCTTTACAGACGTGACAATGTGAAGGTTAATTTTGTTACTTAATAACTAATGTTCTATTTTAAAGTTGCTACATTCTGCACTACACTCATCTAGTCGTTCATTTATCTACCATAATGGTGTAATGCAAAATCATAATCATTGATATTTTTATCTAGTAGATGCTATCACACATAAAATCAATCATTCTCAATCCTATTGAACTATATGATGTTAAACTTAGAGGAAAGGCTGCCAAAGTACGTACTTAGAAGAATGGAATTTGTTGAGTATTACTCTGGTTTTTAGGTTGCAGGAGTATTACTATGAAACTAGGGCAAATACCTCTTGGTCTTTTGGCCATGTTTGGACACTTGGAATATCACAAAATTCTGTGAATAGTAGTGAAATAATTTGAGTTAAAAACTTTTCTGATATTTTGGAAAAGGAGAGAGAAAAAGTTGACTAACAATATTATAAAGTTAAAAAATTATTTGAATATAATTTTTTTTTATTGGTGAAAGTAAAGTTTTGTTTGTTTTGGAGGATGAGATCAAAAATCTAAAACAAATCTAAAACACATCTAAAACTCATCATTACACTTTTTCAAATCTCTATACAAAATAATAAAAAAATCAACTTTTTCAAATTCTCATACCACCTTTTCAAATCCCAATACAAAATTAATATTAAAAAAATATCTTACAACAATATTTTATTCTTTTTTTTTTTTACTTTTATCTTATCTCATCTCTGAAAATAAACATGGCCTAAAGTTTTATTGAAATGAGAGACATCGCCCAAGTACACTGGTAGTTTACAATGAACATACCTAATTACATCTGAGCACTACTGAGAGATACACGCAAATGATGAAGATTGTAATACAAATGATAGCTGAAGCCCAAGAGAGTAAAGTATCGTAAAAAAATTTCTTCAGCTCATCTAATGAATGCTCCATGTTTTCAAAGCACCTTTTGTTTCTGTACAGCCACAAGCACCACATAATGCAATGATGGATTATTCTCCACACATTGGCTATGTGGGCATTTCCCCCAATAGGTGTCCAGCAGCACATAATATCCCTAACTTTTCCAGGCATAATCGATGCCACCCTTGTCCTATTAAAGATCTCATTCCATAAACACTAGGCCACCTCACAATGTAACTGAAGATGATCTATTGATTCCCCATCACTCTTGCACATAAAGCATTAATCTGAAATAATGTGACCACGTTTTCTCAAATTATCCTAGGTGAGAATCCTCCCAAGAGATGCAATCCAAATGGAGAAAGCAATCTTGGGAGGTACCTTGCACTTCTAGATAGCCTTCTAAAGATAGCTATGATCATTAGAAAATCCCAAGAGAGCCTTATAGGAGGAGCGCACGGAGAATTTTTTATTTCCACTCATATTCCACAACAGCCTATCCCCCATCTCATTGCCAGCCGATATTGCATATAACAGAGCAAAGAAATCTGCAGGCATATCCAACTCACAATCTTGAGCCTTGGTATAGATAGGAAACACTTGCTTTAGAGCCCATTAACCGCACCACCCATCATGAAAAAAGTAAACAGTAGTGCCTTTTCTAATTGTGAATCTAAAAAACGAAGAGAATCTTCCTCATCCAGCTCAGGTATGTTTTTCCACAATTCCACGCCATGTGTCCCCCTAACTTCATCAACACTCCCCGTCCCCCAAAAAAAAAAACTTTCATACTTAGAATCTATGACTTCTTTCCACAAGCCCTCTCCTTTCCTATGTTACCTCCACAACCATTTCCTCAAAGTGCTTTGTTGAAGACCCTTACATTATGCACTCCTTACCCACCATATGGTATTGGTGAACAAACTTTATCCCAACCCACAAGGTGGAACTTAGTTTCCTTCCCCATGCCTTCCCAAAGGAAGTTATGAAAAGTTTCTCAATATGAGAGTCCATGTCAGATTTTGGCCAAAGTATCTCAATTAAGGTGTTTCTATCTAATTAAATAAACAATAATTATAGAGTTACAAAGATAAGGTTGAGATTCAATTTGAATCTCCCACAAACTCCTCACTTTATCCTATCTAAACAGTTACAATTTAATTCAAATACAAGATAATTAGACAACATATTCCATTAGAAGACTGCTAAAAAGAAAACCGTAGTTTTCCTTGATACCCTGCCTCAAATTGATGCTAGTAAGTCGACTAGTAGCAATTTGCTAACTAAGTATTGATGCCGTTGTCGAGTCAAAACTTTGGTAAAAATATCAGCTACTTGGTGTTTCGTGGGCACATGAGGAAAAATGATAGTTTTAGACTCATAGGCATCTCGTATATAATGACAATCAACCACGATGTGCTTCGTACGTTCATAAAAAACTGGATTGACTATAATTTGAGTGACACTTGTATTATCACTATGAAGAGGCGTGAGATGTGTTTGTGCAAACCCGAGTTCTGAAAAATTACCATGCAACCACATAATTTTTGAACATGCAGTAGATATTGCCCGATATTTAGCCTCTGTATATGACTTAGATATACAATCTTGCTTTTTACACTTCCAAGAGATAAGAATTCCCAAGGAAAACACACCATCTAGAAGTAGAATATCGAAAGTTTGAACAACCAACCCAATATGCATCACTGTAGGCAGTCAAGTGAAGAAAAGAACTTTTAGAAAAAAACAGCACGATTATGAGTCCCAAGTAGATGGCGAATAATCCGATAAACAGCTACAAAGTAGAAATGTCGGAGAGAATCCATGAACTTACTAACAGACATTATAGGAAATATCAGGGCTTGTGATGGTGAGATAAATCAAATTGCTAACCAACTTATGGTATAAGGTAGGATTCGGGAGAAGTTCACATTCATCTTTCCTATACCTAACATTCACCTCTTGAGGAGTATCAACCGGAGTAGTATCTTTCAGTCTCCCTAACTGAATTAAGTCTTAAATATACTTGTGTTGATTTGAAAATAGACCATGTGGCTGAGATCTAACTTCCAACTCTAGAAAGTAGGTAAGATCTCCAAGGTCCTTTATATGAAACACATTATGAAGATGTTGCTGAAGTTTTTGAATCAGTGGTCTATCTGATCCGAATATTATGATATCATCTACATATACCAACAAGAATATTACGCTTATGCAAAAATGAAGAAGCATCATACTTACTTTGTTCAAAAGAAAACCCTAGTAAAGTACTGCAGAATTTCTCAAACCAAACTCGAGGAGCTTGTTTAAGACCATATAGAGACTTCTTTAATTTACAGATAGTCGTGGTATACCAAATGGGAGTTTCATGTAGATATTTTCTTTTAAATTATTATGCAAGAAAGCATTCTTGACATCTATCTGATGTAATCGCCAAAATTTAGAAGCAGCAAGAGCAAGTAATAGGCGAACAGTAGTCATCTTGGCAATTGGAGCAAATGTTTCATCATAATCTATGCCATACTTTTAGTGATTCCCCAAAGCAACCAATCTAGTTTCGTATCGTTCTAGTGAACCATCCAAACGAAACTTAATGGAATAGACCCATTTACTATCAATTGACTTGATCGAAGGAGGACATTGTACCACATCCTAAGTTTGATTATCTGCAATTGCATCAAGTTCTGTTTGTATCGCTTGTTTCTAGCACTCATGTTCTATAGCTTGCTTGTAAGAAGAGGGGATAACAATGAAGAATAATGTAGTAGTCATAGAAGTAGGGAAAGAAAAACCAGACCGATCTGGTGGGTGGGAGACATGGGTAGATTTTTGGGAACAGGAGCAGTAGGAGCTATGGTGGATGTTGGATCAAGTGTAGGAGGAGGAGAATCTTGAGAAGTCTTAGAAAAGTCGATCACAGGGGTGCGATGACGTCGAGTATAGATAAGACTAGGTTTAAACCAAGCCACTGGAGTAGAAGAGGTATCAGGATTTGGCATAGGTAAGGGCTCGGGCTCATCATGAAGAATTGATAACTTGGGTGAAATATAATTGACATGAGAGAGAAAAAATTGCCGCTTTTCAAAAAACAAAACATTCTTGGAAATTCAAATTTTTTGAGCATTAGGATCGTAATAGAGAAATCCTTTTTGAGTTGAATTATAGCCAAGAAAAGCACATTTAACAATTTGAGCAGTCAATTTATGTCTTTCATGTGGTAGAAGATGAACAAAACACACATAATCAAAGATATGCAAATCAGAATAATTAGGTGTGTGACCAAATAATATGGAATAGGGAGAAACATGATGTGAAACTGGTGTAAGCAATCGATTAATTAAATGGACAGTGGTAACTAATGCCTCCACCAAAAAGGAGGTGAAATTGATGAGTCAATAAGAAGAGCCCGAACCATATCAAGTAAATGCTGATTCTTACGTTTAGTTGCCCCATTTTGTTGAGGAGTAAAGGGGCAAGCATGTTGAGAAAGAATACCTTTTTCTTAAATAAAATTTTGAAATTCATGAGACATATATTCACCTCCAAAATAAGATCGTAAGACCTTGATAAAGGAACAAATTGTGTCTGAATGAGTGCGAGAAAGTCCTTGAAAACATAAAATACTTCACTTTTAGTATGAAGAAAATATATTCAAGTGAATCTACTACAATCGTCAATACAAGTAACAAAGTATTTATAATGAGCATGTGATATAACAAGAGATATATCCCAAACATCGCTATGAATTATGTCGAATAGTCGAGAGGCATGAGAACCATGTTGTGGAAATGGTAACACTTTGCTTTTGGCAAGTTTGCAAGAGGTACAATCAAAAGAACTCATTTCTATTGAATCCAAATTTTTATTATCAATTGCACCAGATTGAAACAAAATTTGGAGTACGTTAGGATTTAGATGCTCTAAATGGCAATGCCAATCCTTAGTACTTATTTTGACAACATTACAAGAAATAAAAGGACTAAGGACTGGACTCAAAAAAAGATGAACTGGGATTGAGCGGAAATAGCCGACCTTCCTTAGGACCCCTCGTGATCAGCCTCCTGGACACTCGATCCTGCACAACACAACCAGAGGATGA
The DNA here is from genome assembly GCA_036898215.1 of Platycarya strobilacea. Taxonomy (NCBI): domain Eukaryota; kingdom Viridiplantae; phylum Streptophyta; class Magnoliopsida; order Fagales; family Juglandaceae; genus Platycarya; species Platycarya strobilacea. Next base: position 32,269,062 of record CM072549.1, on the reverse strand, counting down.
AAAGCGATATTACAATTATTCTCAACAAGTTGTCCAACAAAAAGTAAATTGTAGGAAAGGTGTGGAGAAATCAAAACATTGCGAATGATAAGGGACACATCACCCACGGTAGAAATAGGTAGTAAATTACCATTTGCGTGTGTATTTTGAGAGGACTATCATAAGACTGAAGATTATGTAATAAACTAGAATTGTGAGTCATATGATTTGAGGCATCATAATCGATTAGCCAAGAATTAGGGTTGACTTTGGTTTACCTGTGATGTCTAAAGTGGAAAAAGCAAAAATAATCATTTGTTGATCCATATCAGGAGTAACAGTGGTAGGACTGGAATTGGCAAGCATTGAAGTATGAGTGGCGGTAGCAAGAATTGTAGAAGAGGATGCAGCCGAGACTTTAACCCAGATGGAATAAGCATGCTCTTGTTTTCGAGGAGGTCGGATTGTGCAATCCTTGATAATATGACCAGATTTTTTGTAGTAGTTATAAAATTTCTTCGGACAATGGGGGTGACAATGTGACCAAAGCATTTGCAACTATAGCATTGTGTAGTGTTATAGTCAGTACTATAGTCTCGGCCCTTGGATTTTCCTTGTGCTGTAAATGCCACTTGAGCAGGAGATGCAAGCTATTGTTCCATTGTATTCCAAGTAAGTAATCTTTGCTTGTCCTGAAGCAAATTGCCCAAACAATTATCAAGAGAGGGTATTGGATCTCAATTCATCAACTGAGAACGAACATATTGAAAATCTGGACGAAATTTCATAAGAAATTGATCCCTCTTACTAGTGTCATGCATACTTTGCACATGAGGAAGACTGGTGGTAGAGACAAAGGAATACACAATGTCGGTATATTTAGCCCTCAGATTTGAAAATCCAAAATAGAATTCCTCTGTTGATAAGTCACCTTGAGAAAAATTAGCCATCGCAAATTCTAACGGAAACTTGCGAGCGGAATTATTTTGAGTGTAGATTCTCTTCAAATACTCCCACATAGCCTTAGAAGTTTTGTAGGGTCATAAGTTAAGAATGATGTGAGGCTCCATAGAGCCAAAGATTCAAGACAATCTTGACATCCTTACTCTCTTACATAGATAGTTCCTTTGCACCTTCAGGAGTTGGAATACTATCATAACATAACCCTAGAGTTCTTTGCCCTTGATAAAAATTTGAAAATGAAATGCCCAAGCAGAATATTTTTTTCCATTAAATCGAATGCACAAAGAGGTAGATATTTAGATGCCTTGATGATAGACCTGTCAATTTGCTAAGGAATCGAGAGGGTAAAATGCTGACAATAAAGCTGGTCTGCACCCAAAATGAATAATGCTTTGCACAAATAATGAGAGAAACCAGAGGACATAACCAAAATAGACCAAAAAAAAAAAAGAACCAAGAGCCGGAAAATGTCAAGAACTTTGAAAACACAACTAGAGATGTGTGAAAGCCATGAACTGAGGTTACCGAAACTCCAGGGACCAAAACCGAGATGGCCAACACTCCACAAACAGTAGAGGCTACCGAACAGAAAGCCACAAGCACCAAAATTGGAACTAGAAAATGCCGAGACCCACGAGTGCACTTAGAAAACGCCAAAACTGGAAGTAGGAAACGCTGAAACTGGATCAGAGCGCCTAGACCCACGAGTCACTCAGCACCATGAAATGAAACCCACGAAACAAAATCTCGCAGAGGAGAACCATGAACAAAAACCCATGAAGAGAAGCATGAAACGCGAGGAGAAACCCAAGAAAATCATACAGACATTGCCAAAATGATGAACCAAGCAGGAACCAGCAACAAAAAAGGCTTCGAAACTGAGAAGAGAACCTCTGAGACGCAACAAATGGTGCTGATGATGAACCCATATCGGGGGTGGGGTACCACTACCCTCCGCCCCCACCCCCGCCTGGTTTTTTTTTGGGGGGGGGGAGTTTTCATCCCGCACCCCGCCCCCCCTACACGGGGGTGGGAGTCCATCCGCCCGCCACCACCAATGGAGGGCGTTGGCCCATTTCACACTCTTGGGTCCTTTTCGGCCTAAATTAATTTTCTAGGCCATTTTTGGCCTAAAAAACTATCAAACTTGATTTAATTACACATTAAAAAATATTAATCTATTAAATACTAAGTAATAATTATTACTAAAGTTTAAAATTATTTTAAAAAAATATCACTAAAAGTGTTTCTTAAGCTCGAGATGCAACAGATGATGCACAATCCTTGCCAATGATATCAGTCAACCCAAATATTATGCTTTTTACCGTAAACCGTGAGTTAAGGACACATGCAACATATAGCAAGATATTGGCTTTATCAAACTCTTCTCCCCAATATTTATCGAATTTATCGATCATCGTCCTAGACATCCCGCAATGTGATGTTACTACTCGCCATTAGACATAGGATGCCCCAACTTTTCATCAAAATACTTGACATATTGTTATTGTATGTCTTTATTACCTAATGTATCAAATGCCAACTTATATTCTTAGGCCGCCCTCAACATCAAAAAGGTTGAGTTCTACCTTGTAGAAAAATTAGTGCAAAGACTTTTTTTTTACATATTATGCCCACAGTAGTTGCAACAACTTTGAACCTAGCCAATCTAGCAGGAGAAGATTTGACCCATCTCACAGAAGTCCTGACCTGAGCAACCGAGTCATTAAACTTATTCAATTCATTACCCACAATGAAATTAAGAATATGTGCTGCACAACACACATGTAAATAATGTAAATAATCCCCACCCAAAATCGTTGTACTCGCATTATTTATGAGAGTCATAAGATGTCTCATTGCAACATCATTAGTCCCGGTATTATCAACCGTGCAAGTCAGAATCCATGTCAATCCCACTCTTTTACAGCAGTTTCTAAGGCCTTGCCTATCGTTTTACTTTTATGATCAGTGGCTTGACAAAATTTGAAGATCTTCTTATGCAATGTCGAACCTCCATCAACCCAATGCACAACCATACATATAAAATTAATATTATTACAAGAAGTCTAATAATCAGTGGTGAGGCAAACTCACTCCCCCACCAATAAACCCCTAAACTTCTATTTTTCTAAGCGGTAAGGTTTTCTAACATCTCTTGCCATTGTGTGGCGATAAAGAATATTAAATCTTGGTTCTAAGTACCTAGAATAGGTTTGGAACCCTTTCCCATCTACCACTTGGAAGGGCATCTCATCCATAATGACTATGCGAGCCAAGTGTGTCCTAACCTCGTCAGAATCATACTTTATTTACCCATTTAATGCCAACGCACCACTACTTTCGTCACCCATTTTTTTAAGCCAATTTCAAGTTTAGATTGGCTCTTCTCTACCAAAGATTTTAAAATTGGGGATTTCTTGTATTGCTCCTCCAAGTGCAACTTTATTTGGGAAATGTCATGTTTCTTGTAGTGGCACCCATAAATTTTGCTACAATAGTTGTGCTTAACTTTTGGGTCATTCAGGTCACCACCCTTTATTTTGGTGACATGAGCCCAAATTATAAATGAGACTTTCTTACTAGGCTGCTTGGGGGCGGGGCAAGTGGTAGTGGTAGGGGTAGGGGTAGGGGTAGGGGCCTCGATCGGAGGGTTAGGGTTAGGGTTAGGGTCGGAGGTATCCAAGGTCCCCTTTGGGGAGATCGTACTAAAATCCTCTGGACTTTTTATTTACAACAAAATTGAAAGTATTGCAAAGTGCAAACAAATGGTTATACAAAATTTAAGATCAAGATAAGCATGAGACTCACCTTTTTTTATTAATAACGAAAAGAAAGTGAAACTCATCTCAAGTTTTCAATCTACTAATTCATACATTTCAACTTAAAAAGTTAAACTAATCTTAACTTAAAAAAGTTAAATTTATTTTAATTACTCATAAATTATTATTATTGACAACTCAATTCAAATTTCAACTCATTTTAACATTCAAAGTTAATGACAATTATTGCTAGATTATTTTTCCTTGCATTTGTCCTTGATTGTGACAAGAATTGAGAATAAAAATGAGGATACATTTTTTGGTAAGTTACTAAGTATCCATAAAAATGATGATAGTTGTTGCTACTTGCTAGTAAGCTTATTCTTGCCTTTGAGAATCAAAGTGATGGATACTTATCAAAAAAGAGAATTGAGACCCATTTTGTACAAGAAAAATATTTTTTCTTTCAATACTTTTAAAAATTTGGTATTATATACTATACTATTATATAATACTATAATATTATACTATTGTACAAGTACTATTATATATTATACTATTATTTAGGCCGTTAGGGTTCTCAGATCAGACGTTGAGACCAATTTAAATTATTTACTCACAGGAAAATCAAATTCAAATTAATTGATCAAAATGAGACCAATTTAATCGTAGGAAATGATTGATTGAAAATAGTAAATACAATCAACAGATTTAACACAATTGGACAATCCAATGATCCATCACAGTTCAAACTTCATACACATGTACAATCAATCTCCACAGCACACAGTTCACAAACGGCAAACCCATCCTCCATCAGTCCATCTCGATTCTCCATTAATCATCCCATCCTCAATTTCCATATATTTTAAAAATGAAAAAGATTAGGAGATTAGGGTCATCGCATTTACCTTTGGTGAGAGGGAGAAATAGAAAAATAGGTGCTGCGATGACGACGAGAGGTAGTGCTGGTGCAATTTGGGGCTGCGACGACGACGAGAGGTGGTGGCGCGGTGCAATTTGGGGCTTGATTTGGGGGCTAGGGTTCGTTCAATTGGGGATTTGGAGAATCGCAGACACAGACAGAGATGAGAGAGAGATGAGAGTAATAAGAGTTTGATTTCGGGGGGAGGGGTTAATTGATTTATGTTACTTATATAAAACGCTGTCGTTTTATATATGTAACGTAATTAAAAAAAAACAAACGTCAAAATGCCGTCGCTCCTGTTTGTCTACAAGGTGATCTCGTGCAGGCAGTAATCTCGCTTGACGTGTCACTCGAGCGAAGTTCATACAGAGATTTCGCTCAACACTCGCTTGATTTTTCGCTTGACCGAGTTTGGCCTAGAAGACATGCTTAATCCTCGCTCGACATCCCGCTCGAGCAAGTATCGTGACAGATTAAATTTTCTAGGTATTAATTTTTTTAAATATATTATTATATATAATATATTAAATTAATATAGATATTTAATTATTAATAGCAGGGGCGGGGAGGGGTATATGCGGGATGGGGTTGGCCCCTTATCGCCCTTGCCCCCACTTTCAACATTTGAGGTGGGCGGGGTCCCCTTGCCCGCCTATTGCAAGGTGGAGTGCACCGTCCCCGTTATGTGGGGCGGTGTGGAATGCGTGCGGGGTAATGGGTGTGGGTACCTGCTGCCCACTTCTAAAGAGAACTCAACAGAAGTGCCAAAATCAACATAAGACAGCCTCGATTTTTTTTTTCGAAACAGGCAAGAGTCACGAACCTGCCCTTGAGACCATGTCAGATTTTGGCCGAAATATCTCAATTGAGGTGTTTTCATCTAATTAAATAGACAATAATTCTAGAGTTAGAAAGATAAGATTGAGATTCAATTTGAATCTCCCACAAACTCCTCACTTTATCCTATCTAAACAGTTACAATTTAATTCAAACACATGATAATTAGACAACATACTCTATTAGGAGATTGCTAAAAAGAAAATCCAAGTTTTCTTTTGATAGTCTACACTTGTAGGCGGTAGAAATTATGATAGAAAATAAGTAGGGAGGTTAGATAAAGTGCTCTTAATGAGAGTTATCTGCCACTCTTGGATAAATATTTCCATTTCCATCAAGCCAAAACTGAATAACAAACCTAGGGCTGCAAACGAACAGAGCCGCTCGTGAACAATTTGAGCTCGACTCGTATAAACTCGATTCGAACTCGATTCGTTTAATAAATGAGTTGTTCGTGAGCACTAATATTGGTTCGAATATTAAACGAGCTAAACTCGTATAATCTCGACTCGACTCGTATAAACTCGGTTTGTGTTCGTGAACAAGATTCGTATAAACTCGATTCTACTCGTTTTGAGCTCGTAACAATACTCGTAATATTTCTAAATACATATATATAATCTTGTATGTATTCTTACATATATTCTTTTATTATATATATTTTATGTGTTATATATATTATTTTTGATATTTTGTATAAGTAATATATTTTGTTACTTCAGTTCTTAAGAGTAAGAAATTCGAGTAATTACTCGACTAAGTTCGGCTCGTTCGTTAGAGAGTAAAAACAAAGATCGATAAATAACTCAATTCGACTCGAGCTCGTCTTTGATCGGCTCGAATTCGACTCGACTCGGCAAACTCTCAGCTCGACTCGACTCGACTCGAACTCGTCTTTGATCGGATCGTTTGCAGCCCTAAACAGACCGTAAATATATGATGCCTAATCCATGATGTCTATCTATCCCTAAAACCGCATCTCTCAAGTAGATAACATAGAAAATTCCAATTAACATGGTCATAGGCCTTATCTATGTCCAGCTTGCACACTGCCGAAGGGCAAAATCCACCTGATCCATATCGAAATAAATTCAGAAAACCCATTCATTGCTTGGCTATGCCGAACTCTCCTGATCTTTCACTAGGAAACCTAGTGATATTAAAGTCACTACCAACACACCTTGGTAGGTTCCACCAACTACCCAAACCTGCTATCTCCTCCTATAAGCCCTTCCACCTTGAACTACGAGAAATCTAAAATAGTGCCGATTGGGAATGCTTCTAACATGCGGGGTTTGGCTGATTTGTTGGGTTGCAAGATAGCCTCCTTCCCAATGAAAGTACCTGGGGCTTCCATTAGGGATTCTAGCGAGGATAAGTTTGATTTGGGACACAGTGATAGAAAAAACATAATGAAAACTGGCAAGGTGGAAGTGAATGTATTTGTCAAAAGGAGGGCGAACCACATTAATCAAGAGTACTCTTTTTAACCTTCGTACTTATTTTTTATCCCTGATCCCTATTTTGGCAAGGGTGGCAGCCAAAATCGAGAAGCTTCAACGTGACTTCCTGTGGGGAGGTTTGGGGGAGAAATTCAAGTTCCATTTGGTCAAATGGAAAAAAAGGTGTGTTGTTTGATTTCTAGTAGTGGGCTAGGTATTATAAATTTGAGGATGTTTAACCGGGCATTACTTGGAAAATAGTTATGGAGATATACAAAGGAACCAGAAGCTTAGTGGAAAAGGGTGATTGAAAACAAGTATTGTGGTATAGGTGGTGGTTGGTGTACTAGATATGTGAGAGGACCTTATGGAATGGGACTATGGAAACACATTAGAAGAGGGTGGGGGTTTTTCACAGTTATTCAAGGTTTCAAGTGGGCACAAGTTCTAGGATTAGATTCTGGAAGGACATGTGGTGTGGTACAAGGGCATTGCATAATTAATTTCTAACACTTTTCCAGATTGCTAGCGCCAAAGATGCAGCAGTGGAGGAGGTTATGGGGTTCATGGGTGACAGGGTCCTTTGGATCATTAACTTCAGCCGTGTGGCAAAAGATTGGGAGATAAGCATTTTTGCTGATTTTTATAGCCTCATATATTCTATCTGTTTGAACAACCAGCATGAAGACACTCTATGGTGGACACCCTCAGGAAAAAGGGTTTTTATTGTTCGCTCATTTTATAAAATCCTTGCACAAGAACAAGACATTCAGTTTCCTTGGAGACGGCTTTCGTGACATAAGGCACCTCCCAAAGCTTTTTTTTTGTGTGGACAACTTCCTTAGGCAAGATTCTCACCACGGATAATTTGCAGAAAATGAGGATTATTATTGCTAATTGGTGTTGCATGTGTAGAAGGGGAGGCGAGTTGGTGAATCATATACTTTTACACTGTGACACAACCGGATTACTTTGGGATGAGGTATTCTATAAACTGGACTTAGTGTGGGTCATGCTAGGGTCAGTGGTGGCAACTTTGGTGTCTTGGACTTCCATCCATGGCTTGCAACAGATCAAAGCAGTTTGTAAGATGATCCCCATTTGCATTATGTGGTGTCTGTGGCAGGTTTACAATGAGCGGACATTCGATGATAAAGAGAGATTGGGAGAAGAGTTCAAAGATTTTTTTTAGAACTCTTTGTATGTAGGTCATTGCCGTAGACTTTAATGGCATGGACCTACATGATTTTTTTTTTGTCTAATGTCTCTACCTAATTAGGGCGCTTGTACTTGTAACTGCACTTTGCCATCTCATTGATTAATAATACTTATTTACTTATTAAAAAAAAAATATATGTCCACATTTGGCCCATACACACCAACGGAAGCCAACAAAAACCCTCCTCCACATTTTTAAACGAACACGCTACTGTATAATTTCCAGGACACTCCTCAATAGACATAATTAGGATGCCTCTGGATGCTCCCTTAGAGGCAAGATACACCCATCTCACAAATGCACAGCCCCAAATGCTAGTGATGAAGCTACGATCCATGAATTCCATCTTAGAAATTTTTAAGATGAAAAAGTTGAGAAAATTTTTTTGTGATGAAGCTAATATTTCTGTTTTGAAATTTGAAAAAATTGTATTGATTTTTGTGTTATGTTTTAAAGTTTACAAAAGTTGTAATGATTAGATAAAAAAAACTGATTATTTGAATTGAGATGTGTTTTGTGTTTGAGTGATTATGGGAAAGGAATTGTGAGAAGTTTTGCGAATTTCTTATCTTATCTCATTATCCAAATGTACCAGTGGTTTAGGGGATTCTGGTCCTATGAAGTCTCGCTCATCAACTTGTCAGTAGGCTTTAGGAAATTTTCTTTTGTGGCTATTATGTGTCATGTTGGGTCAGTTTTGGGGTTCTGGCATATTGACTCAGATAACTTGGACTGCAATTCTATTGGTAGCAGTTTATTTAGTGACTTGTGATAATTTCTGAAGCTCAGGAAAAGCCAATTACTTCATGTTTAATGCACCTTTCACATGGGTGTGATGCTCAAATCCATGGATGTTATCCTCAGGTATTCCAGGGCGATTCTTGGTTTCTTTTGTCTTTCTTTTTCCTTATCCTATCCGTTTCTAACCAAGCTTCTATGTTATAATCCAACCTACAAGTGAAACCCAGAACTTCATCTTTTAGCCTTATCCTAATCTTTTCCTTCAAACTAGACCCAGCGCAAGCCCCCAAAGCTCATACTTCCCTGAATGAGTTTGAAGGCCCCAAACCAGATCGCAAATGTTCCAGAATGCACTCCCTGTATCAGTTCTGTTTCAGAGCTCTCCTACCTTAATTATAGCATTTTCGTGATGCATCTGTACTTCAATTTCATTACATTTTCCATCAGAGTGATAGAAATTGCTTAACCATCCATTTTCAAAACATTGGGTTGATTTTGAAAATTGGACGTTCAGAACATGGATGGCTGAAGGCCAAAAGCTTCTTACTCTTGAGAGAACAAAGATGCCTTAATGTTCCAGAATGCTCACTTTCTTCCTCTGTGAACATTCTTGTGAGAAATGAAAACTACCTGTCATGTTCTGTTTTAGCTTGACCTGTGAATAGAACTTGGACTGTGAAACTCTTTTAGACTCGAGATGTCCCTTCATTTTAGCTTTTCAATGGTAAAAATTTACACCACGCTATGTGCAGTACCACCTTCGCCCCCACTGATATCTTTCGTGACTGTATTTACAAAAAGATATCTATCACCACTGATTTCTGGTGCACATTTTCTGAGCTTCTTTCCTTCTCCCCCCCCCCCCCCCAAAAAAAAAAAAATTTCTTAGGTAAACATTAGTGGGATACTCAAGTTGTTCTTAGTGGGTTGTTTCAGTTGTGCAAGCAGAAGTCGCTTACTCTCCAAAAGTTATTTTTGAACCAGCAACTCCATTCCTCTTCAGCCCTATGTCCATCTCTGCCATGAAAAACACACCAAGCCATGAGTATGTTTTTGAAATTAGGGATCACCACCATTCCTCTCCAGCTGACAGCTACCTCCAGAAAACTCGCTCAAAATTAAACACACACTCTCCAGCACTGCAGAGATTTAGGGCTTGTTTGGAGAGTGAGATGAGATGAGAATTCTATGAATAATAGTTAGATAGTTTGTGAATATAGTGAGATAGTTTGAGTTGAGTTTTTTGGATTTTGGGAAAAGAGAGAGAACGTTGAACAAAAAATATTATCAAGTTAAAATGTTGTTAGAATATAGTTTTATAATGTTATGTTTTCTTGGAGATTTGAAAAAGTTGAATTGTTTTTTATTTTTTGTTTGAAAATTCAGAAAAATTTAAACGAAAGTTATAATGATTAATTTGAAAATAATTGTATTTGAATTAGAAATTGTATTTGGGAAGGAGATGAGATGAGATGAGATTAAAAATTGTGATGAGATCTATTTCCAAACAAACCCTTAATCTGCTGCCCCAAAAAAAAAACCTCACTGTCCAGATGTCACAAGTCCTGAGCACAGGAACTGGCCGTAAGCTACAGCCGATCAGATGATTTCTTCATGTTTGTTTCTGAACGAAGCAGATGGATACAGACGAGATGAGATTAGATTAGAAATTGTGATGATTTCTATTTGCAAACAAGCCCTTAATCTGCTGCCAAAGAAAAAAAAAACTCACCGTCCAGATGTCACAAGTCCTGAGCACAGGAACTGGCTGTAAGCTACAGCCTTTCAGATGATTTCTTCATGTTTGTTTCTGAACAAAGCAGATGGATACAACTGATTGAAGAAGACAATAGATTTGTTTAGTTCAACTTTTGGGCTGTAGTCCAATGAAACACCTTTTCTAAATCATTTCAACCTCCCATTCAGTGTTGTAAAGTCGCACTGAACTCCAGTCCAAATGTGGACTCAATGATATTGCTTGTATAAAGTGATTCGTTTGGAATATTTCCCTTTGGAGGAGTCAAATAGTTTTGATGACACCTGCATTTTCATAAATTAATTTGTGCCTTACATGAGTTTCAAAATTTCTCTGTTAGGTAGTATGTCATGGTTGGGGTCCTATTATTTCATTCAACTTAAGAAGGCCAGATGGTTCTTGGTTTGGATACCGTGAAGTGGAAAAATTGGCATCCTTATCTCAAATTCAGTTACGGGTAATTGTTTTACATTGATAAATCAAGCAAACATGCAATGCTTGCATCAATGATTTTGTTTTATTATTTTAGTTATTTAATTTGCATATATGAATTTTTCTGCGTACTGAATTGCTAATTTGATGTTTTTTTCTCCATTAAGACTTTTAAGAATGGGAATATGCATTCAATTTTTGTTGCAAAACCCATACAGTTGATTTTCTGGAGTAGCTGCTATTTTATATTGAGGATATTGCTGTTTAGGACAAGTGCATGATCAGCTGGTTTATTTAAACTTTAAACTTCTTGAAATTTACAAGTTTAATAGTTTTGCCAAATTTGGTGTGGCTTTACTCGGTCAATAACCTTAAACTGCTTAGCTAGTTTCAATGGGGAACATCCATCTGTGATCTGACATACCATGCTATTTCTCTTTCACCCAGGTGGGCCACATTGAGTGGGAAAGAACACTTGGCTTCCCCCAGGTTGTCATATGAGCAATATAACATTCAATAAAGTTCCTTTCATGGTAGATTCACGTCCTAATGAGATTAAATCACTACAAATTTGACCATCTTACTCCAGTGCCTTGGGTACTATGACCCTTAGCCATTTATATATATTTGGCAGCACATACCCACCCATACCACATCCATTTTTTCACCCAGAGTCATATAGGTCTAATCAAACTCTCTCTCTCTCTCTCTCTGTGCAAACACTGATATGAGCAAGAAGAGTAAGAATCTGATGGAAATATGAGCTGCAGGATGATTGTTGCCTGCAAAATATAAAAATAAAAAATCTGCTTGATGTGTAAGATCTCAGTGTGAGATGGCCTCAATAAAGAGGAAGAGCAAGTCAATTTCACCACCTTTTATGCAATGGGCCCAAAATTTAACAGGCTAGAAATGAATTATATGTTTTATTCAACTTCAAGAGAGAAGTAGGAAGAGAGCAAGAAGGATGAGCAGTCCTAGATGAATGAACGAAGGCTAGTATGATTTATAGTTTTTACTCTGATACATTTCTCAGAAGTACTCTAGATTTATTGACTGTTCTAATAAATCTATGATTTTTGCATTTCAATATGCCTATTTCCATCCGTTGATATCCTTTTATTTTCTTTTTTAAACTTTCATGGCATTGCTATCATGTTGTATTGTTTTAATAATGGACGTTATACTAACATTCATCTATTTCTTGGTAATGTGGGTGGAGCAAAAGGAAAAGTGATTTAAATTCTCATATTTTAAGAGAAATTTAATTAGTATCTTTTTGCATGCTTTCGTATGTAGACAGGATGTTTTTGCAATCCGGGAGCATGTGCAAAATATCTTGGCTTGTCTCACTCGGATCTTTTTTCAAATATTGAGGTATTAGTTGTTTATTTTATTTTATTTTTGGCTAATGCTTCCTATCTTCATGCATTAACGACTCCATTGCATATATCGGCTTGTTGAAATTTTGTGATACATCATTAATGGTCGGACTTTTGAGTTTAGGCTGGCCATGTTTGCTGGGATGACTATGACGTGGTTAATGGAAAACCGGCAGGAGCTGTAAGAGTGTCCTTTGGTTATATGTCAACATATGAAGATGCCAAGGTAGATTTCTCTATTCTGTATCAAAATTTTAAGAAGAAAAACGCTCATGCTCTACATTCCTTTCATTTGATGGAGGAGTGTTTCTTTGAAACTTCAACAGATTGCTTACTTATAGCGGATGTAGGTACTGTTATAAATCATAAATTTTCCTTGCTGGGACTTCCTTTCTAGTCTTATTTTCCTTTCTGTTTTATCATGCAGAAATTTATTGATTTTGTGAGAACTTCCTTTGTATCATTGCCAAATCAAATTGGAAGATATCACTTGAGAGAGAGGCCCAGCTCCTTTCCAGCTGAAGGTTACCTTTTTGTGCTGCTTCATGCTCTGCCCCTATTTGATTGAAATTTAGTTCAGATCCAAACCCTTCTTTACATCAAAGTTCAAGTGTTTTTTTAATTGTTAATGAGTTATAATTATATTGTGACACTTTGGGCTCTCTTAGGTTTTATGGCCAATGCTATCATGCTTATTCCCCTAGACGATACATAAAAAATATTCTAGATTTGAGCTTCTTCTGCCAAACTTCTTAACTGGGATGAAGCATCTTTTAGGATGTGCATAGAACTCGATGCCATTATGAGTGTTTTGGTTCCTGAATGTGACAATTACACTTCAACATTACTAGTAACACAAACTGAAATATAGGTGATCATAAATTGCGGTGAGATGTACAAATATATAACTGACTCGCCTGTTCATCCGGGCGGGTATACTCGGCCCGGATGTAACTTTTTTTTTTCCTTCCAATAATTTTAGCATTTTTTTTAAAAAAAAAAAAGTTCAAGAAAATTAACCATCCGGGTTCCGGATTCCTGGATCCGGAACCCAGATGAACAGGCCTAAATTGAGATGGAGAGCTATCAATTGTTGTCTCTCTCTCAAATATAGAACTGAGATGGAGATATTGAAGCCTGACTAACCTATTGCTTGAAAGGGGAGACAACAAAATCAGAGGCAACCAATTTGAACGGATACTACAACCATCAAGGGTTTGATAAGATTATTGCTATGGTCCTTGGTCTGCTGGATTGTCAATAGAGGATGGTGCCAAATAGGATTTAACATGATGGAACTGAAAAATTGCTATTTTTAACCCCTTGTGGTGATGTTTTTGGCACAATATAGTTATTAACGTGCTGCTGGTTTTTTTGCCATTCCTCCTTTAACAAACCTAATTTTCCCTTATATAATTTTTTGTTACAGTACTTCCTCTTAAAATCTTTGAGATATCTCACTTGAGTATAGATATAACATCACAAATAATAGTATGAAGTCTTGGGCTGCCAAGTGCAAGTACACAGCTGCAAGTCATAGAAAAATTTTGCAGGCTAGCACGTATCCAAGTCATCACTGCTATGTGCACAAGGATCTCTTAGTGGCATTTTCAATGGGCTCAAAGAATGGAACAGGGTTAGAATATCTCATCTATTGTTTGTGAATGACACTTCTGTCTATTGTGAGGCCAACAAAGACCACTTCTGCTTCTTGTGCTATTTTTATTCCAATGCTTTGAAGTAGTGTTTGGTTTGAAGGTGAACTTGGCCATGTCAAAACTGGTTCTGATTGCTAGGGTTGAGAATGTTGCTAGTTTAGTAGATGTCCTTAGGGGTAAGGTTTCTACTTTACCCATGACCTATCTTGGCCTTCCTTCCCCTAGGAGCTTCCTTTTAAGTGAAAGCCTTTGGGATGGTATTACTGAGAAGATGAATCATTGTCTTTGTAACAACTCAAGTTAAACTCAAGCTACATCTGGGTATGTTATCTAGAATAACCAGCAAATGTTACAATTGGAACCTTTGAAATCATTCTAAAGGGTATAGGTTTCTCCCTTCCAAGCAATGTAGGATTCTATCGCCACTTCATGGACTTCATTCGAGGTATAGGTGGCATGCTCAAGTGACAAGTCCCACCCTTTTGACTGGGACTGCTCCAATACCATTTCTAATGACCTAAGAGAAGCCCAATCCACATTTGGGCATATACTCTTAAAGGACTAATCCATGTTACAATTGAAGCCTCTCGCAACCATTATAAAGGGTAAGAATACCCTCCCATGCAATTTAGGTTCATGTTCACCACTTCTTATCTCAATCGAAGGTATTATAGTCTGGTTGGCTGGAATGGTTTGTCTTTTTGTCGATGTGGTAGAAGTACGTTGATCAAGAGCAAACTCCAGTTTGCCTTTCTATAGCATGTGAGAGCATAAGATTTCATTTCTTATGCAAAGGAGATAAGTTCCGTCTTATGAAGTGGTCAAAAGGTGTGTTTGTCAACTACCGAAGTTGGGTTGTGAGTGAGAACTAAATTTTCTTTAACAAAACTCTTAAAATGGTGATATGCTGTGAGAAAGAGAGCCTCTAGCCGGTGTAGGCACCGGGTATGGAATCATCTGTGATGGGTCAGGTAAGGGGATTTCTTTCACTTCACTAGATATGTGATTGGTAGGGTTTCGAGACTCTTTTTGGAATGATGTGCTGTGTGGTGGTCGATCTTTAAGAAGTACATTCCCTAGGTTATTGAAGATCACTTGTAATAAGGAGTCTTTTTTTATAAGTACTAGTGATAAGGAGTCTTATGTGGTGGATCATTGTCATCTACTGTGCAGCTCTACTTAGGAGTGTGTATCTTTTGTTAGGAAGGATCTGGAGGTAGATCTCTTCTTATCTTTCTTTGACCAGGTAGTATTTGGGTAGGGTAGGAAGTAATGGTAAAAATATAGTAGTTTAGGGCCCATCTAGAAAATGAGTGTTTGAATCTCGGTTTAGGCACTATAATGGAAAAGTTTTGTAGCTGTACGTTCCAGTATACCATATTGGGATTATCTTTCTATATATATATATATATTTTATGTAAGTATGAAACTTTATTGAATGAAACTAGGCAAAGCTCATATGTACACAGAGATATAAAAAAGAAACACCTAATTACATAACAAAAAAAAAAAATCATGAGCATTCCCTCCCTTAAGAACAACAGCCGAAAACCACTACAACAAAGAAGACAAACAATTTCCAAATATCCTCAACAGTTCGCTCCTTGTTGAAGCACTTCTCATTTCTATCCATCCATAAACACCACATTATACGCAATGAATCATCCTCCATGCCACTGCCAAGAGAGAGCTACTGTGCTGCCTATTCCCGCATGCTACTAGATCCACCACTCCCATCTGCATAACCCAATTCAACCCAGCTCTACTAAAAACACCAACTCATAACTCCCTAGTCACCTCACAATGTGAGAGTAAATGATCAATCGATTCACCATTTTTCTTACACATGAAGCATTACTCCATCACAATTACCAAAAATTGCTCTCAAATCCTCTTGGGTGTAAATGATTTCTAGGAGCTATCAGCCTGGGTGAATTTGAATTATTCGAGGTGCATTTGCGAAAAATTTCTTGTTGAGGGTCTGTGCACCCACTTAATGGATTGTCGAGACTTTGTTCTTGGACACCGGGGCCAATAAAAAAAAACATGGGAAAGTCATTTAGTGATTTGGTTGCAGAAGTTTTGAAGATTTCCCATCAAAGGGTAATTTAAAAAATAGAAAGTTTTACATTGGGTTTTTTCAAACCTAACATGTTGACCTTTTGGCTTTTCAAAATTTAAGCTGTAATAAGTACTAGTATTAAGGGGTGGGACTACAACTTTCTTTGTGTCCTTGATTTAGGTTGGGTTCCAACTGAGTTCAATTCAATTCAATTTATTTTTAAGCTAAGCCTAATATCCAAATACCCAAATTTTAAATTATTAAACTCATCTCAACTTAAAACCTTTTTATACGTGGGACCCACAACCTTTTTCAAGTTAATACTACTTTACACATGGTATCTATAACCTTTTTCAACTTCCTATAAATATATCTAAACTCATCTTAATATCAAAACACATTTAAACTCATTTTAAGTGGACTCCACAAAATTTATTTTACCATCTCAACGAACTATATTCATAAAGAACTTAACTCAGCTCAATATCTAAATGCAGCCTTATACTTAGTTTTAAAGAAAATCCTTGTCATTGTTAGTCGTTGGTGCTATCTTCAGTTTTTCACTGCTTATTCCTTCTCACCATTTGATTTCTTATTTCTGCCAATGTTATTTATATAACTGATGTATAAGCAAGGAATGCAGGTTTTATTAATAGACTCTTACTACCTATTTGGGATTGTGATAGGAAATAGAGCTTTTATAGTAGAGTTTTTAATTGTAGAGCTTTACTAAGTTGTTTACTGTTTGTAAACTTGCAACCAAAAGCATTTTTAAATTTAATTGCAGTAGTTTTTAAAAAATGTAGCGTTATCTCTAGGAGCTTTTCAACAAAAGCTTCAATTTAGTGCTTTTATAAAAGTGGACTTATTATATGCTTTAATCACTTTTTAGGAATTTATCAAACATACATTTTTTTCTTTAAAAGAACTTTTAGGCTGTTAAAAGCACTTTATAAGTGCCCAAACTCAAATCCAAACAGGCACTTACTGTTGAATCTAATAGATAGAAACACCATGCTACTTAATGCATTATCTGGTGTATCTGACATCTGCATTATTAAATTTCAGGTCCTGGAAAAGTCTTTGCTGGTGGTATCTACCTCAAGTCCATTACTATCTATCCAATAAAATCATGTGCAGGATTCAGTGCAGCAAGTTGGCCTCTGAGTAGTACTGGTACTAGACAATATAAGAATTCTTCCTTTGTTGGTTTATGTGTGATACACCATTGATTTCTCATATTAATACTAGGTTTGACTGATGGGATATCATTTACTTATTTTTTTCATGGTATGGTAAAACCATTTGTTGAGTAGCATGGGGTTTTATACTTCAATTAACAACTTAGGGGTAATATAGGGTTTACAAATGGGAGCTGATGTAGGATAATAGAGAAATAGACAAGAAATAGGAGAATAGTAGTCGGAGGAGAAAAGAAGAAGAAAATTGAGAGAAGAAGACAAAGAAGAAAGGATTGGAGAAATAAGGCTGTGAAGCACTTTAATCTCAAAAACTCAAATATGAGTTCTAGGTTCTCAATACAAACTTTTAAATGGTAAAATAGCAAATCCTAAATAAACCCAAAAAGTCAATGGGTTTTGGCCCAAGTCCATTATTACAAGTCTAAATAAATTAAATAAAATATAAACAAATAATCCAAAATAATAACAAGAATAATAAAAATAAACAAGGGATGTCCTCATCAGGAACTATGCATTAAGGGGAAATGGCATTTGATTTTAATGTATATCATTTACATTATTTCTGTCCATTTAACAGTGAAGTCTTTTAATGCTCACACATCACTTTGAAATTTGATGATAATCAGGTAGTATAAATTTTCTGCAAATTTTGCATTATACAGGTTGCGTAGTGAAATATTATGCTTCTATACAGTTGTATTTAGGGGTGTAACTAGTCCGGTTCGATATGTTTTTGGCCAAAATATAGAACCGAACCGGTACCACTGGTTTTGTAAAATGCAAAACTGATTACGGCTCGATTACCTTCCAAAACCGGTAGTACCAGTTTTACCGGTTCCGATCCGGTTTTAATAAATTGTAAATTTCTAAAAAAATATATGTTTTTTCCTTAAAAAATCTGATTTAAAAATCTATTTTATGTTTAAAGCATATGATTGATTAAGTTTTCATGTTTAAAATTAAATTTTCATTTTATAAATATTATAACATTATTTATATATAATTATAATTTATATAATTATATATAAAATTATATATAATATGAAAACATATCATATATATAATATTTAAAAAATAATTTTAAATATATAGGTAATATGATTGGTCTGGTCCGGTTCCATATTGTCTAGAACCGGAACCAGACCGGTTCTTACCGGTTTTACATTTCTAAAAATTGGTCCCAGACCGGACCGGTTCAAAACCGGTCTAACTGGTTCGGACCGATTTTCCGGTTCTCTGTTTTTTTTTTTAACACCCCTAGTTGTAGTGTCAAATTGGATTAAATACCCCCTTCGTGAGGATTTCATTTCATTATATAGGCATTGTTGTGCATGATACAAGGCTAGAATCAAGCCAATTTACAGTAATCAGATTTGTCTACAAAAGGAAACCTATTTACAAGATCTGTCTAAGTAGGGAAGTATTACAATATATATACAGATTGGGAAGGTCGTGGATGCCATATATGGAAATCTAAATAAGGTCAGTCGTGGATGCTGTATATGGAAATCTAAATAAGGAAGGTTGTGGATGCTGTGGGGTTGAAACATGAGCAAGAGAAATAATAAGTCTCCAAGACTTCCCAAATGGAATGACAATCCACCTCAATATGTTTTTTGTATGCTCATGAAAAATGGGATTTGCGGCAATCTGAATGACACTAGTGTTGTCAGAAAGGAGAGGAGTAGGCTTGGACTAAACACAACCAATCTCATCTTGGAGACCACAAAGCCAGAGAATATCAGAACAAGCGGCTGACATCGCTCAGTATTTGGATTCAATGGAAGATTTAGAAATACAATCTTGTTTCTTACTCTTCCAAGATATCAAAGAGTTATCAAGAAACATGCACCAAACAATAATAGATTGTTGTGTATGAGGACATCCTGCCTAATCAATATTACTGTAAGAGCATTCTCATTGGAGTCATCAAAATTTTCTTTCAAACTTGTAATTTTTGCGCACATATAAAAAAAATCTGGTCATATTTGATTAAAAGTGGGGAGAAGAATTGTGAAAAAAAGTCAAAAAGTACTTTTTGTCTTCAAAAGTGAATAGAGACATCACAACTTCTTTTGATATGACTAGATTTTTTTTTATATATGTGCAAAAAGTACAAGTTTGAAAGAAAATTTTGATGACTCTAATGAGAATGCTCTAAGCCACAAGGCGAAGAGAAGTCCTAGTAGGAAAGAACAGGCTATGACTAGGGGATCCTCGAAGATATCGAATAATACAACAAACAACAACTAAATATAGATGATGTGGAACTTGCATGAATTGACTAACTTGCTAGACAACGAATAAAATATCAGGTCGAGTAATAGTCAAATAGTTCAGGCTACTCATGAACTATCAATTCATAGTAGGGTTGGAAAACAAAGCACTCTCCTCCCGACGATACTTTGTGTTTACTTCCAGAGGAGTATCTACAAAAGAAGTATACTGAAAGCCGGCCAAAGTACTTAAATCTTGAATGTATTTATGTTGAATAAGAAAAATTCCGGATGGATTGGTATGGACTTTCAACCCCAAGAAGTACGTAAGAATACCAAGATCCTTCATATGAAATGAGGCTTAAAGATGTTGGTGCAATCTAGTAATCAAGGTGGAATCCATCTCAGTAATAACAATATCATCAACATGAACTAGAAGAAGAATAATGCTAGTGGATGTCTTGTAGAGAAACAGACGAGTCATATTGACCATGCTTAAAAGAAAACTAAAGCAAGGTGGATATGAATTTATCACACCATGGTCTGGGAGCTTGTTGCAGCCCATATAACGAGTGTTTCAACTTACAGACATTCAAAATACTGTGAAACCGAAAAAATACTTTGAGAGAATTTTGGAAAAGCTTGCCTCTTGGTGCAGCCCTTTTCATTATATATCTAGGGCAGCAGTCCATGCTTTACATTTACAAGAAAAGGTAATTATCTATACAGCTAGTATATAATAGAAATATAAATATGAATAACAGAAAGATAAAGATAAGATATTGATAGCTAAGAGCACTAGCAATGAATCTATCAAAAATTTTCTGAAAAAAGTACAAGATTGCACACACATCAAAATTTTTTTTGTCATTTTTGATCAATTGTGAGGAAAAGAAAATAGAAAGAAGGGAATAAAAATACTTTTTGTTTAGTTTTTTAATAGTGATCCATCAAAAGCCTGTATGACGGATTTTTTTTTATATGTGTGCAATCTTGTACTTTTTGAAGGAAAGTTTTGATAGATCCATTGCTAGTGCTCTAACTTTCCTAATTAGATACGTTAACATCCCTCCTCAATTGATGTTGGTAAGTCAACCAAAAACAATTTGCCAACAAGGAATTGATGCCATTGTCGATTCATTGTTTTGGGGAAGACATCGGCCACTTGGAGATTAGAAGAAATGTATGGAAGAGATATTACCCGACTCTCCAATGTATCGTGAATAAAATGACAATCAACCTCAATATGCTTGGTGCGTTCATGGAAGACAAGATTGTTTACAATCTAAATAACTCCAGTATTGTCAGCATGAAGAGGGGTAAAATTAGTCTGAGGAAATCCAAACTCCTTTAGAAGACGACATAACCATACAATTTTAGAACAAGCCATAGACATAGCAAGTTACTCAGCCTTAGTAGATGATTTGAAAACACGATCTTGTTTCTTACATTTCCAAAAACTTAAGGATTGCCTAAAAACATATACCAACCCATAGTAGATTGATGCGTATTCGGACACCCAGCCCAATCAGATCATTGTAGGTAATAAATTGAAAGATGAGCCAGTAGGAAAGAATAACCCACTAATAGGCAACACTTGAAGATAGCGAATAATATGGTGAATTGCAGCAAGATGAAGATGCTGAGGAGAAGACAGAAACTGGCCTACCTGATGAACTACATGGGAGATATCGGGGCAAGTAGTGGTTAAATAGATAAGACTATCAAGTAGGCGCCGATAGAGAGTAGGATCATCCAGAAAATCCCTTTTATTTTTCCTGTATTTGACATTACCTCCATAGGTGTATCAACAGAAGAAGTGTCCTCCAAACCAGTTAAAGTGAAAAGATCTTGAATATACTTATGCTGGTTCAAGAAACTACCATTTGCCCGATAATGGACCTCCAATTCCAAAAAGTATGTAAGTTGGCCAAGATCTTTCATATGAAAAGTGGCATGTAACAACTGCTGAAACTTAGTAATCAAACCATGGTCATTGTAGTAAAATATCATCCACATAAACCAAGAGGATTTTGCCCGAATTAGATATGTGGAAAAAGAGAGAAGAATGATATTGACTGTGTAAAACTGAAGTTATGACGTGTACTACGAAACCTCTCAAACCAAGTTTGAGGAGCTTGCTTGAGTCTGTATAGAGAACGCCTTAGCTTACAAACATCATGGGGAGAAGGAGTTGTCATACTAGGGGAAAGCTTCATATAGATCTCTTCTTGAAGATCACCATGAAGAAAGACGTTCTTCACATCCATCTGATGTAATTGCCATGACTGGGAAGTGACAATAACTAAGATGGTGCGAACCATGCTCATTTTGGCAACAGGAGCAATTGCTCCTCATTTCCTGTTTGTTACCTAGAGCTATAAGGCGAGCTTTGTACCGGTCCAAAGAACTATCGAAACGAGGTTTTACAGAGAAAACACATTTATTCCCAATAGATTTGACTATATAGGGGGACAAGGAACAATATCTCATGTGTGATTCTCCTCAAGTGCTTGAAGTTATGCTTGCATTGCATTTTGCTAACACTCATGTTTCATGGCCCGTTTGTAGCAAAATGGAATGAAAATAGAGGGTAAAGCAGCTACAAGTGAGTCAGGGGACCATATCGATTAGGGGGTTGAGAAGGACGAGTAGAGCGGTGAAAAGGTGGTGGAAACTGTTGCAGGATCAGGCACCAGGTCGAGATCTTGAGGGGGCACAGAGGAAGTGGAATCCAACTCATGACGATGACGTCGTTCATACACAAAACCAGGTTTAAACCTTTCCACAACTGTCGAGGAATTAGAAAAGCTAGGCAGAAGAGATAGAGATGCAAATGGTAGCTCAAATGAGATAGAAAGAAATATTTATTTTTAAAGAAAACCACATTCCTAGAAACACATATACGACGAGCATTAGGGTCATAACTGTCAGATTTTGCCAAAGTGCCTCTTAGAGGCTTATCCTTCTCATTAAATAAGCAATACAATCGTTCTAGAGTTATAGATATGAATTTGAATCTAACCAAACTACTCGACTTTATCTTATTTAAATATATACAATAGAATTTAAATACAAGATAATATATAAAACATATCCTATTAGGAGACTGCCCATCTTAGTTAAAGAAAACCCTAGTTTTTTTTTATACCCTCCTTCAAATTGATGTTAGTGAGTCGAGTAGCAGCAATTTGCTAACTAAGTATTGATGCTGTTTTCGAGTCAAAATTTTGGTGAAGATATCAACTACTTGGTTTTCAATGGGCATATGAGGGAGAATGATAGCTTTAGACTCATATGCATCTTAGATATAGTGACAATCAACTTCGATGTGTTTCGTACGTTAAGGAAAAATTGGGTTGGTTGCAATCTAAATGACACTTGTACTATCACCATAAAGAGGCGTGTGATGTATTTGTGCAGACCCAAGTTTTGAAAGAATACCACGCAATCACATAATTTCTAAACATACAGCAGACATTGCCCGATATTTAGCTTCTGTAGATAATTTAGATACACAATAACCCTTTTGAGGGATAGCATAACTATGAAAAACACACTTAACAGACTGTGCAATAAATTTATGTCATTCATGAGCAGGAAGATGCACAAAGCAAACACAACCAAATGCATGAAGATCAAAATGTGAAGGAGAATGACCAAACAGCTTAAAGAAAGGAGAAACATGATTTAACGTAGGAGAGGTAAATGAATGATCAAATGAATTGAAGTAGAAAGTGCCTCACACCAAAAACTAGGAGGAACAAGCGATTCAAGTAAAAAGGTTTTTACCACATCAAGAAGGAAATGATTTTTCCTCTAAGTAATACCGTTTTGTTACAGTGTCGTAGGACAAGAACGCTGAGAGATAATTCATTTGTTTTGGAGAATGTCTTGAAACTCATTAGACATATTAGATTCACTCACTAAACCAAGGATCCAAGTCATAACCCCAACATCATTGATTTCCGACTTTGAAAAAGCCTCCATCTATAAGAGAGGAATCACTCCCACAATATGACCCATAATTCTTTTCCTTTGACAAATAATTGAAATTGAAACTCCCAAGCAGAATAATTTTTCCCAATGAATTTAATATGGAGCGATTCTAACTTATTTGAGGACATGATGCAACCAAGAGACAAAAATATAACCCACTACCAAATGAAATAACAGTAGGAATGGAAAAATGCAAATAAAACAAATGTCCAACTTTAGGCCCCTTAGTTCGTGTGTTCAAATCAATATCTATGTCTGCGAGTATCTCCCCCAACACTTGATTCTGCACAAGAAAACCATCACAAGAAAAACGAACATCACGTGTTATCAACCAATAGGCTTATTGATATAAGACTAGTGGAAAGCTCATGAGATAGAAAAGCATCTCTAACTGTGGAATTAACATCCCTTATAGCATGAATAGATAATTGACTACCATTAGCAATTTGAATGTGTGATGATCTATTATAAGTCCGAATATTGCTATGTGTATCATAAGAACTAGTCATGTAATTAGACGCATCCGAATCTGTTACTCAAATAATTAAAGGATAGCTGTAAATTAGGAGTAATTAGTTGACTAAACTAAGTAGACAATTACGGCACTTATAGGGATGCAATTAAGGTACCGAAAAACACCAAAAACATAATTTAAGGAGGTGGAAATATTTGACTAATGTGATGTATAGATTTTCTATATAATTGAAAGGAAATACAAGGAAAAGGCATTTAGACCAAAATTGACATGGTATTAAAGCCACTTTGATTTCCATCGGCAGAGCTTAAGTCTGAATCACTTGTTTGATTTTTTTTTTATTGCAATTCTTGGGAGAATTCTCTTTGGTATTTAGCAAGTTATTTTTTGCCATTAGTGGGTGTCGCTGCCTTCTGTGTGTCAAACCATATGGGTTTGAGCTTCTCAAGATAGGGTTTTCAGAGTTGCGCACTTTGTTTTCCTTGAAAATTTCTTATTTCGGTGTATCGGTGGTTGCTGGTGCACTCAGGGGGTGGCTGTGTGCCGATCGGCATCTTCTGTAGACGTGGGTGACTGTAGTTATCTGCTTGATCAACAACAAGATGACTCCAACGCGAATGCTTTCTTTGCCAGTTCTGTGCAGTTTTGCTCGGCGAGTTCTAGGTTTTGAGTTCATCAGCATTGTCAAACCTTAGACAAGTGTGTTTTGAGTTCATCAGCGATCTTTGTGGCATCGACAACAAGGAACGATTTTGGCGTCACTTGTTTGCTTTCTCGTTTTCGGTGGGTGATTTGTTGTGCTCGACTTGGAGTTCAAACAGAGTTCTGATCGGAATTCGGAATTCCAAATTCCGATCTCAATTCTGACTTCGGAATGGGCCAAATTAAGCCCATTCCTAAACCAAATGGTCTCAATTGGGCCATTCCAATTCTAAATAGGCTTAATTGAGCTCATTTTCCAATGTAAGCTGTGACACCTATTTATCTATTGAGAATTTGAGGTTTCACTGGTATTTAGTCTCAAACAATTAAATAAATAATACAAATTAGTAATTACAATGCTAATTGCTAAGCTTGATAGTATAATTCAAAAAATAGTCCAAGACTCTAGACTGAATAATAAAAAAAATAGTATAAAATACAAATTAAATTATTAAACCATTCACTATCATTGATAGTCTGATTCAATTGGACCCGAGGGGCTGAGATTACTAAAAAACAAAATCCACTACAGCAAAGTAATTTGTCGTTGGAACTTATACGGATTCATATATGAGATTAAGATCAAATTAAAATATATTATTATTAATAAAAATAAAAATTAACCAAACATGAAACAAGTAATCGTAAATTAGAGAAAAAATATATGCAAGCGTCAATTGCTTTATTAGTCATCGGCAAGTTTGCTTGGGTTGATAACTAGATCTGTGAAATCCCAAACAGTATAAATTAAAATTTAAATAGATTTATGAAATTATAAAAAATTAAAAAATCTTTGAAATAATTGAATAATTATATAAATTTTGTTAATTTAATCATTAAAAAAAAGGTAAATAAATTAATTGAATTTTACCTGACTCAAGCATATAGCTCACAGCATCGATGTCAATTCTTTCTAGTCCAGTAGGTACATCACTGATCCAGTTTTGTGTGCAAATGAGAGCCTCCATGGTTGACAGTGACAATGAACTTTGGTAGGCATCCAACACTCGATCTCCAATGCTAAATGCTGACTCAGATGCAACCGTAGTAATAGGAATGTCTAGCACATCTCGAGCAATACGGGAGAGGATTGAGTACTTTATGGAATTTGCTCTCCACCAAATCAAGATCTGAAATTTCTCACTAGACTACTCGACCTGCCAGTAAATATTGCTCAACCTCATTCGTACATTGCAGTGGATTTCTCGTCGACCGTGCATGAAACGTAGCATCGATGTCAATTCTTTCTAGTCCAGTAGGTATATCACTGATCCAGTTTTGTGTGCAAATGAGGGCCTCCATGGTTGACAGTGACAATGAACTTTGGTAGGCATCCAACACTCGACCTCTAATGCTAAATGCCGACTCAGATGCAACCGTAGTAATAGGAACATCTAGCACATCTCGAGCAATACGGGAGAGGATTGAGTATTTGATGGAATTTGCCCTCCACCAAATCAAGATCTGAAATTCCTCACTAGACTACTCGACCTCTGCCAGTAAATATTGTTCAACCTCATTCATACACTGCAGTGGATTTCTCGTCGACTGTGCATGAAACGATGTCATAACGTTAAAGCCTAGGGATCGACTGGCTGCATTAGCCTAACAGGTACGGGCATCTATGGCTGGTCCTGAGTTCAATCTCGAACGTGATGCACTTGCAGCTACTGAGGATGAAGCCTGGCTACTAGTGCCGTAGTGGGTGTAAAGTCGTTCAGATCTGCCTTGAGCGCTGTGCTAAACGATGTTGCCTTCACTACTCCGAGAATCTCAGTTGTCCACCATTCTATTATCGCCAACTTCAATCGGGAGTGAATGATTGGCGCTATGAACAATAATCTATTTATATTCTCAACTTGCCCCCATTATTTATCATATTTAGACTGCATATGTGATGTCATACCTGACAAATTTGATCTGAATACTTTTTCATTGTATTTCCCTTCAATTATATAGAAAAACTATACATTACATTAGTCAAATATTTCCAGCTCCTTAAATCAAGCTTTTCGGTGCTTTTCGGTGCCTTAATTGCATCTCTCTAATTGCCGTAATTATTTACTTAGTTTAGTCAACTATTTACACCTAATTTACAGCTATTCTTTAATTATTTGATAACATCCCCTCTCAAATTGATGCTAGTGGATCAAGAAGTATCAATTTGTCAATCAAGAACTGATGCCGATATTGAGAAAGCGCTTTAGTAAATATGTCTGCAGTTTGATACTCAGTGGAAATGTGAGAAAGAGTAATGATATGTTTGTCAAGGGCTTCTCGTATAGAATGACAGTCAACTTTAATATGTTTCGTACGTTCATGAAAAACTGGATTAGCAGCGATCTAAATAGCACTTGTATTGTCTGCATGAAGAGGAGTGGAATGAAGTTGAGAAAAACCAAGTTCGCCCAATAATCCACAAAGCCGCGTGATTTCTGAACAAGCGGAAGACATAGCACGATATTCAGACTCAGTGGAAGACGTAGAAACTCTGTCTTGTTTCTTACTCTTCCAAGAAATGAGTGCATTTCCTAAGAACATGCACCCACCAGTAATAGAATGACGTGTATCGGCACAACCTGCCCAATCAGCGTCACTATATCCAACCAACTGTAAGGAAGTTTCCTTAGGAAAGAACAATCTGCGTGTAGAAATGCCTTTGAGATATCGGATAATGCGGCGGACAGCAGCTAGATGAAGATGTCGAGGGGTTTGCATAAATTGACTAACTTGCTGTACTGCAAAAGAAATGTCAGGTCGAGTAATTGTCAAGTAGTTTAAGCTTCCAACTAGTTGTCGATATAAGGATGGATCTGAAAGAAGCTCTCATTCCTCCTGACAAAACTTGAGATTTACCTCCAAAGGAGTAAGAACATAGTTACCCGATTGGAGACCAGCCAATGAGATCACTTCCTGTGTGTATTTGTGCTAATGTAACAATGTACCAGACAGAGTAAATTGAACCTCAAGATCAAGAAAATACTGCAAAAGACTAAGATCTTTCATATGAAAAGATGCCTTAAGATGCAGTTGTAATTGCTAAATTAATTCAATATCAGAGCCAGTAATCACAATGTCATCAACATATACTAGAAGCAACACAATTCCTATAGAAGTTTTGCGAAGAAAAAGAGAGGAATTAAACTGACTCTGAGTAAATCGAAAGGTAAGCAAAGTAGAGTGAAATTTATCAAACTATGCACGTGAAGTTTGTTTCAATCCATATAAGGACCGGTGTAGCCGATAAACCTCTGAGGAAGGTGTAGTAAACATGCCGGGAGGTGGAGACATATAGATTTATTCCTTGAGATCTCCATGTAAGAAAACATTTTTTACATCCATCTGCCTGAGAGACCACCCTTGTGAGGCAGCAAGTGCCAAGATAGTCCTAACAGTAGTTATCTTGGCAACAAGGACAAATGTTTTTTCATAATTAATGCCGCACTCTTGACGATTCCCAAGAGCCACGAGTCGAGCCTTGTTTCTATCGAGTGAGCCATCAGATTGAAACTTAATTGATTACACCCATTTACAGCCAATTGGTTTCATATCAGATGGACAAGTCACAATATCCCAAGTGTGATTGTCTTGAAGAGCCTGAATCTCTACTTTCATGGCCTGCTGCCAACAAGCTTGAGAAGCTGCTTGAACATAAGAGTGAGAAATAGGAATAGTATCGAGAGTTGCAGTAAACGAGGTATGAGAAAACCATACCTATTAGGTATTTGTCTATCTTGGGTGGAGCACCGAGGTAGAGGAGCCACAGGATCAGGTGGTGGATCAGTGTCTGGAAGGAGCGTTAAAGAAGTTGGATGTCGTCGATGATACACCAGTCCTAGTTTAAACCGCTCAATAGAAGGAGATATAGCATCAAAAGCTGGAAGAGGAGCAATTGGAGGTCCAGAAATAACCTGAGACTGAAAGAAATATTGATTTTCAAAGAAAATCACATTTCGAGAGATTCGAATTTTGTTTGCATAAGCATCATAACAAACAAATCCTTTCTGAGTAGAACTATAACTCATAAATGCACATGTAACAGACTGAGCGGCAAGCTTGTGACGATCAATGGAAGGGAGCTGAACAAAACAAACACATCTAAAAGTATGAAGAGAGTGTTACTCAGGAGGTATGCCAAATAATCGAAAATAAGGAGAATCATAATTTAGAATAACAGTAGGTAAACGATTGATCAAATATACAGAAGTAGATACAACTTCTACCCAAAAACGAGAAGGCATGGAGGAATCAATTAAAAGAGTACGAGTAACATCTAAGAGATGACGATTTTTACGCTCAGTGACTCCATTTTGTTGAAGGGTATACGGGCAAGAACGTTGGGAAATAATTCCCTTTTGTTGGAGATAAAGTTGAAAGGATTGAGACTTATACTCCCCCCTGAGTTAGAGCGTAAGATTTTGATATAAGTACTGAATTATGTCTCAACAAGTACAACAAATTTTTGAAAGATAGAAAACACATCAACTTTAAAGTGAAAAAAATATATCCAGGTAAATTGACTATAATCATCGATAAATGTTACGAAATAACGATGTTGATTATGAGAAATAACAGGACTCACACCCCAAATATCAGTATGAGATGAACCGGAACTCACCCAAACAAATGAGAGCTCTGACAGAATACAAGCCGCTGGAAATGTAGAACACACAGAAATAGTCGATCAATCAGATAACTACACTCACCCATGTCCACAGACGATACCGATCGATACACAGCCACCCCAGTCTCAAGAAGCTCAAACCCACAAGGTTTGGCACGCAGATGGTAGCGACACCCACCATCGGCAAGAAATAACTTGCTAAATATCAAAGAGAATTCTCCCATGAATTGCAATAAAAAATAGCACGAGTGATTTAGACTTAAGCCGACGGAAATAAGAGTAGCTCTGATACCATGACAAATTTGGTCTGAATACCTTTTAATTGTATTTCCCTTCAATTATATAGAAAAACTATACATTACATTAGTCAAATATTTCCAGCTCCTTAATCAAGCTTTTGGTGCTTTTCGGTGCCTTAGTTACATATCTCTAATTGCCGTAATTATTTACTTAGTTTAGTCAACTATTTACACCTAATTTACAGCTATTCTTTAATTATCTGATAACAATACCAAATAATAGTCCGCTCGGGTCAGCGCAGCCTTCTTTCAAGTGATGGTGTAGCATCGAGATCTTACTAAACCACATGTTTGCTATCACATATGCGGATCTAGATACCCGCATCGTGATGTCATAGAAGATATGTAAAAAGCTGACAAACTCGGATACATGTTGCCAATCCGTGCTGTCTGGCGGACTAAGCCCCCTTCCATTAGGCTTCAGCAGGGCATACCTCAAATTCCCATCCTCAATCTCTAACTGCTCAAATGCATTCTGGTACTTTAGTGTCACATCCAATATCAAATATGTGAAGTTCCATCGACTAGGAACATCCAAGTACAACATTTTTGAAGACTCGACGCCAACTTGTTTTGTTATTGCCTTGAACTTTCGCAACCTTTGGGGAGAAGCCCTCACATACCGCACAATGTTGTGGACTTTCTTGATGGAGTCGTCCACATCTTTCAATCCCTCACCTGTTTCATCATTGAAAAATGTCCAATTACCATAACAATATAAAAATTAAAAAATAGTACTATTTTCGAAAACTTTAATCATAAATATATTAAAATTTAAAATACAAAATCAAAACTAGAAAAGCTCACCAACAATAAGGTTGATTATGTGAGCAGTGTATTGAATGTAGATATACTGGTATTTTTAATCACATCGTCTCTCGCTCTCGTATTCCGCATAAACCATTCGATAGCAGTCTCATTGGCACTAGCATTGTCAACTGTAATGCATAAAAGTTTTTGGATGTCCCAATCCAGCAAACAATCATCTATCTTGCCCTTATCGATGCACCTTTATGGTCAACTATTTTTTTAAATCTAATAATCATCTTTTTAAGATTCCACTCATGGTCAATGTAGTGTGCTATGATACACATGTACGAGATATTCTGTACAGACGTCCATGTGTCGATTGTAAATGACACTCTCTGGCCAGTAGTGGTGAACATCTTCTTTATCTTTGCATCTTTCCGCAGATGTATCTTCATACAGTCGCACATCAATGTATAACGGGATGGAAGTGGGAATGGTGGCTCAAGCAACTTCACAAAATAGCGGAATCATTTATTCTCAACCATGGTAAAGGGCATCTCATCTTGTATAATCATCATTGCAAGCGCCTCATGGTACATCTTCTCGCTATATTGAGGGACCACCAAGTTCTTTGTCTGTGTCCCTGTCCCATCAGTGGCTGTAGAAGTCTCGTAGCTAAGATTAGTCTAAGTCCTACCTACTACTGCGTTTAATAATTTATTATAAACATTGGTTTTAAGTGAAAATTAAATGGGATTAATATTAAATGAACGAATCAAGTAGCATACATATGAGCTTATGGCCCTTTGGGATTAGTCTGAGTATTTGACACTAACCTCTTGATGCCATTACTTTTGCTATTTGGTATTGCTGACAACCGTTCATATGTGATGATAGACAAGTGGTGCCTTGTCTTTTTGAATGACACCCAACTTGAGCGCCACAATGATTGCATTCAGTCTGTGGCTTATCCGGATTCCCACCCTCAACCTTCGTGAAATTTTCCTATGTTCATGATCTTTTTTTATTTGATCATGGACGGGGTGGCCTCGCAGTTGTAGGGTGTAGTGGTACATCCGGATCCTGTACCAGATCGTCCCGACGACCCATCTCCTCCTCCTCCATAAACTGATCGAGATTTTCCACTTCTAATTCTATATCGACTGGAAGTGGAAATCCACTACTAGTACACGAGGTTTGTGCTCGAGTGGGGCTAGGTACTAGACTCTGAGTTTGACTCGGTGCTGCTGCTTGGGACGCTGACGGAGTCCTGGCATCCAGAGTCTCATATGGAGTTGGAGTCCCACTGGTACTATATGAAGGATCCATCTGTTATGTAGACCTGAAATTCAATTATAACAATATAAAAAATGTTAGTAAAGATAAATTTATATACAAGTTTATCTATAAACTTATAAAGCATAAGTCAACTTACGCCGCTAGCTATATATGTTTGATGAAAGAATATCAGTTCAAAATCATGTAAAAGAGTCAAAAACCATACTAGTTTATCATTTTTTTTATAGCTAATAGCCTTATATAATTATATATATTATAATTTATATATAGGTCCTGTGTTGATCATTATCCACTAGTTTTTATACTAGTAGTAACTCTTTAGATATTAGGTGTTTGGTTTGGTAGATGTCATGTAAGCCTGGCATTATATTCCTTTCTTGTGAGAAAAGCAATGGCTAAAGGCAAAAGATGGGAACCGTTCGCCCATTAGGAAGAAAAACAATCACAAAAGGCAAAGAAAAAAAAAGAGGGGGGAATAGAGGGGACAAAGTGGAAGGATGTTGATCCCATCACATAAACTTTAGTAAAGAAAAAAATTATACCCATTTGACTTTCTTATAGCTCATCATACACTATTGATTGTACTATATACATATATATATATTAATATATATAAACATGTAATATATATGTTTTGCTCAAAGATGACTCATAAGAGACCCCATACATTCTCAAGTCTTGTTAGCTTCTTTTTTCTTTTCTAAATACCAAATCCCAAATTAAACATAACCTCTTAAACTTTTTATGATCTTGAACTAATCAATGAATCATAGTACATTTCTTCTTTTTATTTTCAATATAATCATTCTTATACCATCCAACCCTCAAAGAAAATATATATATATATATATATATATATATTCTTGATATTGAGGGAATATCTTAAGTAATCATATTGGATAGTCTAGATCAAGATTCTTTATTGTTCTTATCCTAATTTTATAATCTAAAATAAGAAATATAGCACATACCATTCAGAAAAAGCATCTATTCATTTCAGGTTGTGTTTAAACTATCAGCACCTTGATTGTGGCCCTTCCTAGTTCCTTCACCATATTTATATTGTGTTAAAATAGAATGTTATGAAACCCAACTTTTCTAAATTTTAATCCAAATTTAGAAAACTAAACTGTTTTTTCCCTCTCTAAATACATTATATAATCTCATAAACTACTTTGAAGCAAATACCATTTAGTAAGCAATTTTAGCCTTATGTAACTATGTTACCGTTTTGCTGTAATTTTCTAGGTTGGATTTAGCTATCCCATTGATCAGGAGGACACCTACCTTAGCAAACAGTTTAGAAGCCATGCCTGCCATGTGTTTCTTGCATGATGCCATCTACCAATACCAATTTTAGCACCCAATTAATTATTATCCATTTATTGGGTTAAAACCTTCTCAAAACCCATAAATATTTTTGATGTAGAGTTAAAACTTAAGAGTATGCTTCTTCAGGTGATTTACTGCCATTCTTTTCTCTTTTCTTTTCTTTTGAATTGTTCTTCCCAATCTTCTCCACTCATAACATTGGAACTTTTATCATGTGATAATCATGTTTGCATTTATTAAGCATGGATTTCAATAAGCATGACCTGATTCAAACCTATTAGCTTATACCAAACCTAATAAGGGTAGAGATCCACTTAAATACAACATTAATAAAATTCCACTTCATTAAGGCATTCGCACAAACATCTTGCACACACTTAAATACAACATGAAATCCAACCCATAAAATAGTTGCCTATTTCCTCCATACAAAATTAATACAACAGAAAACAATTAACACAATCCAACCTCAATTTCGAAGATTAAAATTGAAAATAAAATTCCTATTTTGAAACCCTAAAAAGGCTAAAATTTAGGACTATTACCGATTAAAAGGGGGGATTTCTCCTAGGCAATGACGGAGCGGAGCAAAATGTGACTCGAAGACGGCTGCGTCATGACTGGAGAAGTAGGGAGCTAATTTCTTGAAGACGGGAGAAGATGAAGTGGAGCTGGGCTGCTGGGGCAGGAGACTGGAGAACAAAGTAACCGAAGCGGAAGAAAGAAGAGAGAAGGGAGAAAGAGAAGAGAAAGAAGGGATCCAGAAGGGGGAGGCGAGTAATAACAAAACGGCGTCATTCCTAATTAATTGGAACGGCGTCGTTTCATTTAAAAAAAAAACCCACGTCGTTTTGCATCTATTTTTTTGTTTTTAAAAAATCGGAGTTCGGAGTCGGAAATCGGAGCAATCATCTACTCCGACTCCGGTTGCAAACTCCGACTTCAGAGTCGGAACATTTCCGACTCTGATCGGAGTCGGAATCGGAGCGGAAATCGGTCGAAAATCGAAATTTTTGCCCACCCCTAGTTGACAGTATGAAACCTGTCACCCACTGATGGAAAAAAAAAAGTCTCTAGGAAGAACCGAAATTGTGTTTTAAGTGTTGGATCTGAAGCCATGTCAAATTGGATTGAATACCTCCTTTGTGAGGATTTCATTTCATCATATAGGCGCTGCTGTGCATGATTCAAGGCTAGAATCAAGCCTATTTACAGCAATCAAATCTGTCTACGAAAGGAAACTAGGAATATTTACAAGATCTGTCTAAGTGGAAGCATTACAATTTATAGACAGATTAGGACAGTCATGGATGCCATATATGTAAATCTAAATAAGGTTGTGGATGCTGTATACAGAAATCTAAATAAGGGAGGTCATGGATGTTGTGGGGTTGAAACATATCCTGCTGTCATGCAGTACTCATCCTTTTATTTCTGGTATTCAACATTTTAGATCCTTATTTGTTATGGTTCAGAGCATCCTCTTTCACCGACTCAAACAAGAAGAAAATACTTTATGAGAACCTCCCTGACAGGGAGCTGTTTTCATATTCATTTCTTTCAGTACCCTCAGGTACTTCATTTCCTCAATCGTCCTCTTCAACCAGCCACTATCTTTGGAATCAATGAAGAAAATGGGATTCCTTTGCACTTTTGGTCTCCTCTCTTCTAATTCATGATTGAATTCCCCATAGAACTGGGCCATATCTTCTTTAACCTCCAACTTTGGTCTCCTCTCTTCTGTCACCATTAAAAGTGACAGAAAGAGGATGGCTTTCAAATATTTCCAAAGCAGCCTAATCTTGGACTGAATATGGAATAGAGTAGTAAAGAAACATAGTCCTAGCTGATTTATACAGTCAGATTGATCTTATTTCAAAACCAAACTATAATTAATTATAAGATCACCAATCTCTTCCCAATATTTTTCAGGGTATAGTAGTTCAGTTCTTTGAAATCTTTAGTATGTATGCTTGTCTGATACATTGGTATGTGTATAATCAGTATTAGTTTTTTGAAATTCCAAATACTAATTCTCTTTTCATTTTTTTCGTAAATGTATCTAGCACTTATTTGACACACTTTTATTTGTATGAAGTGTTTCCTTTATAAAGTGTGGATGCATGTAATCGGGTTTAGGACTGTTGTGATTGTGCAGCAATTATGATGAATATATGGAATAATCAAAAGAAAGCAAGAGAAAAATAATACAAAAATTTATGTAGTTCAGCGATGTGTCTACATCTACGGGAGCGAGTGGCGGAAATTTCACTATCATTCAAAATAGAATTATATCATATATATTTATACTAACGCTAAGTGTACGGACGTATTTAATAAAATTTTACAAAAATACCCCCTTATTGTACCGCGGGGGCATTTCCCCTGCACCCCCCAACTAATCAGCATCCCAAAATAAAATATCAATTTCACAAGGCAGATGTCGTCGCTAGTTTTGGCATCTGCCATCTTGTCATTGTATACTCATCAGATATGAGTCACATACTCCAACAATGACATATTTGACACTTTCGGTGTGATTGATGCCCCTTTTTAATGAATAGTTCCTTTCTCTATTTATCTACAACTAAGTTACAAAATTGAGAGTTTATATATTTGAAAAAAAATTATATTTGAGGATTAGATGCATTTATTTTTTATTTGTCTATGTTTGTGTGTGTGTGTTTCTGTATACATGTATGTTTATCCGCCTTTTTATCACGTCTATGCCATTAAGGTAATTATGTAATGTATGTCTCTATCTTATTCCTCTAGCATTCATATATCAATGTGCATACTGTTTCTGTGTTTCATGGTTTGAAATGAGCATTTCGGCATTGGCATACATGACTGTTGTTAAGTTACTATGCATTTAGTTTGAGCAATATTTTCAGCTGTACATCTGTGAATTTTGAGCAGGTCTGCAATATGATCGTGAATGGCTTCTTAAAAGCTTAACTGGTGATATTCTTACACAGAAGAAGGTGATTTTTTTTTTTTTCTTTTAGTGGGTATATAGTTTTATATACGAGAAAATATATATACAGACTGGTGACCTTGAGGTGCCTAGTCCTTGTGCCCCAGGAATGACATGATAGAAAGTTATAACCTGAGTGAATTAAGACACCAGTTCATAACTGTAGGCTGTATACATAGAATACTCAAACTTCAGAATACTGGAATGAACCAATTCAATTGTTCTTTTATAAAACATGCTGAAGTTTTTTTATAGTTTAATTGAAGTGAAAAATTAAAAGAAATGTATTTATGATTATATATGTTTTAGATTACAGTTGGGGGAAAATTGGAAAATTTTAATAGGTCTTGAAGAACAATACCATCAAATTGAACTGAGATTTTTACGATGGAGAGTAGAACACTTGTGGTGTGGTCTTGGGAGGAGAGAGAGATAGATAGAGGGGAAAATGCATAAAAAAGCAGGGTTAGTTTTTTTCTTTTTTTTGGCAAAGAGTTAGGGTACATGTCAAAGAGTGACCCCTCCCCAAGCTTATTAATAGCCTTCACTTATAGCAAAGGAATACCATGATAATAATCTAAACGCCTGAGGGTTTACAAATTCATCAATAAGACCACTCCCAGGTGCACAAAAAATTCTTAATAGAACCAAATAAAATAATATAATAAAAACCAGTTCTAAACAAAAATCCAAATAAACAAAATAAAGATTTAACATCAAATATAAGGAGTTCTCAATTTATCCATACGAATTAAACCTCGAAGACGTCCTTGCAAAGCTCCATGATTCATAAAATCTAAAATGATGGATTGCTTCCAGGGTTGTGGGTGAGAGCCCACACAGCCCAGCCCCCTCTTTTACCAAGAAATCTGTAGCCATATTTGCTTCACGAAAAATATGTCAAAAACGAACATTAAGGTCTCAAACAATCTTCTTAATCTCCTCCCAAAAGTCCCATAAGAACCAATACTTACATACCCCTGAAGCTAGCCATCCAACAATGACGCTAGAATCAGATTCTACCATGAATTCTTTTAATCCCAATGTACGACATAAATGAAGACCATCAAGTAGGGCTCTACATTCTACGATAGTATTAGTTGCATGGTCATACGTATGTGCAAAACCAGCAATTACTTTGCCTTGTGAATCCTGAATAATGCCTCCTCCACCTGAAAGTCCCAAATTCCCACACGAACCTCCATCTACATTTAGTTTTAAAACTACCCACCTTTTGCGGCCACCAGGAAATTGCTCTAGGCCTCTTGTTAAGAACTGGAATAGTCGGACAATCTAAATCCCACATAACTATCCAATCATGGGCACCCATTTTATGGAACTTATGCAATTTAGAAGATATGTCTCTAAGATTGATCTTCACAAACTAAATAATTGACTTAACATTGAATTTTGTATCTTCCATTCTTGCTAAGCATCTCGCCTTCCAAAGAGCCCCAGAAATTTAGTGAATATGGTGTTCTGATTAAGCATTTGAGGGGTGTCAAAAAAAAAAAACCACAGTCGTTCTGGAACGGACAACAATCTCGAATAATCATTATTAATATGATGAATATTCTCATATGGAATATTAGAGGTATTTGTTCATTGAAAGCTAAATTGCGATGTATTTTAAATAAACACTGGCCTTCGGTGGGAGCTTTATTAGAACCTTTTCTTTCTTTTAATAAATGTCCAAGATATGCAAGATGGCTGCGTCTCCCAAAATTTCGTCATAATGTGAATAGTGGTGGGAAAGTGTGGCTCTTTTGGGCGGAGGGAAACGATTTTCAGTTGGTTTCAACCATGGATCAAGCTTTGTCAGGCTGGTTTTCTTATGGAGGTGATCGGGTGTTTGCTAGTTTGTGTATGCAAGTTGTTTTCAACGTCAGCGCAGGAATTTATGGAGTTATCTCTTTGATTTAGAGGTTGATGAATGTCCTTGGTTTTTAGCTGGAGACTTTAATATCATCTGGTCGGAAGCTGAAAAAATTGGAGGTATCTTCTGATCTTCTCATCCTATTCTTGAGTTTAATAATTGTCTCCAACAGTGTGGTCTGTGGATCTATCATCAAGTGGTCAACGTTTCTCTTGGTGTAATGGGAGGCTAGGGGGTGGAAGAATTTGGGCTAGATTGGATAGAATTTTGGTGAATCCAAAATTTTTGTTGTGATTTATGGAAGCAAGGATGATGTAGGATTTATCTAGAACTTCCTCTGACGATAGTCCAATGATTACTCAGCTAGAAGTTGAACGTCAAAATGGTCCTCGGCCCTTTAGATTTCTACAAATGTGGTGCACACATGAGAATTTTCTATCTGTGGTTAGAGATTCTTGGATGTAGGATGTTACTGGATGTCTTATGATTAAACTAAGTGTGAAATTGAAGCAATTGAAGCAAGTCAGTTAAGTGGGATAAAGAGGTGTTGTGGGAGATATAGATGCCCAGGATAACTAAAAAGATAGCAAAACTTGGATACAAAGATTTCACTCAAAGTCTTGGGGTTTTTCTATAAAATAAAACAGTGGATTACAAAGATGAGTTAAACAGAGGAGTTACCTAGATGTAACAAACTCTCTCACAAATTAACAAACTCTATCTTAAAATATCCTCACTTGGCACTCTATTTTAACACACTAAAATAGAGCTCCCCCCCACATACATCAATAAACTAGAGGAAGTTCTATATATAGGCAAAAGGAGAGAGGGTTATGGCCGGCCATTCAAAATTACAGCTGTTGACAGCCAATATACAGCCCATTTACAGCTCATGACAGCTTATGCACCACTTGACAGCTTATGCACCACTTGACAGCCTTGACAGCCCATACGTAGCCCTTAACAGCCTTGACAGCCCATATACAACCTTTGACAGCACATATACAACCCTTGACAGCCTTGCTTGTGAGTTGGCGGCATCAACAAGTCAAATATAATGGCTGCCAACTTATCTTCTAAAGATTTCTTAGAAGAATTTACAATTTGTCTCCATCTCTATCAAGAGGAATTTAGCATAGTTGATTCACACTTAAAAATATTGAAGAAGAGCTTGAGGCCTTGGAACATACGGTGATAACAAATTTCTCTATTGAAACAGAAGAGGCATGGTTGAAATGTAAACAAAATCATCTTCTTTATCTATTAGAGAAGAAATCTTGGGATGTCAAAAATCAAGAATAAAGTGGCTCTTGGAGGGAGACTCTAACACCGCTTTTTTCCATGCTTCGATGAAGTGCAAAAAAAAGAATACAGTGATTGATAAAATGATACTTGAAGATGGTCGCATGTTAAGCTCAGCTGAAGAAGTTCATAAAGGGGCGGCCGATTTTTTCCAGGACCTACTATCCACGCAACCTGTTAATATAGATGAATCTGGTATGAATTTGATTTTGCCTATCATTTCGGATGCAGAAAATTTATCTATGTGCAGTTCCTTTGATGGAGGAGGTGAAGGAAGCATTATGGTCGATCCCTCAAGATAGTAGGCTAGGACCGGATGGTTATTCGTAGGGCTGTAAATGAACCAGGCTACTCGTCAGCCCGCTCGGTACTTGCTTGGTTAAATTTGAATCGAACTCGACTCGTAAAAAAAAAAAGTTGCTCGTGAAAGCAGATATCTACTCAATTAATAAATGACACATACCCGACAAAACTTGAGTCGACTCGGCTAAGGCTCAATAAGGCCTGCTCGTTTATGCTCGACTTGATTAAAATTCACTTATATATTGATAAATATATACACATATATATGTTATATATAAGTATTGCTAATAATATAAGTATAGCATTTTTATAATTAAATGTACAATATGTAATCTTATTACTTATATCTATATGATAAATATATTTCATAGTTATATTTTATAATTTGTACAATAATTAGTTTATAAAATTTAATTATTTCATATATTAGTACATGAGAAACATATGAAATATGTATATGCTATCATATTATGTATATTTATTAATAATATATATAAGCATATAACATATTGTTATGATAAATAGATATCAACTAGTTAGATATTAAATATTAGTTTTTTATTAATTAATTTTTATTAATTTTAAATTTTATTCAAAAAATTAAGAAATAATAATAATAATTCGAGCTCGAGCTCGGCTCAACTCGAATTCATTTGTGAGACGAGCTCAAGCTCGAGCTTGGGTTGAAAATTTGGTTTATTGAGTCGAGCTCAAGTATTTGAGTCGAGCTCGAGCTCGGCAAGTCAAAACTCGGCTCGGCTCGGCTCGTTTACAGCCCTAGAACTTATTCGGCAAGTTTTTTTCAACATTGGGACATTATTAAAGATGATTTGTTGAATATGGTTATAGAGTTCTTTGAGGGGAAGCCGCTATCCACCTTCTTTGGATATATGGTGTGTCTAGGTGATATTAGTTTTTGGTATGATAACTGGTTGGGAGAGGGAGCTCTTGCCAATACAAACAGGCTGCAAACTCTGGTTAATACAGATTGTATGGAAAAGATTTTAGAATGGAAGGGTAGAATAAGAGAAGGAGACGACATTCTGATCTGGCAGCCAAAGTCGGATGGAAGCTTCTCGACTAACTCAAGCTGGCAGTTAATCAGAAATCAGGGAATAATATGTGATTGGAGGAAATGGCTTTGGCATTCATGTGTTCCAAAAAAATTGTCGTTTATTTGCTGGAGGGCCTGGAGAGCTGTGTTACCAGTGGATGAGGTGATTACCAAGCTTGGGATACCTTTGGTATCCAAATGTAATTGTTGTGATGATCCTAAATTGGAAACGATAAATCACGTGCTGTGTGAAGGGAATGTGGCCTCAAAAGTCTGGAATTATTTTGCTTCTTTGTGTGGAGTTAGACTACCTCAATTTCGGATACGGCAAAGTTTAATTTATGGTGGTCTTGAGCATCAACATCATCACAAGTTGGGATGTGCTGCGGTCTGCTACCCATTTTAATCACAGGGGCTTTGTGGAAATCTCGGTGTGCTGCAAGAATGGAAGATGTACAATCAAATTGGCAGGGAGTGGTGCGAGTTGTGAAAACTATGTTGTTAGATATTTTTTCCAAAGCGAGAAAGTTCAAGTCGGTGGCTAAGAATGATCACAAAATTCTGAGAGTTAAATTGTCCTTTGGCGTCGATTACTACAAGAAATCCTAAAGCTGTGTTATGGAATAAACCGAATAGAGAATTTATTAAACTAAATGTTAATGGAAGTTCGAATGGAAACCCAGGTAATGCGGGTGGGGGAGGTGTTCTTCGAGATGCAAGGGGTCGATTTATAGCTGGGTTTGCAAATTATAATGGCATTGCGACGAATAATATCGCTGAAGGAAGGGCGTTACTTGATGGCCTGAGATTAGCAAATCAGCTTGGTCTAAAAAATATTATAGTTGAATCAGATTCTTCGGTGGTGGTGGGATGTATTAAATCGGGTATTTGTAATTTTTGGTACATGTGGGATTTTTGGGAAGAGATCAAAGTATTGTTTCGGAATCTCCATTGCACAATATGTCATATGTTTAGAGAAGGAAACATGGTTGTGGGTTTTTTAGCTAAAAAGGGTGCAAGGAATAATGTTATGCATTTTCATGGTTCTGAAAATGGTCCAGGAAAACTTCAGGGGCTGCTACACACTGATTATTGGGGTCTGCCTTTTCTTTGTTGCTGATTCATTGTTGATTCTTTTAATTGTAAATGTCTGGTTCTTGTCTATAGGCTAGTTTAGATGGCACCCATTGCTTGGTTTAAAATTTTTTTGATCCTTTGGTTTGTTTTATTGATTATCTGTAAATTCGAAGGGTCCCAATTGGTTATCACGGTATTCCTCTGCTATAAGTAAGGATTTTATTAATAAATTTGGGTTGTGGTCACTATTGGACATGTGATCACCATCTTTTTGGGAGAAAAAAAAAAAGATTCTGCATTAATGACTAAAATGAGCCCAACAAGCATTACAAGTCTAGTTTGTGAGGAGAATTTTTTCGTAAAGAATCTTCTGACTGGCCAATGATCCTTATTTTCTGTTGTTTTTAACTTGCTTAAACCTCCACCAATGTATTTTAAGAG
This sequence comes from Platycarya strobilacea, assembly GCA_036898215.1. Lineage (NCBI taxonomy): Eukaryota > Viridiplantae > Streptophyta > Magnoliopsida > Fagales > Juglandaceae > Platycarya > Platycarya strobilacea. Next base: position 32,226,973 of record CM072549.1, on the reverse strand, counting down.
GTCTAAAGGTTGGTTTCGCAACACAACTGTTCTCAAGTATACTCAAATATTCTCATATGTTTCCTTCCCAAATATCACTCAAACAGAAAAAACTTTCAATTTCAAATCTTCTACTCTTGTATCAAAACGTTATCAAATAATTACAACTATCCCAAACTCTAAAAAAACACACAAAATAATACTACTTTTTCAAATCTAAAAAAATAACACTAAAAAATAAGCAGTGTAGCACAAGTTTGTCCTGATAAAGAACATTTTTTTTCCATTCGTTTTTTTCGTATTCTTAAATATTTTTAAAAAAGAAAAATCACAACATTATTGAAAAAACACTTTCTTACTCACTAAGTAAAAAATTTAAAAAGAAATTGTATTGGGACAAATACATGGGTGATTTAGCATCTGTTAAAAAATTATATTGAAACTATTTCTTAACTTTATAATATTATATTCAATTTTTTCTCTCCTTTCCCAAAACCCTATAAAACATCTTAAGTCAAACCATTTTACTACTATTCACAGATATACTGAGATATTCTAAGAATCCAAAGCTGCTCTAAATGTTGACTAAAGATGTTTTTTTGCATCTAATATCATTAGAATAATTTATATGCATATAGTGACAAGAGTATTTGGAGGTTATTGAAGTATTGCTCACTATTATTCTTATTATAATTATTTTTGTTACATCAAGCTACTGAATTGACTGAAAGAAGTGGCATATTTCCCCAGTTTTCTGTCATGCACTGAATGCTAAGTCCACAAGTTCCGTGAATAAGATTGTCTTATGTTTGCCATTTTTTTTTTTTTTTTTATTTCAGTTATGTAGCACTTGACCTCATGTTTGGGCTGGCCTTCTCCTTTTGTGCTCATTGAAACTTGTCGGTGAACATTAATGACTTAGTTCAAGATGAAAGATCTCATCTTTGTCAACATGTTGAACTGGAAAAGCGGGGTAGACCGTAGGATAGATGATGCTATTAGGATTTCTCACCCTGCATTGCGCATTGTTAGATAATCCATCAAAAAGTAATTGTTCTTTGACAGATAATAATTGTTTACTTGAAAGACTTCCATTCCTGATTGTTAGATAGTTCAGGTTAAGTTTTAATCTGTATGACTTGGATTTTTAGGTTCCTGAAATGGGCCTTATAAGTACTTCAATTGACCTCCATCAAGGAATGCTGTTTGTAGAGTCACCACGTTGCAAAGAGAGACTGCAGATTAACTTTAAATCAAATACATGTAATGGGAGTACTGGAGAAGACTTTCACATACATGGCCAGAGGTGAGATATGATATACATGATAGTCATATTTCCTGTTTCTTTTGTTTATCGATAAAAAAGGAAGGTTATATTCCAATTTCGAGTTGAATTAAAAAGCAATTATCACAAGCATAGGTTTTTTAATCCAATCACTTTCCTAATCCAAAAAATTTTCTAATCCAACCAGTTTCCTAATCTGGCAACTTTGCCATCTGAACTAGTTTCCTAATCCAGGCAGGGTTGAATTTCCTTTTAACCTTCATTTTAATACTATCAAAGGAACCATAATTAGATTTAGTTATTTAAGTTTTGTAAGGATCCACAAAAATCCTGACTCACATCTTTGCCTATATTTCAAAAAGACTAGTCAATGTCACAAATGGAACTCATTGAAATTATTATAGAACCTCGTTCTACCTGGTAAGGAACTGATTTAATACTTGGCACTCTGCAACTTTTCATAATTACTCACCTCTATAATAGCTTTTCCACCTAATGTAAATGACATGGAAAATGCTAGTGACATCTATGCTATAACCTCAAAAAGACTAATCAATTTGGAGCTTTCATATGGTCATGTATATAGCGCAGTTTCACCAAATAAGTAGTCAATGCGGGACCTAGCATCCATGATTTCTTTTTATAACTTACCTATGCTCTTTTGGATATTCATAATCCCAATGTGGGATTGGGTGTTAGAAACTCCTCTTAACTTCGTGATGACCTTGTCATGGCCATATATACAATGATCCAAAATCAAATGGTTGGTCTTACTAAGTGGCTCTGATATTTAAATGTAATGACCCAAAAAAAGCTCTGAGGTCAACTCTGATGCTAGTTGTAACGACCCATGGAAAGTCTCAGCCACATCTGAGCTTATACCTGAAAATAATTGGTAAAGGTTCTGATTAAGAACTCTTAGGAATCATTATATGCACTTTTATTAGGCTTGCCCATGTTGAAATCTTTGATTTTACCAATCTCATTTTAAAACCAAAAGAAATTAAAATGAAAGATAAATTGATCCTTCTAATTTTATCATTGTTTCGAAATATATTTGAAGTATCACGCATTTATATAATCCTATTTTAAATACAGTGTTTTTCTGAACATTGTATACAAAATGCATTCAATTCCTTTTATACATTGTCTTCATTGTATTAAGTTCTCACAGTTGCAGTCAAATTGTTGTGTTGGTTAGATATGAAGGCTGGAATTACAACAACGAAGTAAATATTTGGTTTAGCCAAGCGGTTGGTCGACCTTGCTGTCTATTGCGGTGTTCAATGTCCAATTATTGCTTGAATAATAGCAGATGTGTGGGAATATGTAGAGATGTCCAGAGCAGATTGAATTTTGTCAATGAAGCTCAGTTCTTATTAATATCCAAGGAGAGCGTATCTGACCTCAATGACAGATTAAACTCAAGTATGTATTTGTATTATATTGACTGTTGTACGAGTCAATTAAATCTGTTACCTTCTAGTTTTCTATAAGAAAATATTTTAGTCACAAATGGATTATACAAAAGTAAACGCACAAACTGATGTAGTATGTCAGATTGTAAAGTTACTTTTATTATAAAGTAGATCTAACGGATTCCATGAAGTCACATTAGTTTGTGGATTTACTTTTTGTAATCTCTTTGTGTCTGTAGCAGTTCTCTACAAAAATGCTCTCTCTTTATTTTTTTTTTACACCTAGGATGCTTAGAAATTACTTGAGGATGTATAATATATAGACCTTCCCTTGAAAGTATTGCATTAGTCATTCAATCTAGAAACACTCGTACCCTGACTTTTAGAGTGTGAAACCTCTTACTATAGATTAGAAGTTATATAAATTATTTGAAAAGTTGATTAGGACTGAGCCAAGATTAGGCAAAAGTTGGATTAGCAGAAAATATATTGGTAAATTAAAATTTTATTTAGTCAAGTAAATAGCCATTGCCCAAGTACGTAGGAAGTACATGAAAAAGAACACCTAGTTACCAGTTAGGAGTTAAAAAATTATACAAAAAATCTTGAAGACTAGTTCCATTGAATTCGATAACAGAAGCCCATAGAAATAAGGTGTGGAAAAAGAAACTCTTAAGTTCATCTAAAGAACGCTCCCTATCTTCAAAAATTCCGGTCCTTCCTTTCAAGCCAAATTCACCATAAAGGAATCATTCTCCATACAACAGCCACATGGAGGTTGCCTTGAAGACCTTCCCAACAAGCAAAAAGATCCACCACCCTCCTATGCATTGCCAATGCAAGTCCAGTCCTGCTAACAATCTTGTCCCATAACACCCTCCTTGGCACCACACAGTGCAATAATAAATGATTCACAAATTCACCACTTTTTTTACACATAGGCACCAATCTATATCAATAAGTCCACGCTTTCTAAAGTTTTCCGTAGTCAAGATTTTCCCAAGAGAGGCATCTCAGCTGAGAAAAGCTATTTTGAAGGCACCTTACTCCATGCATTTCCAAGGAAAAAGAAAATGGCTTTGATGGGACAACTTGTACAAACATTGAACTTATTTTCATTATGCCTCCAAAGCATCATGTCTACCTCAATACTACCAATGCTCATAATGTATAACAAGCTGAAAAGCTCAGAAATAGCTCTGATTTCCCAATCCTAGGCAGCTCTGAGAAAACAAACGTTCCACTGAGAAGAGCCATTTGAGATGTCCAGAAGATCACTGATGCCTCCTAATCAAGAGCAATCTAGAAAAGGAAGAAAATACGTTCTTGAGGGTGAGATTACCGCACCAGGTATCATGCCAAATGCAAATCTAATATGACTGATCCTCGATCCGTCTCCAAATGCAAATCTAATATGACTGGAACAACCACCCCCCCCCCCCACCACAAACCCCTTCGTGCAAAAAAAAATCCTTGTGTTGTGATGCACTGAAAATGTTCCTTTAGACTGTGAGCTGTATAAGAGAATACTAAAATTTGAGCCATAGAAAATTTTACATGGCTGGACTTTTTCTATATTTGGAACTTTTGTAACATTTGGTGCTAGAAATATTCTTGAATTGTTAAACATACGGTAGCAGAAATGAAAAACAGTGCTATTGGAGTTGCAGTTCAAATCAACCCAATGAGATTTCGGCCCAATCTTGTCATATCTGGAGGCGAACCATATGCCGAAGATGGATGGAGAAATCTTAAAATTGGAGACAAGTGTTTTACGGTAAGTTCTTGTAACTTTGAACTGTAACCATGGTGGCTTCTATGTGTCCTAACACAGAGAACAAAGAGTTAGCTAATTCCTGTCATAAACGAAACTTTAGCCTTGTTATGTTGTTCAGCATTAAAGTTGTAATCTCATCTTTCTATACCTTCTTCACTTATACAATGTAATAAATTTGTAGCATCCATTCCAACTATTATTGAATATTTATTCGTGTTATTCTACCACAATCTTGTTCACATTTTGTGGTGTTTACTTGCTGCATACATCATTAAAAGTTGATATAAAGCTTTTCAAGTTTTATTGGTAGTGAGTGTTTTGGCCTCATTTTTTTGTTCTTCTAGCAGAAAAAGGGGACAAAAATCTTGTTGATGGGAAACTATTTGTTGCTAGAAACCTCATAATGCTAAGAATATCGTTATATCTTAAAATGAGTACAAGGAACCTTATGAAGCCAAAAATAATTGCAATCAAAATCATATATACTTGAATGTCAGAAGGAATATGAAGTGTGTGCACTTTTCACATTCATAAATTTTTCATTTGTCATCCCTGCCTCTTTTTCTCAGTCACTGGGTGGATGCAACCGCTGCCAGATGATTAATCTTGTTAATGAAGGTGGACAAGTGCAGAAGTCAAATGAGCCTTTGGCTACTTTAGCATCGTATAGGAGAGTGAAGGTCAGCCAGAATAGATATTTGAATTTTGATACTTGGTTGATTTTTGTTTCTCTATTCTTAGTGTACGTAACATTGAACTTTTACATTGAGGCAGGGTAAGATTCTATTTGGGATTCTGCTGAGATACGAGACTGCGGATGTAGAGCAGGAAAGTAATTCATGGCTTCAAGTAGGACAGGAAATACATCCAAATTCCTTTTAAATTTGAAGGATAAGGGTGAAAGGTGTATTAGTTTTATCTGACGGGTGTTACTGATCTGTTTTGGGAACTTTATGAGGGCATTAACAGTTATATCCACAAATTTGCAGTAAAAAGGTTGGAAATAGAATACTAGTCCTATATTTAAATTATTCAAATAAAGTATTCAAGTTTATACAGGATATTCATTCTTAAGCCAGTTGCAGTCTCCTAGGAGAATAGGATACAAGATGATATTCTTTTGAACTTAGTGCAATAATGGCTCTAGTTACATCTCTGAATTATTTACACCCAAGGTTTATACAACATAGCTTATTTGAACGTAGTTGCCAAATGAAGGCTCTGTATATTTCATGTGGATCATGCCCTACAGAATCAATTTTTTTTTAATGTTCTTTTTACCAAGAAATTTGAACACCCATTGTGTTGAATGAAAGGGTGAGCCATTTATATTTAATCTAAATGGATCGATGATCAGTTTGGTATTCCTCCAAATGTTGGTTATAATTCCTTAAATCTCAAATCACTCATCCCATAATTTCTTTCTTTTGTATAATGGATGTCACCCTTGGCATTATTACATTAAACCCTAAGAAAAATATTTTAACAATATAGAGATTATACAAAAGTAAATTCATAAAGTGATGTAGCTTGATGTGAAATCGTCAGATTATAAAATTATTTTTATTATGAATTTAATGAATTTTATAAAGTCACATAAATTTTTGGATTTATTTTGTATAATATTTTTATGTCTATAGCAGTTTTCAAATCTTAATGTAAAAACTATTTTAGGCTTCTTATCGCCTAGGTCCCTCTTAATCGGTTCTTAACTGGGTCCGGTTCTATTATTGTCATGCCCAAACTGGAAACTTCTGATCACTCCCTCCAAACCTTTTTTTATTAGGAAAAAATCCATGTAGAGGATTCGCATGGTTTGAAATCTGAGTTGTCTTGAATGTGCCATGTGGTCAAATTAATTGAAAATATTTAATAACAAAATCAAAACTTGAAACTTCTTGACCATGTTGCCCTTTTATCAATTTGCATCATAAAGTCAGACAATCAAAATATTCAACTTGCATAATCAAACTATTAAATTTTGATAATTTGCATCATCGTTTAAGGTTACAATCTTTAAGGTCGAGTATTAATTGGATGTTAATTATAAGAAGTCAGGAGGTTACAATTTTATAGTACTAATTGATAATGTCAATAGTTTATGGTTCAGACTTTGGAAGTTTGAATATGCGAAAAGTAATATTTATAGTACTAATTAATAATATTATGAATAAATTGCAATCGCTTTTTGGTTAAGGTCCAAATCTGGAGTAATTTTATCCAAAAAAAAAAAAATTGTTTAATATATAAATTAAAATAATCAAGTAGAAGCTGATTTCTTCCAGAGTACTATGTTAGAAATGGCAGGAACGCCGCCATTTCTTAATCCAAACTCCTCGTCAATTGTCCCTATAAACTCCAAGATTTTTGACCAATGCAAAAGCCTTCACAAGAAATTAATAAAATATAAAGAATTTTGTGGACGTAAAGGAGGAACATAACCAGAAAAAAACAAAAAGTGAACCAGAAGCCGAAGGTTCCATGACCCATTTTCATCGCTTTTGACTAAGTACTTGGGACTTTTTCTCAAGGGCCCTCCTATTTTCCTGGTCTCTCTTAATGGATCCTTGACTAAACTAAAATCCTCTTCATATTATTCAAAGCCTTTTAGAGAGCGAAAGAGATTCAATTCACAATAATAATAAAAAACTAAGATCAACGGTTCATGTGTGGTCAGACTTGTACAAATGTTGGAATCTGGATGTAGGGACGAAACTGGGAACCACGTGGCCTTAGACAAGAACTATTCCCTCTCAATTGGAAATCAATCATGGCAATAAGTCATATCCTATATTTATTGGCTAAAACGAAGAAGCAAGAATTCTAAAGTCCCCACAAAACCCAAAGATTTTAAGGGGTTTTTTTTTTCTAGACATCTCTTTTTAAGAAGATGTTTTGTGAGTTTCCACGCAAAATTGTTCATTAATTTTTTGGGTAGAGAAACAAAGTTTTTTTGATAAAAGTGAAACAAAGTTCTGATATTATGTGAAACATGTTTTTCTGAAAAATAAAAATGTTATATATTATACCATTACCTAATTGACCTCATCATACATATATATATATATATAATTATATATATATGTATGTATCGATGTTAGGTGTGGAATTAGGGATTTTTTACTGCGGTCAGATCAATAGTCTTAAATACAAAAGCATCTAGATTCATGCTGTCTCCATCTATTTTCATAGGCACCAAAAAAAGAATGAAATGTTGGTCACAGTAAGAATATGAGATGCCACTAACGGCAATATATATGTGTATATATATAGAAATTTATATATATATATGTATAATGTAAGTATGGGAAAATTGTTGAGAAAACAAAAACAAAATAAAAAAGAATGCTTGGACATGGGAAGTTTGAAACAAAAATATATCAAACATATGAAATGAGTGTGCTTGAAGTTGTCTTTGGGGAGCAAAATATCTTATTATGGGTTATCTCAAAACTAGTACTTTGTAAGGTTTTTAAACATCCTTTTGAGGAGCCATGGTCTACCCACCCATCTATGTAATACTTCTGCCCTTAGTTGAAACATTCTTTATTAATTTCTAAATTTATTGTTCAGAAAACTAAGAGGCTTTTTTTGTTCAACTAAGAGGATGAACACTTCTAACTTCTAGACCCTATGTAGGCAAATGTAAAAGAAGTTGAACAAAAAAAATAACAACATAATTGATTAAGACGTTGTAGTTCAATTTTTTCTATTTTTTTGTTCAACATAATCGATTAAGTTATAGTTCAATTCATGCCTTTTCATCGCCATAGCTAACAAAAGATAAAGTTGTGGGTCTCTCTTTGTAATAATAAAAGGAGAAAATGACCCCCATTAACCTAGTTGATATATCTCTCTTTTATTATTCTCTCTGTCCAGGCGATATCAAAGTCGAAAACCTAGATTATTCTTCTTCCTTTGTGTAGAGGGGGTTTAGAGTTACGACTCTAACCACTTCCTCCCCTAGTTGTCATTTCTCATGTTATTGTAGTGTTTCTTGTTAGTCCTTTGTCATTGGTCCTTTGCCACAACTCGACACAGATTCCAGTTGCTTCCTTATATTATCGATTTTCTTAAACGATGATTTTGAAAAAATGGTCGTGAACCTCTCCAACAATCATTTCTAGACATTTTGAGAAAATGAAGTGAAACACCATGCAAGCATGAAAGCTGAAGGGACAAAACTGGTAGCTGAAGAGGACATGGGCATTTGTGGTGTTCCCTATGTTCTTGACTTTGGCAAAATATGAGCAAATTTTCAAGACATGCTTATATATTATTATATTGCTAGCAGCGTCTAACAGTTACTATTTAGTATTTCGCTAGTCTATTAAATGTTTTTTTTATTTTTTTATGGTAATAATTTTATATGATCTTAATTATTGAAAACATAATTTTATTAATAATTATTTTATTAATCATTAAATAAAATAATTAAAAATCAAAATAATTAAGCAGTAATTTCGAACAGTATCTTTAAGGGAGTACTCCACTAACATTTTTCATATGTTATTATGTTGACCGGGCAACACATAAAAGTCTAGCACTTCATTCTCTCGGATACCCACCACACACCATTAGTACTCATGCTTCCCTCTTTTTTTACAGTTCTGCTAATATACAATTACATTTTATTTACCACCATTTTATCATTTATAATATATTTTTTTATTTTCTTTTAAATAATTTTTTAATATTCTTAATCATTAAGAAAAAATTTAAAAAGTAAACAATTTCACTAATAGTCATTTATTTAATCATTAAGAAAAAGAATTCATAAAATTAAAAAATTAAAAAAATGATAAAATGATAAAATAAAGGTAAATGGAATGTAAGCATATTATTGTTCATATATAATTTATTGGGGATGCGTGATAACATGCTGGATAACTGACTGATTGCCATGTCATCATCTGACATGATTTAAATGAAGGAGAAGAAAGAGAGAGATGGAAGAAAACGCAGAAGACGAATTAGAAGTAGAAAACGCAAACGAAATGCTCCAGACGAAAAAAAAAAAGATTTCCTTTTATTTTTCCATACTTATATAAATCTTTTGATCTTTCTTGAATAAATGGGTGGAAGAAAAGGACAACTTCCATTTTCTTAGTTTTGCATCCATGCGAGAAACAGAGTTCTAATTTTTTCATAATGGGTTAATTCATATGAGAAGGAGATGCACGAAAGAGAGATTCCAGGGTGAAACAATGTGTGTTGATTTTTAATGAAACACACCATTTTATGAAAGATAATAACCCATATTTGAAGAGACAAGAAAATGGTGTGTTTTGATTCCTATGTATGTAGAAAAAATCTTAGGAGCAGCTACTATTTGGCAATATTCATTATGAGGTGACTTAAATAAATTGAATTTGATCTCCTTAAGCAAATTAACTAATTGACCAATTTCTCATCTCCGTGCTCTTGCTATAGAGCAGCCGCCTCATGTGTGCAATTCATGCTGTCAAATAGTGAATGTTCTGTAGCAAAACTTTTTCTCAATCATGCTTGTTAACTTTACATCAAGTTATATTATATGTTATACCCATGAGTGTTTGTTTAGAAGTTGAGATCATGTGAAGAAATTAACTGTTTGTGAAATTGAGAGTGAGTGAGAGAGAGAGAGAGAGTGAGAGATTTATGCATTTGTATGAAAGTTTTGAGTCCCATTTACAACTTAAAAATCAAATTTCTAAAGATCAATTAAAGGACTTGATCTGTTCTTTTTCTTAAATGTGTATATATATATATATAAGCGTGCATCCGATTCAGATCATGTACTTACTTTTGCTTATGGGAACTTACAAGTTACAAAGCATATATAAAATATGTGGAAAAAGGAAGAACCTAAAACCCTTACGTATGTACTCTCTTGCAATTTGCAAAGGAGAGAATAATTTAGGAATATTGCATGGAGAAACAACAATATTAGGTGGTCATGTAGCTGTTCATTTCCAAGGTGCAGTTTCTGTATATTTCTCTCTCTCTCAAGACATGTAGTATGTACATTTTGCTGATATATTACTGATTTGCAGAAGCTGCTGGAAGTACAGAAAAAGACACAGAGTGGTACTTCTTTTGCAAAAGGGGGAGAAAGTATAGGAATAGCATACGACCCAACAGAGTAACAGGGTCTGGATTTTGGAAAGCAACAGGCATCGACAAACAAGTCTACTCAGTGAAAGGATCATCAGCAGATCGTCAAAGCCATCATCTCTGCATTGGCCTCAAGAAAACATTAGTTTACTACCGCGGAAGTTCTGGAAAAGGCACCAAAACTGACTGGATGATGCATGAGTTTCGCCTTCTATAGCAGTTTTCAAATCTTAATGTAAAAACTATTTTAGGCTTCTTGTCGCCTAGGTCCCTCTTAATTGGTTCTTAACTGGGTCCGGTTCTATTATTGTCATGCCCAAACTGGAAACTTCTGATCACTCCCTCCAAACCTTTTTTTATTAGGAAAAAGTCCATGTAGAGGATTCGCATGGTTTGAAATCTGAGTTGTCTTGTATGTGCCATGTGGTCAAACTAATTGAAAATATTTAATAACAAAATCAAAACTTGAAACTTCTTGACCATGTTGCCCTTTTATCAATTTGCATCATAAAGTCGGACAATCAAAATATTCAACTTGCATAATCAAACTATTAAATTTTGATAATTTGCATCATCGTTTAAGGTTACAATCTTTAAGGTCGAGTATTAATTGGATGTTAATTATAAGAAGTCAGGAGGTTACAATTTTATAGTACTAATTGATAATGTCAATAGTTTATGGTTCAGACTTTGGAAGTTTGAATATGCGAAAAGTAATATTTATAGTACTAATTAATAATATTATGAATAAATTGCAATCGCTTTTTGGTTAAGGTCCAAATCTGGAGTAATTTTATCCAAAAAAAAAAAAAATTGTTTAATATATAAATTAAAATAATCAAGTAGAAGCTGATTTCTTCCAGAGTACTATGTTAGAAATGGCAGGAACGCCGCCATTTCTTAATCCAAACTCCTCGTCAATTGTCCCTATAAACTCCAAGATTTTTGACCAATGCAAAAGCCTTCACAAGAAATTAATAAAATATAAAGAATTTTGTGGACGTAAAGGAGGAACATAACCAGAAAAAAACAAAAAGTGAACCAGAAGCCGAAGGTTCCATGACCCATTTTCATCGCTTTTGACTAAGTACTTGGGACTTTTTCTCAAGGGCCCTCCTATTTTCCTGGTCTCTCTTAATGGATCCTTGACTAAACTAAAATCCTCTTCATATTATTCAAAGCCTTTTAGAGAGCGAAAGAGATTCAATTCACAATAATAATAAAAAACTAAGATCAACGGTTCATGTGTGGTCAGACTTGTACAAATGTTGGAATCTGGATGTAGGGACGAAACTGGGAACCACGTGGCCTTAGACAAGAACTATTCCCTCTCAATTGGAAATCAATCATGGCAATAAGTCATATCCTATATTTATTGGCTAAAACGAAGAAGCAAGAATTCTAAAGTCCCCACAAAACCCAAAGATTTTAAGGGGTTTTTTTTTTCTAGACATCTCTTTTTAAGAAGATGTTTTGTGAGTTTCCACGCAAAATTGTTCATTAATTTTTTGGGTAGAGAAACAAAGTTTTTTTTGATAAAAGTGAAACAAAGTTCTGATATTATGTGAAACATGTTTTTCTGAAAAATAAAAATGTTATATATTATACCATTACCTAATTGACCTCATCATACATATATATATATATATATGTATCGATGTTAGGTGTGGAATTAGGGATTTTTTACTGCGGTCAGATCAATAGTCTTAAATACAAAAGCATCTAGATTCATGCTGTCTCCATCTATTTTCATAGGCACCAAAAAAAGAATGAAATGTTGGTCACTGTTAGAATATGAGATGCCACTAACGGCAATATATATGTGTATATATATAGAAATTTATATATATATATATGTATAATGTAAGTATGGGGAAATTGTTGAGAAAACAAAAACAAAATAAAAAAGAATGCTTGGACATGGGAAGTTTGAAACAAAAATATATCAAACATATGAAATGAGTGTGCTTGAAGTTGTCTTTGGGGAGCAAAATATCTTATTATGGGTTATCTCAAAACTAGTACTTTGTAAGGTTTTTAAACATCTTTTGAGGAGCCATGGTCTACCCACCCATCTATGTAATACTTCTGCCCTTAGTTGAGACATTCTTTATTAATTTCTAAATTTATTGTTCAGAAAACTAAGAGGCTTTTTTTGTTCAACTAAGAGGATGAACACTTCTAACTTCTAGACCCTATGTAGGCAAATGTAAAAGAAGTTGAACAAAAAAAATAACAACATAATTGATTAAGACGTTGTAGTTCAATTTTTTTCTATTTTTTTGTTCAACATAATCAATTAAGTTATAGTTCAATTCATGTCTTTTCATCGCCGTAGCTAACAAAAGATAAAGTTGTGGGTCTCTTTTTGTAATAATAAAAGGAGAAAATGACCCCCATTAACCTAGTTGATATATCTCTCTTTTATTATTCTCTCTGTCCAGGCGATATCAAAGTCGAAAACCTAGATTATTCTTCTTCCTTTGTGTAGAGGGGTTCAGAGCTACGACTCTAACCACTTCCTCCCCTAGTCGTCATTTCTCATGTTATTGTAGTGTTTCTCGTTAGTCATTCGTCATTGATCCTTTGCCACAACTCGACACAGATTCCAGTTGCTTCCTTCTATTATCGATTTTCTTAAACGATGATTTTGAAAAAAGGATCGTGAACCTCTCCAACAATCATTTCTAGACATTTTGAGAAAAGGAAGTGAAACTCCATGCAAGCATGAAAGTGAAGGGACAAAACTAATAGCTGAAGAGGACATGGGCATTTGTGGTGTTCCCTATGTTCTTGACTTTGGCAAAATATGAGCAAATTTTCAAGACATGCTTATATATTATTATATTGCTAGCAGCGTCTAACAGTTACTATTTAGTATTTCGCTAGTCTATTAAATGTTTTTTATTATTTTTTTATGGTAATAATTTTATATGATCTTAATTATTGAAAACATAATTTTATTAATAATTATTTTATTAATCATTAAATAAAATAATTAAAAATCAAAATAATTAAGCAGTAATTTCGAACAGTATCTTTAAGGGAGTACTCCACTAACATTTTTCATATGTTATTATGTTGACCGGGCAACACATAAAAGTCTAGCACTTTATTCTCTCGGATACCCACCACACACCATTAGTACTCATGCTTCCCTCTTTTTTTACAGTTCTGCTATTATACAATTACATTCTATTTACCACCATTTTATCATTTATAATATATTTTTTTATTTTCTTTTAAATAATTTTTTAACATTTTTAATCATTAAGAAAAAATTTTAAAAATAAACAATTTCACTAATAGTCATTTATTTAATCATTAAGAAAAAGAATTCATAAAATTAAAAAATTAAAAAAATGATAAAATAAAAGTAAATGGAATGTAAGCATATCATTGTTCATATATAATTGGGGATGCATGATAACATGCTGGATAACTGACTGATTGCCATGTCATCATCTTACATGATTTAAATGAAGGAGAAGAAAGAGAGAGATGGAAGAAAATGCAGAAGACGAATTAGAAGTAGAAAACGCAAACGAAATGCTCCAGACGAAAAAAAATATATTTCCTTTTATTTTTCCATACTTATATAAATCTTTTGATCTTTCTTGAATAAATGGGTGGAAGAAAAGGACAACTTCCATTTTCTTAGTTTTGCATCCACGCAAGAAACAGAGTTCTAATTTTTTCATAATGGGTTAATTCATATGAGAAGGAGATGCACGAAAGAGAGAGTCCAGGGTGAAACAATGTGTGTTGATTTTTAATGAAACACACCATTGTATGAAAGATAATAACCCATATTTGAAGAGACAAGAAAATGGTGTGTTTTGATTCCTATGTATGTAGAAAAAATCTTAGGAGCAGCTACTATTTGGCAATATTCATTATTAGGTGACTTAAATAAATTGAATTTGATCTCCTTAAGCAAATTAACTAATTGACCAATTTCTCATCTCCGTGCTCTTGCTATAGAGCAGCCGCCTCATGTGTGCAATTCATGCTGTCAAATAGTGAATGTTCTGTAGCAAAACTTTTTCTCAATCATGCTTGTTAACTTTACATCAAGTTATATTATATGTTATACCCATGAGTGTTTGTTTAGAAGTTGAGATCATGTGAAGAAATTAATTGTTTGTGAAATTGAGAGTGAGTGAGAGAGAGAGAGAGAGAGAGAGAGAGAGAGAGTGAGAGATTTATGCATTTGTATGAAAGTTTTGGGTCCCGTTTACAACTTAAAAATCAAATTTCTAAAGATAAGTAGTAATATTAGTGCAAACAGTAGTGATCAATTGCCAAGAGAAAAAAAAAATAGTTGTTAAAAAATATTTTGACTGAATAATTTCACATGCATTCTCATTGATCTTGTATGTAAATATATAGCTATACACGGTGATGATTTACATAGAAAGAAAATCAATATCGGTTGTACAAATAAAATCAAATATTGTGTAACTATCTAATTGCAAAATTGGTGGGATTGCTAGAATCGTGGATTGCTAGAATTATCATGGGTCATTGATGTGCTATAATACACTCCCTCAAGTTAGAGCATGAAGATTCATAATGCCCAACTTACAAGATAAGTGATGAAAGAGATCAGAACTCAAGTCTTTGGTGAAGATGTCAGTGATTGTTGGAAAGATGGAAGATGAGCAGTGGTGAAGAGACCAAAACGAGATTTGTCAAAAATGATGTGGTAGTCAATTTCAATATATTCGGTGCACTCGTGAAAAACTAGATTTTGAGCAATGTAGGGGGTGGACTGATTGTCACAAGAGAGGGTCATGGAATCTTTGTGAGAAATGCCAAGGTCATGAAGGAGCTATTGTATCCAAACTAGTTCACATGTAGTGATGGTCATTGCAGGATATTCAACTTCCGTAGAGGAGCGAGTAACTATAGTCTATTTCTTAGTACACTAGAAAATGGGAATAGAACCAAGTGTGATGAAAAAACCAGTGGTGGAGAGTAGAGTGGAGGGACAAATAGCCTAATCTGAATAAGTATAAACACGAACATACAGATCATTGGAGAGAGAAAAAGATCTCTTGGTCTAGAGTGCCTTTAATGTAGAAAAGAACGCGTGTGATAGCGGTCATGTGTGGAATCTAGGGAGTTATGCATAAATTGACTGAGAATATTTACTGCAAAATAAATATTGGGTCTAGTGATGGTGAAATAATTAAGACGTCCAACTAATCGTAGATAAGGGCTGGGATCAAAGAAAAGATCACCATTAGTGCCGTTGATTTTCAAGTTTTGCTCCATAAGAAATGAAGCAGGACGAGAGCCGAGTAGTCCGCTATCGACAATGATGTCCAAGATATATTTTCGTTGATTGAGAAAAATGCTTAAATAGGATTGAGTAGCTTCAAATCCAAGAAAATATTTGAGAGGGCTAAAATTCTTGGTTTTGAAGTGAGTAGATATAACATACTTGAAGTAGGTAGCCTGAGAAAGATTATTGTCGACAACCAAGATGCCATCAACATAAACAAGCATAATGGTGAGATTGGTAGCAGTGATCAATGTGAAGAGACAATAATCGACCTAAGATTGAACAAAACATGTAGTAAGAAGAACAGATGTTAGTTTAAAAACTAAATCCGGGAGGTTTACTTGACACCGTAGAGAGATTTTCAAAGACAACAAACATATGTCTCTCCCTGAAGACAATAGCTGGGTGGTGATTTCATGTAAACTTCCTCATCAAGGTTTCCATGTAAGAAGACATTATGAACATCTATTTGATAAATAATCCAATGTTTTGCAATGGCAATGGCAAGAACATAGCAAACTATGGTCATTTTAGCAACTAGAGCAAAAGTTTCATGATAGTTAGTGCTTTCAACTTGAGTAAAGCCCTTTACCACAAGTCGAGCCTTGTGGCACTCAATGATATCATCTACTCGTAGTTTGGTCTTGAAGATTCATTTGCAATCAATGGGCTTCTTACCTAAGGGTGTAACAAGTCCGATTCGGTCTAGTTTTGGCCAAAATATAGAACCGAACCAGTATAATCGGTTTTGCAAAATGTAAAACCGGTTACGTCTCAATTATCCCTCAAAACTGGTAGCACCAGTTTTACCAGTTCCGGTTCGGTTCCGATCCGGTTTTAATTAATAGCAAATTTCTAAAAAACAAACCTATTTTTTGAAAAAAAAAAAAGTGGTTTAAAAATCTGTTTTATTCAAAAAGATGTAGTTTATTGTAAAATTCTGTTTTACTAAAAAAAAAATATGCTATATAAAAAAATTGCAATAAAAAAATTGTTATATATAAAAAAAAATGCAATAAAAACCTGAGTTTAAAAAACTATTATAAATTTGTTTAAAACATATGATCAATTAAATTTTCATGTTTAAAATTAAAATTTTATTTTATAAATATTATAACATTATTTATACACAATTATAATTTCTATTATTATATATAAAAATGATATATAATATAAAAATATATCATATATCATATATAATATTTAAAAAAATAATTTTAAATATATATGTAATATAACCGGTCCGGTTCAGTCCAATCCAGTCCAAAATTGTTTGGAACTAGAACCGGACCAATATTTACCGGTTTTGTATTTTTAGAAACCAGTCCCAAACCAGATCGATTAAAAATCGGTCTAATAGGTCCGGTTTGGACCGGGCCGGGCCGGTTTTCTGGTTTTTTTTTTTTACATCCATATTCTTACCAAGTGGGAGAGGTCCTAATGTCCAAGTAGAGTTTTCTTAAAGAGCACAGAGTTCAGAGGCCATAGCTTCATGCCAGTGAAGGTGGAGATTAGCTTCTAATTAATAGGTAGGGTCAACAAATGCAGTAATGGCAGTTAAGAATAAAAATGAGTAGGAAAAAAATAAGAATATGAGAGAAAGCTAGATAACGGGTGAGAGGTACTTGAAGACCATACAATAGTCGAAGTAGCAATGAACTCTGTGGCTATAGTGGAACAAATATAATCAAGAAGATATGCCAGTCGAGTAATAGTGCGGCGTGGTTGAGAAGTGGGAGGTGTAAGATCGGGAGGTGGGAGGGTAGAGGAGAAGGATTTTCTAGAATGAATAAAGGAAGAATGGTGAAATGGGGTGTATGATGAGATGCATGATTTTGGAATGCAAAATGGATTTTCATAAAAGATGATGTCATGTGAGTAGAAAATGGTATGTATATCAAGATTATATAGCTTATAAGCTTTATAGTTACTCGGGTAACCAAGAAAACACAACGAGATGTAAGGGGTGAAAATTTAACGCAATGAGCGATAATAATTTGAGCATAGTAAAGACAACCAAACACCTGAAAATGAGTGTAGGTGGGTGTAGTGTTGAGAAGAAATTGAAAAGGAGTTTGATTTTGAATTGTGAGGTACTAGGAGTTCTATTGATGAGATAAACAGTAGTAAGAACACATTCACCCTAAAATTATAGGGGTAAATGTGCCTAAAAGTCAAGATTGCGAGTAACGTTCATAAGATGCCAATGTTTATGTTTTGCAACACTATTTTGTTGAGGAGTTTCAATATAACTACATTTATAAATGATGTCATGATCATGGAAATAGTTTTGGAGATTTTGAGAGAGAAATTATTGGCCATTATCGATACGAATAATTTTGAGTTCTAAATTAAATTGGTTTTTAACAAGGGCAGAAAAATTCATTAAATGACTAAACGTTTTTTGATTAAAAATTAAATAGATCTAGGTGGTGTGTGAAAAATTGTCAACAATAGTCAAGAAATAGTGCACGCCACAAATAGAAGCAGTAGAATAACCACTCCAAATATCACAATAAAGTTGATTAAAAGGAATCGTACTTTTGTTGGTCTTGGTGAAAGTTGGAAATTTCTCTTTTAAGGTGGAAGAGATGAGCGTTGTTGCCATGGTAAATACAGGACTCAAGGTTGAGTCAAACTTCACGGGATCATCATGGTAGTCCAGAGAATTGGTAAGAGAATGGGTAAGAGAATTGAGAATTCAAGTGAGAATCATGTCCTTGGTTAAGCTCCATTGGGCATTATCGGGTGAAGTGGTAGATAAGGCTTTAAGTGTGCCATTAACAAGCATAGTTTGTTATTGGCGTTGAGGGCTTGGCGAAGGGCGAGTTGCCATTTGGGGAAGTTATCGCTAGTTAGATGGTCAGAGATGAGTACAAGGCTGGGAGAATTGGAGGGGTGAATAAGGTATGGGGAGTAAATTTTAGATGGAGAAGCCATGGGAGTCAATAGGGAAGGGGGTTAGGATCAGGGTATGCCTAATACCATGTTAAGAAATATGTCGGCTAAATAATTTCACATGCATTCTCATTGATCTTGTATGTAAATATATAGCCATACACGGTAATGATTTACATGGAAAAAAAATCAATATGGGCTGTATAAATAAAATCAAATATTGTGAAACTGTCTAATTGTAAAATTGGTGGGATTGCTAGAATCATGGGTCATTGATGTGGTGTAATAATAGTAGTGACCAATTAATCAGCCTAAGAAATGGAAGATAAAAAGAAATGGTTCCCCTAAACTTTGGTGTAAAAGAAATATGAGAAATACTCTAGTCATAAAGTGATTACACAAAAGTAATCTTATAAGCTAATGTAACATGATGTGATTTGTCAAATTGTAAAGTCATTTTTATTGTAAAACAAATCTAATGGATTTAGGGCTGTTCAGCTGCCCCGTTTTTGACTTGATAGTAGCTTTTCCGACCCGACCCGATTGCTTCCCATACCGATTAGCCGATACCCGATAAGCCACTACCCGATTCACTTTTGTTTTCTTCAGAAGTTGTTTTTCGTTTAGCACGCTTGCACCTCAAATTTCAGAAAATCGTAACCTTACAAAATCTTTTGCAAGATCACTCCAAAGTACTCGATGATGAAGAAAATGGAGAACTCAACAGGATTGGCACAGGAATCGATGTCGACGAGACTGTCAATCAGTTGGAACCATTCTCGCATCATTAGGGTCTCCCAATACCCCTAAGCAATTGAGTGATGAGAAGCGGGCGAATGAATGGTTTGGGCCAAAGATGTAGACCGGAGTTACTCCAGTATTGTTTACTAGATGATCTACTACTACAAAAATGGGATTACACAGCCCGGTGCTGATGGAGATCTTGTCTTTTGAACGAGAAAGAGAGAAACATGAATTGAATGCTTGAACTTAAAGCTGAAAGTCAAATATGAAAAAAAAAACTGAAGTGGGTAATCAAAAACAATCAGAAATTCGGGTCAAGAAAAATGGTCGAAAATTTGAGTTGGAAGTAGGCGGAAATTTGGGTTAGGTTGGGTTACGACTTATTTGTACAGCCCTAAATGGATCACATAAAAACTATTTCAATTTATAAGATTACTTTTGTGTAATCCATTTGTAGTTGTAGCACTCCTTAAAAATATTGAGTGTTTGCTCTTTAGGCCGGATGGCTGCATGGAGAGATCACAAAATACTATCTTCTCTTGCTATAAAAAAAATCTCTCTAAAAACTCAAAAGCCCCTTCTCCAGTTTGGAGGGGACCAACTCTCCCTGATCTCTACTTCTCCTCTCTATATTCATGGTATTTTTACTATGTTCTGCAAATTTCTTCTCCATTATGTTGGAAATGCTTGATTTACTGTCTTACAGCCACTGAATCAATATATGCACCATATGCACCACACCATTGCACCCCCCATGATCTAATCTACAATATAGGCTAAGAAACATTGTTGACTACAGTGCATGCCTTTCTACCTATTGAGGTGTGTATATATATATATATATATATAGAGAGAGAGAGAGAGAGAGAGTGTGTGTGTGTGTCAAAACTAGTTATTGTCGAGATTAAAAATTTAGGGTTGATTATAAATTCGGTGGTAGTTTGAGAAGGATTGATAATGTAAATTTTTTCCATATTATACAAATTTGATGTTAATTATTTTAAATTACGAGTGGGCGTGCATGGAGACACACACACACACATATATATATATATATGAGTATATTTATAATATAAGCTTTAAAAACGCGTACAAAGACTTTTCCTATCGGCCTTGAAAATAATTATTTTCCATTAGCGATCCTAGTCTTGATCAATTGGAAGGTTGTAGTACTAATTAGTTATAGCTAGAGACATTAGCTAGATAGGTGGAGATACAAATCTGCATGTAGCTATACTTGATCAGTCAGTCTTCTTGCCTTTTAACTTTCTTTGTTTTTATCTTCTAGTGTACGAGCGTCTTCTGAAAGCGATCCATATTGCCATAGAGGAGCTAAAGTCTTCTTTCTTTCTTTTTTGAAAGTGAGAAAAGTCTTTTTGAATTGGAATATCGACGTGTATATATATATATATATATATATATGTGTGTGTGGGTGCGCGCGTGTGATCAATAATACTACGGCCTCTACTTATAAAAGTCAAAATATATATTGCATGAAGCTATGTCACATATACATATATATATATATAAACACTTTCTGGAAATATTGATTCATGTTTTGAACATACATGGAAGTAACACGTATTAGGAGCCTCTCTTTATTGTTTCAGAACAGGTCGGAATTCTCAAATTTTTTATTTTTTTATTTTTTTTTTAAATGCTAGAGTCACAAACAGGATTTCTGACTAGAAATCCTGACTAGAAATCCTGACTAGGAATCCTGATTATGACTGTAGCAGTTTTTTTTATATAATGATAAAAAAAATATTTTATAATGATGCTGTAATTTTTTAATTTTTTTTAAATATTTAAAATTAGTAAAAAAATAAATAAAAAACAAAAGAAAAAAATTAAAAATATTTGCACTAGACGAAATTCCAATCAAGATCCATATGTAAAAGTAGAAGTACTCTTTTATTTTTATCTTTGATTGTTTAAATATTAATTATAGCAACTAGCAGCCCCCCCCCTCTCTCTCTCTCTCTCTCTCTCTCTATATATATATATAAATAAAATCCACACATGTATTTTAGGAAATAAATCATCGATCCGTTGGTGGTAATTAAATATATTGATCTTACTAAAAAAATTTCAGAACTTGTCGAAATTCTGAGATATTTTTCTTATATTCTTTGATTGTTTAAATATTATAGAAATTAGCAGCCTCTCTCTCTCTCTGTATATATATATATGTTTATTTATGTGTATATATATAATATGGAAATTACTAACATTATCGGCCATATAAATGCTAGGGCTAATCATTATATTATCATTATTTGTACGTACGAGATCAAGATTTTGATGCATTAATTATCCTACAAAAAAAATGATATTTGTGACTAATATATATATATATATATATATGAAAAAATATTAGCGGCAGTCGAACTGCAGCGAAAGTCTCTTATAAACAGTATAATCATTATTTATGTAAATAGTAATTATACTATTTATTTATGTGAGAGGGCCGACAACAGCTGAGCAAACCCCATATAGATAGAAGATCTTTCTGTACCAATAATTGAAAAGACTACGAACAGCTTATTGAATGGGTCCAAATAAAATATTGTACTTTCATTATATATGAAAGTACCAATATTGAAAAGACTACGTACTCGTAGAATGGGTCCAAATAAAATATTGTTCTTTCATTAAATTATTAAATTGTGATCTTTTGTCATGTGATGAATGAGTCGGGTCTAGCTAGCTAGCCAGTACTACATATAATATAAATCTTGAGTCCTTGACAAGTCCATCATCCTTCGAATTTAATTAGTCCTGTAGTACTTGACTCAAAACATTAATTAAAATGTAGTACTTGAGATTAATTTGTTACTTCGGTTGTATATATGGAGAAGACTTGGGCTTCCTTTAGATGTTGAAGTGTATTAAATTGAGGTGAGTTCTTTTTAAATAATAGTTAATTGAGGTAATTGAATAAATTTTATAAAATTTATTTAGATGAATTTAAAATATGTGTGAATAGTTAGATAAATTTAAATAAATTTATAGAAAAATATAAAGATGTGAGATCCATTTTCAAAAATGTGTGGCAAAAAAAGTAAAAAAAAATTATTTCGACTAATAGTTGCTGAGAGAGAGAGAGAGAAAGAGAAAGAGAGCATTGATGATGCTGTCAGAGAGTGAAGAAAAAGAAAAAGAAATTCATTGATAACTACAATATGTTAACGTGAATAGTAATATACTGATTGCTACAATGACGTGAATAGTGATGAACTATAGTGACGTGCTATAATAACTTAATTTACAAAATTCTATTTAAAGTGAGTTTAATTTGTATGTTTGGATGATAAAATGAGTTTAAAATAAAATATACTAAGATGACTTTGACAACCAAAGAGGACCTTATTGTTTGGTTTTAGAATCGATTTGAGATCAACTCATCTAGTGTGGTAAAATACAACAATTACTTTCAACTTTGAGATGTTTTCACATGTTTCCACTAATTATATGACAAAAGGGGTGTAATTTAATTTGCTTTTAGAGATGAAAATACAACAGGAGAGACCACACATCTCCCGAACTCCCATGGCTAATAAATTATTATAAATATATTTATAAATAAAACAAAATCATTACAAATATTATGCAATCATTTGTGGATTTACATTTATATTCTCTTCTCCAACAACTTAAAACTAACTCTTCATATAAAAAAAATTAAAAACTTAAAACCATCTCATCTTATCACTTCTAATCCAAACATAAATTTTTAAAAAATTATCTGATCAACTGATCATCTCAACTCATAAAAATTACTACTATTCATAAATCATTTTAATTTATCTTATCTCATCTCTCAATTCAAACAAAATTAGTTTTGCAATGGTCTAATTTACTTCAATTTTGTTACTTCAACATATAAAGATGTTTCCATTATTTGATCGAATCAATGGATGGTCTAATTGATCTATTATGTGAAAGATATATTATATAGTGAATTCTATTAATGCTTGTGTAGAATTTTCGGACAATATTATAAGTTTCGTGTAAGCATACATTTAAGTACATATGTGTCTGTATGTCTCATGAGTATCAGATAAATATCATCTTGCAAGTTCATTAATCAGGCAAAAGATCGGGTTCTAATATTCTACTGCTCATGTACTAGAATTTTTGGATAACATGCATATAATATAGACTTCATTTAAAGATTTAGGACTCGTTTGGATATACTTAAAAAATATCTCAAAGTGTTTATGAATTATATTAAAATAGTTTGTATTAAATATTTCATTAGGTTTTGAGAAATGAGAGGGAAATTGAATAAAAATATTATAATTTTATAAGATTATTTTAACATAATTTTTGTTTTTAAATTTGAGAAAATTGTGTATATTAAATGTTGTATTTTGTTGAGGAGTTTGAGAAAGTTGTAATGGTTAGATGATAAATGATTAGATGATGAAAAAGTTAAAAGTTAAAAGTTTAAAATTTAAATTATTTTATATTTAAATGATGTTCAGAAATAAAATATCTAAAATTACTTGAGAATATCTGAGAATATATATTTATATATATGTTTCCAAACGTACTTAATATATCAAGTCTATGATGATTTGTCAATAATCATCAAGTTCAATTAATCACTCAAAATATCTCAATCCTAGAAATTTTATTAGAGCATGTTTGGAGTACTTTAAAATGAGACACAAATTTTTATTCGATCTCATTTCATCTCATCCTATTTTATTTATAAATATAATTTAAATATAAAAATTTCAAACTTATAATCATTACAACTTTTTTAAATAAAAAAAAAATCAAAATTTTCAAACATTCAAACAAAAATAAGATTATAAAACTATATTCCTATAATATCTAAATTTTAAAATATTTTTTATTCAATTTTTTCTTTATCCTTTTTACAAAATTTAAAAAATATTTAGCTCAAATTAACTTATTACTATTTACAAACTATCGTAATACTATTCATAAAGTTTCCATCTTTCCATCTAATCTCACTCTGCAAACTAGTTTTGTTGGCTTTATGAATGCATGGCTGGTCGATACTAAATAAGCCAGCTAAACTGCAAATGAATTTTCTCGATCATTAGATTGGAAACTTTCTTTTGGTTTTAAAAAGTCAAAACTGGGACACATAAACAATTATTAAAGGAGACTACTATTCAAGCAAGTTAGATAGTTTCTTAATTTGGGCCCTCCAAAGCCCTAAAAGTCAGCCCTCATGACTTGACCTTTTAAAATTCTAGCTCATACATACTATCTCTGATCTCTCTCTCTCTCTCATATATAAATTATATCGAGGGAGAAGGTTCTCTAATTAATTGGCTAGTAGCTAGCCAGAGAGCTGGGAAGAAGCTAGAGATCAACGTCTCATCTACGCTTGGAGATCAAGATCAGCATAAGCATGAGTAAGATGCAGTTAGATACTAGTGATAATAAGCTGGAGGACGATGGTGATGATCATGAAGTTCCACTCCCTGGATTTCGGTTTCATCCAACAGATGAAGAACTCGTTGCCTTTTATCTTCGTCGGAAGGTCGAGAAGAAACCATTACGTCTCGAACTCATCAAACAAATCGATATCTACAAACACGATCCCTGGAGTCTTCCAAGTGAGGATTAATTCATTATAGTTTTTCTCTCTTTTTTCTCCTTTTTTCTGTGATCTATCTGTATAGTACTGCATGATATCTACAAACATATAATAAATATATCGTGTGTGTATAATATATATATACATATATATGTATATATATATATATATATATATTGATACTGTCTTTGTTGTAGAGAAATATATTTATTCTCAGGCTAAAATTGTTTCAACTTGAAAAACTGATCCACGAGGCTCTGATCAAAATTAGAACTTTGAGAACTAAGCTCTCTTTAACGACGTATATAGCGGCCTATAGGCGCCTTTGTAACAAGTGGAGGTACAAAAGATTATTATGGTTTTTAGGATTTCTGAAAAATCAGATATTATGCAAATCCCATGACCACGCTTACACGGATTTTATATCTCCAGATCTTTCTTTGTTTATTCTTTTTTTGGGGGGAGGGAGGGTTAATTCTTGTGCTGAATTCGTTCCAATAAAAGGACCAATTAAAGGACTTGATCTGTTCTTTTTCTTAAATGTGTATATATATATATATAAGCGTGCATCCGATTCAGATCATGTACTTACTTTTGCTTATGGGAACTTACAAGTTACAAAGCATATATAAAATATGTGGAAAAAGGAAGAACCTAAAACCCTTACGTATGTACTCTCTTGCAATTTGCAAAGGAGAGAATAATTTAGGAATATTGCATAGAGAAACAACAATATTAGGTGGTCATGTAGCTGTTCATTTCCAAGGTGCAGTTTCTGTATATTTCTCTCTCTCTCAAGACATGTGGTATGTACATTTTGCTGATATATTACTGATTTGCAGAAGCTGCTGGAAGTACAGAAAAAGACACAGAGTGGTACTTCTTTTGCAAAAGGGGGAGAAAGTATAGGAATAGCATACGACCCAACAGAGTAACAGGGTCTGGATTTTGGAAAGCAACAGGCATCGACAAACAAGTCTACTCAGTGAAAGGATCATCAGCAGATCGTCAAAGCCATCATCTCTGCATTGGCCTCAAGAAAACATTAGTTTACTACCGCGGAAGTGCTGGAAAAGGCACCAAAACTGACTGGATGATGCATGAGTTTCGCCTTCCTCCTGATCATCATGACACCAACACCAACCTTTCCAATGATAAAACTTCTGCACCAGAAGCTGTAAGAACAAATATATATGATCGATCTTTAATAATTTCATTAAGCTGCAGGCTATTCTTATGATCAAAACGTGCTCGTTTAGTTAATTAGACTCCAGTTTTGATGCATGCTTTTTGATCATGTTGTTTTCCATGCATGCTGTCACAGGAAATTTGGACACTTTGTCGGATTTTCGAGCGAAATGTGTCGCATAGGAAGTACACGCCGGATTGGAGAGCGTTATCTGCTAAACGTCAGACAGCTAATTACTCAAGCTCTGAAGCATGCAGTTTGGAGTCCAACAATCGAGAAGGTTACATTAATTTTGGCAGTAGTACTCCGTTCGTATATTATAATGATCCTGAACATAATGAAAGAAAGCCTGTTGTTAATCATCATGTTGTTGAGATTAGGAACCAGTTGCATGTCGGCCAGTTGAGCGCGACAGCGCCGCTAGTACTGGCTCATGATCATGAACGTCCTCCATCATCTTCAAGCTTTCCAATTGGAAGTCCGGATATTGGACCGGATCAAGAGAATTATCATGCGTTGTTTGATTGTGGGAATTGGGATGATGAGCTCAGATCAGTTGTAGAGTTCGCTCTTAATCCAGCTCGTCTGTAAATATAATTTTTTTCTTGTGTAATTATGAAGCATGTTGAATATGGATTTATATATAGACAGTACTATTGTCTTTATGAATTGAAATTTCTTTACTCCAAAACCTTATGTAGGGTAGTACATATATAAGATCAAATTCGACCATATATTATATTATATTGAGAAAATATTATATATTCTCCAAAATATTGACCTTATATGGACTAGAAGTCGATCATAAATTACATATTGAGATCACAATATATAGCGAGGCAATTATCTATAAACCAAGATCGAACCACCGTACTCTTTAATATATAAAGGTAAGTTCATATATTAAAGAGTTTCAATTAGCATTTTTAGGACTGGTTTGATCATTACGCAAATCAAACCATCTCATTTCATCTAGCTTTCTCAAATTTCTATACGAATTAGATATAATAAATAATTCAATTTTTTCAAATCTTAAAATAAAGATAATATTAAAAAAATTATATTTTAACAATATTATACTCAACTTAATATTATTAGAGATATTTATAGCAAGCATATTTTTTGACTGAAGCTTCCTAATTTCCTCTTATTCAACTAGTGCAGCACGCAATTAATTAATGTAGGTCATTTTGCCGAATGGACTTAATGCTGGACGCGGTGCGCGGGGTTGCAACCATGGTGCAGAATGCTAGTATAAGCTCAATTTGAGGCTATTGGGCACGTGATCTTCTCAATGCCTAGATATGTAATAAACTGATTTCTGAATCTTGCCTTCTTCTTATACCGGTGTTGCACTAACAGTATCTAGCATGACTGACAAATTAATACAATTAGGGAATCTCCCCTAGATTGGTTTATCTTAAGAGTGCATGGCATCTTCGACAGGTAGACCTTCAGTTGCTCAAAGGCTTCTTCACGTTCCTTTTCCCACTCTTAATTTTTCCGTATTATGAAAAAAATGGAGGCACTTGTCAGTACTCTTAATTCTTCACGCACTTCATATATATTGTAATACCTGGGCCCAAGCCCGGTTTAGCCCAGACTCATGCCACACCCAACCCAGGACCGAACCGCTTCAGCCCAGCCTCAGGATATGCGAACGACGTCGTCTCCCTCAGTAGGTTAGATCTTTTCCGTTTCTTCTCCTTTCTTTCCTTTCTCTCCTTCTGCTTTTGACAGTTTCGCATCTCTCAACCGCTGCTCTCAATCGGATCACTCCGTATCTCCCCCACGATGTCTTTTTGCTCCTCATAGTTTATAAATTTCAGGAATCACTCTACAAGACTCTTTCACCTCCTTAGCCAATGGTTTGCTCTCAGTTCATGTGCTGCGACTTCCGGAGTTCCGAACCCATCATGCATTTCCTCTTCGCACGCCGGTGAGAATTCCCTCCCTAATCATCCTTTAATGTTTTCGACCCTTTCTTCTTCCTATCTAATTTCGTTCTGCGCCATTTTAGGTCTTAGAAATTGTGGGGTTTATTTGCGAGCTGTAGAATCGGGTGCTTTGGGTTTTCTTCACCGGAGATGCCATCGTTCAAAGGTAGGAGTTTAATCTCATCTTGATCTTATCCTAATTTTTCTTTTCAAATTCCTGGTACTTGTAACATTCAGAATTTTTAATTACCTACAACAGATTGTAATTTTCCTCTGTTGGCCTCTGTTTTTGTTCCTTACGGATTACTTCTCAATTTCAGGTATGGTTCAAGATTTTTTTTATGGATGTTCTGTTAAGGGAATTATCTAGTATAACCCGTTGATTACTAAACCTATTTTTATAGTGAATACTGAGGGATGTTTTTAAGTATTCAGTGACACATTGGTTGTTGTTTTTCTTTTGTACTGCTCCAGTTATTGATTGAGAATGTTTTAAGTTAATACATGATAGTTGAGGTTGATGAATAATGGCTGGATATTATTGGGAAATTCTTAATCCTTGTGGTTGTGTGGGTTATTATCTTTGCTGGGTTAAGTTAAAGAAATTTTTTTTGGTTAAAAGAGTTTGGTGGCTGGTAGTATGGGGGAAAGGAGACCATTTTGGCGTATCTTCGAATCAGCCAAGTTGACTAAGATGTAATTATGTACATATTTAGGGCTGATTGTGTTGAAAGAGTAAAACATACTAAAACTTAGTTTGGAACATTAAAATTATAATTATATTTTGGAGGTTCGTATAATTAGTCATTGATATTTAGTGAATATGTTATGCATAGGTGACGAGAATCTTAGAAATCGAACTCAAAACTTTGACTATACGCCTCAGGAGTCAGGTAAGTGGGGCTTCTATCCTAGATTTGCATAAAAAGAAAAATTTGTTTGAGGTTGGTTTTATAAAATGTGCAAGTTCTGCTTTTTAAAGAAAAACATAAAAAACAATCTCAGTATATAAATAATTCTGCATCTTCTCATGAAGTTTATATAATAGAGAAAATTTCTTTTGACATGAAATGTGTAGACATGAGCAACATTTAACTTGTTTATAAGATATGCATATGAGCGAACATGGTTTGGGATGTTTACTTGTACATGTGAAATAAAATATTTTAATTTGTTTCTTTTTATTTGAAATGATAAGAAAAGGAAAAACATGTGGTTTGATATGTTATATTCATGGAAAATCTTTAACATGCTTATCTGTTGGTCTTAGTTTCTAGATATGGTTCTGATATGTGTATATGGTTTCACGTGATATGGTTGGTACCACCATGATATGATATGATATGAGTGCAATCACTTTGGAAATAAAGTGATCCTTTTATGTGTTTCTTTCTTATGTGCACACTCGGGGCTCCGAAGAACGAATGAGGGAAAGTCTCACAATATGATACCGTCTGGTTTGGCCACCGAGAATAGCACAACCCTACCACGGGAGTTAAACATGGTATATGTTTTGAAATATTGACGAGATGTTACAGTTACTTCTGCTAAAGTATTTTGGTATAAAAATTGGTTTTGTATATACTTTATAAAAAATAAAAGTTTGCTCAGTTTTTGGTTGGTTTATAAGTTTTGGAGTTATTTCCTTTGAATAAAAATTTTTCCATTACATGCTTAAGAGTTTTATTAAAAATGCTCATGATTTACATACTAGTATAGGTGTTTTGCTTACTGAGTTGTGGATAAACTCACCCTCTTATCTATATACATTTCAGATGAAGTGGAGGTCTCGACTGAGGACCAAGATTAATATGTTGGGACAAGGATAAACGGTTACCTTTTGGTTGAAATGAAGACGACATTTATTAATTTGTTGTTACGTTATTTAGCATGAGTAGATCCAAGTGTTAGTAGAATATTTTTATGGGGAATTCGTGGACCCTATGTGATGGCATTATTTTTTTTATGTATGAACTTTGTGGATATTTAGGATTTGATTGTCTTATAAAATTTGGAGATGAGAAATTATTGTGGATTATCGATAAAATATTTTGAGATAGTATTTGTAGATGAAAACAGGTCAAATCAAACAGGTTGATCTTCAGGACTCCCTACGAGTACGGGGTGTCACATATATAGTCTTCTCTAACTTTGCCTCGATTCCTCTTTCCGAGAATATAAAGCCAAGAATTAGCTTCCATATGTAACTAATCTACATCGAAGATGCACTTCATCTGATTCAATTTTATACTCTTTAATTAATACTACGAACACCTCCCTTAAGTCGCCATATGTTTGTGGCTCTCATTGCTTTTCATGTGAAGGTCAACACATGACTATAACAAATTTAAACTTTTGTGACAGTTTGAAATCTGTGACAGTCTCCAAACCATCACTAAAATCTATTTTTTGTAATGATTTATTGGAACCGACAATAAAAACAACTGCTGAATTTCATCACATTCGAACTAAGATGATTTTTCATTCGAACATTTAATGAACATTTGAACTATGTGATCAATGACGAACGTGAATTTTTATAGCGCCAACATTCGAACTATATAAAATAACGTTCGAATATTTAGATTAAATATTAAAAATATATATTTTTTGACACCTTATTTTGACACATTTTATATTTTAATACATTTAAAATTTTTTTCCTTTACTTAATAGTATAGGATTTAATTATTGAACTATATTTATATTAATTAATATTTATTTTTTTAAAATATTTTAAAATGATTAAAATATGAATAATATATATATATAATATTATACTCTAGCTGAACCCTAAAATCAATATTATACAAAAAATTTTACTCCATTAAATTATAAAACATTTGAATGTTCATAAAATTGACGTTCCAACTTAGTGACATGAAACGTTCAAACATTGTGCAAGAAACGTTTGAACGTCAAAAATATGTTCAGACATGACAAAGATTCGAACGTCTGTAAAATGAACGGACTAATGTCTTATTCGAATGTCAATCAGATGGGTTTATGTTCGAACGTCATGTGATATGTTCGAACGTGACTTTTTGTGACACATTTGAACGTCACTAAAAGTTCTAACGTCCAAACATTACATTAAACGGAAAGACACCAACCGTCACAAAATACTTTTTGTGATGGTTGAACAGTAAACTGTCACAAATACTTATCTGTGACACACTTACTATAACGGTTGCCATGATGATTTCAAACTATCACCAAAAGTTTTTTTGTGACGTTTTGACAATTTTTTGTGACTTTTTTATCTGTCACAGAAGTCTAAATTTGTTTAGCGACAACAATATATGCCTTCATAGAGCCCAAATTGCTTCTTAAACATTGGATCACCAACCTTTGATAAGCTGCCTAGCTAGCATTTTTCAGCCTGAAGAGCATCACTCAATAACAGTACAAACCTTTGTCCATTTGATCCTACCTTTAGATTAATCTGGGATAAGGGAGAGCTATCATTTGGCAGGCTTTGTTCAGATCTATAAAGTTTATATATGCACATTCTTCGCCTTTTGTTTGCTTTCTTTGCCAACATAATATTTGACTACTATTTCATTTGCCTTCTTCACTTTAGGGCTAGGGCTGCTCAGATTCAGTGTTTGATTATCACTCTATGCCTAGGACATCCTCCCTAGCTATTTTCAATTGGATCAATTGCTCGTGTAACTCTACAGGCCGCATGCGAGTCCCAATCTTGGTAGTTTCCCCCAAATGGTTCTTCTATAGGTTTATATATATAGATATTAGCTCTATGGGGTCCAAAGCCTTTCCTTATTTTAGGATTTCTCATCTCAAGTTTTCATTGTCCTATTAGTTATTTTTAATGGTGGTGGTAGTTCCATTTGATCAATTGTTCTCGCCCTCCTTCATCAATTACATGTAGCATTCTTTCACCAATATTTGCTCCCCTTCAACTTCTCCAGCTTCAGCCTCCATAAGGAGTTTTATCTTAAGGTGGTATCTCGCCAACTACATATAATCCTTTTAACTTCATCCCTTCTTCTTGCATGTAGCACTTTTGGCGTTCGATATGCGTTGGCATTTATCCAAAAAAAAAGCCGCTAATTACTTATCAGCATTTTTTGTTGGCATAATCGTCTAACAATAGTCGGGGTTGCTATTTTCATGTCCCGGCATTTGTTCAATCGCCAGGACTTGAAAATATTGTTAGTAGTGTTTGTATACAATTTAGCGACCTTTCTTGAAATGCCGCCACATTATCTAAATTAATGGAGTTTATTTAAACGTTACCACTAATTCATTACTATCCCAATGCATAAAATAGTGGCGTTATAATAAATGCCGCTGCAAATACATTGTTAGCACATCAATATAGAAATTGACAAAAGTTATATAAACACCACCAATAATACGTTGGCAGCATATTGAATAAATTAACAACGTTTATCTAAACGCTGCTAATGAATAAAATAGTAATGTTACCATCAATGCTGTTTCTAGAATATTGCATGTGCATCATATTCATTGGCTACATTTATTTAAAAGCCATTAGTAGTACGTTGGCGGTAGTACATTGAATTTATTAATGTTGTTTCTCTAAATGCCATTACTAGTACGTTGTTAGCACATCATATATTGGCAATAGTTATATAAATGCTACCAATAGTATGTTGGCGGCACATTTAATAAATAAACAATGTTTATCTAAACATCATTGCTAGTACATTACCAGCACTGTGACACATTATTGCTAGTACGTTTACCTATGTTGTATGATTAAAACAACAGCGTTACTATAAACGTCATTGTTAGCACTGTGGCACATCATATAAATTGGCAAGATTAATTTAAATGCCACTAGCAATATATTGGCAATGGGACATTGAATTTATTAATAACATTTATCTACATGTCGCTAATAATTAAAATAGCAGTGTTACTATAAATGTCGTTGCTCGTACATTGCAGGCACATCATATAAATTGGCGGCATTTATTTAAATGCTACTAATAATACGTTGGCAGCACATTGAATTTATTATCGGATGATGGCATTTATCTAAATGCCACCACAAGTTTGTTTTTTCCATATTGCATGAAATAACGGCGTAATGTAAATGCCGTTACTAATTCATTGCTAGCACATTTTTTAAATTAACGGCATTAATATAAACATCACTACGAATACGTTTTCGACGAATTGCATTAATTATTAACTGCGTTTAGAACGCACCAATAATAAGATATCCCATAATAAAAAAGAAATATAATACATAAATTAATAATAAATATGATGTAGTCATTATTCATATAATAAAAGATATTACAAATCAAATCACAGAAAAGTTCTTCATCATGGATAATTCTTCTTCTTCACATTGTGTTTGTCAATTTCTTTCATGGGTAGTTCTTCTTCTTCATATTTATCCAATAGTTTTTTGAAGTTGTTATGCAATCGTTGAGTCTGGGAAAAATCAGAAAAGTCGAACTAAATTAATAGAGACAGTAATATATATATGTTAAAGGAATAATAGATGAAGTGGCAAATGTAATTTGGAAATGAAGCCAGTCTATATCATGTTAAAGGTTCTACAGAGTAATTATATGTTAAAGGAAATTAGAAGTAATATTTGTTAAAAGAAATGGTGCAGATATTATGCTGCAAAAAGAAAAGACGAAATCAGTACATGAATGTGCAAGTATAAACACTTGTATATATTATCTTTTTAACTTTTGTCACAATATCATGCAAGTGAACCATGCCTCATAAATCTAAGAAAGCTTGGATCTCATTTGTAAAAGGACTATTTACTTGAATTATACAAGCAATTTCAATTAATCTTATCAATCTTAATAATACCCATGAATTCGTGTTTAATCAGACAAAATCTTAATGTGGAATTAATCAACTACAAAATTAATTGTTTCAAGATGCTTTGCAATATGTTTCTTTAAGTTATGTTTGGATGTTAAGAGTGTTTGAAAGTATTTGTGAATAGTAGTAAAAAGTAATAATAAAATAATGAATAGTAATGAAAAATAATACATATTAATAAAAGTAGGTGAAAAGTAATAATAAAGTAGTGAATAATAATAAAAAGTGTTTGAGAAGATTTGGGAAACTTTGATTTCCAAACCTAGCTAAGTCATATTCAATATCACAATCCTCAAGCTGGAGAGCTTCTAACCTAGTAGCTAAAAGCATACAAATCTAGATTCAAACAATAGAGCATACCTTAGACACTTCGAGCTTCTAATACATTCTTCAAACGCTAATAATTTTTTATTGCATAACGACATCTAAAAAATGTAAATCTGGTAAAGTACATAGAATCAAAGCAACTTTTCATATATTTTAAAAATTTAGAGACAAAAAATCAAGAAAGATCATTTTAGTTCTCAAATGTGATACCTTCAAGGGAGATGATCAAGTCCATGAGGGTCATGTACATTCCCTTCTTTCTTGCCATTTCTTTATATTTTTCCTTTAACTACTTTTTAATAGCATGATTTAGAGTATCACCTGCATTGTATTTTGAAATTCTCTCAACAACTCAACTTTCTTGCTATAATCTTGCTTTTCTTTTTTGTGGAGACAACAACTAAAAAGCTATGGAAGAAGAAAGACTCACCCCATAGCAAGTTGTTGAGTTAACTTCTTCACTCAAATCTATAGATAAACCTGACAAACACAAAAGCATATTACAGACTCTTACACAATAATCCTAATAATTTAATTTAGCTATCTCATTTTTGTGGAATGGACTGATCAACTGTACGATTCAAAAATCGCTCTACCTTTTTATCTATAGATCACTAGCGTTTTTACGTGCTTGAATACATCAAATATGTAACTCATTGCTTTAGAAAAACAAATACGGCCTTTTCTCAAAATGGTCATCAAACAAAAATGAGTACAAATGGGCACCACCTTGCACAAGATGTATCTCGAAAATCAGAAAGATGAATAAATTACATTAAATCTTATTTTACATTGGTTCACAAAAATACAATGCTAACACAAAAAATCAAGTTTTCCTATATTTTAATCACCCAAAGCAGAAACTACCTACTCACAAATGACCATGCTCATATATCCATATGACCCAATCACATGTGCTATAAATGATCGTGAGCAATACCCGAATCTAGAATGTCTAAAGATGTAGCTCTAACAATCACTGTCTCACTAAGAATAAAATATAGACCATTTGTGTTCTTCATTATCATTACCATTGAAAATCTCTTGTAAACTTGAATGACTTCACCTGTAACTGAAATTGATAACCAAATGAGTTAAGATAATAGAATATGCTAAACGTCAGAAAATATTCTAATGGTCCATCATACATCTTAATCTTGACTAAACAAATTTCATCAATATGACATGCCATATCATTCTTAATTGATTGTTTCGTAGATAGTGAGACAATCTCTCATAGGAGACCTCTGGAATGTACAAATTGAATC
This sequence comes from Platycarya strobilacea, assembly GCA_036898215.1. Classification (NCBI taxonomy): domain Eukaryota; kingdom Viridiplantae; phylum Streptophyta; class Magnoliopsida; order Fagales; family Juglandaceae; genus Platycarya; species Platycarya strobilacea. The sequence continues at coordinate 32,191,337 of CM072549.1, read as the reverse complement.
CATGACCTACTTGTCACCAAAACAGTCGTTAGAGCCACTAACTGTTGGGATAAAATCAGATTTGTTAGACTATTCTTTAACGATAATAAAGTTGGAGAAACTTTTACCTACAACTTTGTTCTTCAGCCTGGAACACTCATTATTGTAATAACCAAACATGATAGGAGTAATATTTAACTTTTTTTTTGTTTTGTTAAATTTAGAGCTACCACTGGAATTACTCTCACCCTGATCTGAACCTCTTTCACTAGATCTAGTAGTAGAGGAATATTTCACAAACAAACCATTGGCTTATTATCTGTATCTTGTACACTCAATTTTATTCCTAACTCCTTAGAATCAAAGTAGGTTTTACATCTACCAAATAAATGGTACTTCTACCGTACAACCTTGAGTTCACAAAGTTATCAAACAACAGAGGGAACAAATACAAGAAAATTAAGTTTGATCTTCATTATCAAGTATAATATCAATATTCCTTAGATTCTATATTAATTTTGTTAAATTCATCTAGATGATTGAACATAGGAGTATCTTCCTTCATTCGGAGAGTGCACAATTGTTGCTTCAAATATAAATGGTTGGTAAGTCATTTCTTGAAATACAGACTCTCAAATTTCCTCCAAAGACCTGATAAGGTCTCTTCGTTGACCACTTCGAGCAAAACTCCATAGAAGACATAACAAAATCTCACTATGTGCTTTCTCTTCTTCTTACTATATTAACGTGGAAGACTTATCTGACACCTTCTTTTCCAAGACTTTCGCTAACTCTTGTTATGATAACAAAACCATTCTCTTGATGCGCCATAAGCTGAAATTATTGTGACCATCAAACTTCTCCACTTCAAACTTTGCCGAAGCCATCTTTTAAAATCTTTGACAGAGCTTGGCACTCTAATACCATTTTGTTGGAATTAACTGGCTATTGACGACTAATTTGAAATATTATAGTAGAATCAAACAAAAGAAATTTTGACAATCACACAAAGTGGTTAGGCTAAGAACAAGCATACATTTACTAGCAGAGTTCATCTTAAGAAATTTACTATCACAAAGTGAAGTACAAGGGAAGTATCACAAATCACTCATTCAAAAGTTTAAATACATCCAATAAACTCTTAAAATCTTATAAAGGAGTTTTATCTCTTTTCTTTATGTTCTGGCCGCTCAAAGACACTCCAAATCATCAAATACATAAAGTATAGCATGTATCTATACTCCACGATGCAAGAAGTCTTAAAAATGAACATATCTTGAGCGACGTGTTGAGTAAACAATCTGCTTGGCTTTGGCTCGATCTTTTTATTAATCTATATGGGATTCACTTGAACCAAGGTTGAGTTAGAGTTGAGCCAAAGTTGAGCCATAATCAAGCTACATCTCTAAAATGACATTTTTAATAGAAATCAAGTCACACTCATTATATATTGTGCATTTAATAAATTATTGCTATAATTTTAACTAATACATAATAAATAATTTAATTTTTTAAAACTTAAATTAAAAATAATATTTTATTAAATTTTTAACTATCTCACCTCTACTCACTTTTTACACCGTTTTAAAAGGTTTTAAATATCAATATTTTCAAAATAATTTATTAATATTTATTATTTTATTGTTATAAAATTTAAAAAAAAAAATATTATTATTGTAAAAGAAATATAAAAGAAACTCTTAAGAGACTCTCTGAAATTTTATTTTTCTCTCTATTTTCTTATGATTTTCATAACAACTGAAACCCATATTTATAGGCATTAAAATTACTGTGCAAGATACCGTGCAAGACTTAAAATAATGATGGTGGGGTCATTTACAAAATAATTAAGGGGGCGAGTACCGCCCCTAATAATTCATAACACTCACCATTGAATGACCATCAATAAAGAATCTGCCTTGTTAAAACCTTGCCAAGGAAAAACCCAGTGAGAAAAAAACCAATGGCGAAGGAAAAATAGTACAGTCTTCTTATGTATCCACAAGTGTTTTAAGATTGTCTCATTAAAACCTTGCAAAGGAAAATCTAGTAGAACAAAACTTTAGCGAAGGAAAAAGAGTATAATCAGCATAAGTTTTCAGGACTTTTACTCTCCCTGGAAAGTGCATGACGGTAGATTTTTGAGTTTTCACATTTTAATATTCTGCACAATTTTCTTGAATGTCGCAGTTGGTGGTGCCTTCGTGAATAAATTTATCAGATTATTACTTGATCGTATCTTTGATATATCCTCATTTGATTTAAATGATACAAGCAGCATTATCTTCGTATAAAATTGTTGAGTCATTGACCTCAACCAAATATACTCTGAACTTGTTTTATGAATTGCAATAATTTTGAGTGATTTGAAAATGAAAAATAATATCTGGTTGACAGACTTAATAAAAATCTGATACCTGCAGTAATACTTAAACTCCACCTAATAATATGCATTAGTGTTTCAAGTAATAAGCAATATTATTTCAGCATATATAATAGATTACGAATTCAAACATGATTTTTATCTAAATAATGCATTAGAGAAAATATGGTAATATTTTCATTTAAAATTTTCTCCCCCTCATTCGACGTTATTAGGGAGAATTTGTTTATATACGGCAGAAATAATATTGGAAACCATTCATGTATGATAAAAGTTGTAAAAGTTTTGAGGTCTAATATTATCGGTTTGGCGGAAAATCAAATCTGCTTGACATTGTGGACACACGAGATCTTGAAGAGATTTGAAAGCTTCAGTTTGTTGTTTAAATATAACAAATTTTACCATTGGTTTACTCTAGTAAAAAGATCTCTTATTCCTCATAGATTCAGTTGTTGTTCATCAAGAATGATATTATGTCTGATAGAAATTCTAAAGTTCCAGATTTAAACCATGAACCTTTTATACCTCAACCACTTATATTTTCTTTTGAGGCTGTAAATACCATGAAAGGAGCAGAGATATATCTTTCTAGTAAATCTGATCCTGAAATTGTTGTAGCATCAGGAACCATCAGTGCTCAATATGCTGACTCTCTTACAACCATGTCTTAGAGACTATTGATGAGAATGAGTGAGGTTGATCATCTTAAAACTCAAATATCTGAGTTGCATCAAACGCTTGCAATTAAAGATAGAAAAAATAAAAATCTAAGAAAAGAAAACAAGGAGCTGAAGAAACTTGTAGACTGGTATTCTCGTGACCTGAAAAGTAGAAGAGTTAGAACGAGAGAGAGCTCAGATACAAAGTCAACAACAGCAGCTAACGGCAGAGGTTCAGCGTTTACAAGAAAATAGAGATGGCTGTAATTAATCTCGCTGGTTTTTGAAATTATGCATTCAGCATATCTTGTAAAGTGAGATTTGAAAAGATGATGGTTTGTCTTGTTCTTATTTCCATTTCTATAAGAATCGTCTTTAGTTTCATTTAGTACGCATCAAATCTTCTTCTCATATCTATAATTCATCTGTATTTTTATTTTTATTCTACAAATTTCCAATGGCTCATCAATTTCCTTTTACTATTTCTCACGATCAACATATGAGGTTTCATTCACCTCAATTACAAATTATTCCTACATCTTCCGCAGGTGCCATGTTGCAGCAAGCGGATGATCTGGCTAATAAGTCAGATCGTGAAACAGTTTATGAGCTAGTGACTCTCGGCACCCGATACTCCTCCTCTATTGTTGAATTTTTCAACTGATTACAATCCAAAAATCGTGAGATTGAGGATCTTAACGAGAAGGTTTACGTACTTCAACGACTCATTCAGGAGTCTGACAGAAAAATTGCAGACTTAAAGTAAGAGAATAAGGATTTAAAATTCTTATTTGCCTCTTCATTTCGACTGCCTAATCCTTTAAATAAGGATGGTATATTGTTTTATAAAGAGCAAATGCATTTGAGAGATGAGGCTAGAAGTCTCAAATTCTTGTAACTCATCTATCAATTGAATAATAAGATCTTTTCTTTTCAAATGCATTCCTTGAATTTATAGCAGCCCTTGTGATCTCTTCAGGAGTTCTAACAAGATAAATCATCAACGTAAACTGCACTAATGACAAATCCGGATTCTGATAAAACACATAGGTATATAGGATTATTCTTAAATCCTTCTTTCAATAGATACTCGTTAATTCAATTATACCATATGTGTCCGTATTGTTTTAACTCATATAAAGATTTTTGAAACTTTATAAAGTACATACTCCTAAATGTACTTGGATTAGATATTTCAAGTATCGTATATCTTTATATATGTAATGATATAATGATCCTTATAAATATACAGTGACCACATTCATTAACTGTATATCTAATCCTTTTGTAATAACCAAATCGATTAAAAATATGAATGTGATTGCATTCATAACAAGGAAATATGTTTCCTCATAACTGCTCTCGGATTTCTGTAGGAAACCTTGTGTGACAAATTATACCGCACAATTTCATTTCGCATTACGCTTTCCTATAAATACTCACTTATATTTTATAGGCATTTTACCTTTTGTTGTTTGGACAATAGATCCAAATATCTCTCACTTTGCTAGCGATTTTAATTCAGTTTCAATAACTACTTTCCATTTTGGCCAATCATTTCTACGTCGACATTTTTTGACGGTTTTTGGCTCACTTTCTTCATTACTTCTGGTAATGTCAAGTGTTATCATATATGTTATTGACAACAATTTTATTTCTATCCATAAATTTTTCAGTATTCATGAAATGTATTGAGATCTCATTGTTCCTCTTCAAGGGAAAACATTTTATGAAACACCTCTACAGGAGGTTCTTCTTCAGGAGGTTTGTATTCTTCAAGAGTTTTCTCTTCAGGAGTTATACTTTTCAGGAGTTAACTCTTCAAGAGTTACACTCTTCAGGAGTTACACTCTTCAGGAGTTACACTCTTTAGGAGTTACATCTTCAGGAGGATTATATTTTATACAGAAAATACGGTCTCTTCATGAGCATCGATTTTTTTTCTTTTGTCAGCAATAGGTTTTCAACGCTTCAGGCGTATCTTAGACTCATTTATTGCTGTTTTAACAATTCGTCATTCAGAAATATCAATTATTGCTTTAGTATTAACAGTAGTAATATATGATTTTACAACACTTTTAGTGTCAGTAAATATATCATGTAATTGATTTGCAACACTTTGCAGATAGATAATCTTCTGAACTTCTGATTCACATTTATTTGTAAGAGGATCAAATTTAGACAGTATTTTATTATCCCAAATAATTGCTATCGTGCTTCAGGCACCGATATTTCATTATTTCAAAACATGATAAAGTATTAATAAGCTTATATATAAAAGCTTATCAAGTGCTTGGCCGTACAACAGGTACGTGACCACTGTTCAGACATACCACATCTATAACAAACATCTTCATCTTTCTATGAAGATTGATTCTGAGGGCTTTTACCCCTTTTTTTAGTTGGATCACTTCTGGTGATATGATATATTTTTATCATCTTTAGTGTTGTCGCTTTTGGAACCAACACTTTTATAGTTTTTCTACCACGTCTACACCCTTAATTCTTTTGAAAGGATGTACCGTTCACTTCTGGGAATGATGTAAATTCAATATCATTAATAGGACGTAATTGGTGATTTATTAACAAAAACTCATTATTTAACTCAATCACTGAAAGACAAAATAAAAGTTCAGAATATTTGTTGAACTTTCATTTTCGATATTGCTACTGCAGGAACACATTCGAGGTATGAAAAATAATATATCTTCTTTTATATATCATCATCAGTAACATTTTCACTGCATAATTTTAATATTAAGCTGATTTTAAAGAGTACAGAAAATTCAATATCACTCTTAAAATCTTGTAACTTTAGGTGCAATAAATCATAATGATCTTTTGATAAGATTACATCTTCTGGTGTTCATATCTCTCTCTTAATTTATTTCACACAGTAAGATGATTTTTCATGATGAGATACACAGCATGATCTTTTAGGGACACATGATTTTCTTCTATGATTGTATCTCCCAAGTTTATCATCATATCTAAATAGATCTCATTAAAAATTCTGGATATATAACTTTTTCTAGAAATGTCAATAGTAATAAATTTCGATATTTGACATTATATCACAAAAATAAATCTGTGAATTTAAGAAATATATTCACATTATCATAAGAATAAAAGTAGAATTTTATTAAGTAATATTCAGCAATATTACCTTTAATATTTATCTTGAGAACTGCAAATAATACATTGAAAAACTTACTTGAAGTAGAAGACCACTAGCTTCAGTATCGGTAGAACCTCGAGCTGATAACGTGTTATAAAACTAAAAAAAAAAACTACTACTATTGTAAGGGAAATATAAAAGAAATTCTTAAGAGACTCTCTGAAACTTTCTTTCTCTCTTTATTTTCTTATAAATCTCATGATAATTGAATTCCATATTTATAGGCGTTGAAATTACTGTGCAAGACTTAAAATAATGGTGGTGAAGTCCTTCACAAAATAATTAAGGGGGCGGATGTTGATGTCACGAAAATCTCAACAGACTAGGGCAGGAAAATAAATCATTTCCAGCCCACTGGAGCGAGTTGGGTTTTGATAGATGTCGTTTGAGACCGCCGGTGAGACTCTGGTGTGGCTATACGTACGCGGATAACATATAAATAAATATAGAAACACAGTATTTACGTGATTCGGCGTAAGGCCTACGTTCACGGGATTTTGGGGAAGGGAATCAACTATAATGAATATTTTTACAGTCTCTCAGGACTCTCACTGTACATGAATAAAATACATGATTCTACTGGTATAAGATATTGAGTTCATCTGAGAAGATGAAGTAGGCGAATAGAAGAATAGTTATACAGCCAAAGAGATATTGAGCTATCGAAAGAGAGCCCTTATTCTGATGGTTGCCTTTATATATATAAGCTGGATATTATCTCTTGCGTGTGTCAGCCTACCTTCTTTATGTCTTGTCCCCCATGTGATCTGGTCCACTCAACTCTTCTTTACTCTTGTCTTCTAGTGCTCTAAATAATAGGCCTAGGCCCTACTTGGTATATTTCACCCTCACATTACCCCGCGAATTCTTACCAAATGAACTTTGGTGGGAATTCTAAAATATCCGAAAACTGGGATGGTGGTGATTTATCTTCCGAGCCTTATTAAACCTTAAGCATGATGATTCGTGGGCGAATCGTGGATAGCGTCGCCTTAGCTTGTTTTTGAAAATTCTCATTCAAATGATCTACCGAGTGGTGATGGATTTGTCTGAAGGCGAAGGGCCAAGTTCCTTCCCTTTGGCGAGCTAATCGAGGGCCGAGACTTGGAGCCCAGGCGACCCCGCGGTCTGAGGGGCGAGATTTGGAGCCCAGGCGACCCCGCGGTCTGAGAGGCGAGGCTTGGAGGCCAGGCGACCCCTTTGGCGAGTGAACTGAGGGTCAAGACTTGGAGTCCAGTCGATCCCGTGGTCTGAGGGGCGAGGCTTGGAGCCCAGGCGACCCCTTTGACGAGCGAACCGAGGGCCGAGACTTGGAGCCTAGGCGACCCCGCAGTCTGAGGGGCGAGGCTTGAAACCCAGGCGACCCCTTTGGCGAGCGAACCGGGGGCCGAGATTTGGAGCCCAGGCGACCCCGCGATCCAGTTGATTGAGAAAGTGGTGGTCCGTCTTTCGTATCTGAAATAATAAAAATATGCAATATATATGTTATCAAGAAAATGCCGTAAGGTGTGAGGGTTTACGACCCCGCGATCCACAAACAGTCATTGGCGGGAAACCAGGTGTGCGAGGGTTTACATGCAAGCCTAGACCTGAGATTCAACCTCGCGATTCGCAAGCATCCGAGATGAGGCTTGTCGAGTGTGCTTGGTGGGCGATCGCAAGCCTCGAGCCTATCATGGATGTAAGGACTTGACGAGTGAACTTGGGTGCTGGACCTCAAGCCTCGAGCCCTTGACGAACGAATCGTTGGGCTGGTCACTGGTGGTCAGATGACCCCGTGACTAAACCTAATCCTGTATAACGAACATGGAACTGGCGTTGCCATGGAATGGGCGCGTCAACTTTGAGCTGCAAAACAATTTTGTCAAATAGAAATATGAATTTTCATGCCACTAAGTCCGAGTATTGGGTCCGAATTTGCATGTGTATTTGAAGTATAAAATTTGTGAAAATCGATTCCGTAGTATTGCAGCATTTTTTATTTCCATAATATGAGGTGACAAGTGACCTCTAAAAATAAAATAGAAAATAGGCAAATCCCGGATGAGACACTTACTACGTAAATAAATTTTTAAATGGAGAAGGTGAGTTGTGGGAGCTGGGAACACAGCCCCCATGTGTTAGGCGAGCATGATTATTCCAAATGCGGTAAAATGGGAAGTCTGAGTGAGCCAGGTGAGCTGAGTTGATCCGTATGTGAGCTGTAGGCATGCAAGGGGCGGTCTGAGCCCATGTGGTGACTGAATGGTGGTTACGAATAAATGGTAAGTTATTTCCTATGATGAATGTGTATTGGGCGAGCACCGTGAAGTTGACCTGTTGGGCGAGAGTTCGCTGGTGGGTCATGCATGGTGTGCGATAAGCTGTGGTGAGCAACGCGTTATATGCCGTGGGTTAAGTTAGCATGTATAGTGAACTTGTGCAAGTTGGTTTCACGTGTGAAGTGTTGGTGAGCTGGCGGGCATGGCAAAGCAATAGGCGAGTTGAGCAAACTGGGCAACTCTGACGAGCTGGGTGAGGCGATCATGCATGGCAAGCTAAGGGAGAGTTCGTTAGCGGGTCATGCATGGTGCGCATGAGGTGAGGGAGAAAGGGCGAGGGGGCGAGCTGTGTTGGCGAGAAGAAGTCTGGATTCGAGGCAGCGAGCTGGTGGGGGTAGAGTTCCGAGTATGATGTGATCTGAGCAAGCTATAAGAGAGGTGGCGAGCCTTGGTAGTCTGGGCGAGGGAAGTGGCGAGCCCTCTGTGTTGGACGAGCTTGAGTGTGAACTGGAGAACTTTGCCGTGAGATAGTTGGGCGAGCTGTGAAAAGTTTTGGGCGTGTGAGCCGTGAGGTGGGCGAGGTGTGGAGTCGTCGGCGAGCTATGAATGTGCTGTGATGACGAGTACGGTGTATGGTGAGTCGAGTGTTCCCCAAAAGTGGTTTGGGCAAGATGTTTTCGAGTGCAGTGGTCGAGCTTAAGGTTACTGTGGGTGAGTCCTTGATGTCGTGGGTGTGATGGCGAGTGTGAATTGATCCGTGGGATAGGGGTGGTGTTTTGTTGGGCGAGCGCCGTGAGTTTGGCGAGAGGGCGAACCCAGATGCCGTAGGTGAGATAGTCTCGTGCAGTGTAGCGAGGGGGTGAAGGAAATGTGGCGAGCTGGTAGGCTGGGTGGCGGGTGTGTATAGTGAGGTCGGCGAGGTGAGGAGTCACCGGCGAGTACGGTGCATGGCGAGCTGGGTCTGCTGCGGGCGAGCTGGGTCTGCTGCGGGCGAGCTGGATGAGGCAAGCCCGTTCGGTAGCCGTGTGTGCCACGGTGAGCTGGAGAGCTGAATGAGCATGCATGGAGACAGAAAACTCCGGCGATCACGTGACCGCCGGTAGGCCTACAGAGCTCACGGCGGGAAGCTGTGAGCTTGTGCTGTGTCCAACGTGCTCCCGAGATGGACTCGGGAGTACACTTGTGCCGCCTTTCATGGGCCCGCCGCGGTGGCGGGGCCAGAAAGTGCCGGCGGTCCCAAGGAGACCGCTGAAGAGTTGGAGGGACACACGGCGGGGCGCCACGAAATAGTGGGCGTCCGCCTGCATTTTACTAGGCACGGCGATGCCGTGCTCATGCTTTGGGCATTCGACCCTCGCCGGCGAGAAGCTCTTCGCCGGAAGAGACACAACAGTCCCGGACAGAAACCGCCGGCGAGCCATCTGGTGGTCGCCGGCGGGACGCTTCATGCCGAGGTGAGCGCTACTCTAAGTAACTTCCCGAGAGCGTCGGCGAGTAGTTTTCTAGCAGAATGACCCGTCGGCACCGTGAGCCATTCCGGCGGGAGAGTGGTCTCCGGCGGGACAGAAGTAGCCGGCAGTCCCGTAGGTGACTGCCGGCTGCCTTGAGGTTGAGCCACAGGACCTGCATGGGTCCCGTGGGTTCATGGCATGCATGCACGCCGGCGTGTGTGCATGCATGTTTCATGCATGTCTTCGGCAGGGGACGCCTTGCTGGAGACAGAAAATCCCGGCGATCACTGTGGTGACAGCCGGTGGTCGCTTCGGGGACGGGCCACGGGACTAGCCTTAGTCCCGTGGTGCAAGGTGGGCGTGCATGCCCTATGCATGCATGTCCGTGCCACCAGTTGCAGGCCCGCCACCGGTGGTCACAAAGGGACCGCCAACGGAGCTCCACAACTCACGGCGGGGCGCCTCGAGTCCTTGGGTGCACGCCCAGAAACTAGGCACGGCACTTTGCCGTGCCTGTGTGCATGGCAGTGCCATGCACACGTGATCCCACTGTGCACTTAAGTGGACAGTGTTTTTCCAAGTCCAGTACACGTGATCCATCTATATGTACTGTGCTGTGAGTGTGCTCACCTGGTTTTCATCTGGCGAACTTGTATGCAGACTATTTTTGTAAAATAAAAATAATAATTGACGAGTGTACTGTCCGTGAGAGAATATCAACTTATTCTCTATAAAAAGGAGACGAGAAACAGGTCTCTCTTCTAGGCGAGATATTCTCTCGCCTTTATTCGATATTATATAAAAATAACAAATTTAAAAATACTCATCTGGGGACATCGTTTGCATGTCTGAGAAGTCGTCCAATGTTCCAGAAAATCATTATTTTCCTACCTCTGGTCTGAAGATCTCACAGACGGTGCCAATGTTGATGTCACGAAAATCTCAACAGACTAGGGCAGGAAAATAAATCATTTCCAGCCCACTGGAACGGTTAGGCTTCGATAGATGTCGTTTGAGGCCCCCGCTGAGACTCCGGTGCGGCCATACGTGCGCGGATAGCATATAAATAAATATAGAAACACAGTATTTACGTGGTTCGGCGTAAAACCTACGTCTACGGAGTTTTGGGGAAGGGAATCCACTATAATGAATATTTTTACAGTCTCTCAGGACTCTTACTGTAGATAAATAAAATACATGATTCTATTGGTATAAGATATTGGGTTCATCTGAGAAAATGAAGTAGGCGAATAGAGGAATAGTTATACAGCCAGAGAGATATTGAGCTATCGAAAGAGAGTCCTTATTCTGATGGTTGCCTTTATATATATAAACTGAATATTATCTCTTACGTGTGTCAGCCTGCCTTCTTTATGTCTTGTCTCTCATGTGATTTGGTCCACTCAACTCTTCTTCACTCTTGTCTTCTAGTGCTCTAAATAATAGGTCTGGATCCTACTTGAGATATTTCACCCTCACAGCAGAGACCGTCCCTAATAATTCATAATATTTATTAATATTTTTATCTACTTTTGATTATTAGTTATTATTATATTTCTATTTTTATTATATTTATTCCTATCATTACTTTTTTTTTTATTATTATTCTTAAAATATTTAAAATTCTCTCACGTTTCGCAAAACTCGTAGTCACCATTATTTTGATGAGTAATACTAAGAATTCCCGGGAGGCATTCCCGCCGCGGCCTCGTGGCTGCCGTGGCAGTCGGCCGATTATTTAAAAAAAAAACAAGGAGAAATAGAAACAGAGGGAGGAGGAAATTGACGCAAGTTCCGGGAACGAAAACATCACATTTTCATTTCGTTTTGAAGCTTCGGGAAAGCAGACCCGGAGTTCGTTTTCGTTGTCGCCGTCCCGGTGTTGAAGATCGAAGCTCGAAAGTTCGTTGACCGCACCTGGATTGAGTTTGCAGAGCATTTCCTGGGTTTTTCTTTTCATTTGATACCCAATAATGGCGTTATCATCTGAGGTATGAACTCTTCCTTTTCGTCAAAATGGTTTCGGAATTTGTAAAATGAAAGTTTCGGTCCGATGGGTTTGCAGAAGTTACCGACATTTTTATCCTAATCGTTTTGATAAAGATGGAAGAAAATATAAAACCACCGAATCACACCCAAAAGCCCACAATCTCCGTCCGAATCACACACAAAAATCCACAATTTCACTGGTTCGGGGGCTGATTCTTGGCCTCGGAGGAGAAGAGAACGGGGATGGAGGTTCGGGGGAGAGGGAAATCGAGGATAGAAACGCAGCGGAAGAGAGAAAACACGAGGAGGAAAATGTAAGATTGAGGGAAATGAGAGATGATGGGAAAAATGAAAACGGCGTCGTTTTCATGAGTAAGCTACGTAGGCACGAAGGCACGCCGGAGGATTGTTCTAGAGGAAAATGTATTGATACAGGATACTCCTCCTCAAATATATGACTAGTATTGTATACTGTTTATATTAAGGAAAAGTAAGCGTGGATACTTTTTATTATCATTTTTATTTTATAATATCTTGTAATTTTTATACATTACTATTATTTAATTATTTAATTTTTAATTTTTAATTTTTAATTTGTTTTTTTTAAATAATTTTATTTATTATTTATTATTTATATATTAAATATTTAATAAAAATAAAATAAAATAAAATAAAATAAAATAAAATAAAATAAAATAAAATAAGTTGTGTGAAAGATTATTTAAATAATAAGAAGTTGGATACATTTTTTCTATTACCTCGGTTGCCTCGAGAGTTTTCCCATTTTGATCGATCAGAGGTTTCCGCGTTACCCACAATAGTACGCGGAGGCGAAGAAAAATGAGTGAGGTCAGGACATCCCCTTTATCTGCTTGCACAACCTCACTGCTTGGTGGAATGCCCTTCCCTCTTTTTGCCTTCAATTTTCACTCCCTCGCTTTGGCCTCATTCTCCATTGTCTAGTGGAGATCAAATCTGCTTTGAAGTATTTCTCGTCCTCGCCCACACCAACTCTTAAAAGAGGGAAAAAACGAAGAAAAGATTAGCTTTAAAAGGTTATTATGTTGTGATATAAAAAGTGCACTTTAGTCAAGATCTGCCCCTATCATAATATTGACCCTAAAGCTTGTTCTTGACCTAATTATTACCTTGTGTTTTGATTCATTTTTCAAACAGATGATGAATCTTTATTTGATTTCTTTCGTTGCGGTGCTTTCATGTCTTCTTGGAGGTTTAGATGCCAGTGCTGGTGATGTTGATCCCCATTATAGGTAATTTTGTTTATATTTTATCCTAATATTTCTTTGAAGAAATTATGATGCAATAGGTTTGTTCTTATTATTATTATTTTTTTTTTCTGAGTTTCATCAATAAAGATTACATTTGAGGTTATTGCACTAAGGCCCCTTTCTTTTGGAAAGGTAGAGTTCTTTGTAGCTTGCGTGCCGACGTAAAAGTAATTATGCCCTTGTTTGTGTGCTTTTCATCCATGCATGTTTCCTAATGACATTATTAAGATATTTTCAAAGGAAAAGGCTGCATGATAAACATAATATTCTCACATGTTCTCATCAATCTTTCATAAACTCAATATAAGCCTATTCAGAATTATTTGTTTCAATAAGTCCAGTTTGCCAACTCGAGCATAAGGAGACCTTTAATAAAATATATTTACTCTTGTAGATGATGTGTAATGATTTCGTGCATTATTAATCTATGTATTCACCAAGATAAAAGGCAGCTTCTTGAAATATTTCATGAAATTCCTATGGAAATTTTTCGTAGTTCAATAGTTTTTAATGTTTTTACATTATTTAGATTTATGTGAGGATCAGAATATACAATATTGTCCTCTTGACATATATTTACATGTTGGCAAGGGTTTGACTAACAGCCTAATTGTAACTCACCCCAAATTGCTTGAAGAAAATACACTGAGAATTGCTCAATTCAAGGGAGCACCACCAGGGAAAAGAGGAAGATGAGGATAGAAAAGAAAATAGCTTTTTATTCAGATTTTGCATATTGACACAAATGCCTCCCTCCACTATACTAACACTCCTCTATTAACTCATGGCCCATGGGCCAGAGGCCAACTTAAACAGGACAGTAAAATAATGTCAAGTCCATTACACGCAGGAAATGGGTGGTGGCCCGACTCACATGGACAATGTAAATAAACGAAATGGCCACTGGCCGAAACATGATCTACTGGACTGACTCCAACCAACCTAAGCCCATTATGGTTTCAGCCCACTATTAGCACGGTCAACTAAACTGTGAGAAACCCTCCCCCTTCAATCACCTTGCCCATAAGATGTGGTTATGCTTCAAACCTTCCTTTGTAGATGTGACAACGCTTCTTACCATCAAATGGTAGAAGTTTGTTCAGTGTTTCTGTTGAAATTTGTTGTCACGGAGGTAAAGAGACATCTAATGGGCCTGAAAGGCTCAGAATCAATTGTGACTTCTTCACTTTGCTGTTTGCCCATTTCAGAATTTCAGCATCTGTAATCCTTGCCCTTTACCTTGGGAGCATGATCTCAAGTTTTGTAGGCGTTGGAGCATGGTGAATCTCATGAGTTGCTGCAAAAATGCTACTACAAACTTTTTAATTCCCTGTACAACTTCATTTCCAGCTACATTAACAAGTGCGAAATTTAATTGCTTCCCAATCACCCAATCACGAATGTGGTCACGAGTAGAACTAGCGGCAGATAGTGCACTTGATAGTTTTCTAGCTATGATAATTGCAACTCCACATTGTTGAACGATATCTATGAATTCTCCCTCAACCACGCATCATCAACAACAAGCTTGGGGATAGGCTTCTCTTTCGAATGTGTTCTCATTGTTGCATGGTTGACATCAGGATACTGGGTCGACGAGTGATTTCCCCATATAACAACATTTTTAATATCTGGAACTTGAACACTTTGTCCTTTAGAAATATGCCCAAGGCTCTGTTATGATCGAGTCTAGTCAAACAAGTAATGTATTTCTTGGTGATTGATGAATTCCTTCAATATCAGTGCATTGATCTCTACTGGGTTAGCAACAACCAAAACCTTGCAGTTTGCAGCTGCATGCTTTTCAAGGGCAGAAGCCTGAGACTTGTAAATTGACACATTTTTTGACATCACATCTTTCCTCTTCATGTATTCTTTTCTTGGGAACCTACCAACCATGATTGCAATGTTAATCCCAGTGCATGCCTCAACAACATCAGTAGTAGCAACAACACCGTTAAGTAGAGGCAATGTAGCATTCACCAACTCCATTTTTACCCTATTCATTGGCAGCAGGTGGGATAACAAGCATGTACAGGATTGCAGGCTGGTTGGGACCTAACATCACCCCCCTTGCAAGCATAGGGTCAAGAGCGTATCTGATTTTTCTTGCAGCTCCAGTAACGAGAACACAAACTGGTTCAAAGGGCCAATGTGGTGGCAATACATCAAACAAATGAGGAGCAAAAAGGTTCTTATGTGTGAAAAGGGCATGCTTCTCACTATTCTTATCCAGAGGCAATGCACCAACAATACTCCATAAGGCAGATCATCCACAAGGAATTCAAGCCAGTAATTATTCTCAATTGCATTCCTGAACTGTTTAACCTTTGCTTCATCAAGATCCAAAGAACAAATGACAGCCTTCTCCACCTTTTTTAACTTTATTTGGATTTGGCTGTCACTCAATTATTTTCTACAAAATAACTAAAACACATTCTCAAACCTAAGTAAGATTGAGGATGTGACATTGTCATATTTTAACCCTTTATCAAGTATTTCATCAAACAACTTATTTGCTCTAACCAAATCCATACACAACCATTTGCACATGAGAAGCATATCTTGGGAAATAGAAGCTAAACAAAGGCATGCCTGCAAGTGCAAAGACTGGTGTAACATGGTTGCTAGTACTACTTGATCCAAAGAGCTTTCGCTCATATTCTTGGAGATCTTTTAGCTGAATGTTGTGAGGCAACAAGAACAGAAGCACTTTCTTCAAGCACACTCTGTACTATCACGAGCATTTCTACAAGTAATTTTGGTCCCTCAACATGCTGGAGCAGCACATTCCTCTGATTTGAAATCGCCATATCCAAAGTACTGAGTGGAAACCACGAAGCCTCCAAGTTGTTACACATCTTGAACCTTGCACATGCAAAATTTGGCCTCCTGAAGCTATAATCTTTCTCGAATGCCAAACACGAAGCTCCTAATACCTTTAGTCTCATCCTTGCCTAAACAATTATTTTTCCCTTCAATTGGGATTTGAGAGAGTGTATCGGACTACTAGGGCACCTAAAGAGGCAGGCTTGTGCCTTTTCATACTCCTTCCTCTCTATTTTTAGGTGCAGTTTAGATAGTGAGATGAGATGAAATAGTTTTAGATGAAAGTTAAAAGTTGAATAAAATATTGTAAGGATATTACTTTTTAATATTATTATTATTTTAAAATTTAAAAAATTTGAATTTTTTATTATATTTTGTGTGAAAATTTGAGAAAGTTGTAATGATACGTTGATGAGATGAGATGAGATGAAACACTTTTACTATCCAAACAGGGCCTTAGCATCTGTGAATATACAAGGTTCGAGGGGGAAAGAGTTTTCAGAGGGGAGCAAGCATAGTAAATGCAATCATACAACATAGGTTCTAAAACAGAGCCTCATTCAATATCATCAATGCCCATAATGCAAGGCTACAATGCCCATTTTAGTAGAGAAGCATATGCTTTTCCACCATTGTTGGAAGGATCAACAGGAGTTGCCAAGCCATTGCAAGTCGTGTACCTTGCAATGTGGTTGAGATTGTGTGTTGTAGTATTGAATACGGGACTGATGGGGACAAATGAAAATGGGCCTTCAACGATTTTTTAGAATGGAGGAAACAAATGGTTTTTGAGAATAGTTTTTCGGAGTGAGGACAGAGGGCTGCAAAAGGTTTTGCGGTCATAGAAGAAAAGGGAGTGTGAGAAGCGGAGACATTGGAAATTGACTCCACCAGGATCAAACTCTCAAATATGATAATATGAGTGTGAAGTCTGAGGCTACGGTAGTAGCGGTGCTCTGTTCCATCTTTAAGAAATTACCAAAACCACACGACATCTCATTTTTCTCCTTGGCCTTTCTCTTGCTTTATCTCTCCTTCTTCGGGTTCTATCCCTGGTTTTGGAATTGCCAATGTTGAGACCAGGCGTAGAAATCTTGAGGTTTGTTTAATCAGATTTTGCATATCGATACAAATGCCTCCCTCCAATACATATACTAACACTCCTCTATTATCATGGGCCAGAGGCCAACTTAAACATGACAGTAAAATGAAGACAAGTTCATAACAAGCAATAAATGGGCTATGGCCTAACTCACATGGGCAATGTAAATAAACGAAATGTCCAATGGCTGGAACATGATCTACCGAATTGAGTCCAACCAACCTAAGTTGTAATGACCCAGCCCAATAAGTTTAAGGTTGGAATATTGATAATTCTTATTGAGTCTAAATTATATTTAATGGGTCATATTGGATAAGCCCACGAATGATAAATTATTAAGGTTGATTAGGAGTTTTATATAGACTCAATAACTAGGTTAAATCCCATTTATTATTTATTGAAAGAGTTAGACTCCTTTTAGAATTTAAACATTGATCATTAGAAATTTAGAAAGAGTTAACTCAATCACTGCCAATCTTACATCGAATGAACTACCAAATCATGTTTTAAAATTCAAACTCTTCTTGAATAATTGCGACTAAGTCCAATTCGAACTCATCGACACCCTCTCCCAAAGTTCTCTAGAAATCTCTCCCTTTTGTGTGTTATTTGGAAAAGCCATAAACCTCTGTAAGTGCAGTGGCTAAAGCCAAGATACTCAGTCCAGCACCTTGCGTGCCCACATGCACAACGCCAATAGTCGACTTCCTCATTCCTCTCACAACATCTCTCACGTTTTCTTTCTCTCTTTCTAGTTCACGTGATCGATTTCATATCGGAAATATTGGATTAACATTGTGAAGTAACTTGATCATAAACTCATATTAATAGATGCTAGCTAGTTATATATATATTATTATTAAAGCTAGATCTTTGAAAGTAAGTGTTTATGTACCATGCAAGTCATGATATTAGAAAGAAAGTCACATCATGTTTTATTTTGCATATCAAAGTTATTTATGTATTATATATCTCATGGTATCTCACGTGCATAAGACACGTAAGCTTTTATAAGATCAAGTGTAAGATCAGAATAATTTGATAAGATGACCATTTAGATGCATGATACTAATGCGATTTATGGGTAGACGTGCAAGCCATACACCTAAGCATGATCCGCCATAGTATACTAGGATACTATTAGCGGCTCCCCTTGTAGCTATGGGATGTGGGACAGATGCACAACCTGCACACAATTTATGCGTGTGGGTTAGTATGATAAATAAGATAAGTCAGATAAGCCAAGATAAGTTATGCATGTCATAAGTATACATATGAATGATCATCATTTCAATTCTTAGCATGAAAATTTTATGAAAAACCTTATATTAAGTATGTATACATTATGATAAGTTTCTTATTGAGTCGACGACTTATTTTAGTTGTTTTTATATTTTAACCACTCCAAGTCAAAATATTTATGAAGCTAGAGCTGTAGGACGAGACTTAGTTCAGGAAAGTGTGACAGTGGTCAAAATCATGTATATAGATGTTAAGTTATGATTTTATAGCATAGAATTTTTTGAGAAATTTCAATAAATATTTCTGCAACTCGCATTTATGATCTCAGTATTTTTAATAAAGAATGATTGTATTATAATAAATCTTTTTACCTGACCGTTCCTTTAGAATAAGGCCTCTCTTGTTTTCACAACACATCTCATCTCATCTCATCTAATCATTATAATTTTTTTAAATTCCTACACAAAATAAAATAAACAATTCAACTTTTTCAAATACCAAAACAATAGTAATATTAAAAAAATATTTTCTAACAATATTTTATTCAATTTTAACTTTTGTCTCAACTCATCTCATCTCATCTGTGAAAATAAACTAGGCTTAAAAGAAAATATTTTTAAGTCAAGTTTAGTAGTAGCATTCTGGCTTCCCCAAGAATTTCTAAAAATGATTCTATTCTTAAACTTGGGGAGTGGGATATTACGTAAGCCCACTATGGTTTCGGCCCACTACTAGCATGGTCAATTGAGATGTGACACTAACCTATTTGAATCTTTAAAGGAGAGAGCAGATCCTAGATGGACCTCTCCCCCCACAGCAAGGTATTCAATAATTATACTGTGAAGCTTGAAACAAATTCTTGAGTGCAAGGTCAATCGAAACGAGGCCCCGCCTAAGATATTTAAGAAGTAATTGTAAAAATATCGTAAATAGGGACATCAAACCATTCCTATTGATAACTTTTTTTTCAATTTTATAAACGTTGATCATTTATTTTTAAAATTTATTTGCTTTTCAAATTGAATGATTTTGTGGTATGGACCTTGTGGCAAAACCACGTGACTGGTCTCAACTAATGGAAGTTACAACGTAACAATCTCAAAACACTGAAAAAATTTACTCTTGCTTAGTGATTAAGTTTCTATCTTACTGCATTTCATGAGGAATAGGGTGCAATTTGAATGTCCAGCCTCATTAAATGAAGAACAAAAGAGGGTATTGGAATTTGATCGAAGTAATTTAGAGGGAGAGAAATGATTTAAATTAAGGAGCGCCCAATGGAGGAGCTCAAAAGTCCTTCTTCAACGTGCTGTTTCTGTGGACTATAGCGATAGATTCCAATGGTCTTAATGTCCATGACTATCTTGTATCTATTTCTTCTTCACCTAGCAAGGCACTCTCTCTTGATACGTCTTGTGTACTTGAGCGTCGCGTAGACTTTTATTCATATCAATAAAAAAATTTACTTACAAAAAAATACCTCTCTTAAAGTAAATACAGCTCAGAAATTAGATACTCATTATTTTATCTTTTAATTAACAAATTAGATTGCAATTATTATTTTTTTCTTAATGATCATATCTTTCCCAAATAAACAAACCAAGCATTCTTGTAAGTTTCTTAACTTCTGATACTTGAGGAGAAAAAACAGTAAGTGGAAGTAGAGAAAGTATTTCCCAATGTTACCAGAACCAATCTAATCGTTGGACTGCTATTTATGCTCTCACCATTGCGAGTCCTCATTAATTCCTTTATGAGTGGTCTAGGTTATCTTTAGATTTGTGCAGGTATGGGTGCTTATTTACTCCAGCCTTGGTCTAATCCTTTATTAAACATTTTGTAGGCACCACTGGTCTTTTTTTATTGTTTCCTTCTCTGAAGCATTTTGTGGGCCTTTTTATTTAAGAAACTACATTTGAGGGAGAGTGTCAATTTTTTATTTTTAATTTGTGGGGGTTAGATTTTCTTCTATTGTTCCATTGTTTATTTTTTTGTCTTCTAAACCTCTGTAAAGATTTTCTGTTCTTTTGAATTTGTCTTATCCCATAAAAGGCTAAAAAAAAAGAGGAATTATATTAGAAAACCAGTGTGGAAGACACTTTCTACACTGCTGATATGGCATGATTAATTTGTAAGAGAAATTTAAATTTTGAATCTTGCAAATCAAATCTTGCCATGTCAAAAGTGTGGATGGCGTGACACACTGGCTTGCAAGTAGAATGACTCAAGAAAAAAAAAAAAGAAGAGGAAATCTTCTGAAGTGGTGTTTTATGGTTGTGAAATTGGTTTTAGCTCACTTGAGCTACTTGTGATTCCTTTTTAAGTTTTCATTAATGTTTGCATGAGAATATCGTGTTGCTTTAGGGTTCAGCTAAAGCTAATAACCATTTAGGCTCGCCCTATGTTCAAAGTACTTAAAAAAAAAAGGTTTTGCCCTTTGTTTGAATTTACTTTTAGTTCTTGAAACCAGAAACTTTAAGGAAACAGCATCCTTGATTTGTTCCTGAGCAGTGCAGGTTTCGTTTGAGTAATATATGGGAGATATATCTCTTAAACCGTAATATAGATTTTGGTGTCTACAACCAGATGCAGGAAAGTTATCACATGCGATAGATATAAACTTTTGATGGGTCAGAATCTATTAAATAGCCATTGAAAAGTCAAGAAATAAACCTAGTAAAGATCATCTGACACACAGTTGAATAGGATACATATTGACCTAGTACACTCCTGCTATTGGTTCTTAGCTTTTTTTTTTTCATTTCTACGTTTAAAACTCTTTTGCTAATATTATATATATATATATATATACTCATTGGCTAACTGTTTTCTGCTCTCTGTTTCCGAGAGACATTTCGTTAAATGCAATAAATCCAATTGATTTGCTAGTCTTTGAGCTGAAACCAGATGGTAATTGATGTCCTAGGAGATTCCCATCTGCATAACCTTGTTCTGATATCCATATTGTAATAAACAGCTTTTAATATTCTTTGGCGATGTGCCAGTTCTCATATTTCACACAATGTCTACTTTAATTATGGACTTCATCAAATGTAATTATTATTAAAACAAGATCTGATAACCCCAAGGGGTTGGTCCAAGTGGTGAAGGTCTTGGTCTTGGGGTATCACTCACTTCAAGGTCCAAGGTTAAACACCTCATGGGTGCAAACAATCCTTTGGCGCCTACATCCCCTGGTGAAAAGTCAGTGATTTAACCAATTCCGTATAGGGAAACTTTCGAGGGTGCGGTGCACGTGATCGGAGTTTATTCTACAGAAGTGAGTCCAAAGATCATTGCCTTGAAGAGGTTCCCCGACATAATAATAATAAAAAAAAATCTGATTGGAAATATAGACGAAGAGCTATAGCGTTTGTATTTCCATTCTTCATATGGATATGTGTTGTTACGTCTCTATAGTTAAGTTTCACAAGTGCCTTGAATATGACCTCTTCTTGTTATTTGCCGCAGGTCTTATCAGCTTATGTACTAAGCGGAGCCACCTTCGGCCCTGAGCTCTCTATTTTTTTTTATTATTCAGTTTTTATGTTGGTCTTTGCATGACAATTATACGTGCGGATAAAATTTGCCTTTGTTTACCTAATACAATTCTCATATTTAATTTTTGTTTTGATTTTTAGAGCTTGTGTAAAAACATGTGAAGAAACTGGATGTGTTGGTCCAAGATGCTTTCCAGACTGCAATTTCTCTAAAGAAGGTGTCTCCAGTGATGGTCCATGGTACATGCAAGAACCCCTTTACTTGCAGTGGAAACAAGGGGATTGCCAAAGTGATTGCCGTTACTATTGTATGTTTGACAGAGAGAAAGAAAGAGAAGCATTCGGTGAGGGCCCTGTCAAATACCATGGTAAATGGCCATTTAAGCGTGTGTATGGGATTCAGGTTTGCCTTCTCATAACCTATACTAAATATTTAATATGGATTTGGTTTTAGATGCTAATATATTTATATCTTGACATGTTAATCAATCAGGAGCCTGTTTCTGTAGCTTTCTCTGCGCTAAATCTTGCAATGCATTTTCATGGCTGGTTATCCTTTTTCATCCTTCTATACTACAAGTTACCCCTGAATATGAATAAAAAGGCATACTATGAATTTGCCAGTTTGTGGCATATCTATGGGTTTTTCTCGATGAACTCCTGGTTCTGGAGTGTCGTTTTCCATAGTCGGTAAGTTCTTTGTGTTATAATTTTGTTTTCTTTATTCATTTATAAATCTAGGCACGTATATGAATGTTGCAAGTTTGCTTAAATCTTGGTTTTATAGGTACAGACATTAATAAATATAATTTACATAAATACATAAACGTTGACACATTCAGACCCACATGAGTACATGTTTAATTTGATTTTTTGTGCTCTCCTGCTGCTTAGAAGGTTTATCTGGCTCAATGGCCCCTCAACTAGGATGATGAATAATTGATGCTATTAGCTGCATAATCTGTCTAGATATTTTGTGCTCTCTACTGAGGCTCTCAACTTGTCAATGCTGGATTGAAACTGGGTTTGTAAATGGTTTTTTTTTTTTTTAACCACACTAATATATATATATATATAACATGTATAAAGACACGGGTCACTGTTAGTCCCACATAAATCCAATGTGTCTACCCTGTCAATGCTGCTAGAATGTGTGGACATCTCCAGAAGATTGTCAATGTAATCAATGTTGGTAACAATGCAATCAAACATAACACAATTACGAGAAATATAAATTAGAACGAAACCGGTCAGGGAAAGATGTAGAAACTTTGCTCTATTTTAAGGAAATTTCCCTTTGTAGATGTAAAAATCCAAAATGGCTCAAAATAGTTGCATGCTAATACAGTTGACCCCGTAACACCATCAAAGAAATACTTTTCTCTGCCCAAATATATTAAATATATACTTGTATGATAGTTAAGTCTCCTTTTACATCTATTTTTTGTACTAGGGATGACACGTCTATATTTGTAGCCTTATGGGCTGTTCTAGATTAACAAGAGGGATGGCTGATTTGTTCATGTAAACATCATGTCCATTATTGTCATGATGGGAGTTAGAGGACAAGCCAGTCACTCTCTGTTTAACAAATTAAAACTGCTGCATATTCTTATGCCCCAACTCACTTTGATCTATATTAGCATAATTATAATAATTTAATTTTTAATTGAGTGGTATCAAATCCACCAACATTAGTTTTTTTACTGCTTCAATTTTTCTTTTTCAAATGACATTTATAACTCCGTTTGTTTATACAAAAAAAGTGCTTTGACAGAATACCGTAGAAAAGAGTTTAGATCACATATAAAAGTGTCTGTTCGATGTTTACTAGCTATAAAGATTTATAAATTTTTCTTAGTAATAATCATTAAAAAGTATTGAAAATTTGATTAATATGAGAAGAAACTCAAGTATATGTGGCCAATTTCTGATAGTTCCTTGATGAATCACAATCTAATACCAATTTGATTTACAAGTTCAACAAAAGAAATCCAGGAACAGAAACCCTTCTAATGGTGACAGACCACGTACTAAGAACAGAGAAAGCAGATTTGACTTCAATAATGAAGTTTTCAATGCCTTCAAATGTACAAACTTTCCTCCACATTGTCCACATAAGGCAAAGTGGAGCAGCCTTCCAAATTATAGAAAGTATAGAAGATTTTCATGTTCTATGCGCAATAAATTTACGGAACTGTTAAAACGTTTATTCTCTGATCAAACTCATAAAATGAGAAACGGTTAGAAACTTTGCTAAGTCCCTAGTTCACCTACCACAAGCAAAAGATTTGGCCACTCCAGCAACTGAATGCAGTATTATAGCTTTTTGTATCAATGCTTTGTTTACTGCCTTTTTCTTTTTTAATTTTCTGCTTAGCGTTTCATCACACTTCTTATCATCATGGTGTCCTATTTAACTGCAGAGATGTGGAATTAACAGAGAAGCTGGACTACTCTTCTGCAGTGGCATTACTTGGGTACTCCCTTATTCTGGCCATCTTAAGAAGTTTCAATGTGAGGAATGAGGCTGCCAGAGTTATGGTTTCTGCTCCACTGCTCGCTTTTGTGACCACCCACATATTGTACCTGAACTTTTTTAAACTAGATTATGGTATAATCCCTGTCTTTCCATGTCCATTGTCTGGGCTTTAAGTTATCTTTTCATAGAAGATATAATATATGGCTTTTCTTCCCTCATTGATTTAAAAAAATAAAACAAGCGTAAAAACAAATTTTTTTAACTGAATACCATATATTACGCTGCTCACTTTCATGGTATTCATCCCTAAAGGGTTGAACAAGTTTCTTCTAAGCTGTTTAATTAGTATTGGGCCTGGTGGGATGAGCTACAATTATGGTGAGATATTTCTGTCTATTCACTGGTTAGGGAGTGATAGAGTGAGCATATGAATGAATTACATTTTTTTCATTTTCTTTTCCTAAGTTTTCCTGTAATTAATCTTTTGTTTTCTCGTGCTATTATGACGGCTTTATTTCTCCAACATTTGACAGGGTGGAACATGAAAGTTTGTGTTTTCATGGGTGTGACCCAACTTCTCCTATGGGCAATATGGGCTGGTGTCACACGACATCCTTCTCGCTGGAAGATGTGGGTGGTGGTTGTAGGTGGTGGCCTTGCAATGCTCCTAGAAATCTATGATTTCCCTCCATATCAAGGGTTTGTGGATGCCCATGCTCTTTGGCATGCCACTACCATCCCCCTAACCTATATTTGGTGGAGTTTCATCCGAGACGATGCTGAGTTTCGAACCTCTGCCCTGCTTAAAAAGGCAAAATAGCTTGTTTTAAACCGGCAAAACCTTGTTATACTTTGGCCATGATTGAGGCCTTGTCTCCATTAAGGTAAATTTGTTCCACCTTTTAAGAGGATGCTTGGCTTGAAATCATACCCAGCTGAAAAATCATTTTTGTTTGTTGGGATTGGTCCATATAATGGAACATGAAGTTGAGCAGGGTAGTGATCCAATTATATTTTTGGATGCTGATAGAACTTCTGGTTCATATGCTCACACTCTATCACTGAGTTAATTTCAATGTATTTTTATTAAGTTTTTAAATATTTTAAATATTTATTTTATTGTAGTGTAGATCTAAATTTAAATCTTAATATATAATCTAAACAACGGATTCAAATTTGTATTACCTAAATTTAAATTTACATACCCAAAGGGTCAAATCTATCCACCAGGATTGTGGTGGTCAGCATTATTCCAATCAGCAGCTGTCGACAGGTCTTCAAGGCATTTTTTACCCCAACTTTGCTGCTGATTATTCCATATATTTATTTTATTTTTATTCTTATTAAATTAATTAAAATTTTCTATTTATCATCTATATACCACATACTTGTTAAAAAAATAAAAAGTTATATGATATATGATGTAGAGATGACGCGTGAAATTTTTATTTAGGCATTGAGTTGAGTTTGAATCGAATGAGTTTGAATCGAAGATAAACATTGAAAGTTTAATATAAAATATATATATTTTTAATATTGTTTTTATTTAAATATTTGAAAAAAAAAATTATTTTTTTTTTATTTGATGTAAAAATTTTAATAAATTAAAATAAATTAAACGGAGATAAACTCTAAAAACAAACCTAACTTTTAATTTTCTATGTCTTCGGCATTGCGTGGCGTTTAGAAATCCTCTCGCAGTAGAATTTGACCCGTGACCGTGAGGACCAAGAAATCTAGGAGAAAAACCTAGTCTGGATTTCAAACTAGAGTTTGACACGTGGTTGCAAAAAATAAGAAAAAAAAATTAAGATTAAGCTACAGACGGTAAAATTTTATGCAGAAATTACATAGAAATAATTTTAAAATTTCATATAAACTAAAATTAAAAAAAATTAAAAAATAAAATAATTATTTTTCCAACACAAATAAAACTGAAAATTAAGAAAATTAAAATATAAAATATAATCAGAGATAAATTATAACTTATTTTCTGTAAAATTTCTATATAAGATTTCTTATAAGAATTATTTTTTAAAAAAATTAAAGAGTCAAATCTTTAAGTCTTAACACAATTTATTTAAATAATAGATTATATTGCCTCGCCTGTTTTAATCTATTTCACAATTAATTAAAAATAAATTAACACAATACCACTCCATTCAATATATTTCAGGTAAATGATATTGAGCTAAAATTATTTTCATTAGATTATTTAAAGTTATTTTTTTAAAATTACAAATTTAAATATTTATCAAAAAAAATTTTTCATATTTGATCAAAAATAGAGAAATAAAAATGAGAAAAGATAATAAAAATACTTTTTGTTAGATAAAATTTTAGCTTTATTATTCACAAAAAATGCTTTTATTATCTTTTTCTACTTTTATCTATCCACTTTTGATTAAATATAATTAATTATTTTTTTTTATAAATGTGAAAATTTATATTTAAAAAAAATAACTTTAAATAATCCAACGAGAATATTATAATCATAAAATTTATTTGACTTGATTAATATAATTTTAAATAAAAATAAAAACTTATATTTATTAGTTATCCTATTTTTAAATAAAAAATAATATTTATAATTATAAAAAATGCAAATTTTAGCTCAACTTTAAAAAAAAAATTAATCTAAATATATATATATATAAAAATTATTTTGTAATGAGAGAGAGATATTTGGGCTAGAAATGACTAAATTTAGAAGCCCAGCCCGATTAAAAACCCTAAAATCAGGGCGTCACGAATCGCATATGCCTCTATCAGCACCTAATATATTCCCTTGTATCCTCTCCTTTCTTTACCCTCACTGCCTCAATATCGTAGACGGCTGAGGCTACTCTCTCTCTCGCGCTCTTTCCTACGCGTATTTTCCAAGCAATTGCTCCAGATTTCTCTTTTCTCAAATCGCTGTTTGTGTGAGGTCAGTGCTTGGGTCCTTTTATCAGATCAGGCACTTTATCTCCTTTTCCACCTCTCTTTTTGCGAAATATTTCAGTTTTTCCCCTGATTGCCAAACTTAGTCTACGATTTGTGCGCATCTGATTTATTTTGGAAGATCGTTAAGTATTTGACTGTTCTTTTATCCAGCTTTATGAATTTTCATCAGAGTAATTTTTCTTTGCTTAGTATAACTGTTTCTCGCTAGGGTTAGCGGAAGACTTTTGTATTTTCTTATGAGCTGATTATAGATCAGCTTGCATGCTTTTCTTTGAAATGATGTGGTATGTCAGTTTCGGCATCGGTTATAGCTGTGGTTTTGAGTCATGGTGATTTTTATTAGACGTGAGAGTTGTCGATTAGTGAAAATAGTGATCGCAGGTTTTATTGTTTGGTTTACGGCTACTTGTTTGATTGCTACATATTTTCTTACTGAATGCTATATTTGATTTGAGGAAAACCTAGTTACGAATTCAATTATTGAAGAGGTTTGTTGAATATTGTTTTGTTTAAATTTACGATGACAAGGATAAACTTGTGCGACTAGGTAAATGGTTGTTTTTTCTGAACTTAAATATATATTTTTTCAAATTTGATACCTGATTTTCGAAAGTAGTCCTCAAAGTAACCACAGCCTCTAATAGGAAATGATCTTTCAGACAAGTTCATGATTTTTTTTTTAAATTACTAATTTATGGAAAGTCTCGGTTTGAAGATTATAAGCAGCGAGAGCAAATGTCTAAATGAGTTTACGTTCCATGTTTTTCTTGAAAGGAATGAATGAAGAAATCAAACTGCTTTAGTATGTCTGTTCTCAAGCTTGTTTCCCAGTACGTGTTCTGACGTTTTTATAAATGCAACTTTTGATTGCTTTGGTGGGCAGGTGCTATTTGATTATTCAAGGTTTCTTGTTTGTGTCATTTGAAGACTAGTCAAGATGGTAAGTGCCTTTTATTTTAATAATGTTTGTTCGGTTTCTAATCTTCTTTGTATTAACGGTGCATGATCTGAGTGGAGAAATATGTTTACACTTGCAGGTGAAGTTTACGGCTGATGAGCTCCGTAGGATTATGGACTACAAACACAACATTCGTAATATGTCTGTTATTGCGCATGTGGATCATGGTATGGGGTTTTACATATATTTTTTTTGTTCTTATATCCTGACCAAAATATTGAGCTTGTGCCACGTTCATGGCTATTGAAACACATTAATGGGTCTTGAAAAGAGAGACACATGGATGGTTTATGCTTCTAATTAAAGCATTTTTCACTGGATTACTCTTCTTCTTTTTTTTTTTCTTCGGTCTGTTCTAATTGTGCTAATTTCATCTTATTAACGATGGTTAAGATAACCTGCTATCCTTGTTTATCTGTCATTATATTACATCTTTAGTTGGCTTGATACAAGTCTTGATCTTCTTATTTGCCTCCTCAACAGGGAAATCTACACTTACTGATTCTCTCGTGGCTGCTGCTGGTATCATTGCACAAGAAGTTGCGGGTGATGTCCGGATGACAGATACCCGTGCCGATGAGGCAGAACGTGGCATCACAATTAAATCTACTGGTATTTCTCTCTATTATGAGATGAGTGATGCGTCTCTGAAGAGCTACAAGGGGGAACGGAATGGGAATGAATACCTCATCAATCTCATTGACTCTCCTGGGCACGTTGACTTCTCATCTGAGGTCACAGCTGCTCTTCGCATAACTGATGGTGCACTTGTGGTGGTTGATTGTGTTGAAGGTGTCTGTGTCCAGACAGAAACCGTGCTGAGGCAGGCCTTGGGAGAAAGGATTAGGCCTGTCTTGACTGTTAACAAAATGGACAGGTGTTTCCTTGAGCTCCAGGTTGATGGAGAGGAGGCTTACCAAACATTCCAGAGGGTTATTGAGAATGCAAATGTCATCATGGCCACATATGAAGATCCCCTCCTCGGTGATGTTCAGGTTTATCCTGAGAAGGGGACAGTTGCCTTCTCCGCTGGTTTGCACGGTTGGGCTTTTACCCTGACAAATTTTGCCAAGATGTATGCCTCCAAATTTGGAGTGGATGAGGCGAAGATGATGGAACGGCTCTGGGGTGAAAATTACTTTGACCCAGCTACAAAGAAATGGACCACCAAGAACACTGGGTCTCCTACCTGCAAGCGTGGATTTGTTCAGTTCTGCTACGAACCCATCAAGCAGATAATCAACACTTGCATGAATGACCAGAAGGACAAGCTGTGGCCAATGTTGCAGAAGCTTGGTGTCACCATGAAGTCAGACGAGAAGGATTTAATGGGAAAGGCATTGATGAAACGTGTCATGCAGACCTGGCTGCCAGCTAGTAGTGCCCTGTTGGAAATGATGATATTTCACCTGCCGTCTCCTAGCACGGCCCAAAGGTATCGTGTTGAAAACTTGTATGAGGGTCCCCTCGATGATATTTATGCTAATGCTATCAGAAACTGTGATCCGGAGGGCCCTCTAATGCTCTATGTATCAAAAATGATTCCTGCATCTGATAAGGGTAGGTTCTTTGCCTTTGGTCGGGTGTTTGCTGGTAAGGTCTCGACGGGGCTGAAAGTTAGAATTATGGGTCCCAACTTTGTGCCCGGGGAAAAGAAGGACTTGTATGTTAAGAGCGTGCAGAGAACTGTTATCTGGATGGGGAAGAAGCAGGAAACAGTAGAGGACGTGCCTTGCGGTAATACGGTCGCCTTGGTTGGGTTGGATCAGTATATCACCAAGAATGCTACTTTGACAAATGAGAAGGAAGTTGATGCACACCCAATCCGTGCCATGAAGTTCTCTGTGTCCCCTGTCGTGCGTGTGGCTGTTCAATGCAAGGTTGCATCTGATCTTCCCAAGCTTGTTGAAGGACTGAAACGTTTGGCAAAGTCGGATCCTATGGTCGTCTGTTCTATTGAAGAGTCCGGAGAGCACATCATTGCTGGTGCTGGAGAACTGCACCTTGAGATCTGTTTGAAGGATTTGCAGGATGATTTCATGGGTGGTGCCGAGATTATTAAGTCTGACCCTGTTGTATCCTTCCGTGAGACAGTCCTTGAGAAGTCTTCCCGTACGGTGATGAGCAAGTCACCCAACAAGCACAACCGTTTGTACATGGAAGCACGCCCCTTGGAAGAGGGTCTTGCAGAGGCCATTGATGATGGTCGTATCGGTCCAAGGGATGATCCTAAAGTTCGTTCCAAAATCTTGTCGGAGGAGTTTGGTTGGGATAAGGATCTTGCAAAGAAAATTTGGTGTTTTGGCCCGGAGACTACTGGCCCTAATATGGTAGTGGATATGTGTAAGGGAGTTCAATACCTGAATGAAATTAAGGATTCTGTTGTGGCCGGATTTCAGTGGGCTTCTAAGGAAGGTGCATTGGCTGAAGAAAACATGAGAGGTATCTGCTTTGAAGTATGTGATGTGGTTCTTCACGCCGATGCCATCCACAGAGGTGGTGGTCAGGTGATTCCAACTGCTAGAAGGGTTATATATGCTTCCCAGATAACTGCCAAACCCAGGCTTCTCGAACCAGTGTACATGGTGGAGATCCAAGCTCCTGAACAGGCACTTGGTGGTATCTACAGTGTTCTTAACCAGAAACGTGGGCATGTTTTTGAGGAAATCCAGAGGCCTGGTACCCCTCTTTACAACATCAAGGCATACCTGCCCGTCATTGAATCTTTTGGATTCTCGAGCACTTTGAGGGCTGCAACCTCAGGGCAAGCTTTCCCTCAATGTGTGTTTGATCACTGGGACATGATGTCATCCGATCCATTGGAAGCTGGATCACAGGCTGCACAGCTTGTAACAGACATTCGCAAGAGGAAGGGATTGAAGGAGCAGATGACCCCACTTTCTGAGTTCGAAGACAAGCTGTAAAATTCGACTTGATCTTTTATTGATCAAGTAAGTTTATTCGAGGACACTAGAATTGCATGGGATCATCCCTTGCTTGCATTAGTTGTTTATCCTTTTTCTTATTTTTTTCAAAGTAATGTGCGGCTGTGCCTTATTGGAATCAACCCTCATTATTTATATTTTGTTTGATCTTTGGATACTTCTGTCGAGAAGAGGATGCAATTCTCTATTGAATTACCTCACTTTGTATGCCAGATGACTTACCTTGCGTTTGAGGGATACTACTATTTCTCGTTCGAATGTTATGTTTTTGCCATCTTCTTTACTGATGGGTTACTATTTCTGGCTGTGTTAATTTTTTGGAGTGTGGAGACTTTTAGCAACTTTATTTTGCTGAAAAATTGGAGTTTTTCCATTTCAATTTTGTTTTGATCGTATATTTATCTTTATCAGTTGAAATTCTGTTAGATATCTGTCAGATAAGTGCACGTGGCTAAAAGGGTAAGGGAGTGTATCCGGATATGGATTCGAACCTCTGGATCTGCTTTCCGTGTTTATAAATCCACACGTTTATGACCGGGTATTAAAATTTGGATATATGGATTATCCGAATTGTAACCATTTCTTTTAATGAAATCTTTTCTGTACCTTATTTTAATTAATTGTTTTTAACATAAATTCATTATAGCCTGTCGTTTTTATTTGAAAACTTCATAGCCAATTCAAAATATTACAAGAAAAGAAAATATAAATCATTTGAAAAAAATACATGGGAGAACCAATTTCTGGCAAATGGCTCGGACTCTTAAAAGAATAGGTAACCATGGTCCAGCTACATTGATGAATCTGTTCATCCCAGTTATCTAGTCCCCCACGAAGGCCCTTGAAATAAACTTTTATTCGTAAGCTTGAACTGCAAAGAAAACACCAAGATGTAATTCTCCAACCATGTATGAATAATGAACCCAAAGAAAACACCAAGACTGTTTGGTTTAAGTGATCACTCCACTACTACTTACCATCTTTATCATTACTTTTTGCAATTTTTTATTACTATTCATTACTATTTAATATTTTATCATTATTATTTTATTATTTTTTATTATTATTCATAGATCATTTGAGATTACCTTATTACTCAAATGCAGCCTTACTCTCATGGCCCTCTCAAGACCATGGAGTTATAACTGGTGCACAAACAAAATAGTCTCATAGTATATACATTTACCAAAAATTCATTCATACTTGAATGCGACTCATTCATACTATTGAATTCCGTAGATCTTCTTTACATTGCCCTAAAAATTTTAGGGAAATATAAAGTCATGATGCATTTTTCCGATTGTAATAGAGGTAGTCTATATAAACTATAGAAACATAAATTTTGAAATCTCTCGCTTGGTTCTCTGTTGTCGTGTGATGTGATGAAGATCTTCTAGGAGCTCAAGGAGAATTTGCAAAATTTATAATAAGGGCCTTCGAGGATGGGGCTCTAAGAAATTTGTTTGTATGAGCATTTGCATGATAATCGAGTGTGCTTTTGGTCATGCGGGACTATTTGAGAATAGAAGTAACAAAAAAAAATTAGTCATGAACGTAAAAGGAATAAATAAAAGAGGGAAAGAGGGAAAGATGGAAAGAGGGAAAGGAAGGGGAAGGGGGGGCTGGAGAGGCTGCACCAAGGAATATATGAAAACATGAATAAGACGTGAAGATTTTCAGCATGGCTTTAATAGCTTGGCCAAACATTGAATAGAGGTATAGAGAGAAAGTGGGACTGTGGGGCATTTTGGGCATGCAACAGAATTAGGTAAAAAAAAATGAAAAAAAAGTGTAATGCTAGATACAATTATAATTGTATAAGCATCGCATACTTTTTTTGAAAAAGAGAAAAATCTACTATTAAAATTTAAAATATTAATTTTTTTATATGAGTCATATATTTACTCAATTGATGGGCGATCTTTCCAAAATGGGATGCATTGCATAGCATTTACTTGAAAAAATCCAGACTATATATCAATGAACAAATGACTCCAATATTATAGTTTGCCACATATATTAGTGTGCATAGCACATGCTGAAGTTGTTTGTATGATATGTAGAAGAAAACTTGTCCACGAGAGGGGAATTTTGATTGATTTGCTTCCCAGCATTCTTACTTGGTGTTTATGGCGTTGTAGATGTAAAACTCAGATAGAAGGTGTTTATGATTTGGCAATGGATGCTTGGCGATCCATTTGGCTATGATTTGGAAAAATTGTAAATGAGATGGCTGATGAAGAATTATCTCATATTGATTTTCAAATTTTAAATTCTTTGGAAGTGATGATAAATGTTTGGCAATCCAAGAATGTTAAAAAAGTGAAATGGTCGAATCCTCTTTATGGATGGTGGAAGCTCAATGTCGATGGGAGTTGTCGTGGTAATCTGGATAATTGTGGAAGGGGAGGTGTGCTCAAGGATCATGAGGGCAAGATTAAAGTTGGGTTTTCAACGGACTATGGAAATGGAACTAATAATGAGTTCGAATTAAGAGCTTTATTGCAAGGGGGACTTTTTAAAGAAATGACATGTACACAAGTAATTATTGAGTGTGATTCAAAGATAGTGGTTGATTGGCTTGTAAACTGAAACTATAATGTGTGGTATATTTGGGACTATTGGGATGATTTTATTTAGGAATTGGAGGGAGTCTAGTATGTTCGTGCGTGTGGTATCTTTTGTCCCTTGTCGTGTGTGTGGTTGTTCAATGCAAGGTTGCATTTGACCTTCCCAAGCTTGTTGAAGGACTGAAACGTTTGGCAAAGTCGGATCCTATGGCAAGCTTTCCCTCAATGTGTGTTTGATCACTGGGACATGATGTTATCGGCTCCATTGGAAGCTGGATCACAAGTAGCATAGCTTGTAACAGACATTCACAAGAGGAAGGGATTGAAAGAGCAAATGACCCCACTTTTCGAGTTCAAAGACAAGCTGTAAAATTCGACGAACCATTATTGATCAAGTAAGTTGTTTTACCCGTGGAGCAAGCAAGTTATAAACCAGGGTGAGATTGATTGCACGGAATCATCCATCCATAGCCTCTTCCTTGCTCCCTCTTTCGCTTTAGTTTTTGTGTCCTATTTTTGAAATAGTCAATTGTAATGTGGCTTATTGGAATCAACCTCCATTGTTATTGTCTAGTTTGGTCTTTAAACATTTCTTTCAAAGGACATGTAGTAATTTTGTATTGAGTTACTACATTTAATATTTATAATGTTTTAAACTATTCCAACTAATAATTAAGTTGTTTAGTTGTCGTGACATGTGAGTCTGTGACGGTGATTTTCTTGTATGCATGTTGACTTCTACTACCTAGTGGTTGAGATTTGCTACCTTTTATCATTCAAATTTCGTTGTGTATGTGATGCACAATGAACACTTGGTGGAAGCCAGTAAACTTGTTTATGTTGTGCCGTTGTCCCTTTACGTCAAGTTTGCTTCGTATTGCTGCCTTTTTAGGTATATTCTTTGTATATTTACCTTTGATTTGGCGTCAAGGCTTTAGATACATTGTTCTATTGCAAGTTGGCCATAAAAAATTGTGGTTTCTCCTTTCACATTATAGTGGGATGGTGAGATGAGATTGCATTGTAGATAATTGAGGAAAAAAAAGAAGTTGGAGAGACAAGGAAGATTAAGTTACGGATTGATGGAGTTATGAACTCACAATTGAAAGAGATAGAGGGCTTTCTTCCCTCTCGTGAGGTAGAGTAAGGCATCAATGCTCTTGCTTCCCGGCAAGAGTGAAGTCTCATTTCTGTGAGTTGCGTCAATGGTGGTAATTGGAGTTGGCCACACAATAAGAGATTACACTTCTCAAAATAGGAAAGTTCACTCCTCTGAGTCAAGCTAAATGGGGGCAAAAGGGGTACAGACACGAAAATCATTGCATCATTGGGAAGGCACTAATGGAGAAGATTGTAAACAATGAAGTCTTTAGAGTCACCATATTACAACTTTAGAGGTTAGAAGGATGGGTAAGATTCAAAGAATTAGAAAATCATTGCTTCTTGATTGAGTTTCAGCGGCTAGTAGATAAATAAAAGATATTGAGTGTTCGTCTCTGGTTCTTCGATAGATTCCTCTTAACAATGTTGGAAGCTAATAACTTAGTCTCCATTAACGCATTAAAGTTTCAGTATGAGCATTTTTTGTTCCAACTCCACAACATTTCTCTCGTTTCCATGACTGAAGACTTTGGTGAAAAATTTGCCGCCTCTATTGGCCATGTCATCAGAGAAGAGGCAAAGGTTGATGCGAGATCATGGGGGAGATGTATGTGAGTGAGAATTGTTGTGGACCTCCACATACTGAGAGGGAAATGGTTAAGTTCCGAAGGACAAGAGTATTTGATTTTATTCAAGTATGGAGATTCCAAAACTTCTACTTTTAGTGTGGGATCATCTTCCACAAAGGAAAAAACTACATAAGGCATAGGGGCGAGTAGTAAGGTGATGACCATCCATTGCAACAATTTGGCCCATGGCTGAAAGCACAGCCCATGAACACCAACCTCTTTGACTACTGTCACTACGGTGGGACCACAGAACCTGAGTGAGGCACCTCTCTCGAAAGTAACACTTGAAGGTCAAAACACTAAGATGGTGGCAACTAGGATGGAACTAGATCCTGATATAGAAACCTTAACTTAGGTTTCTTAACAAGCAATCTCACCTCGAACGCCCCAATTGGACAACAAAAAGGTCCCTTAAAGGATGAGGTGGCAATCTAGGTGAAGAGAGCTAGCTTACTCTCCAAAAATTATGATACCTTAGCTCCAATAGGTAACTTATCTAGCAAGGAGAATGGCATAATTGTTGCTGAGTATGTCCTGAGGAGCACCACAGGCAAATGAAAAAGGAAAGCTAGCGAATAGGTTCCTCAATCAGGCTACACATCAAGGAAGACATTAACATACCTCTCTAACTACAACTTGAGGAGAGGTAGAAGGAAAGCAAGCCAATAAAACAACATAGATGAAGATTTTGAACAAAAGAAAGTCAAGTGCTATAAAGGCAATGATGAAACTCAATTTCCAATGGCAGAGGCTGGACACCAGCTCTAGTGTGGAACTGTTGAGAGCTTGAAAATTTTCGGACAGTTTGAGTCCTTAGATAGCTAATTAAGGAAAAGTGTCCCTCTTTAATTTTGTTAATGGAAACTAGGAGTGTAAATAATCCGGTTCGGTCCGGTCCGGTCCGGAAAATTTGTGGACTGGTTCCATTCGGTCCAAGAATTCTTTCACCCTAGACCAAACTGAACTCCTATTCGGTCCATATTGATCCGGTCCAGGGGTGGTTCAGTTCGGTCTAGGGGCACCTAATATGATTTAATGGGCTTAATTTGATCCAAAATCTAGCAATGATTAAATATATTTTTTAACCCA
This sequence comes from Platycarya strobilacea, assembly GCA_036898215.1. NCBI lineage: Eukaryota > Viridiplantae > Streptophyta > Magnoliopsida > Fagales > Juglandaceae > Platycarya > Platycarya strobilacea. The sequence continues at coordinate 32,154,755 of CM072549.1, read as the reverse complement.
AATTTAATTATTTTCAGCCAAATTTACGTATTTATCACATTTAAGCAAAAAAATATTTTAAAAAAATAAATAATTAATTATTGGCATATAATATGTTGCGGTGACGCTGTCATTTGGTAGGCTACATGGCCCATGGGTATAAAAGCTCATCTTAAGAAGCAGTACTAGTAACTACTGGATAGGTAATATACTTTTTGCGTTTGTTTTTTGTTTTTTTGACTGCTATTTAAGAAATAGATCAAGGTTATTAATTGGTTTATTTTTTATATTACTTTTTATATATATACTATAATTTATATTTTTATACTAAAACTATTATACATTATAATACATTAATATCAATTATTATAAGAGTATATATTATATATTAATATGTTATACTACTACTCTTAATCTATATTAATATTAGTATTATAATTTATATACTATTACTTATATATACATATAAAAAAATTGTGCATTTGGTCCGATCCAGTCTGGTCTAGGGGGAGAAATTGCCTGGACCGGGACTGGACTGGAAATTCTCGATCCATAAAGAAATTGGACCGGACCAGATTGAATTACATTCGGTCCTAATTTGGTCTGGTTCGATTTTTTTACGACCCTAATAGAAGCTAAAAGTAACACAAATAGAATTTATGGAATTAGGAGGAATGGAAAGTTACTGTCATAAACTACTCTAGGTGGCACAACATGCAATGATTCATGAGGAAAATTTCCCCCAATGGCAATTCACAGGCTTCTAAGGGCATGCAGACATGGCCAAAAAGGGAAGCAATTGGGATCTCCTACAAATGCTATAACCATTCTCTCCCATGGCATGACTATGTGCAGGAAAATTCAACAAAATCTTGCACCAAAAAGATAAGATAGAAGTTGCCAATAGGCAATACAAGCAAATTGAGGCATTCAAAAATGTTGTGGAAATCCGTGGTTTAAATGATCTCCCATCCCAGCGGCAAAGCTTTACATGGTCCAATAATAGGTGTGGAAGACACTTTGTAAGAGAAAGAATTGATAGAGCAATGGAAAACAAAGCATGGATGGCATGTTTACTATTGTCTCATGCAATGTGAGGATAGCAGCTAAATTAGACCAAGACACATGGAAAGGTCAAGCAGAGGCAAAGGCTAGCTCCATGAGACACCAACTTGAGTTGTGCCAAAGAGGTCTACTGCAGTGGAAGCAACAAACTCAAAGACAGGAGAGAGAACTCCTCACAAAGAACCTAGCCAAGATCAGTTAACTCCAAGATTTTGGTACTAGCAATCATATGGACATGATGAACCAACTACAAAGAGATATGGAATTATCATTGGCTGAAAAATACATGAAGTGGCATCAAAGAGCAAAACAACATTGGCTTCAAAAGGGTGGCCGAAACACTCAGATCTTCCATTTGTATGCATCTCAAAGAAGAAAAACTAACACCATCAAGAGTATCAAGGATACCACTGGAAGGGAGGTCACTGAACAAAAATCTATTGGAGAAGTTTTCACAGATTTTTTCTCCTCTCTTCTCACCTCTTTTTTATCTACTAACATTGATGATTGCCTATGCCCAATTGATAATAGAATTGCTCTTGAGATGGAGACTTTTTTAATGCGACCTTTTACACAAGAAGAGGTCATGACTATTGTGTTTCAAATGAAGCCCTTAGGATCTCCTGGTTCTGATGGGTTCCCAGCAACTTTTTTCCAAAAACGTTGTCAGGTGGGAGGTGAAAAAGTATTCAAGTTTGTCCTAAAGGCTCTCAACCAGGAAGGATCACTGTAAGAGGTAAATGATACATTTATCTCACTCATTCTCTAAGTCAAAAACCCAAAAAAGTGGTGAATTCAAACCTATAAGCCTTTGTAATATGCTATACAAAATTGTGTCTAAAACTATTGCTAATAGGCTTAAAGGTATTCTTACAAACTTAATTTTCCTAAACTAGAGTGCATTTGTACCTAGAAGGCTAAGTTCATATAATACTCTAGTGGCCTATGAAGTTCTTTAAACAATGAATACAAGAATGAATGGTGAGAGAACTCCATGGCCTTTAAATTGAATATGAGCAAAGCGTATGACAAGATGGAGTGACAATTTGTAACAACTAAGATGTCAAAGCTCGGATTCCCTCAACACTGGATCAAATTGATTTACAATTGTCTTAACTCAGTACCCTATTCAATTCTTGTCATTGAAGAGCCACAACACAAGTTTACACCTCAAGAAGCCTTCCACAAGGTGATCCATTGTGACCTTACATTTTCATCCTATGTGCTGAGTCCCTCACAACATTGTTACATAAAGCTGAATAGCTTGGTAATATAACAAGTATCCCAATAGGTAAAGGCTCCATCATAGTAAACCACCTTTCTTTTGTTGATAACAGTCTCTTTTTCTGTCAAGCAAACACAAGGGAGCTAGCTCATGTGATTCATAACCTTGATCTCTATGAGGAAGCATTGGGCTAGTCTTAAACATAGATAAGTCTTGTCTCTTTTTCTACAAATGGTTGGTGTTAAATCTACAGGGACTGTTGAGTCAATGTTGCTACTTTCCACTTTCTTGTTGATAGAATATGGGCTAGAATTACAAACAAGAAAACCAAACACTTGTCTGTGGTGGGAAAATAAATCTGGTTTAAAGCTATCCTACAAGCCATCCCTACCTATACTATGGGCATGTTCTTTCTCTCAGCCTCAATCAGTAGTAAATTGAACCAACTTCTTAGGAAATTCTAGTGGGGTTCAATGAAGACACCTCAAAAATACATTGGGTCAACTTGAAACAGTTTAGCTCCTCCAAAGATGATGGTGGCCTCGGTTTCAGAAACTTTAGAAGCTTTAATTTGGCCATGTTCTCTAAACAAGGGTGGAGAGTCCTTCAAAACCTTACATTCTTAGCTACAATGGTCTTAAAACAGAAGTATTTTAGCAAAATGGAGCTATTAGAGGCTCCACTGGGATTAAGGCCCTCTTTTGTATGGAGGGGTATCCACACAAGCTTAAACCTGCTCAAGAAGAGCCTATTATGGAGAATAGGCCAAAAAATTAACATATGGTTTGATTACTAGTTCCCATCAATCCCCTTTCACAAGATCACTTCAATTCGAGATGGAAAGTGCAGGCTGGAAATAGTTAGTGAACTCATTTACCCTATATAGATTCAATGAAAGGATGTCACCCTGCAGACACTCCTCTCCCCACAAGAAGTAGAAGCTATAAAAACCCATTCTCATTAGCCTGGGTGGTAGAGATGACAAGCTAATTTGGAAGCATACCATGAATGGACGATACATTGTCAAGAGTGAATTTCACTTCTACAGGAAAATTGCAAGTGAGTGAGAAAGATAATCATCCAATAGACCAAAAAAGAAGATTGTTTGGAAGGGAATTTGAAAATTGAAGCCCTCATGATGCTAAAATGTTCATTTGGAGAGCTTGTAGTGAGGCTCTCCCTACCTTTGCTAACTTACACAGAAGAAAGTTGTGCCAGATAAGCTGTGTCCCATTTGCAGGCAGGTCTTGAAAGCTTAGGTCATGCTTTATGGGGTTGTGAAGCTGCAAAAGACATGTGGAACCAAGGGTGTATGAAAGTGCAAAAGATGGGTTTTCACAATGATCTATTCTATAACATCTAGTCTGATCTTTTGGACACAATCAACCCTTCAAAACTAGAAAAGGCAATAGTTATACTTAATGGCATATGGTCCAGAAGAAATGAATTTATACATGGCAAAGGCTTCACTCATCCCATTGTATTAGCTCAGATTGCCAAAGTAGAGGCGACCTCCTACAAAGAAACTCTCACTGGCTCACAAGGATAAAAAAAAAACAGTTGAAGCGAGCAATTCAAAAGTGGTCAAAACTTGTGTTGGATCAATTTAAAGTGAATTGGGACATGACAGTTAGAAGGGAGACAAGTAGGATTGGCATTGGAGTGCTAATCAAAGACCATGAGAGCCAAGTCATTGGTGCACTCTTAGCCACCAGACCATTTAAGGGAATGCAGAAGCCTATGAACTCATGTTAGCAACTATCTTCTGCCAAGAACTAGGCCTCCACCAGATTTGTCTCGAAGGGAATTTCAAACAAGTAATTGACATTCTGCTAAGCAATAGCACGAAGTTGAACTTAGGTGGTTGTCTCATTCTAGATGCTCGACAGATTCTAAATTCCAACACCAAATAGTCAGCTTCTCATATCTACAAAGATGCTAACTTGGCAGCGCACCTACTTGCAAAATTTGCTTTGTCTTGTACGGAAGATATCTATGATATTGAAGAGGTTCCTTCTTGTATTACGAACATAGTTACAAGTGATATATTGTAACACTTCTGTATCTCAATCTCTTACGACTATTTAGAATGTTGGTTGTAAGGATTTCTATATGAATGAGGTTAGTTTCTTTTCAAAAAAAAAAAAATGAAGTGGGGTTACAAAGTTTAATTATTCAATTAATTTAATAATAATTTGTATGGGGAAAAGCCTTGAATATATCTCTTTAAGCCTTAAGGCCAGTTAATAAAAATAATTGTCTTTACCTAAGTCTAATAAAATATATAAGAGCATTCATGTTAGATTCCTTGAATTTTCTTAAAATTTAGCTAAAACACACTTAATAAGATTCTCTTAAATTTTACCTATCTTTTAAAAATATGTTATATGTTATTCTTTATCATTTCTTTATTATATTAAAATATTATTCTCTCTTTTCTTTACTACTTTTTTCTCACTTTCATTTACAAACTTAGCTACTAATTGTTTTGTGTTTTCCCTCATACTTTCAACTATCACTTTCTACCTAATTTAGTAAATACTTATCCAGCTTTTATTTCTGAAAAAAAAATAATGAAAATATTACCAATGTAAAAATTATAATCTTTTTTTAAGGTGCATTTTTCTAACGTGATAGTATTTCTTATGGATGAATAAAAATAAAGATCATGTTTTGTTCGAGATATAACGGTAATATGTTTTTTAATCTTTGTTCAACAATAACAATCTTTTATCCTTATATAACAATAATAATTTCTATCCTTTTTCCAATGGTAACACATCTTATTCGTGTTGCAACCTTAATTTTTTTTTTCAACAATAATATTTTTTGTCCTATATTTAACAGTAAAACTTCGTGTATAAATAAGAGAATTTTTTGTTCCATTTTAATAGCCTAAGTCTCATTTCATTTTAACAAAAATTTCATTTTGGCTTCATATTCTACTAACTTCTTAAATGGCTCGTTCGTTCTTACCCAAGCTGTTGCTTAACTTATCCTCTGAAGATGAGTTGGAGGTTGTTCATGGCAATTGCAAACATCATAAATAAATTCGACTCGATTATATTTAAGCGCACAAACGGCTATTTCACAACTATTTTGTAGAAGTACTAATATATCCCTTGAATATATTTCAAATGAGATTTCATTTGAGTCATCCTCTAATTTTTTTTTGTATTTAACATAGAGTAGAGGCTTAAGAGGCATACTTTATCTAAAGAATAGGTAATACTGGAAGAAAGTGCTAATTTTATAGATGAATACATACGGATAGAAGAAAGTGCTAATTTTATCTAAAGAAGAGGCATACTCTAATATATCCCTTGCATATGAAGTAACTGCTAATTTTATAGATGGATATATACGAATAGAAAAAAGTGCCACAATAGAGACTAAAAAACTTTGTGACCACAATCGTAAATATTTTTTCTAATGTATTTGTAGCTTTTAAATGCCAATAATATTGTTTGATTGCTTGCTATTAGTGAACAAAGTGTATTCCTAAGAATGCAAGGAAGTATTGATTGCATGCAATGAAAGAAAATAAATTGTCACGCTGCCTAGAAAGCTATGTATTTCAACTACAATTGTGAACCAACTATTATATTAGAAGCAGTTGCTTCAAAAGATATTTGGATATGACATGAATTTTTTGAATTACCTAGTTTGCATAACAAGAGAGAGAGAGAGAGAGAGAGAGATTCTATTTTCACTGAACTTATCCAAGGGCATGCTCCTTCAGTAAATTACTTAATCAATGGCAATGACTACACTATGGGATGCTATATTGTCGATGGTATTTATCTAAAGTAGTCAACATTTGTGAAGACTATTCCACCTTTACAAGGGAATAAGAAGAAGTATTTAGGATTCTTAACCAACGCTTTGCAATCATTTATCGACCTGCTCTAGTATTCAAGATCAAAGATTCTAACAAATATAATGAAACATTTGTTATTATACATAACATAATCTTTAAAGACGAGTGTAACGATATTCACGGTCCTGAGTTTGAGTCTGATCAAGTTAATTGTCATGCAATCCTACAACCGAATTTATGGAGTTTATTTAGTATCATTATGAATTAAAGACATTTTAGCACATCATCAGCTCCAATCAGACCTAATTGAGCACTGATGAAATTATATTTCCAAAAGTACAATAGCTACAATCCACTATATTTTATTATGTTAAAATATAATAGTTTCATTATTTGTATATTTTAAGTAGTTGTAATGTGTTATTTATCATCTCATATTCATGCATAAAATTATTGTCAAAAACTTTAATTTTCCAAAATAAATACTACCAATGTTTACAAAGTATACACTACAATCATCCAAGTTATTTAACAATAACTGTTAACCAATGATGTAAATTCACTCGTTAGTGTTGTCAAAATAATACAAATTGGAGAATTAATCAATAACAAATAAATTATATATATAAAATAAAACTAAGTCACTGATTCTTAGAATTGCATCTCTCCAAGATTTCCTTTGACATTATTGGAAATATGCTCATTGTAGTTCAGGCAAGATAGTCACATCGATCAACATGAGTCACTCTTCTTTTTCCAACCGCTCATCCTCTACTCTCTCTTGCACTTGTAACCAAGCGAATTCCAGCCTCTCAGCCTCAATGCATGTGCCAAGTCTCGAAGTAAGTGCCACATCTCGAAGCATGTGCCCGACCCCAATGGCGTATTTTTAAAAGATGACGTTGATTTTAAAACGCGTCTAGTGTTTTAATGCTATCAAATATTTTAAATGTCCTGGAAATATTATATGAGGTATTTTTAGTGTTATCGAATCCAAACCAGTTTTATAAGAAAATAGAAGTAAAATATTTTGGAGCACTACAAAATATTATAATTGTACAAGATTATTTTATTACCCTGATTTTAGTTATTTAAAGTATTGTGAGATTTTAATTAAGCTGTAAATCTCTTATTTATATATATGATTTTCTTTCTTTTAAATAATTAATGAGCTTCATCATTTTAATTAATGATGGGGAATATTATCTTATGAACTGAAGTATGTTAAAATAATATTCTATTTAATCATTCCGAGTTTTTAAGTTAAATTTATTTTTTGTATTTTCATATCTGTGTTTTAAACGCATTGTTTGTCAGTTTGAAGACCCCTAATGCATAGGGCCTATAAATAGCTCGAAGAGGTCCCGACTCTGCACTTTTTCCTTTCTCTCTCCTCTCTATCCCACGCGCAGCCCCCCTTGTGCTTGTTCGGCTTCCAGCCCATGACATTGCCACTGCCGCTCACCATGCGTCACCACCATTGCTGCCGGGATCCCCACCCTCCGGTGAGCTCCCCTGCACCTGCGGTGTACCTCATGATAGCCTCTACTGCGCGTGTGGGCCACAAACCTGAAACGGGTTCTATGGCTTCTCCCTCACTTTTTTTGTTACCACCACTTGCCACCACGGTCTCCAACCATGCCAGTGACCTTCCCTAACCATTGGCGACCCTCCAGCCACCACCTACTGTCCCCAGTTCCCCATTTCTCCTCCACCCATGAAATGGGTTTTGAAACCCATGGTTTCACCTTGTCACACCACCATCCACCGCCACCCACGGCTCATGACCACCGCCACGGTGTTCCTCACTCACCGGCAACCTCCCCCATGCCCAGCCATAGCCCAGCCGAGCCACCACCACCTCACACTCTCCCTCACTGTCTTATGCAGCACGAGTTTGACCTTTTTGTGTAGATCCACCACCTTCTGGTAGTTGTACCACCTCACCACCACCACTATAAGATTTTCCTTCCTCTAATGAATATACCTCTAGCTTTTAATATTAAACCAAGTACCCTAGGCCAAACCATCACGTTACGTGGTTGATGTATCGTACGCGACATTAGCTGTAACGTACAGTATTTCCACTGCCACCAACAAACTCTCTACCATATTGGCCACCCTCTTACGACCCAAATTTAGTAACCGAAACCCTATACTCGAACCCCCAGGACATTCCCATTCTTAGGTCATAATACTGACCTTAACGGAGCAGTTAACGCTAAAGTTGATGTCTTCTGCACCACTAACCATGCGAGGAAGCGAATAATGTACCGGTTTACTCCACGATGGTATAACCCTCTTTCTCGTGTAGTTGTATTTAATTGATTGATTGTGAACTGTGCTTTTAATATTGTGGAGTCTGCTAAGAAGTTGTGTGAAGTTGGTTGGTTGTATTATGAATTATTGGAAATTATGTTGTGACGTAGGGTTGTGAATTGTGCTGTGTAGCATGTGGGTGCTTTGTGTGCAAGTATGGTATTGTGGTAAGTGTTTGAAGAAAGTACGCGTGGGGTGTACTCCATGGGAGTAAAGCAATGCACCATGTAACATGTATCGTATGGGTTGCGGCGTAGTGTACCACGGAGAGAGTATACATGGAGTATACTCAACGTGGGGTGTATGTGCGGAATGGAGTGCGCATCAAAGACGTGGAGGGTACTCCATATGATGTAATCGTGATGCATCGTACGACATGTCATGAAGATGGATAGTTGTACAATTGGGTTATGTAAGGCCCATGCAGTGTCGAGAACTGTGGAGTAGCAACCTAGAGTAGTGACGTGACTGGTAGTCCTAGTGACGTCGTGTGGCGTAATGCCATGTGAAATGGTGGATGACAAGACAACTCAATACTAATCTCAAACTATGTGACACGACGAAAGTACATCTGAGATGGACTTTATCGTGCTAAGTGATGGGATGAATTCATAGAGGGTCGGGAAGTAGGATTTGTTCTGCCAACCAGTATGGAGAAGGTTGTTATCAAGGTATGGTATTTTCTGCACTAGCAGGTGATCAACGTATTCTATGTTGATCTTAGATAACGTGGAGATATGGTACATGTGTATTCGGTAATACGCGTACCGGACAGACTACCATATGAAATGGGTACTTTGTCTCAAGTAAAGACTTCAAGGACATGGGGATATCGAAAGGTGTCCTAATGTTCGCAATGAGTTTTCAATGGTCTTAGCATAATAAGGACCTCAAAGACATAGGAATAGCAGGAGAGTGTCCTAATAAAGTGTAGGTTTTTCTTAGTTAATTACTTGCGTGTTGGATATATATTGATGCTATTTGTGTGTATATTATAGGTTGATTGCTATATGATGTACTTGTGATTGGACTGCATGGTATAAAAATAGTATAGAGATCAGGTAAGTGTTATGTTCATACACCTTTAGTGTTACCGAACTAGTAAATAAAGATAATAAGATTGAAAATATTAATATATGTATGTATGACCATTCTTGGTAATCCCTTTTATCGAATCCCAAATACGTAAATATATGCCTGTGATTAAATGCCTATATATAGTAATTATTATATATATTCTCTGAAAATTATAAGATGAAACTTGATATTGTTGTCTATTGATTTTATGAAATAATGCCATGGATTGATGCTAGGATAGGATGTATGATAAAATGTATGCATTGCTACGATTCTAAAATAATACATGATTTATATGAACTGATATTATGCTATGATGTATGAAATTACGAAAGGGGTACAAAGGAAGACCCAATGGTCCAAAAGAAAACTTAGGATCCAAAGGAAGATCTGCCAATCCTAGCACACGAGGGTAATAGTGTGCAATGGCTTAAAGAAAGTGAATGAACATTAATGAGTGTCATGTAGGATGTGTATTGCATGCATGATTGTATTAGATGAGTGATTGTTTGCTAGTTGTTTTTGATGACTTGTAGTTGTTGGTTGTTATTCTGGTTTGTTGATTAGTAGCTTACTTGTCTGATAACTATTTGATAGTAGTGGCTATTGTCATACTTATTTAATAGTTAGATGCTTGCTTACTTGCTGATCCCTTGCATGATAATGACTTTAAGTAATTGTTAAAAATAAGGTAGATCTTCGAATTCTCTATATAATAAATGTAGCATAACAAGACACGTAGGAAGAAATGACATAATAGGATTACAGTTATGAAAAAAGATGTATGCATTGTCTTGTAGATATGTACGTATCTTTGAGTGTTGATTGTTTTCTTGAAAAACCTACTTTGATATACTAGAAACAGTATAAAGTAACGCTTACTAAGTATTCGACTCATTTTAATTTTTTAATTTTGTGTTTCCTCCCCCAGACAAGAATACGTAACAAGAAGCAAGCAGTCCAAAGAAAGAGCATGACAATCTAGGCATGTGAGGATGATTCTTTAGTTATAAATCATATGTATTTTCACTGTAAACCTCTTTTATTATAAAAATGTATCTTATTTTAGAATGTAGAGTCTTGCACCCTGGGAATGAACTGAAAAGTTTCAAAACGAATGAAATCAGTCATGTTTTCTAAAAGTATTTTGGGGGGAAGAAATGCCACGTAAGTACGGCTCTCGATATCATTTACTGAATGTAGCTGAGGTAGTTGAGGTCGGGGACATTTTCGACCTTTACTTTGGACCTTCCTTTCAGCAATGCTGAATCTATTTGGTTGGTCCTTCAATAGGTGCCAAGAATGCTTGAACAAAAAATAGGTATTCACCAACGATTGGTACATAATCTTCGTTTTGTCAAACTTGCAATTAAAGAGACAAACAAAAAATAATCACCAAACTCAATTTTAAGAAATTAAAAAAAGTAGCATCTACAACAAGTTATTAGTATTCAAGAGTTATACCTTGTCTTGATCGGTCATGTCAATTTGATTCAATCCTTCGACTTGAGTTAGTTTTGCATAAAATTTGTTGGTCACCTTTTGAATGGTCGGTCACCGATGTATTAAGGATCCAACACTCTGCTCAGTTGTACTTTATTTGTACTATTTGAAATATTGACTAATTTGATCTCAAAGTTAGGTGTATTTTGGTTCGTTCCTTGGATGGCATCTATGCTGGTATTTAGCCATGCCAATACAAGTAAGTTCTAATCTTTTTGGGTGAAGTTTGCACCCTAGCTGATTGTTTCTTTTTCTTATTTTTTTTTATGGAGATAGTTTCTATTTTGGGTGGGGTTGGAGAATCTTCAAATGGCATAGGAGATTATTTAGTTTAACTATCACAAGTTTGGTCAATGTGAGGGTCCTAGTTGAGGAGGGTCATGAAGTATATATATCCATGGCCTTAAGAATCCATTTTTAATAAATTCTAGAGACATAATAGTTGGTAGACATGTCGGAAACTCAAGATTAGTATACATGAAATTTTGCAAACCGACTCAAGAGACGAGTGACAACAATTAGGAAGTGGCAACAAATTATATGGTTGTGTAGCAATTAGTTTCCAGTAGTGATTATTCTTCTGGGTACCTCGTCATGGAGTATGTGCCAAATTTCCTTTATCCCCACCAAACTTTGTAATAAAAAAAAAACTAATCCAAAAAAGAAAATTGAGCAATGTTTGTCTTTGTGAAAGTTTCACAATAAAGATACCATCCAGGTTACCATGTCATATCAAGCTCGCTTATCCACAACATTTTTTGCCATTAGACATTTATGATAAGCAAAGTTAACCATCATCACATTCTAATTGTATGGCAATGTCACTAACAATGAAACAACGCACATAAGCATGTGAAATTGCTCAAATATTCAATCAAATTACCAGCTAGATTGAAGAACTTAAACAACAAGTATACAAAAGAGAACAAAAAAAAGCAATAGAATCACTGACAGTGAAACAAAGTATAGATTCATGTTAGATTGTAATCTTCATCAAATGGAAAGTTATATTGAAACTATTACACATAAAATAGGTTTTAACATAAATCAAATAAGGTGGTTCGCAAGATGCAAGGTCGTTGGTAAAAAAAAAAGCACTTTAGAATATTAATTTCAAAGGAGAATCAAATTGCATACAAACATGGATAAATTACAAAACATTATCCTCTACAGAAACCAAAGAGCAGTACTTTGAAATGACATGGTCACTAATCGTGATGATCAACACATAGAGCATGTGAAGTTATTCATAGAATAAAATGGAAAGCTCACTTAAAAAAATTAAAGTACATTTATCCTCAATAGAAATGAAAGAAGTAGTATTTCAAAATTGCCAAGTCATTGATAATGATTTTCAACACATAGATCATGGGAAATTATTCATAGAATGAAATGACAAATTAGATTAAATAAATTAGAGCACATTTTTACAAATAGAAATCAAAGATTCAATTGGCGAGGTCCGTGATAGTGAAACAGTACATAAATCTAAGAAGCAAACCCAAGCACATAAGCATGTGAAAATCTTTATAGAATTGTACATGTAGAGCTAGCTATATTGAATAAATCCAAGAAAGTACACAAAACATGAACTTCATAAGCAATATGAAAATGTCAAGCTCATTGATTTTACAAAATATATCAGCATCTTGAATTACACAGAGTGAAATGGCAAACTAAATTGAATAAATTACACAAAAATAACATAAAATAGAAATCAAACAAGCAATACAATTAACATGATAGGGTAACTGACAGTGAAACAAAGCATATTGGAGTTGCATGTGATTCTTCATAGAAATGAAATGGCAAGCTAGATTGTATAAATTGGACATAAATTTCACAAAACGGGAATCAAAGAAGCAGTAGAATTAGATGGGATGGTCATTGTCAGTGGAACAAAGCATATGCATGACAAATTCATAGGAAACTATAATGACAAATTTAGATTGAGTAACAGAACACATATATTTTACAAGCAGTAAATCTGTATAGGTTGGTCATTGATAGGAAAGAAAGCATAAGCATGTCATATTCGTAGCACATTGAAATGACAAAGCTAGATTGGATAGTAGATACATAAATTTCACAAAGCACAAATCAAATAAGCAAAGAATTTGTATGGATTGGTCACTAAAAGTGAAAGAAAGCATACAAATGTCAAATTCGTAGACACTAAAATGGCAAAACTAGATTGAATAGCAAAACACAAATCAAACATGCAGTAGATGTGATGGGATGGTCACTTATTTAAATTTTTTTCCTTAAACCCGTACAAAATTTCACATTGTAGAAACCCTAAAAAGAAGCATTCATAGAAGCCGCTTTGGTCTTCTGACTAGGTTTTCTAGATCTACCTCAAGATTCAACAATGGAGACAAAGACCCAAAATGTTAGAGCACAAAAAAAAAAATCAAGAGAGCATTTCTTAGAGAATGGACTGGTCACTTATCATAAAAAAAGGTCGGTGGGACTAAGGTCAATGGACGAGTGCAAAAGAGAGTCAATAGCAATGGGGGCGCAAGGGATAGTGAACGTGGAAGGAGAAGAGAAACAGCAAGAGACATTGGAGAACAATAAAAATAAATAAAAAAGATGTATATTCTATAGCAAATAAATGCATAAATCCTAAAATAGGAAACTAGATGGAAGGATGCAATGCAAGATTTTTCCAAATTGCGTCCTAGAATTTGGAGAAGAAGAATGTATAGGGAACCGGATGCCAATGCTCTAAGCACATAAATATCTAATAAAAATAAAATTAGCTTGAAACTTTTGAGAAATCATGGATTCTTTAATTTAAAAATTTTGATTCTAAACATGATCTATTGGTGGAGACAAGGCAGGAACTAGTTTGGTAACGGTAAAACCTAACTTTAGCATGAATGACTTCAACTTAAATGATAAATTCTTAATTATATTATTATAAAATTTTACCAACATTAATAAATAATTGCACTCTAGGATCCATTGATAATGACAAATTCTTGGTAGTGTGGGTTTCATGAATAGAAAATAAACCCCATATTAAGTTCTTGGTGTTGGTGTAATGCTCTCAATTCCAGTTAAGATTTAACAGAAATTGAGACATTGGGATAGGCAATACTAGTTATAAACCCGTTACATGCATGAAAATTAAGATGCATGAAGCTAACGTGGTACTAATAATATAAAATGGTTACAATAGAAAGGTAATAGAAAAACTCAGATAAGTTTACATCCCAGTTTTAAATTTTACATAGTCAACATAAAGTATTTAGTGCAACATATTTTCATGACAATTAAGATGCATGACCTAACATAGTACTAAAATATAAAATAGTTCCAATGAAAAGGTAATACAAAAACTTGTAATAGATAAAATTACATCCCAAATTTGAATTTTACACAATCACCATAAAGTATCTAATTACAACATATGTCATTAAAATTGAAACATTGTCCTTGAACTATAGAATATACAATCATATCTCCAAAGAATTTTATAATTACAAGCGCATTTCCACAGAACTTCAAGTCAAAAAACTCTAGATTGATACTTTGCTCTTCTATTTTGTCCAGTTCCACCTGCTTTGCATTAAAATTTAAGATTTCGATAAGCAGGACCGTAGTGGAGCTATTATGGCGAGATTATAAAAATCTCAGTTAGTTATCCCTAGAATTAAGCTCATGACAAATATGTTATGATACATATTGACAAAATATGCTAATTAATGCATATGATAACACACATCTTAATATTTTTTTTTCACTTTCTTAAAAATTTCTGTATCTTTAAACACCAAATTTTATCTTTGTTAATCATAACCCCACGATCCCCCTCATAATCGTGTATATGCTTGAATCTCTTCATTTTATATTCAAGCAACATTCACCAATGTGACTTCGTTTCATGAATACTTAAGGCTTCGCAGAATACCCTTCACCTTGAACTTCTCTAACTCTCACCAGCATGAAGGCTGACTATGTTTCAAGACCATTACAAACATCTACTGTGACATTGATTTCGTCATCAACTCAAGAAATTTTAATCCATTGTTAATCATTTTAGAGTGGATAGAGGAGTTCAACTAGAATAATTCTCCATTTGAACTTTGGGTCATGACACTTTATCAACAACTTTATTATTTATGCAATAATGTCATGTTCATACAACTTCAATGCCCTTCTATATAGCTATCCTTCTTATACATTTGTCATGTGTGGCTATACAACTTCTCAAAGTCCTTTAAATATAGTAATGGTATCATAATAAAATTATTAACATCATATATTATATCATATTACGATTAATTCTATAAAATGTAGCACATTTTTTTTCATTTAAATATAACTATACTATAAATCACATGAAGTTTCTAATAAAAAAAAGTCTTTTATGAATATGCCATGACAACATGTGTAAAGTCTATGCTTTGAAACAATTGTTTTCTTATAGGCTCATGACACATATTTCATAACATACTAATTTGCCATGAAATGTTCTAACATTTATTATACAATGTAATTAACTTTTCTGAGCAATAACATTTCATAACATGTTTAATAAAATAAAAGTGCCCATAAAGTTTCAATAAAAATGCTAGATTCATTAAATCCACTTATATGGACACACCAATTACTACTTGGCAACAAAAGTAGTATCATTTAGGACCTAAATAAATTATAAGAACCATTTATAAAATTTTATAAGCATTTTCAAGTGAAGATTTAGCTTGTAAAACCATTCGTATATGTGGCGCCCCCTGCCTCATATAAAAGTCTTGGAGAGGTTCCGTGGTGCCAAGGATGCCAACCAAGCCTTCAACACCTAATGTATGTTAGGGTCAAACGTGTCTCATCTAGATAAAGTGCACATGTTGGTTACAACTATAAGATTGCGGTGGGAAAAAAATTGAAGTTTAGCTAACAATTAGTCCATTACAATACCAGAAGTCTAAATCACGATCTTAGAATTATTCATTATCATTCCTTATAAATATTACTTAGAGTTACATGTAACCCAAATAATATGTTCGTCGCTCAATAGGCGACAAACTTAATACAATTGATTGCCCTTTTTTCAAGAAGTACAACTCAAAATGATGCATGACTCCTATGATAGAGACAAACCTCCATCCTCAAGGTTTGGCCAGTATCAACTCTTCTTCTTTGGGCATCACTCTTGATTTTAACTTTGCATCAAAGTTTACGATTCCAAGGATGAGACCATAGATAGATTAGACAACTAAGATAAAAATGCTAATGAGAGATAATGATCCCGAATATGTAATGAATTATTAATGTAAATAGTGAGTGGACACATGTATGTACGCATTGGTGAGGAATCACCTTCTAAGGCTAGACACATGGGTCTGTAAACATGGCGAGAAATCACCCTCTTAGTGAAACAACAATATATATATATATAAATATATATATATATAAAGCACAGCTAGGAATTATCTTCCAAGTTACCCTCTTACGCAACGTACATCAAGCAATGATATTATTTAGGCAAGGAATCACCCTTTGCTCTAGTAGATTTAAATTCATAAAATCATATTGGTTCCAAAGGCACAATTCCCATCACAAAGACATGCATCTCCTGATAAACAAATAGGAGATGAGCTTCTTCAACCTACAACATCGGGGAATTCCTTTCTACTAGGTCGACATGGTTCATGCCAACTCGCTTGGTTCCCAACACACGTAAACTCTACATAGAGATAACATGTTGTACTATGGAAACATTTACCCGATCAACCCAAAGACACCAACACGTAATATGCTGGAGGAGTTTATATGTTGACTATCGGGTGAGCCCAACACGATGTTGTCCCATCCCAATCATTCATAGGGAATCCCTCTACTAGTTTCAAGCTTTTGGTGACGTCTCACATGAATGCTCTGGAGAACTCCGTCCCATCCCATGATTATTGATGCACTATACGCTTACCCACATAGAGATATAGATATTCACACCGAGATTATGAATCAATGATAAATAAACACATTCAAAGTCTTGAAAAAAAAGAAATGAACATAAGATAAACATAATGAGTAAAACATATTTATTCATGCACGAAAAATAGGGTTGTTCAAAATACCCGAATAGACCGATTTTCCAACTTGATCCAACCCGAATTGACCGATCCATTCGTAATGGAAATTGGAAGCGGTTAACTGGTAACCAATTTTAGTCAAAGGCCATTGTTCTCTCTTTTCTGATTTTCTTTTCTAAGGGCTTGAGGGAGCAAGAACATCAAATTGCTTATTCGCAAACATACTTGATTTGCCGGCAATATTCCTCTCTCTCAATGGCTTGCCATTATTTGATGCAACTGATCGCATAACCCTTGGTAACTTCAAAGGAATGTCTGCTTGGCATTGATGCTTTATGGCTGGGAGGATGGTGTGTTTTGGGACTTCTAGCTGCAATTGAATGCCCATGTCTTCCAAAAATAATAACAAGTCGGGTAATTGAGCTATCAATATCGAATAAACGATATAAGCTTGAAAATGGGCTGAGTCGGAATTATCCTTAGTGGATCGGGTCGGATCAGGTGAACAGTCTTACCTAAAAAGAAAAAGGATTATAAAATATACAAATACCTCTTACATACAACATTCATCCCACATTTTTTAGTCCTGTCTTAGAAGCTAATCTACCTTATAGCGTATGGTTCACTACTTCATTGCGTCACTCCTTTCTTGGCTCTTCTGAAGAATTTAGCTCCATAAGATTTCGGGTGTTTAGAATCTTAAAAGTCAAATTTTGTTCCATGTCCAAATCCTTTTTATAGGGAGGGAATATTTGGCATTCTTTCGACATAATTATGACTCCAAATATGCTTGGATAAGATTCATTTAGCCTTATTATTACACTATAGGATGATAGAGACTAGGAGTGGGCATGGGCCCCGCACCCCACTATCCCACCCTCATTCGCCTCGCCCTCACAAGGCTAGATAGAGGATAACTTTTAATAATTTTATATTCAACTAATTTTTATATAATTTTAAAAATTATATTCATATGACTTTCAACTTTATTTATCAAGTTTCACAAACTCTGTTGCAATATTTATTTAAAAAGTATTTATAAAAATTATTTTTAAATCCAATATTTAAACTCATATGACTTTCAACTTTTTTCATATGACTTTTTTCAAATTATTTTTAATCCAATATTTAAACTCATATTTAAATCCAATAAAAATTATATTCATATGACTTTCAACTTTTTTAAACTCAATCCTTTTAAAAAAAAATCCAATATTTTTAATGTCTTTCATTGCCAAACATGGCCAAGATATTCCACCTACCAATCATGATCTTAAAGCATTCTCAATGGAATAGGAAAATGCAAATAAATTGATGCAAATGGCTAATAAAGTATAAAACTATACCACATTAGGCAAAATACTAGAATAAGAAATTTGAGCTACAATAAAATCAAGGCTTGAATCATATTTGGCTGAGAACTATAACTTGTCCAAATACTTTCTTTAATATTTTCTTCCTCCAGAACATTCTCTCTTTAGTCTTTTTTTCCTAGATTTCTTGTTGATTGTTTTCTCAATTTTCCAACAATATTTCTCTTAGTTTAATATATTTGTGGTTATTAGCATTAAATGGTAATTAAAAGTATGATTTTTTAAATAATAACTTTATTAGATTATAATTATTAACATATAATTAGTAGATCAATTGTAAATATGACAAAATAGATAAAATAGAAATTATTAAAAATAGTAAGTTAATAATAATTCGTTCTTATTATATTGATAACAAATGGATAATGCAATGTGGAGATTTGATTCAAAAGAAATAGCAAAAGAAAAATCATGTGATATTAGCCAAAAGAAAAAGTCTACAAGCAACCGGCCAGGGCAATCGCGGGGGCATTGCGTCCTACGTTGTAAAATTAAATGAGGTCATTTATTTGTGATGACCAAAATGAGTCGTTTCCCCCTTTTTCCCCATTTTCAGAGCTCCCCTCATTTCTCTTTCATCTTTGATTCCTTCATTTCCCCTTTTCTCACCATTTCCTGAGCTTCCCCATTTCACTTTTTCTGTTTGAATGCTCCCTTTCATTTTTCACCATCAACTTTCTCAAGTATAGTTTCCCCAATTCCACGAAAGCCCCACCTTTCTACTCGAAAATGACCCACAAAATTGATGATGCAATCCCTTCAAAGCCGAAAATCCTGTCTACGATTCCTCGCTTTCATCTTTCATATTTGTCTTCCTCATGCATGATTACCCCAATTTCCATCTTTCTTCGTCTTCCTCAAAAACCGATTCCTCCCCATTCCCCCGAAAGCCCCAATTTCCCATGAAAGCCCCAACTTCCCACTCGAATCACCAAATGAAACTAAAAGACGATGCAGTCCTTTCAAAGTCGAAACCCTAACTCGAAACCCTAACCCTAACCCAACCCAAGGCTTATTCCTAATCCTAATCCTAAGCAAAATGTGTAGATTATAATAGTTATCTTGTTTTCATCTTTATTTTGTTTTACTTTCCAACATACATGTTATAAATAAATTATCCTTGATGTTTTTGATGGATTCTTATAGCTCCTATGAAAGACAAACGTATACCTAGCTTGTGATATTACAAGATTCATGACTTGCATAAATAGATGGTTCAAATAAAGAGGTACCAGAATCAGATTTACAAAGTTTTTATGCAACTTTTTTTGTCTATGTTCTCAAATTGAGATAGTTAATTCTTTTGTATTTTCAAGTTGTAGCTAGTAATAGTGATTCTGTTCTAGACAGTCAGTGATGTTTGTCTCATAATTTTTTTTTTGTTTGTTCATGTTACATGATTATGCTTTTTCTAGACTATTTTAGTTTTAATTGGGTCTAATGTTTCAAATGCTATAATCTGAACATGTGAAGGAACCAAAAGTTGTTTTTCCCTAGGATCATTAGAACCTATTTCAGTTAAGCATTAATTCAGTTTAATGAATTAGAAGTTATTTTTCCCTAGGATCTCTAGAACCTGTTTCAGTTTAGCATCAATTCAGTTTAATGAATTAGAAGTTGTTTTCCCCCAGGATCTTTAGAAATTGAAGGATTAAAAATCTAGAAATTCTTTAGATAGATTATGGATTAGAAATAGGTCTAACCATTCTTTTTCATTGAAGGTAATTTGATGATTCGGAACTCATTAAAGGATCTCAATTAAGGTTGCTTTTAGCTTTGGAAACGTTTACCAATTTTGGTTTAATTGTCTTCCCCAATCTTACACCTTTCATTGGTTTTGTTGATGTAGTTTTAGTTCAATTGTCTTCCTGTTTTCCTATTGCCCTTGTTTCTTGGCGATTTTCATATAATAAACAATTAAGCAAGTTTTGTAGATATTTATAACAAAAAATTATATCAATAATTTATTTGGATTATAATATATATTGACAATTTTTTCCTTTACTTATCAAATCAATTGGTTAAACTGTTTACTTGCATATTTATGTGGCCTTTATCCAAATGTCATCATCATCATCAATATCAATGACTTCTTCATCCTATTCTAAACGTACTTTGGGCCAACCATTCTGCTTATGAGGTTGAAGCCATATTGAGATAGTCAAATATGGAAAGAAATTCGGGACGATCCTTCTCAAGTTGTCCAAAGTATAATACATAAGTAACTATATATTTTTTAATGTAAAATGCTTAATATAATGCTTAATATTATTTACATCTAATATTTTTATATATGTAAAAAATATCAGGATTACCATATTACAAAATTTTCAAGTGGGTGTATAGTAATCACGACTATGAGCTCCAACTTCGAAAAAGATATAATGAACTGTTAAGAAAGGAGAGAGAGCTCGAGAAGAAACTCGATGATATCGAGAAGAGGGAGATTGAGCTTTGTAAGAGAGCGGATGAGATCAAGAAGAGAGAGATGGTATTGTGCAATAGAAATGATGAGGTTGTGAATGAGTTGGTACTTCTGAAGCAACAAGTTGAAATAAGGTGTTCACGCACACTACTCTAACGTTATTGGGCTTCTATAGTTGTTGTGACATACTTAGTAGTATATAAGTGATTTTGAAACTTTGTATATGTTGTTTGGTATTTGATAGTATCTAAATTATTAATATTATATACATCTAAACTTTCTATGTTGTTGCTTCCCAGAGATATTGGGGTTTTGTGAATTTCTACTTAGCTTAACGTTCTGAAGTGATTTCCCTGATTTGGGATTGAGTTAAAATTTATACTATTAGAATTTTCATTCTGAGTTTGTACAAGTTTATTGATCTTATATTGTTATCATCTCTATCAGATGCACGTAGGCCACCAATCCTGCTTTTATAAGCGACAAAGTTTAAAATACTTGGGCATTAATGTCAATGGCATTTTTAATCAATTTAAGCTCTAATAATCTTCGAGCATGTAATCAAAACCGTCTTTCATTACGACTTTTCTAGAAATACCCCAGAAACAGGTTAATTTGTTGGATAATCAAGGTGATGGTCTCCTTGGGTTTACTACAAAACGCTCCTTTTTCTTTGTGAACGTTATAATTCATTCCTCGCATGACTAATCCATGCATGCATATCTTCTTTGTGAAACCCCACATATATACAACCGCATAAAAAGAAATGAGGATTGTGCTATAAACTAGAAGGAAGTGAAACTTTGAGCCGTGCGTGCTTGCAATGCAAATGCAAATGCAGTTTACCACAACCAAGAAACTCAAGTGCTTGACCATAACCAAGAATCTTCAACCTTGGAACTCATCAGACACCATCTTCTTTGTAAAGGTTCAGCTAGATAGCATTATTCAAACTTAAGTGCTTGCAGTTTTGTATTCCTCTTGGCATTCCAAAGTTGATTATTGAATCCGGATGTTTACTTCTAGTGCAGGTGCTTCAAGCTGAACAAGATTCCTCTTCCATAAATAGCAACTTTAATGGGAGTTTGTTTATAAAAAAAGAAAAAAGAAAAAAGAAAAAATTTTGGGTCATGAATAAGCGAATATAAAAAATGAGAAAAAAAATTATTGAGCAAATTATAGGCCATCAAATTACATGGAGTGCTATACCACACTTGCTATATATTGGTTGGTTGGCTAAAAACAAAAACAAAGAAACAGACCATCATCGAATATAACGTGTTTTCTTTTGATGTGTTTTCTCTATCGATATAAAATGTGTCTATATAGCAAAGATTTTATCCCATTACACTTGAATACGGTCAAAATATGCCTACACAATATCTTCTTTATTTAAAATAATCCACATGAATACTTTACAGCTACATCTTTTTCACTAAAGTCCACAGAATGTGTAACCAGTTTAGTGAACTCTTCCACACGAACTTTATTGTCTACTAGATAGATCTTTATTGCACCACCCCTCTTAAGTAAAGCTAGATCCATATCGATAATGCCGATAAGTTACTGCTGAACTTCTCTGAGTTTTGCATTCGTGTACAAAACTTGAAATTTCTTAGACTTAGATATGCAGAAAATTGTGATGTTAAATAAGTAGAAGTTCGCATTAGTTTCATTCTCAATTTTCTTTTTTAATATGTTGTCAAACTGGTTGATAAACCCTTTCAAGTTTGTCCTAGCATGCACATAATTGTAAAAAAAGATATTCATACTCCTGTTTCGCTGGCTTGTACTCATTCCAACAAAAAAATCTCTTTAAAAAATGTCGATGTCTAATGCTCACGCTTTGCAACTAGGAATTCTCATACATGTTGTATGTGGTGATTAACTCATCCAACATTTCTTAAACTCTTCAACACTTAGGGGGTTATATACACATTTTATCATTGCATTTTTCAATCAGCCCACTTTTGTAGAAATCATGGTAGCCAAACTTTTCAAGGATTTTCTTCAGTATATCCTACAGGCAAAATCTATGTCAGCTTTTGAAAGATAATAATAATTGTATTTTTTATCGCTCTATCCTAATCTGTGATAATAGTTTTTGGAGCTATAATAACAAAAATCTAAAACTTATTTTTCAAAAGCAAAGATAAAAGAATAAAAAATGAAAATTTTAAATAAAGAAAAAATGGAAACAAATTAATTTTTGAAAATATTTTGAAAATATTTTTTTTTTAATTTTTGGATATTTAATTTTTTTGTTTAAAAAGGTAATACTTTTGAATCTAATAAATGGTATTTTTCATCTTTTGAAAATTTCTATGGGAGACTTTATTTTTAAAGAGAAAAATTGTCCGGTTTGTTTTTAGAAACGAGATGAGATGAGATAAAAGTAAAAAAAAAAATAAAATATTGTCGTGAAATATTTTTATAATATTAGTTTTGTACGAGGATTTGAAAATGTTGTATGAAAAATTGAAAATGTTGAATTTTTTTTTATATTTTTATATAAAAATTTTAAAAAAATATAATAATAAATTTGAGATGTGTTTTAAATTTTTGATCTCATTCTCAAAAATAAACAAGGCCTAAGTACATTACTATTGCCCTATATTGGGAATACTGTAATGATTGACACTAATAAGTAACAATTGTCGTATTTTGTATCTTAATTTTGTGATTTTTTTTTTCGTGGATTGAAATTGAATGTGATAGACATATATATATATATATATATATAAATAAAAATCATGCAATTTACCTTTGTTCACTGTGATGGTTTGTTTCTGTGCTTTCGCACGAATGCCCGACGACACAGACTAAAATGATGGGCTTTCTTCACATAAAGTCGGAGAAAGCAAGGCTCAAGAAGCCCAGCCGGCCCAGCAATGACAAAACCCTATAGGAAACCGTGGTCGACCACATGGTATCTTATATCTCGCTCGCTGGCTCGCTCACCCGCACTTCATCTGCATCTGAGGAGTCTGTAACCGAGCTCTAAGGTTCGTAAAATCTCCTCCTCGGTCCTTTCCTGCAGATCAGATTTTTTCATGCCTTACTAATATTGGTTTAGTTTTCTCTCATCAAAATTACGTCTCCCCCCCTCTGTACGTTTCCCGGATGGAGCTTCTAATTTTGTTTCTTTTTGTGTTTTCTATATAACGTTCATTTGGAAATCTGGAACCTGACTGGGTATTCATGATATTATGAATAATTGTTTATAACTTTATTTCTTTTTATTTCTTTTCTTGGTTTTGTAATTCCAGATTCGTAGTCATTGTTTTAAGCCTCTGATGATTAAAGCGGATAAATTTTAGTGAGGTTTGATAATATTCATACGTGTAGATGTTTATATACACACATAATTCTGTTTCAAGTGATGTCTAGCTGTTCCTGAAGGAAAATATTATCACAAAACTATCGCCTCTTCCTCCCTAAAACTTGATTTATGGGTAGATTAATTATATCCGTTGTATTTTTTCTTCTCGTATTTTGATTTTCACCCAGTTTGTATTGGTGTGCTTGTATGAGTGTCCGTTTTATTTTTGAAACAAATAGAACTGTTGTGAGAGGTTTCGGTACTTTAAATTGTTGGTTTGTTGGTGATTGATGACGATTACGTGTCTGATTTTCGACTGTTGTGCTACATTTTCTCAGCGATGTGCTTTTCCTCCTCAAAATTGGAATATGGGTGGACCATCAATTCTTTCTTCCGTGTTCGTTGATTTAAGTGTGAAAACATTGTTGTTTTGTGGGCAGGTGTTAATTTAATTCTTGGAGGAAGTCCTCTTGGCAAATACCTTTTCATTTCGTGCCATTTAAAGGCTAACCAAGATGGTACGTAGCGTATTTATTTTTATATGGTTTCTTTATTTGATGATTTTTCCTCTGTTTTCTGTTTTGATTAATTCGTAATTATCTTAATATTTGCAGGTGAAGTTCACAGCAGATGAGCTTCGGAGGATCATGGACTACAAACACAACATCCGCAATATGTCTGTTATTGCGCATGTTGATCATGGTATGATTTTCTATTAATATTTTGGTCATTGCATATAGTTTTCTCTAATAGATTACTTTAGCTTTTGAATGATTTGTTCATGAAAATTTATATTCTGTATATATGACTAAACTGCAGTAGAGGGCTGCTCTAGGAATATTCATGTGTTATTATTGGTAGAAGGCATCATAATTATTGATTGCAGCAGGCATAAGTGGGAGGTTTTTACTTACATTAGAGTTATTAAAGATGTTGGTTTTGCCTTTTGTATTTTCAAACACCTGGTGATGTTTGCCTCAAGTCTTAGGTGATATCTGACGGTGGAGATGTCAATCTCTGTTTGGTGGCAACACTTGTTTTGCTTATGTAACTGCTTGTTCTATGATTATATGGTTTGACTGGAACACTTCTTATTATACAATATTTTTACTTTGTTGTCCAGTTAAAGTCACTTCTACTGTCTTATCTGTTTAACATCTTATACTCATGATTGGGCCAGATGATGCAAAATTAGTTTTTTTTAATTGAAAGGCCTGCTGCAGTAGTTGCTGGGGCCTCCGAGTGACAAACGTCAACCATACAGTGCACTACTTTACAGGCCGCTGTGCCCCACCAGAAATGGAAGAAAACCTCTTGTTTTATGACTATTTTCTTGTTTCACATGTAACTGAAATAATGTTATGTCTAACATTCTGTTGTTCAAGGTCTAATGACGTATTTAATAAAATAAAATTTCAGGTAAGTCTACACTTACTGATTCTCTCGTGGCTGCTGCTGGTATCATTGCACAAGAAGTTGCGGGTGATGTCCGGATGACAGATACCCGTGCCGATGAGGCAGAACGTGGCATCACAATTAAATCTACTGGTATTTCTCTCTATTATGAGATGAGTGATGCGTCTCTGAAGAGCTACAAGGGGGAACGGAATGGGAATGAATACCTCATCAATCTCATTGACTCTCCTGGGCACGTTGACTTCTCATCTGAGGTCACAGCTGCTCTTCGCATAACTGATGGTGCACTTGTGGTGGTTGATTGTGTTGAAGGTGTCTGTGTCCAGACAGAAACCGTGCTGAGGCAGGCCTTGGGAGAAAGGATTAGGCCTGTCTTGACTGTTAACAAAATGGACAGGTGTTTCCTTGAGCTCCAGGTTGATGGAGAGGAGGCTTACCAAACATTCCAGAGGGTTATTGAGAATGCAAATGTCATCATGGCCACATATGAAGATCCCCTCCTCGGTGATGTTCAGGTTTATCCTGAGAAGGGGACAGTTGCCTTCTCCGCTGGTTTGCACGGTTGGGCTTTTACCCTGACAAATTTTGCCAAGATGTATGCCTCCAAATTTGGAGTGGATGAGGCGAAGATGATGGAACGGCTCTGGGGTGAAAATTACTTTGACCCAGCTACAAAGAAATGGACCACCAAGAACACTGGGTCTCCTACCTGCAAGCGTGGATTTGTTCAGTTCTGCTACGAACCCATCAAGCAGATAATCAACACTTGCATGAATGACCAGAAGGACAAGCTGTGGCCAATGTTGCAGAAGCTTGGTGTCACCATGAAGTCAGACGAGAAGGATTTAATGGGAAAGGCATTGATGAAACGTGTCATGCAGACCTGGCTGCCAGCTAGTAGTGCCCTGTTGGAAATGATGATATTTCACCTGCCGTCTCCTAGCACGGCCCAAAGGTATCGTGTTGAAAACTTGTATGAGGGTCCCCTCGATGATATTTATGCTAATGCTATCAGAAACTGTGATCCGGAGGGCCCTCTAATGCTCTATGTATCAAAAATGATTCCTGCATCTGATAAGGGTAGGTTCTTTGCCTTTGGTCGGGTGTTTGCTGGTAAGGTCTCGACGGGGCTGAAAGTTAGAATTATGGGTCCCAACTTTGTGCCCGGGGAAAAGAAGGACTTGTATGTTAAGAGCGTGCAGAGAACTGTTATCTGGATGGGGAAGAAGCAGGAAACAGTAGAGGACGTGCCTTGCGGTAATACGGTCGCCTTGGTTGGGTTGGATCAGTATATCACCAAGAATGCTACTTTGACAAATGAGAAGGAAGTTGATGCACACCCAATCCGTGCCATGAAGTTCTCTGTGTCCCCTGTCGTGCGTGTGGCTGTTCAATGCAAGGTTGCATCTGATCTTCCCAAGCTTGTTGAAGGACTGAAACGTTTGGCAAAGTCGGATCCTATGGTCGTCTGTTCTATTGAAGAGTCCGGAGAGCACATCATTGCTGGTGCTGGAGAACTGCACCTTGAGATCTGTTTGAAGGATTTGCAGGATGATTTCATGGGTGGTGCCGAGATTATTAAGTCTGACCCTGTTGTATCCTTCCGTGAGACAGTCCTTGAGAAGTCTTCCCGTACGGTGATGAGCAAGTCACCCAACAAGCACAACCGTTTGTACATGGAAGCACGCCCCTTGGAAGAGGGTCTTGCAGAGGCCATTGATGATGGTCGTATCGGTCCAAGGGATGATCCTAAAGTTCGTTCCAAAATCTTGTCGGAGGAGTTTGGTTGGGATAAGGATCTTGCAAAGAAAATTTGGTGTTTTGGCCCGGAGACTACTGGCCCTAATATGGTAGTGGATATGTGTAAGGGAGTTCAATACCTGAATGAAATTAAGGATTCTGTTGTGGCCGGATTTCAGTGGGCTTCTAAGGAAGGTGCATTGGCTGAAGAAAACATGAGAGGTATCTGCTTTGAAGTATGCGATGTGGTTCTTCATGCTGATGCCATCCACAGAGGTGGTGGTCAGGTGATTCCAACTGCTAGAAGGGTTATATATGCTTCCCAGATAACTGCCAAACCCAGGCTTCTTGAACCAGTGTACATGGTGGAGATCCAAGCTCCTGAACAGGCACTTGGTGGTATCTACAGTGTTCTTAACCAGAAACGTGGGCATGTGTTTGAGGAAATCCAGAGGCCTGGGACCCCTCTTTACAACATCAAGGCATACCTTCCTGTCATTGAATCTTTTGGGTTCTCAAGCACTTTGAGGGCTGCAACCTCAGGGCAAGCTTTCCCTCAATGTGTGTTTGATCACTGGGACATGATGTCATCCGATCCATTGGAAGCTGGATCACAGGCTGCACAGCTTGTAACAGACATTCGCAAGAGGAAGGGATTGAAGGAGCAGATGACCCCACTTTCCGAGTTCGAAGACAAGCTGTAAAATTTGACTAGATCTTTTATTGATCAAGTAAGTTTATTCCAGGACACTAGAATTGCATGGGGTCGTCCCTTGCTTGCATTAGTTGTTTATCTCTTTTTTTTTCAAAGTAATGTGCGGCTGTGCCCGATTGGAATCAACTCTCATTATTTATATTTTGTTTGATCTTTGGATACTTCTGTTGAGAAGAGGATGTAATTCTCTATTGAATTACATCACTATGTTTTGACGGTGCTTTCCTTGTATGCAAGTTGACTTACCATGCGTTTGAGATATGCTACTATTTCTCGTCGAACGTTATTTTTTTGCCATCGTCTTTACTGATGGGTTACTATTTCTGGCTGTATTAATTTTTTGGAGTGTGGAAACTTTTAACAACTTTATTTTGCTGCAAAGTTGGAATTTTTCCATTTCAATTTTGTTTTGATCGGATATTTATTTGTATCTGTTGAAATTCTTTCAGATAAGTGCACGTGGCTAAAAGGGTAAGGGAGTATATCCGGATATGGATTCGAACCTCTGGATCTGCTTTCCGGGTTTATGAATGCACACGTTTATGACCGGGTATTAAAATTTGGATATATGGATTATCCGAATTGGAACCATTTCTTTTAATGTAATCTTTTCTGTACCTTATTTTAATTAATTTTTTTAAAATAAATTCATTATAGCCTGTCGTTTTTATTTGAAAACTTCATAGCCAATTCAAAATATTACAAGAAAAGAAATATAAATAATTTGAAAAAAAAAAAATACATGGAAGAACCAATTTCTGGCAAATGACTCGACTCTCAGAAGAATAGGTAACCATGGTCCAGCTACATGGATGAACAGAGTCATCCCAATTATCAAGTACCCCACGAAGATCCTTGAAATAAACTTTTATTCCTAAGCTTGCACTGCAAAGAAAACATAGGATGTAATTCTCAATGTTTTGAATATCATACCGGTACCGGTATCGGTCAAGTCACTGAAATGAAATATTTCGATACTAATACCGTTTTGTGGATCATTTCGAAATAATTTATACATAAATAAATTATATATATAAATATATATAAATTATATTTCAAAATAATAATCAATATATAAATAAATTATATAGATAAATATATTGCATTAATTTAGTCTAAATTAAGGTTAAAATATAGTAAAAAATTAAAAAAAACTGGAAAGTTGAAATTCGGTATGACCAGTGGCCGAAACGAAACACTTATTTATTTGTGCCGGCCGGTACGGAAAAATTCAACCGTACCAGCCGGTATGGTACGGTATTTAAAATTATGGTAATTCTCCAATCATGTATGAATAACGAACCCAAGGAAAATAGCAAGACTCTGTTTGGTTTAAGTGATCACTCCACTACTACTGACCATCTTCATCATTACTTTTTGCGACTTTTTATTACTATTCATAATATTCAATATGATTTAATTTGTTATCATTATTATTTTACTATTTTTCATTATTATTCACAGATCATATGAAATCATCTCATTACTCAAATGTAGCCTTACTCTAATGGCCATGGGGTTATGACCGGTGTACAAACAAAATAGCAGATACCAAAAAATCATTCATTCTTGATTGTGACTCATTCATATTATTGAACTTCGTAGATCTCATTTACATTGCCCTAAAAATTTAAGGGAAACATAAAGTCAAAATGCACAACTTTGATGCATTTTTTTGACTTTAATAAAGATAGTCTATGGAAACTATAGAAACATAAATTTTGAAATCTCTCGCCTGGTTCTTTATTGTCGTGTGATGTGATGACAATCTTCTAAGAGCTCAAGGAGAATTTGCAAAATTTATAATAAGGCCTTCGAGGATGGAGCTCTAAGAAATTTGTTTGTATGAGCATTTGCATGATAATTGAGCGTGCTTATGGTCATGGGTGACTGGTTGAGAATAGAAGTAACAAAGAAAGATAAGTCATGAACGTAAAAGGAAGAAATAAAGGATAAAAAAAAAAAGAGCTGAGAGATTGCACTCCAAGGGATACATGGAAACATGAATAAGACGTTAAGATTTCCAACATGGCCCGAATCACTTGGCCAAGCATTGAATAGAGGTATAGAGAGAGAGGGACTGTAGGGAATTTTGGTCATGCAACATAATAAGGAAAAGAAAACTGAAAAAAAAAGAGTAATGCTAGATATAATTATAATTGTATAAGCATCACACACTTCTTTTGGAAAAGAGTGGGATCTATCATTAAAATATTAATTTTTTTTATATTAGTCCCATATTTACTCACTTGATGGTTGATCTTTCCAAAATGGGATGCATCGCATAGCATTTACTTGAAAAAATCGTGACTATATATCAATAAAGAAATTACTCAAATATTATAGTTTGCCACATATATTAGTGTGCATGGCACATATTGAAGTTGTTTGTATGATATGTAAAAGAAAACTTGTCCACAAGAGAGGAATTTTGATTGATTTGCTTCCAAGCATTCTTACTTGGTATTTATGGCATCGTAGATGTAAAGCTCGAATGGAATGTGTCTATGATACAACAATGGATGTTTTGCGATCCATTCGGCTATGGTTTGGAAAAATTGTAAATGAGATGGCTGATGAAGAATTATCTCATATTGATTTTCAGATTTTAAATGCTTTGGAAGTGAAGACAAATGTTCAGCAATCTAGGAATATCAAAAAAGTGAAATGGTCGAAGCCTCTTTATGGATGGTGGAAGCTCAATGTCAATGGGAGTTGTCGTGGTTATCCGGATAATTGTGGATTGGAAGGTGTGCTCAGGGATCATGAAGGAAAAATGAAAACTGGGTTTTCAACAGACTATGGAAATGGAACTAATAATGAGTCTGAAATAAGAGCTTGATTGCAACGGGTAAGACTTTTTGAAAAAATGGCATGCACACAAGTAATTATTGAGTGTGATTTAAAGATAGTGGTTGATTGGCTTGTAAACTGAAGCTGTCATGTGTGGTATCTTTGGGACCATTGGGATGATCTTATTCAGGAATTGGAGGGAGTCCCAAGTGGTTCATCAATTTAGAAAAAGAAATCAAACTAAAACTTCCTAACAAGACAAGGGAAAAATGAGATAAATTGGACTTTCAATGAGACTGTACTTTTCCTAAGAATGCTTAGAGGAATTATTAGAGTGGATGCTTTGGAGTTATAACGATTAGAATGTGACTTTAGATGCTTTTATTTAGTGGTGATGGCAAGTGGTAATTTTTGTTTTCGAAAATATTGTAGCAATATGCTGTAGCTTCCAGTGTTGCGAAATTTTTCGGATACTCTTGTTTTGGGAGTTTCAAGTTTATTAGTGGTATTGTTTTATTTTTTTCAAAAAAAAAAAATCTTGTCCACAAGAACACTAAGAAATTGCTTGATTTGGAGTGTGCTAGGTGCATTTGTATGCACATATGCTAGTACTTTAGTTGACTTATGTGTATGTGGAAAAAAGCACTTCAAAATATCTTTTTGTGCATATGTAACTTTCTCTATCTAAATGAAACTATTATGTTTTTAATTAGTTGATATAGATCTAGGTACAATCTTAGATTTTTTTTTCTTTCTACAAGGCCTATTATTCCACTTATTGATTGTAAACAAATCAACAGATTCTTAGTCACGAGCTTCTCTTGGAGATTTTGCTCATTTGATCATCAAGAATCCAAGTTGAATGCTAACATTTTATTCGTTTTTTTTTTTGTATGATCAAGTGATTAACTTGAGGTTCATGAGTTTTTGTGTTGGTAGATCTATTTGACGTGTGAATAAATTAAATTGAAACACTAATGTTTATTTAAATCATTTTTTGGAATATGAATTCTTCCTAAATGCAACTAAATTTCAATATGTTTCTCGAGCATATATAAATGCAATATTGCTCTTTTGAAAATTATTTGTAGGCATAAAACAAGACAGCTAGTGACCAAAACTGTTCCATTACAACAAATATTGTGTCTTTGCATCATTTTAGTTCTTGAAAATGTAAGAAATCCATTAGTAGTCCATAGTATTTGTGAACTTATACCTATCAACAAAAAAGTCCATTTTATGGCGCAAGTACTTTTGCTACTGGATACATTTGATGAAAATGAGAAAATATTTGTATCACTATTTAGTTTTGTGACAATATAGAGTGATGCAAAAAATTCCATTACGACAAGCCAATAGTTTTGTGACGAGACATATGTGATGAAAAATGAGTAAGTATTTGCATTGATATATAGCTTTTGCGATTATATAAAGCGACACAAAAGGTCTATTTTATCAAGCCAATATTTTTGCGATAGAATACATGGACAGAAATGTGAAGCCATTTGCGGCGCTATTGAGTTTTTGTGACCATATATATAAATGCAAAAAAACATTCCATTTATGACAAGCAAGTGATTTTGCAATGGTACATATGTGACATAAATGAGGTTATTCGCTGCACTATCTTGTTTTTGTGAAATTGAACTTTGGTTGCTAATAGTATTAGATTGTATAAGTTTTACATTTAAGCTATAATGTTAGTCTTACATGTGTACATTTATATTTAGAGTATATTTTTGTTTTGTAACTCTTAAGTCAGATGAGTTATTGATCTAATTAGTTAACTTTCATTTTGAGTTTGTATATAAAGGTACAATGTACAACTCGATATTTGTAAGTCATTTTTATCAATACATAATTTTTCCTCTCTGTAATGTGCGATATGTGCGATTTCTAATATGATATCAGAAGAAATTAGGATTTCACTGTGATTCCCCTTTCCTTCGATCATACCTAAAAAATCCTTCACGATTCTCTTTTTCTCTTTGATCATGCCTAAGAAATCCTCTTCTTCCTATTTCATTTCCGATGAAAATGTTGAATTCTTTCCCTGTATTCCTTACTATCTAACAAATGCCGATCATCCTGGCGTTGTCTTAATTAGTGAGAAACTCCCCTCCAACAACTATCACTCGTGGTCGCGATCCATGTTTCTCTCATTGAAGGCTCGGAATAAGCTTGGCTTCATTGATGGTTCCATCTTGGCTCCAAATCAGAACGTTCCTCTGTTCTCCTCTTGGAGTAAGTGCGATACTATCGTTCTATCTTGGCTATGTAATTCTGTGTCTTTAAAGATTACTCAAACTATCATATACGTTAATTCTTTGAAAGCTATGTGGCTTGATTAAGGAAAGGTTCTCTCAAGGTAATGGACCTCGTATCTTTAAACTTCAGTCTGCAATTTTTGCTTTATGTCAAGATCAACACGATGTTAGCACTTATTTCACTAATTTAAAGGTTTTTTTGGGACAAACTACTGAATTATCAGCCCCTGCCTGTTTGTATGTGCAGAGGATGTAAGTGTAATTCTTCTAGTACTTTTGCTGCCTATCATCATCAGAACTATGTCATGACGTTCTTGATGGGCCTCATTGAGGACTTTAGTGATGTAAGGGGTCAAATTTTGATGATGGACCCCTTACCATCAATTAACAAAGTTTTTTCCCTTGTCATTCAAGAGGAACGTCAAAAACTTATTAGTCAAAGGCATACTCACGTTGTTTTTGTAGAGTCAGTTGCCTTAGTAGTTAGGCCTGATGATTCTGTAAAGAATTATAAAACTGCACCTAGTAACAAAGTTACTTGTAGTCACTATGGACTTATTAAACACACAGTTGACAAATGTTACAAACTGCGTGGTTATCCTCCAAACTATAAGTTTCGAGATAAACCAAAGTTTGTTGCTCTCTTTGGTCATTCAGTTGTATCTACTGAAAACTCAGCTATTTTGCCGTTGAAAGTGGATCAATGTCACCAATTGCTGGCTCTGTTAAAGCCAACATCATCTCCTGTCAATCCTTCAGTCAACATGGCACTTGTTCCAAATTTTTCAGGTAGTCACCAACCTGCTTGTCTTGCTGCCAATTCAGAATATTTGACATCATGGATAATTGATAGTGGAGCTTCAGAACATATGGTTAACTCTACCTGTTTTTATATCAACACTCCTACCACGATTTCAAGATCAGTTAAGCTGCCAAATGGTATATGTACAGAGGTTATACACATTGGTGATATTGTTCTCACTCCTTCTCTAACTCTCACCAATTTTTATGTATACCTAGTTTCTCATTTAATCTGCTATCCATGAGCAAATTGACACAATTACTTGACTGTTGTTTGATCATCAAAGTTGCTCAATGTTTCTTGTAGAATCTAACAACTTAGAAGATGATTAGGATGGGTGAATTACAAGATGGCCTCTACAAGCTGCGCATTCCTACATCTTCTGCCAATTCCAGGAAATCTTCTATTCATACTTTTTTTTTCCTGTTCAATCTAATGTAGCCTTATGGAATTTTAGATTAGGACATCCCTTTCATTCTAGGTTTCAACTCTTAAATAAAAGCATTCATATTTCCAACTCTAAATTTGAGTCATATACTACATGTCCTCTTGCTAAATAGAAACGTTTGTCATTTCTTGTTGGAAATCATAAGTGCCCAGCTTCTTTTGATTTAGTGCATTGTGATATATGGAGACCTATGGCAGTCCCTACTCATGGTGGTTGTAGATATTTTCTCTCAATAGTTGATGATTACTCTCGAGCTACCTGAGTATATCTCATGAAAAATAAATTTGAAACTGTTTGTTTACTGCAGTCTTTCTTTGTTCATGTTGAAACACAGTTTAATAATAAAATCAAAGTACTCAGATTTGACAATGGACCTAAATTTGCTTTAAAAGCATTTTATGCTTCTAAAGGAAGTCCTTCACCAATTGAGTTGTATTGCCACTCCACAATAAAATTTTGTTGTAGAGTGTAAGCACCAACATATCCTCAATGTGGCAAGGTCTCTCCTTTTTCATGGTAAGATTCTTGTTTGCTATTGGGGTGACAGTATCCTTACTTCTGTTTACCTCATTAATCGAACTCCTAATCCAATTTTCTTGAATAAAACTCTTTTTGAGCTTTTATATCAAAAACTACATTCTTTTTCACATCTAAGAGTGTTTGGCTGTCTATATTTTGGTTCAACACTCTCTCATAGTCGTTCAAAATTTTCTCCAAGAGCTATAAAGTCTGTTTTTCTAGGATATTCCTTTGGTATCAAGGGTTATAAGCTAGTTAATCTAGAAACTCAGACTTGCTACATCTCTAGAGATGTAGTATTTCATGAAGATGAATTTTCATTTGAAACTTCTTCATCAACACTCATGTCTGCCCCAGATTCCTTATTTTTTCCTTCTAAGCACAATTTTCCAAATTACTCTTTACCAAATTCTGTTTTTAATTCTGAAAATTCAGCTCCAGCATCTGTCCCACTTTCAGATAATATTTCTGACAATGGACTTTCTTCATCAATTTTCCAAAATGTTTCTCCCAGAAGATCCACCAGATCTAAACACTCTCCTACCTATTTGCAATCATATCATTGCCAGCAAGTTACTTTGAGTTCACCCCATCTTTCTAATCAACAAGTTGCAGGTTGTCAATACTTCACATCCCATCCGCAAGTATTTGTCCTATGACAGATTGTCACATTCTCATAAGGTTTTTGTTCTTGCTACCTTCACTATTATTGAGCCAAAGACTTATTCACAAGCTATTCTATACCCTGAATGGAGGGCAGCTATGAAGGCTGAAATTTCTGCCTTAGAGCATAATGGGACATGAGACTTGGTCCCTTTACCTGATAGTAAATAACTAGTGGATTGTAAATGGGTATATAAGTTGAAATTGAAGTCTGATGACAGTGTAGAAAGATGTAAGGCGCGGCTGGTTACTAAGGGATACACTCAATTGGAGGGTTTTGACTACTATGAGCCTTTTAGTCTAGTAGCTAAATTGACTACAGTTAGGGTATTTCTTTCTATAGCTGCTGTCAAACATTAGTCTATCGATCAATTATATGTGGATAATGCTTTTTTAAATAGTGATCTTCAAGAGGAGGTGTACACAACACTCCTTTCTGGTTTTGACAGCAAGGGGAGACACAACTAGTTTATAAACTCAAGAAATCTTTGTATAGCTTAAAACAAGTCCCAAAACAATGGTTTGAAAAATTTTCTTCCACATTATTGGCCAATGGCTTTACTCAGTCAAAATCTGACTATTCCCTTTTCAGCAAACATGAAGGGACTTCAATTGTTATGCTTTTAGTCTATGTTGATGACATTTTAGTGTCAAGCAATGATGAAACAGCCATAGACTCTCTAAAAGCTTTCTTAAGTACTCGTTTCAAATTAAAGGATTTAGTTCCTTTAAAATACTTCTTAGGGCTAGAGGCAGCTAGGTCTTCTAAAGGGATCCATCTTTGTCAAAGAAAGTATTTCCTAGACATTATAGAAGACTGTGGTTTAACTGGTTGTAAACCAACAAACATACCAATGGAGCAAAATTTACATCTCAATGCTGACAGTGGTGAAGAGTTGAAGAATCATTCTCAGTTTAGGAGATTAGTTGGCAGATTAGTCTACCTAACTATAATCAGACTAGATATAGCTTTTTCCATGCAAAAACTGAGTCAATATATGCATAAACCAATGCAGTCACATATGGCAGCAACCCATAGAGTTGTTCAATACATCAAATCCACAATTGGTTTGGGTTGTTCTTCTCATCATCTTCAATTGACTTTTAACTAAAAATTTACACAGATTTTGACTGGGTAGCCTTCCCAGATACTCGAAAGTCTGTCACTGGTTACACAATGTTCTTGGGAGATAATTTGGTAAGTTGGAAATCTAAAAAACAATACACAGTTTCAAGATCGTATACTGAGTCAGAATACAGGGTTTTGGCTGCAGGAGTTTGTGAATTAATTTGGCTAAAAAATCTGTTATCAGATTTTGGAATTATACTTTCAAAACCTGCCCTCATCTACTATGATTCTCAAGCAGTAATACACATATCTTCTAATCTGGTAATCATGAAAGGACAAAACACATAGAATCAGATTGTCATATAGTCAGAAAAAGGTTACAAGCAGGAGACATCAAGTTGTTTCATGTGAAATATGGACAACAGATAGCTAATATTTTGACTAAGTCACTTGGTTTATATCAATTTAATCATATCTTAGGCAATATGAGACTATTAAACATTTGTAGTCCATCTCAAGGGGGAGTATTAGATTGTATAAGTTTTACTTTTCAGCTGTAATGTTAGTCTTACACGTGTACATTTATATTCAGAATATTTTCTATTTCTATAACTCTAAGTCAGCTAAGTTGTTGATCTAATTAGTTAGCTCTCATTTTGAGTTTGTATATAAAGGTACACTGTACAGCTCGATATTTATAAGTCTCATTTTTATCAATACATAATTTTTCCTCTCTCTGGAATGTGCGATATGTGCAATTTCTAATAAATAGGGCATTTTCCTACCATTGGAGTATTTTTGCGTCAAAGTTATCCTACTTTAGCATCAATAAATATCGTTGCAAATTAATTATTTTCATGTTGATATTTCAATTTGAACAACTTTTGTGTGTTTACTATTAGTCAGCTTGACTGATATTGTTTATTGTTGAACAACTTTGGCATGTTTGTTATAAGTGTTACATGACAAATAAAATGTGTGAATTAATGGAAAACTATAAGGAGACATTTTAAAACGTTAAAAACTCCTTACTAACAAACTTAAAAACATATAAATGCTAAATTAAAGTAAAATTATCATTTTATCCATCCATGTGTAGGAAAATTACCATTTTATCTTAATTTAAGGACTTTAATCCCAACTCTAAAACTCAATAAAATTCATATTTTGTATGTCAATTTTGTCCCAAATCTAAATCTATAATTAAAAAATTTTAAAACAGAACACATCCATATAAAACAAGTATAGGCCCAAACATGCAAAGTGCTAAATTCTTTATTTTTGTTGCAGTTCTTTCAAACCTTATCTCTCATGCTAAAATTGAAATATGCAATATTAAAGTCATTAGAACATGTTTTCATAACAAAAGTCCTAAACTTTCACAAAATAGATCTCATACTCCTAGTTTTTAATTTTTTAGATCTAATCCATTTGCTTGTTAAAATTTTTCAAGATGCAACAAATCTTCATTAAACTTGTATATTGGCATGTTAAATATTAACCACAAAAATATCATGCCAAAATCTTGTCTAGAACAACTTCAACAAATAAAAAAATACAATGTCCCGTTTATTGTCGAGACTATAGCCTACATTCTTAAATGACCTTTCACCCTTCCAAAGTTCATGAAAAATTACACAAAATATACCAACAAAAATTAGACTAAAGAGAAATACTTATGTGAGAGATCATTGTGAGAATCTACTTCCACCAACTTCAAAAAAACCTAGTTAGAAAGGCCAAAAAGCTGTCTGAGAGTGCCATTGGATATTCTCCAAGATAATCTTTCAAAATTGACCAAGGGCCAATGAAATGTACAAAGATGAGACATATACTTTTGGAGGGGTGAAAGGTGTGTGTTAGTAAGACTTTGGGTGATGTAGTGTTAGCAAAAATCGTAGATAATACCATGTGCTACAGCACATGATTTTCAATTAAGGAAACTTCCATGTAAAGGGTGGCAGTGAAGTGGCTCTTGGCTTTTCCATCAACCACTATTTTGGGCTAACTTGGATAGTGAAGGACACCGATGGCAAGGGGAAACTTCCTCCACAAACCTTGCATTGGTGGTGTGATGCCTCTAGATTCTACTTGGAATCATACAAATATTTAAAGCGTCGAGACATGCAACACAAAGTCACATGCTTTGTTCATGATAATTAAAGATTCAATGCACGTAGTATGCATCTAGCAATATGCAATAGTCACAGCAGATGGTGCATATTGGATCCATTAGTATCGTAGCTTCAAACCTTTAGCATTGAAGGGTACATGTTGGATCCATTATGAAATTCATTACCTCCTAAACTTATAATTGGATCAAGGGGAAGTCTATTCATATTCTTGATGTGAGAGACTTTGAGGAGACTGATGAGGAGGGCTAAAATTCAGTAATCACTCTTATTTAATTTATTTACTTTTTATTATTATTTTAATTTATTTCTATTTGTTTAATCGATCGATTTCAAATTTAATTGCCATATTCACAGCAGATGGTGCATATTGGATCCATTAGTATCGTAGCTTCAAACCTTTAGCACTAAAGGGTACATGTTGGATCCATTCTGAAATTCATTACCTCCTAAATTCATAATTTTATCAAGGGGAAGTCGATTCATATTCTCGATGTGAGAGACTTTGAGGAGACTGATGAGGAGGGCTATGATCAGCCTAAATTCAGTAATCACTCTTATTTAATTTATTTACTTTTTTTATTATTTTAATTTATTTCTATTCGTTTAATCGATCGATTTTAAATTTAATTGTTGTAGAAACAACAGCAACACATGAGGGTACATCTCAATTAGCCATAATACGACTTTGTGTGTATTACATCAACCATTGCCATTGGTTTGTATAATTCTTACCCGAACTATTTTTAGTATTTATATAATGGTTGTAATTCTAATTTTTTTCTTGTATTTTTTTTAGCTTTAAAGTCTTACCAGTTACTCTCATATGCCCAATCATAATCTCAATTATCTCATCATGGATGGTACTTTTAGTGTTTGTAATTGGTACATATCTATAAAATGTTTGTATTTATAATTTTTGTTTCTTGTTTGTAATTATGATTTGTTTTCTTATTAATGTTTCAGGTTATCTTAGTCTCATAGCACAAGAATACACAATTTCCCACCATCATGACCATCCCAAATTCTAATATTAAAGCCAATGTGAAATGATGTTATAAGTCAATTGTAATCTTGCTAGAATTTATTATTTAATTATATTTTTATTATTCATTTAATTATATCACAATCAGTAATAGTTTTAGATTAATTTGTATTATTGTAATAGTTTAGATTATTAGTTACTACTAAGAAGTTACTAAGTTTTTAATTGCTATTATTGTAATATCTTATACAAATGTTTTTCCAAAAAAAGAAATGGCAAATATTTTTTTTTTAAGTTAAAAGTCTTCAAATTACAATGAATTCTAGGCCCAAAAAGATTAGAGAATAAGCCCAAAATGTGTTCCTGACTTTTTTAGGCCTAGAAATAATATTATGTGCCCATTTAGGTGAGGAGGTAGACAGATTAGGGGTCCACTTTTGACACACAAACAGAAGATCCCACTCTAAGTGTGAAGGGTCGAATTTCAGGAGATTAAGACCCAGTTTGGATTCACAACTCATTTCAACTCATCTTAACTCATCTTAATTTGTACGAAAACATAATGAGAAAAATGAAATTGTGCGGTACAAAACAAGGCTTGTCGCACAAGATTTTCTGCAGAAACCCGGGATTGATTTTGAAGAAACATATTCTCCCGTTATGGATGCAATCACATTTAGATGTTTGATTAGTCTGGTTGTTACAAAAGGATTAGAAATGCGGTTGATGGATGTGGTCACTGCATATTTATATGGATCCTTAGACCATGACATATATATGAAAATCCCTAAAGCATCTACAAGTACATCTAGAAATATGTGCTCAATCAGACTACAAAAATCTTTATATGGGTTAAAACAATCCGAACGCATGTGGTATAATCGCTTAAGTGAATATTTATTGAAAGAAGGATTTGAGAATAATCCTATATACCCATGTGTTTTTATTAAGAAATCAGAATTCGGATTTGTCATTATTGCGGTTTATATTGATGATTTAAATATTGTGGGAACTCCTGAAGAGATATCAAAAATCGCTATGTATTTAAAGAATGAATTTGAAATAAAAGATCTTGACAAAACAAAACTTTGTCTCAGCCTGCAGCTCGAACACTTGCCAAATGGAATTTTTAATTTTCAGTCTATGTAATCTGAGAAAGTCCTAAAACATTTTTATATGGATAAATTTCATCCCCTAAGTACTCTAATGATTGTTCAAACACTTGATGTGAAGAATGATTCATTCCGTCCTTGTGATGACGATGAAAAAATTCTTGGTCCTGAAGTACCATATCTCAGTGCGATTGGAGTTTTGATATATCTTGCAAATTGCATTTAACTATATATTACATTCTCAGTTAATCAGCTTGCAAGATATAGTTCTGCACCAACTCTAAGGCATTGGAATAGCATTAAACATGTCTTTCGTTACTTTCATGGTACAGTTGATATGTGATTATTTTATCAACGTGGATCAAGTTCATAATTGATTGGGTATGCAGATGCAGGTTATCTTTCAGACCCACACAGAGGTAAATTTCAAACTGGATATTTATTTACTTATGGAGATACTGTCATATCATGGAGATCTATTAAGCAGACACTATCTGCTACTTCTTCAAATCACTCAAAGATCATTGCTATTCATGAAGCAAGTCGAGAGTGTATTTGATTGAGATCAGTTATTCAACATATACAGGAAAAGTGTGGACTTCCCATGATCAATAATAGCCCAACAATTTTATATGAAGATAATACTACTTGTATCACTCAAATCAGAAGATGATATATCAAAGGTGACAGAACCAAACATATTTCACCTAAATTCTTTTATACTCATGAACTTAAAAAAAAATGTGAAATTGATGTCAAGCAGATACGATCTAGTGATAATCTAGTAAATTTATTCACAAAGGCGTTACCAACTTCGACATTCAAGAAGATT
Source organism: Platycarya strobilacea (assembly GCA_036898215.1). NCBI lineage: Eukaryota > Viridiplantae > Streptophyta > Magnoliopsida > Fagales > Juglandaceae > Platycarya > Platycarya strobilacea. The sequence continues at coordinate 32,113,110 of CM072549.1, read as the reverse complement.
GTGCATAACATTAGAATGCGAAGACTCAAATGATTTATAGTCATGCACTTTTCAGGTGGAGTAAAAGACTTGCGTTGATTGTGCTATTTTTCCTTCGCTGAGGTTTTGTCCCACTGAGTTTTCCTCTGCAAGGTTTTAATGAGACAATTTTAAAGCACTTTTGAATACATAAAAAGTCTGTACTCTTTTTTCTTCGCCATTGGTTTTTCTTCGTACTAGGTTTTTCCTTGGTAAGGTTTTAACGAGACAGATTTTTTATGTGCGGTCATTCAAGGGAGAGTGTAATGAAACGAAAGAAACAAATTAGTGCGAAGGCTGCCGCCCCCTGTCCCACCACTAAAATTATGTGAATGATTCCACCACTATTATTTTAAATCCTGTATAGTGACTTGTATAGTAACTTGCATAATAATTTCAAACCCTATAAATAGGAGTTTCGGTTGTAATAAAATTCATAAGAAAATATAAATAAAGAAATAAACTTTCAGTTCTTAAGAATTTTAGAGAATTTCTTATATATTTCTCTCTTACAATAGTAGTTTATTTTTTTAGTTTTATAACAATAGCTAATTAAAGGAATGTCAATTTTTTAGTTTTTCAATAAAATATTTGATTTTTTGACTTTTTTCTCTTTCTCCTCGTGTGTGTTCAGCATACGCTACACTTTTTATTTTTATTTTTCTGCAATTCACGCGTGCGTGAGAGACAAAACTTACTATCATTATTAATGAACAATTTTCAAACCCCACAAATTTTCCAACACCTCATAAATATGTATAAATCCATCTAATTATCTAAATATATTTTAAACTCATCTAAATAAATCTTATAAAATTTACTTAATCATCTCAACTTTCTACTATTTAAAAAAAATCAACACTTCAACATCCACAATCTGAGTAGACTCCGTCTTACAACAAACTTCTATAATCCATAACTCTTTCTGTCCTTCAATCTCTAAAAACACAAGCAAAATGCATTGCTCTTTTATTTTTTCTTTTATTCTTCATCACACCCAGGGGTTCACGGCTGACCGTCTCTTATATTACTCTTTAATATTTTTTTTCTTTTTGGTTGTTCTAAACTCTTGAAATTGATAGTTGCCTTCCCCTAATTTATGGCTTACTATTTTTTCTCTCTCATTCTAAATTATCATATTTTTTTTCTTTTGGGGTTAAACAGTAGCGTTTGAAACTAAAATATGAGGAATCTTATTCCCATTCCTCTATGCAGATTATCTATTTTCCTCTCTCACCGGACCATTGCAAGAAATAAAATAAGAAAAATGCTATTCTTTCCTATTTTGAGATTCTTATAGGATTTTGATTTTTTTTTTTTAAATTTACATGAGTTTAATTAAATGTTTTTAAATAATATTGTAATCTTTTTGTATTTTTAAAAAATGTTTTAAGATGTTAAAAAAATCATGTAAATTTTTTTTTTTTATATAATTTTTTCAACATCTTCAAATACTTTTTTAAAATATAAAAAAAATCACAAAATTATTTAAAAATACTTAATTAAAAATTATGTAAAAAATATTAAAAAAAAAAAATGAAATCGAGATCCTGTAGGAATCCCAAAATCGGGACACGTAGTAATGTCCATAAAATAATGGGCCTGGATCACATAAAGTTGGAGAAAGCGGGCCTAATCCGGCCCAGCCCTGGATCACGTAGCAAGTCGGAGAAACCCTAGTTCCTAGCGAGAGTGTTGTCGACCACAGGGTTTGGTATATCTAGCTCTCTCTGTCGCGCCCCACTTGCATCTGAGTCGTCTGCACCCACAGCTCAGGTTCGTCAATCTCCTTCTCGGTCCTTACCTGCAGATCAGATTTTTTCACGCCGTTTCCCTGACGGAGCCTCTTTTGTATCTTTTCTTGTTTTCTATGTATTGTTCATTTCGAAATCTGGGTTTTTAATTCTAGATTTCTAGTCTTGGTTTCAATGATAAATAAAGTGGATGAGTTATAGCGAGGTTTGGATAATCTTCATACGTGTTGGGTGTATACATATGATATATATTTTTGTTTCACACGATGGCTAGTTGTGCTTGAAAAATCTATAAACATACATGGAAATATGTATGTTTTATTAGATATTTGGCTGTAAGTGTATATAAGGGACTATATCATTATTACGTGTTGCTTTAGAATTATTATACCATTGAACTTTTTGTTATATTTTGGCGTACCTCACTAAAGAGTGCCTAGGTGGGTGGGTGATATTTTTTTAAACAAATATAGCTGTTGTGAGATGCTTCGGTATCTTATTGCTGTTTGATCGGTGACTGATAACAGTGATGTCTGATTTGAGCTAATATCAGTGATGACTATGATTTTTAAGCCTGTTGTGCTCCTTACTCTCAGCAATGTGTTTCTCGTGCTATAAATTGTGACTATAGATTTTGAAATAGAATGGAATATGGGTTGACCATCGATCCTTTCTTCTGTTTTCATTGGCAAGTGTGAATAAATTATTGGTTTCTTGGGCAGGTGTTAATTTAATTCTTGGAGGAAGTCCTCTGTGCAACCTTTGTTCATTCTCTTGCCATTTAAAGCTAGCCAAGATGGTACGTGATTTATATTTTATATTGGCTTCCTTGTTTGCTGATTTTTCTCTTCTTTTTGTTGATGGTTAATCAGAAACCATTTTGATATTTGCAGGTGAAGTTCACCGCTGATGAGCTCCGGAGGATCATGGACTACAAACACAACATCCGTAATATGTCTGTTATTGCGCATGTTGATCATGGTATGATTTTCTATGGAACTTTTGGCTCACTTCAGATATTTTTTTTCAATGAATTACTTCAGTTTTTAAATGGATTGTCCATGCAAGTTTATATTCTGTCTATATGATGATGCTCTTATAGAGGACTGATTTTTGGTAGTGGGCATTATAATTGTTGATTGCAGTATGCATAGGTGGGAGGTTTTACCTCCATTAGAGTCAATGGAGATGTTGCTTTTGCCTTCTTTTTAATTTTTTGTCCTTTTGCTGTTTTCTTTAAGTCTTAGGTGTATATATAACAATTGTGATGTTCAACTGTGTTTGGTGGTGATACATGTTTTTGTTACCTAACTGCATATTCTTGGAATATATGGTTTGACTTGAACACTTATTATGCAATATTATTGCTTTGTTATCCAGATAATGCTGCTTCTAGCTCTTGTTCTTATCAGTTCATTATCTTATACGTGGTCCATTTGGCCACATGGCACTTAACGAAAAAAGGGATGCCTGCCACGGTAGCTTGTTGCTGTGGCCCTTGGGCACTGCCCACGCATTGCTTTACTGCACAGGCCTGGCACATCCCACAAAAAAGGGAAATGAAGCTTTTGTTTTATGACTATTTTCTTGTTTCACATGTAACTGAAATAATGTTATGTCTAACATTCTGTTGTTCAAGGTCTAATGACGTATTTAATAAAATAAAATTTCAGGTAAGTCTACACTTACTGATTCTCTCGTGGCTGCTGCTGGTATCATTGCACAAGAAGTTGCGGGTGATGTCCGGATGACAGATACCCGTGCCGATGAGGCAGAACGTGGCATCACAATTAAATCTACTGGTATTTCTCTCTATTATGAGATGAGTGATGCGTCTCTGAAGAGCTACAAGGGGGAACGGAATGGGAATGAATACCTCATCAATCTCATTGACTCTCCTGGGCACGTTGACTTCTCATCTGAGGTCACAGCTGCTCTTCGCATAACTGATGGTGCACTTGTGGTGGTTGATTGTGTTGAAGGTGTCTGTGTCCAGACAGAAACCGTGCTGAGACAGGCCTTGGGAGAAAGGATTAGGCCTGTCTTGACTGTTAACAAAATGGACAGGTGTTTCCTTGAGCTCCAGGTTGATGGAGAGGAGGCTTACCAAACATTCCAGAGGGTTATTGAGAATGCAAATGTCATCATGGCCACATATGAAGATCCCCTCCTCGGTGATGTTCAGGTTTATCCTGAGAAGGGGACAGTTGCCTTCTCCGCTGGTTTGCACGGTTGGGCTTTTACTCTGACAAATTTTGCCAAGATGTATGCCTCCAAATTTGGAGTGGATGAGGCGAAGATGATGGAACGGCTCTGGGGTGAAAATTACTTTGACCCAGCTACAAAGAAATGGACCACCAAGAACACTGGGTCTCCTACCTGCAAGCGTGGATTTGTTCAGTTCTGCTACGAACCCATCAAGCAGATAATCAACACTTGCATGAATGACCAGAAGGACAAGCTGTGGCCAATGTTGCAGAAGCTTGGTGTCACCATGAAGTCAGACGAGAAGGATTTAATGGGAAAGGCATTGATGAAACGTGTCATGCAGACCTGGCTGCCAGCTAGTAGTGCCCTGTTGGAAATGATGATATTTCACCTGCCGTCTCCTAGCACGGCCCAAAGGTATCGTGTTGAAAACTTGTATGAGGGTCCCCTCGATGATATTTATGCTAATGCTATCAGAAACTGTGATCCGGAGGGCCCTCTAATGCTCTATGTATCAAAAATGATTCCTGCATCTGATAAGGGTAGGTTCTTTGCCTTTGGTCGGGTGTTTGCTGGTAAGGTCTCGACGGGGCTGAAAGTTAGAATTATGGGTCCCAACTTTGTGCCCGGGGAAAAGAAGGACTTGTATGTTAAGAGCGTGCAGAGAACTGTTATCTGGATGGGGAAGAAGCAGGAAACAGTAGAGGACGTGCCTTGCGGTAATACGGTCGCCTTGGTTGGGTTGGATCAGTATATCACCAAGAATGCTACTTTGACAAATGAGAAGGAAGTTGATGCACACCCAATCCGTGCCATGAAGTTCTCTGTGTCCCCTGTCGTGCGTGTGGCTGTTCAATGCAAGGTTGCATCTGATCTTCCCAAGCTTGTTGAAGGACTGAAACGTTTGGCAAAGTCGGATCCTATGGTCGTATGTTCTATTGAAGAGTCCGGAGAGCACATCATTGCTGGTGCTGGAGAACTGCACCTTGAGATCTGTTTGAAGGATTTGCAGGATGATTTCATGGGTGGTGCCGAGATTATTAAGTCTGACCCTGTTGTATCCTTCCGTGAGACAGTCCTTGAGAAGTCTTCCCGTACGGTGATGAGCAAGTCACCCAACAAGCACAACCGTTTGTACATGGAAGCACGCCCCTTGGAAGAGGGTCTTGCAGAGGCCATTGATGATGGTCGTATCGGTCCAAGGGATGATCCTAAAGTTCGTTCCAAAATCTTGTCGGAGGAGTTTGGTTGGGATAAGGATCTTGCAAAGAAAATTTGGTGTTTTGGCCCGGAGACTACTGGCCCTAATATGGTAGTGGATATGTGTAAGGGAGTTCAATACCTGAATGAAATTAAGGATTCTGTTGTGGCCGGATTTCAGTGGGCTTCTAAGGAAGGTGCATTGGCTGAAGAAAACATGAGAGGTATCTGCTTTGAAGTATGCGATGTGGTTCTTCACGCCGATGCCATCCACAGAGGTGGTGGTCAGGTGATTCCAACTGCTAGGAGGGTTATATATGCTTCCCAGATAACTGCCAAACCCAGGCTTCTTGAACCAGTGTACATGGTGGAGATCCAAGCTCCTGAACAGGCACTTGGTGGTATCTACAGTGTTCTTAACCAGAAACGTGGTCATGTGTTTGAGGAAATCCAGAGGCCTGGTACCCCTCTTTACAACATCAAGGCATACCTGCCTGTCATTGAATCTTTTGGATTCTCAAGCACTTTGAGGGCTGCAACCTCAGGGCAAGCTTTCCCTCAATGTGTGTTTGATCACTGGGACATGATGTCATCCGATCCATTGGAAGCTGGATCACAGGCTGCGCAGCTTGTAACAGACATTCGCAAGAGGAAGGGATTGAAGGAGCAGATGACCCCACTTTCCGAGTTTGAAGACAAGCTATAAATAAGTTATGTGATCGTTGAGCAAAGTAGAGTTACCTATTGGCCTTGTATGCTTTTTTATATTCCTTTGAGGTTTTTTCTTTTGACATTTTTGGGTGAATCCCATTGGAGTTTGATCGCCTTTTTGTTATGTTTTTGGCTGTCTGGTTATCGAACATTTGATTTGATCCTCTTAACCTTACAGTGATTGTGGTTTTACATTTGCACACTTTTTGGACTATACCACCCCAGTTTTTATTGAGATATATCCTTAGGTTTGTGTTTTAGAGACTGGATTTTTAGATGGTGGTTTATGTTATGGCCCTCATAATTTGGTAACGTTTTTCAAGAGGGAAAAAATTGCTTAAAATTATCCATTCTTATTTCTTACTATTGGTAAGAGAACTCACAATAAACATTTTGGCAAGGGAGGGATTGTGCAATTGCCCTAATATATACAAAGATATAGTAATATTTCAAATTGAACTGTAGTTAACAATGTATTTAAGATGAACCAAAAAAAAAAAAAAATTTAAATGATTTAAAATATAATTGAGAATACGATGTGTTATAAAAATAATATTGTTAAAGTGTCTTAGGATTTTGAGTTATTCCGTGATGAAAGGATAGAAAGCACAATTTAACTTCCTTCACGGTTCGTAGCGGTATGATAGCCCATAATCTCCCAAATTTTGTAGGTGGCAACCTCTAGTCCGATTCCATCTTTACTTCTTTTTACCTAGAGGGGCGAACACATCAATTGACAATAGTATCTATTTTTTCCTTACTGTTTTTATTCGAAAACTCAATTAACAATTCCACCCTAGAATAAACTTATTATTTTTTATAGGTATATAATTTAAGTTGTTAAAAAGTTCTCTTAAAAAAAAAAAATCTCTCTTTGTGAATCAAAACTCTTTCATATCAAGGATGCCGCCCTACGACTCAATCTTATTTTTCATTTTATAATAATTAGAAGTGCTTTCTTTTCTGAGTTTGAGACTCAAAATTTTGATCAAAACCAAGGCATGTCCATCGAACATACACATTCAAAAATCATACAAATTAATTAGCCCAAATGGAGCAGTCTGAACCTGGTTAGAATAGGAAAGTCTACTTTAAAATGAACCAAAACTATGTTTTGGAGAGAAAATAACTCACAGAGACTTATGATCAGCTTCTTCAATTATTTTTCTACACATGATATTCAAACATGCTTTCATATCTTAATGAAAGATAGCTCAATATATATATAAATATAAATATAAATATAAATATATATATATATATATATATATATATATCTTAATGAAAGATAGCTCTTTGATTTTCAAAGATATGTTAAAAAATTTTACATTCCGTTGCGCGTTGGTTTTTTTATGATTTAATAGGATAATATTAATTTTATTTTGTGTTGACCCCCTCTCTAAAAATGATTCTAGACCCCTTCACAAAATATAATCTGATTTAAAAATAAAATAAATAAAATACATCTTATATATTATTTTAGTTTTTTTTAACCCTCCCTAAAGTAAATTCCTACTCCACCACTGAACCTAGCAGTCAAATATAAGTACAGACATTAATCGTAATTTGATTCATATATTATTATATAGTATATATGTTAAAAAGTTTGACATTATTTGATGCTTAATTGCCATGTCTACCATGACCTGTAATCCACTAGTCCTTTTGTTTTGTTGTTATCTGCTCGTCTGCAGGTATTGCAAATAAGTACGTCAAGAGAATGTAGTTATTATTGCCGCAACAAAGTGAATTTACTGTTTTGAATTATTTTTTGGGCCAATTATAAATTACAGCGCTAGGAAAAATGACTATTTATGACTATTTTTATTTGCCACAAATAGTATCGTCGCAAATAATATTATTTACGGTGAAAATTCGTCGCTGTAATAAAGTTCACTACAGAACGAGAACCGTTTTGAGTTTTTTTGTGTCAAATATAAAAATTGTCGAGAAAAATGACTACTTCCAACAATAATATTATCCCAAATAATACAATTTACGTAGGAAATTTGTCGCCGCAATAATTGAGTTTACCATAGAACGAGAAGTGTTTGAGTTCTTTTGTGTCAATTATAAAAATCTTCTAGAAATATGACTATTTTTTATGATTTTAGTTCGTTGTGGTAATGCTTTGTCCGGCCATCTATACTGATGTAGACCCAGGAGTTGGAGGCCAATAGTGCCAAGAATTATACCATCGCATGCATCTGCCTCCAGTCGTTGTGTCCTATCCACTAACCAATATTTCTGATGTTGCAAAACTGCTCAAAAGTCCACAACCCATTACGATAAAATTATATTCTTAACAACAGTACATTTTATGATGTAATCATAAAAGATCCATCCATTTTCTTCTAAGTACAATACTTTCCTAACTAAACAATATTTACAATAACTTGATTTTATATTTGTTATAAATATGACGTAGAAACCAAACTTTTGGGTAAAAGGAAAGATGAATGTGCTTGACCTCCACCAACTATTTTTTCACATGTATTGGATGTAATAAAGGATCGCTTGTGAATACAATGAAATATTCTAGGGTTATCATTGGAAGTATAACCATTGCATAATGCTGGTATATACTTCTTCTCTAAACTTTTAGTTTTCACCACTCACTTAAAAATTTAACATATATCTTCTTTCTATCCTAATGCAGTAATATTTTTTACTAATAGTTGTCGAGCATATGTTAAAGTGGAAGATCATACAAGACAATTAGTTGTAGTCATATTTGGTGCAATTGTAGAAGTATTAGGTGTGAAATTACCACTTATCCCAAAATTTTAAATTGATGAAAAGATGTAAATTTTGTTATTTATTTTATATCTTAACACTCTCCCTCACTTATGGATCAGACTTCTTCTCAATCAGGATGTCCAACAAATAAAATATTTAATTAAATGAGATAGAATATAGAATCAGGATTCGAACTCAAGACCTCTTCTCTAATATCATGTGAAATTATCACTTATCCTAAAAATTTAAACTGATAAGAAGATGTAAATTTTATTATTTATTTTATATCTGAACACTAGATTATTCAGCAATTGATTTTATGAACCACGTACACTGGTGAGGTAACGTAACATTTCAATTACTTTAACTTGTAAAAATATCATAAATCAAAACAACAACTTATATAATAAAGTGATATTTCCATTTAAATTCTTTTGAACCTTCAATTTTTTAAAATTTGATTATTCTTTTATATATATATAATATTAAACTCACGTCATCAATGAGCATCAGTATCACCTACTCTTGAAAAATATTGCCAAAGAAACATCACAAAAAAATAGATAGTTCCAACTTGACACAAACATATATCAACTCAAACAACAGTGCCACAGGTTATTTACTACCTAATTTATCCTCTCATATATATTTTCTACATGACTTGGTTCTGGAAACTTCTACATTAGACATTGCTTTACTACTAGTATATATATGTATGTGTTATAATATATATATATATAGAGAGAGAGAGAGATAAATATTGTAGCCACAAAGTGATTCTATGAAGGCAAACATACAAACTGATATGGCTTGATGTGATCTATTAGATTATAAAATTATTTTTATTATGAAGTAAATCTAACGAATTACATAAAATCAAATCAATTTGTTGAATTATTTTTGTAGGATTTGTTTGTGTATGTAATAGTCCTCATATATATATATATATATACACACACACATAAATATGAAAATCACTGAATGTTCTAAGCATTTTTTTTTATGGGACTAGGCATATTATTAACTCTATTTAGCTGCTAGGTTTGGCAAAGAAAAGCATATTAATTCTCACCCCTCCACTTTATGTATACGGGTGTTGCTAAGCGTACCATCCCGCTTAGAAAAGGTTTAGTACATTTTATTATCTCATTTGTAATGAAAGCTCAATAGATCTCATAATGACATTTTCACTTTGACACAAATAGTGGAAGAGCCAGGAATTTGTTTTAAGGGGGTTAAGTAAAGGTAAAACAATATATGAGAGAGGAGAGTCAAGATAACTGTTGATGTAAAATTTGGTAGTTGGCAATTTTCTAGTGAAAAACCTAATATAATTGAGTTGTAACTAATGGTGGACAGAGTACACTTGAAGAGGATCAAAATGGCTCGAGAAAAACCGAACACAGTGTTCTCGCTCGACATGGCGCTCGAGCGAAGTCCAGGCAGAGACTTCGCTCGACCCTCGCTCGACATGGCGCTCGAGCGAAGTCCAGGCAGAGACTTCGCTCGACACTCGCTCGACATGGCGCTCGAGCGAAGTCCAGGCAGAGACTTCGCTCGACCCTCGCTCGACATCTCGCTCGAGCGAAGTTAAGGTTTCACGAATTTCTCTAGGGTTTAAGCGCCGTTTCAGGAGGTGGCTTATAAATAGATCCTTAAGTCTTCTGCTGCAGAAGGAGGAAAAACACAGAGGAAAAACCAAGGAGCCACATTTCATCCCTTGAGAGAAACTTCTCCATTGTTTCAAAGATCATTCTCTCTTGGATTATATTACTCCCTCACAACACACATTCAAACCTTTAGTGAGTTCATTGGAGTGGACGTGGTCATCAAGCTGGAAGAGTTCTTCAAGGAGCTTGGATGAAGAAATCAAGTTGTTCGTGTGAGAAGCTATAGAAAGGTCGGAGTTCCGGCACTACATGCGTGTAGAGATCGAGTGGGTCACTCGTGGTGTTGCAAGCCAAGTTTAGTTGCTACAGTGGGTTTGTGAGTGTTTCTAAATTTGTTGTAACAAACTAAAATTTCTATAGTGGATTAGAGGTGGTGTCTTACACCCGGAGTGGTTTTAGATTTTGAAGAGGTTCTTCAAATGAGTTTCCACTTCGTAACCAAAATCTGTGTGTTGATTTCTTCGTTGATTGCTTGTTTATGTTGATTAATTTTTTAAACTGCCATAGTTTCTGTTATACACCTATTCACCCCCCCTCTAGGTGTGTAAGGTAAATTTGCTATCGCTTTTTCAATTGGTATCAGAGAGGGTACACTTCGTTAGGATTAATTTCCTGAGTGTGATTCTGCTTTGGTGGTCAAAATGGATAGGTCTCAATCCCTCTCATCACCACCATATTTTGATGGTAGCAACTATGCTTATTGGAAAGTTCGAATGCGAGCGTTTCTTAAGTCTATAGATGAACGTGTGTGGGTGTCCTTGATAAGAGGATGGAAAGAGCCCGTCACCATTGTTAATGGAGTAGAAGTTCCCACAGACGTGGACAACTACTCAAAGGATGAGTTGAGTGAAATTAACTGGAATAGTAAAGGCCTAAATGCAATTTTTATGGCTGTGTCTCAGGAGGAGTTCAAACGAATCTCCATGTGTAATACAAGCAAAGAGGCATGGGACATTCTTGAGATCACTCACGAGGGAACTATGGCTGTAAAAAATTCTAAACTCCAAATGCTTACCACCAGCTTTGAGGAAATTAGAATGAAGGAGGATGAAACATTTGATGTCTTTTATGCAAGATTGAATGACATTGTGAACTCTCGGTTCAACTTGGGAGACAAAATCCCAGAAAATAGAGTTGTAAGAAAAGTCCTCAGATCTCTTCCTGAGAGATTTCGTCCCAAGGTTACTGCAATTGAGGAAAGTAAAGACTTGGATGTCATGAAAATAGAAGAGCTGGTTGGTTCCCTGCAAACTTATGAACATACTCTGCCATTGGATAGGAAGAGCAAGTCCATTGCTCTTAATACAATTCAAGAAGACTCAGATGAGTCATTCGATGAATTAGCAATGAGTGACAGAGAAATAGCATTTTATGCTAAGAAGTTCAGAAAAATGTTTGTAGCAAAAAGGCACAGGAGCCAAAGACCAGAGAAGAAGAAGTTTGGGAGATATATTGAGGGGTCAAGCTCAGAGAATAAGGAAAGAGCCTCCAACGATTACATTAGGCCTAACAAGGACAAGACACGAGTACAGTGTCATGAATGTCATGGATTTGGTCACATTCGTTTGGAGTGTGCAAATTATAAGAAGAGCAAAGAAAAGGCAAAGATTGCCTCTCTAAGTGAAAGTGAGTCTGAATCAAGTGACTCATCTGGCAACTCCACTCCAAAAAGGAATCTCAACTACATGGCTTTTACTTCTTCCGTTGGAGACATAGATCAGTGCAGTGAACAAGCTTCTGATGATTGTAACATACCGGAAGATGAGTCCGAGTGTGAAGATCAACTGCAAGAAATCTATGAAAAACTTTACAATGAGTGCGTGAAACTGAGAAAAGTCAACAAAGCACAGACTGAAAAGATAAATCAGTGCAAACAAGAAAATGATGAGCTTCAAGGCAAACTGAATGAAGCCTATATCTTGACTGACCAATTACGAAAGAAAAGTGAGGTTTTGGAAGATGCTATGGAAACTAAGGAAAATGAATTAACCCAGCTAAAGGGAAGATTGCAAGCCTTTTCCACTGGAAAACAAAATCTGGACAAAATTCTAACTCTTGGAAAGCCCTCAGGAGACAAGAGTGGAATAGGATATGTTGGAGAAAAGTTTGAAGTGGGTACGAGCTCGAAAACTCCTCAAAGCAGCATGGTGAAAAATCACTCACTAGCAAAGGGAAAGAAAGTTTTACATGCACAAAAGTTTATTTCATCTCAAGAGAAACAAATAGCTCACAACACGAGACCCGTGTGTCATCATTGTGGGAAGTTGGGTCATGTGAAAACAAATTGCTTGAGATTTAAAAGACTCACCAGAAAATCTCCTAAGGATGACTTGCTTTTCAGGGGACAGCAAACCTACAGAGAAAATCGAACATGTCATAATTGTGGCAAGTATGGACACATCCGACCAAACTGCTATGTGCTTAATAAGTTTCCTGTGAGAAATGAAAAGAGAGACTCAAGAAGAGGTCACTTCAATTTGTGGGATCAAGTCATGGCACTCACTAGACAAAATGACCTTCTAAATGCCAAGGTAGACAATCTGACAAGTACCCAGAAGACTGTGCGAGTCAACTCTCCAAAAATCAAAAGAGTGTGGATCAAGAAGGAGAAAAGAGCCACATGTCACATAGCTCACATTGCCTTGAAGACCCAGAACAACTCATTGTGGTATCTTGACAGTGGGTGTTCTCGACACATGTCCGGTGACAAAACTCTTTTTAAGACAATTGAAGAGTACAAATGTGGGACAGTGACATTTGGAGATGGTGGTAAAGCGAACATAATTGGGAAAGGTGAAATTAACATTACTGGACTACCGGCATTGAGAGAAGTTCTGTATGTTGACGGATTAAAAGCGAATCTTCTTAGCATAAGCCAAATGTGTGATAATGGTGCTGAAGTTCGGTTTTCAAAAGATATGTGCATTGTTTCTGATAACAATGGACAATGCTTGATGCAAGGAATCAGGACCTCTGACAATTGCTATGGTATCGCTCCCACTTCACAGTACAGCTGCAATAGTACTAAAAGTGAGGCCACTACTCTCTGGCATCAAAGACTTGGGCATGTGAATCACAAAAACTTGTCAAAGATTGCTAAGAAAGAAATGGTGATTGGACTGCCCGAACTTGGGAAAGTGGAGACATCTGTTTGTGGATCATGTCAAGTGGGAAAACAAGTTCGAGCAGCCCACAAGAACACAACAGATATCCTGACCAAAAGACCCTCAGAGTTGTTACACATTGATCTTATGGGACCCTCTAGGATTGAAAGTCTGGGGGGAAAGAAATACATACTGGTGATGGTAGATGATTTCACCAGATACTCTTGGGTAGAATTTTTGAGGGAAAAGGGTGAGGCTTCAAATGTGATAAGGAACTTATGTAAGAAGCTTCAAAATGAACAAGGGAACCCTATTGTCAGAATCAGGAGCGACCATGGACGAGAATTTGATAACTCAAGTTTAGAGAAATTCTGTGATGAAGAAGGCATTCGTCAAGAATTTTCTGCTCCCATTACTCCACAGCAAAATGGAGTTGTTGAAAGAAAAAATCGAGTTATCCAAGAAATGGCTCGAGTTATGATGCATACCAAAAATGTTTCTGCTCATTTTTGGGGTGAAGCTGTGAACACAGCATGTCACATTGTGAATAGAGTCTACCCTCGACCCAACACTTCTCAGACACCATATGAGCTGTGGAAAGGAAAGAAGCCAAATGTGAAGTACTTCAGGGTGTTCGGGAGTAAGTATTACATTTTGAGAGATAGGGAAAATCTGGGTAAGTTTGACCCAAAGAGTGATGAGGGAATATTCCTTGGTTATTCCAGAAACAGTCGTGCTTACAGATGTTACAATCTACGCACCCAAACTGTCATGGAATCCATCAATGTGGTTATAGATGATTCTCCTAAAGAGAAGTTGAATCAAAATCTAATTGACACACCAAGTGGAACTGAAGAGAACTCTAGTGAACTTGATGAAGATCAAGAGACCTCATCAACTGAGAAAGTTCATACTCACAAGGAGCCATCTTCGAGAGTGAAGCTAAACCATCCTCAAGATAATATAATCGGGAATGTAAATGAAGGGATGAGGTTGAGGAAGAAAGTGATAAGTCAACTAGCTCACTCATGTTACATCTCTCAGATTGAACCAAAAAGGGTGGAAGAAGCCTTAAAGGATGAGAATTGGACAAATGCCATGCATGAAGAAATTAATCAATTTGTGAGAAATGATGTGTGGTACTTAGTCCCAAGGCCTGAAAAGCACAATGTTGTAGGTACAAAATGGATTTTCAAGAACAAATCTGATGAAAATGGAATGATTGTACGGAATAAGGCAAGATTGGTGGCACAAGGTTATGCCCAAATGGAAGGAATAGATTTTGATGAGACATTTGCACCAGTGGCAAGGCTTGAGTCAATCCGAATACTATTAAGTGTTGCTTGCCATATGTGTTTCAAACTCTATCAAATGGATGTAAAGAGTGCCTTCCTAAATGGGATCCTTCAAGAAGAAGTGTATGTAGAGCAACCAAAAGGTTTTGAGGATCCAAAATATCCTAATCATGTCTACAGGTTGAAGAAAGCCCTGTATGGTTTGAAACAAGCTCCCAGAGCCTGGTATGAGAGGCTAACTTCGTATCTTTTGGAGCACAAGTTTCTGCGAGGAAGTGTGGATAGGACACTTTTTATCCGGAAAGTGGGTGAGGAGATAACTGTAGCTCAAATCTATGTGGATGATATTGTGTTTGGATCATCCATTGATGACCTAGCTCTTGAGTTTGCAGAAGAAATGAAGAATGAATTTGAGATGAGTATGGTGGGTGAGCTAACGTTTTTCTTGGGACTCCAAGTAAAACAGCTAGATGAAGGATTGTTCATATCCCAGTCTAAATATGCAAAGGACCTGCTGAAAAAATTTGGATTAGATGGGAATAGCCATGCTAGAACTCCCATGAGCACAAGTGTAAAACTTAGTGCTGATGTGTCAGGAAAGGGGGTTGAGCAATCTCTGTACAGAAGCATGATTGGGAGTCTACTGTATCTCACTGCTAGTAGACCTGACATAGCTTTCAGTGTTGGCGTTTGTGCTAGATTCCAAGCAAACCCCAAAGAATCTCATCTTGTGGCTGTCAAACGCATACTTCGCTATGTGAATGCTACAGTGAATTATGGAATTTGGTACTCCAGAGATTCCAATACTGAGCTTGCAGGCTACTCTGATGCTGATTGGGCTGGAAATGCAGATGATAGAAAGAGCACTTCAGGTGGATGTTTTTATATGGGAACAAATCTTGTTGCTTGGATGAGTAAGAAACAAAACTCCATTTCTTTGTCTACAGCTGAGGCTGAATACATTGCTGCTGGGAGTTGTTGTACTCAATTGCTGTGGATGAAACAAATGATTCGTGACTATGGTATTACTCAAGGTGTGATGAGCATCTATTGTGATAATACCAGTGCCATCAACATCTCTAAAAATCCTGTCCAACATTCTAGGACCAAGCATATTGACATTAGGCATCATTTCATTCGGGAACTTGTGGAAACACATGTAATTACTCTTGAGTACATTCCCACCGAACATCAATTAGCTGATCTTTTTACCAAACCATTAGATGGTCTTCGTTTTGAGTGTCTTAGAAAGGCTATTGGTATTTGTGCCTTAACACAAGAGATGTAACATGCATTTCATACATTGCATGCATATCATTTTTTTTTGCATTGTTATTTTTCTTGTCTTCATTCTCTTCTTTGTCTTTCCTCTGATTTATTTGCCTTTTCTTCAATGTGATGCATGACCTTACTACTAGACAGCATACTTTCAAGCATGTGTCTTGTGAAAATTGTATCATAGGCTTATGTTGCAAAGGTGGAAGATGTGTGTCACCTTAAATATGCGTTTTGCAGCACACACTGCACGCCTAGCTCAATCTCTTGACATTTGACGTTATGTGAGACTTTGGGGAGGCAATCAAAAGTGTAAGGGGGAGCCTTACGAGTGATCAGAATTGACTTCGGGCTAGATGACCTGTGTAAGAACCTTTGTATCCAAAAAGGAAAGAAAATGAAGAGGCTCTATTATTGTATTAAATAAAAAAAAAAAAAGGGGGCAGAAAGAAAGAAAAAGGGCCAAAATAGAAATCCTGACTCTGGTTCTATTAGACACAAGAAATTAGGTCCTAGCAGCATTGGGTTTGACTTTCTGCGCTTTGACGGATCTCCCAAGCTCTTATGGTTTCTTGTTTAGCCCAACCCCACTCACACCTCTCGGTTAAAATTTCTTGATTGAGCAAGAGTACTGTCTAAACACGCATAGTCATATTAATTGTGATATACAGTCTGTATCCTTGCGTGGCATTTAGAGTATGATATTATTTTACATTTGCTCTGCTATGAATTTTTTTTAAATTGTCCCCAAGCTTGAAGTCACTATATATAAAAAAAAAAACAAAAAACAAAAAAAAAGGGGCTGGAATTTCGCTTGATGTCTCGCTCGACCATAAAATTTCGCTCGAGCGAAAAACCCTATATAGCGCTCTGCATCACGCGATAAACAGATTTCAGTTTCTAAACATTTCTCTCACATTTCCCTCCTCCCAAACACTCAATCCACGCCTTACTCTCGCCATTTTAAGCAAGAAAAAGGATCCCATTCACGGTAAGCCTTTCTTCTATCCTTTTCTTCTTCATTTTTTTCTTTTCTTTTCTTTCTCGTTTCATTACATTCATGGGTTGTGTTTAGATTCCATTTTTTTTCGGATTTGTTTTTAGAAACTTGGTGGTTCATTTTTGGTATGGATGAACCTATTAGCATAGTGTTGTATTTAGGGAGGAATGGGATAATTAATTGGGTGTTAAACTCATGATTGCACAGCATGCACACTACCTGTTCGATGAAATGCCTCAATGAAAATTTGTCTTCCATTTTGTCTCTTTTTTGGTGCATTGCTCTTTAGACAAAATGTAGGTATCATTCATAGTCTGCACACCTTGTCTAGAACATTATGGGTCACATTTTAGGCATGTTAGGCATATAAGGCATTTTAGACATTTTAGGCATTTTAGGCATTTTAGGCATGATGGACATCCATCTCCACATCATATCATATATGTCTCACTGTCTGTACTTGGTCCATTTACAGCTGCCATGGCATCTCGGCGTGTTCGTCCTCGCACTGCCCCATCCGCCTCTCGGACTTACTTCCACAGTCCTCAAGCTGAGGAACTCTACACGCAGAACTTTTCCCATCGCTCCATTCTTGTGGAACGTGAAGTTCTTCTAGGTGAGTTTCGGGATACATATCCCATTGTCCCTCAGATTTTTGAGTCGCGCCAGTGGCTTGCTTTAACCACTGGTCATCCCGCTCCCTCGGTGGAGTTGGTCAGGGAGTTTTACTCGAATATACATGACATCTCAGAGGGAACGTTTCAAGTGGATATCCGGAATATCACTTTCCGGGTGACTCCCGATCTTGTGGCAAATTTGCTGGGGGCACCTCGAGTAAACAATCCTATTTACCCCTATCTCCGTACCCCAGCTCCTAGCAGACCTGATTTGGGTCGCTTTCTCACCAAGTCTCCTATAACTTGGACTGGGATTCCTCCTCTAGCGACCAAGTCGTTTCCTCATGTGTACCAAATTGTGAGTCGAATTGTTTTGACAAACATCTACCCTACTGGACATTATAGTGACATTGGTCCGGATCGTGCCCTTCTCTTACATGCATTGCTCACTGATGTCCCTATTGATTTGGGCGGTCTTCTCTGTCGGGTCATGATTGAGGCCCATATGTCGTCAAACCTTCGAACTGGTCTTCCTCTTGCCTGTCTCATTACGAGGATAGCCCTGTCTAAGTCTGTGTCAATCCCTCCCCAGGAGCTTAGAGTGAGCCTGAAGACACCGATTGGCCGGAAGACCATGCAGCTAAGTCAGGCGCATCTTCCTAATGTTGAACCCGCTCCTACACATTCTACCCAGACCGGACCTATTCCTCACGCTCCTGAGACCAGCTCGGGTCCTTCCAGCTCGGGTCCTTCCAGCTCGGGTCTGATGCCACCAGCTACAGAACCATCCAGGCAGACCATATTGGACTTTTTGATTAGCATTCAGCAGTCTGTGACCAGCATGGATACTCGCATTGATAACCGACTTAACAGTCTTGAGACTCGGGTCACTCAATTGGATACTCATCTCAATGCTCGGTTTGACACACTTGACACTCAAGTGATTGAGCTTGGAAATCAAGTTCAGCATCTTCTTGCTGATGAGGAAGAGACTGATGAAGATTGAGACCCCTTGCCATTTGTGACAAAAAGGGGGAGTGATAGGGGGAGGAGTAGCTAGATTTAGGGGGAGATAAGCTACTTTGTAGGGGGAGTAAATAGTAGCTTGTTGTTCTTAGTTTTACTATGTGATTATACTCTTGATGTATTCTGTGTTGGACTAATTGCTATTGAAGTTTTAGTGTTAAATTTTTATGGCAAAATTTCCTTACTTCTGAGTTCATCTGTTAAATTTCTTGCAAGTGTTTTCTGTTGGTACGTTTACATGTTTGTTAAGTGTGCAGATACTTCACTTGCCAAGACTAAACCTACATGTGGAAGTCCTGTTGTTTGTGTGTGATAGGATTAGGTCAAATGTATAGGTTAGAGGTTTTGTCACAGAAATGCCAAAGGGGGAGATTGTTGATGTAAAATTTGGTAGTTGGCAATTTTCTAGTGAAAAACCTAATATAATTGAGTTGTAACTAATGGTGGACAGAGTACACTTGAAGAGGATCAAAATGGCTCGAGAAAAACCGAACACAGTGTTCTCGCTCGACATGGCGCTCGAGCGAAGTCCAGGCAGAGACTTCGCTCAACCCTCGCTCGACATGGCGCTCGAGCGAAGTCCAGGCAGAGACTTCGCTCGACACTCGCTCGACATGGCGCTCGAGCGAAGTCCAGGCAGAGACTTCGCTCGACCCTCGCTCGACATCTCGCTCGAGCGAAGTTAAGGTTTCACGAATTTCTCTAGGGTTTAAGCGCCGTTTCAGGAGGTGGCTTATAAATAGATCCTTAAGTCTTCTGCTGCAGAAGGAGGAAAAACACAGAGGAAAAACCAAGGAGCCACATTTCATCCCTTGAGAGAAACTTCTCCATTGTTTCAAAGATCATTCTCTCTTGGATTATATTACTCCCTCACAACACACATTCAAACCTTTAGTGAGTTCATTGGAGTGGACGTGGTCATCAAGCTGGAAGAGTTCTTCAAGGAGCTTGGATGAAGAAATCAAGTTGTTCGTGTGAGAAGCTATAGAAAGGTCGGAGTTTCGGCACTACATGCGTGTAGAGATCGAGTGGGTCACTCATGGTGTTGCAAGCCAAGTTTAGTTGCTACAGTGGGTTTGTGAGTGTTTCTAAATTTGTTGTAACAAACTAAAATTTCTATAGTGGATTAGAGGTGGTGTCTTACACCCGGAGTGGTTTTAGATTTTGAAGAGATTCTTCAAATGAGTTTCCACTTCGTAACCAAAATCTGTGTGTTGATTTCTTCGTTGATTGCTTGTTTATGTTGATTAATTTTTTAAACTGCCATAGTTTCTGTTATACACCTATTCACCCCCCCTCTAGGTGTGTAAGGTAAATTTGCTATCGCTTTTTCAATAACTTTTAAAGAGAGGGTTAACACAAGATAAAATTAATATTACCTTACTAAATCATAAAAAATTAATACATTTTTTTTTTGTGGGGTTGGGGGGGATTGGCCCCCTGCCCCAATGTGGCTTGCTAGGTTGAAAGTTTGAGCATTATGGTTCCTCGACTAGTTCTCCTATCATAATATTCTTCCTACCCTGAGGAAATTTCTTGCCATTTGAATTGAGGAAATTCCTACCCTGGGGGGGGGGGGGCGCATAGCCCCCTGCCCCAATGTGGCTTGCTAGTTTGAAAGTTTGAGCATTATGGTTCCTCGACTTCTCCCATCATAATATTCTTCCTACCCTGAGGAAATTTCTTGCCATTTGAATTGAGGGCCACCCATAACTTCAGACAAGCCTCATGGGAAAATGTTGACGAGCTACCACTTGGAGATTTTCTTTATCCTCAAAGTTATCCTGGCAAATGGTGCAACGGACGGCAGCGAAGTATAATCTCTTCTGATCTAGTAACTTGAAATACGTATATTTGGAGCCCGTCCACGATGGGTGCGTACTTTCGTAATTGTATAACTCTTGGCACTATTGGCCTCCGACTCCTGTGTTGACAACAATATAGATGGCCGACCAATGTAGGGAAATACTTCAGCAAAAAAAAAAAAAGTATTGCCACAATGAATGAAAGTCGCCAAAAATAGTCATTTTCCATTGTGATTTTTTTAATTGACAAAATAAAACTCAAAAAACTTCTAGTTATGCGATGAACCAAATTGCAGCGATAAATTTTTGCCGTGAATAGTATTATTTGGGATGATACTAATTTCAGCAAATAAAAATACCAGAAATAGTCATTTTTCCCTGCGATTCTTATACTTGACAAAAAAAAACTCAAATACTTCTCGTTCTGCAGTGAACTCAACTGCGGTGACGAATTTTCGTCATAAATAATAGTAATTGCAACGATACTATTCGCAGTGAATAAAAATTGCTGAAAGTTGTCATTTTTCCTTCCGATTATTATAATTGACCAAAAAAAAAAAAAAAAACCTCAAACAGTAAATTAGCTTTGTTGCGACGATAATAACTTCACCAAAAATACAAGTAGCCGCTAAAGCTACATTTTAGCATGATAGTTTTTCGTGGTAGACGTGGCAGATGAAGCATGCAATATACATAGCAAATATAATGAATGCTGTAATTATATTTCACAAAGAGTGGGTTAATGCTTGTACTTATTTGCGATACCTGCAGCCAAGCAAATAAAAACAAAACAAAACAAAAGGGTTAACATCTACCTGATTGATGTGGCAGATTAAGCATGAAATAGATATAGTAACTTATAAATGTTGCATGTATGAACTATATTTGACAAAGATTACGTCTATATATAAGGAAAAGGCTTATTTTCGGCGAGTCTCTCCGCCAGAAATAGTACTAAAAATTGAAAGAATTGTCTATTTCCGATGATGATCCAAGCATTGTATAACTATCTCTTCAAATCATTAAGTATTGCACCGATTTTTTTTTTAAATATTAAAAATAAAGACAAAAATTCTTAAAATGTAATATTTGTATGTCAAAGTGATGAATTATTAATTGTTAGTCTTGAGATTTTAAAAAACAAAACAAAACAAAACATATATTAGCACTTTTGTAATAGTCCTGCATCAGGAATGACAAAATTGATTATAAACACACTTGTTGGTTGTGGTGACAAAGAAAGTCCCATGTCAAAAAGATGTATAAGATATTCGTGAGTCTAAGATTAGATATATATATATATATATATATATAATACACACAAATTAAAGTACAAGAAAAAAATAAGATTTTTAAGAAGGCCCCAAATTATATTGTGAATGGATACGTACTCAATAGCACGATTATCCAATAAAGATTTCTTTCTTCTTATAGCCATAAGCAAAAGTAGATTGAAAATGTTTTAACCAATGTTAACATCTGGATCTCGTAAGGTCTTGAAGGAAAAGTTTTACTAAAATGAGATTGAAAAAATAATAGAAAAGGGAAAAAGGAAAATGGGGGACTTTTTTTAATAATCATGAACCATTAGCTAGTAATTTGTTTTTGGAGGCGAAGTAAAGCTAAAAATATAATAATTTTTTTTTTTATTTCTATACAATTTTTTCTACAGTATAAAACAATTTAATAAAAAGATCTAAAATAAAAAAAATACGTTTAATATGACATATGTATTAAAAAGTATATAATATATCATAAATAGTATATCATTGAAATAACATAAAGATATTCATGATATAAATATATCAAATAAAATAAATATAGAGTATCTAATATTGTAACTTATGTCTTTTAAAAAAAATATCAAATATTAAATCTAAATCAAATTTCTTAACTATTTCTCTAATTTCTCTAATTTCAATATAGACAACTAAATTATTTTCTAGAAACTCATCTTCAATTTTTTTTCAAAGTCTTATTTTACAATCCTCAATTTGTCATCATGTTATTATATCATTTTACTTTATGTGAGATGTATTTTATTTATTTTATTTTAAATTAGACTTGTAAGTAATTAATTCTTATAAGATCAAAATAACTTTGTAAAGGAGGAGACAAGATAATTTTTTAAGTAAGAGACCAACACAAAATGAAATTAATATTATCTTATTAAATCGTAAATATATATATACATATTTTTCAAAACTGATATATATATTTTCAAAATCATAAGAGTAGGGGTGGCCATGGCCCTCCTACCCCTTACCCCTATGTAACTCCGCCATTGATCTTGAAATTGTACTGTTGTTGTGATGTTTTTAATAATAATTACTTGTGAGTATTTTTTATAATTTTATGATTTTATTAAAAAATATTAAAAAGTATTAAAAAAGTAAAAAATAAAAACAAAACAAAAACATTATATGTCTACGTGGTAGACGTGGCCATGAAATATATATATATATATATATATAGCAAATTATAATGAATGGCATAGTTATATTTGACAAAGAGTGGGTTAATATGGCTGACATGGCAAGCAGAAAAAACAAAACAAAAGAGTTGACCTCAACATGGCTGACATGGCAAATTGAACTCGAAATATATATAGCAAATTACAATAAATGCCTATATGAATTATATTTGACAAAGGGTATGTCTACAAGGAAAAGGCCTATTTTCAGCGAACCTATTTGCCAAAATTAGTACTAAATTTACCAGAATGGTCTATTTTTGGCGATTTTGAGGCCAGCTGCAAATAATAAGCCTTTTTCGGCAATTTATCTCACCAGAAAAATATCATATTTCGTTGGAAAAGAAAACAAACAGCGGTGAATTCAATTTCAGCAATAAGTTTTCTTCTTAAAATATTATTATTTGGGATGATAATATCGAATAAAAATCGCCTAAAATTCATTTTTCTCGGTGATTTTTATAATTGACACAAAAACACTCAAACACTTCTCATTCTACGGTGAGCTCAATTGCAACGAGGCAAAAATATTATTTGCAATAATACTATTTACGTTGAATAAATATCGCCAGAAATACTCATTTTCCCTGGTAATTATTATAATTTACAAAAAATATATATATATCAACCAATAAATTAGCTTTGTAGTTGCTAATTTATTTTGCTAAAGTAGTTGCTAAAGTCAAATTTTTTTCTACTTATTTTCCAATACCTACAGCCGTGCAGATAAAAGAATTGTTGATGTTCATCATTAAGAATTGTTGATAATAGAAGATCTTCTTCGGGTATTATGATAGCTAAATCATCATTGATCTCCCTAAATTGAAGCTAGTCTTCATCAAAATAAATATCATCATCGAAAAGATAAAACATGATATCTTTTCCCATTGATTCAAGTGTGGAAGAAATATGTCGTAGAACTTCTCTTTTGATATTCATAGATTCAATTCAGTTCTTTACAATCAGTTGACACACTTTCTTCAAAATATTCTCACGTTTCTTTTGGATTGTAGGATTACAATAAAACAAATTTATGGCAAATATCCACCTCTAACTGTATGGTATTTAGTACATTGATGCTTCATATAACAATCTTCCTAACAATATTAACATGAAGATGCCAAGTTTAATAATTCTTTGTACACAATATTTTTTTTGTGCGTAATTTTGTTGAGATGTATCAGTTGATGTTGACCTTATTAGAATTTTTACTGAAGCAACAATCTTAGCTCTTGATATATAATGCTACATATGATGATTATGTTAGAATAAAAAATTTATAAACGTATGGAGATTGAATGAAAAGAACAGTGATAACAGTGAGGCGATTGTTAATCTGTCTCTCAGACAAATATTGCCTCCCACTCGTATAGAGTTCTGCAAAAGGGAATAATTAGCAATTATGTCTTCAGGATACAACACTGTTTATATAGTGTGCAGATTGCAAATACTGAACACTAACCTTTTGAACGAAAAGATGTAATAGCAGCAGACATAACGTTTCAGTTAAAAATTATGACAGTTATTGTCTGAACAGTTACAAAAGTAACTGTAATTGACAGTTAATCACAACTGTCAAAATAGTGATCAGACACATTATTTCGCTTAGCAAAAGAATTCCGTCACTTGCGACGATGCGTACGTGCGAAGTGCTAAGTGCGTCTAAAGCGTCAATGCGTCAATGCGTCTATGCGTCTATGCGTCGCGCGCGCGACGCGCGTGCGTGCGTGCGTGCGTGCGATCAGTGCTTCGCACTGGATGACGCTTCTTAGACTGTCTACATTTTTATTTATTTTATGTATAGTGAAATACATTCACTTATAAACCATTAAATATTTTACTGTCTAACTAATGTGGGATTAAAAAAAATAGATAATTTGAAATTTGAAATTTGAAATAACATTTGAAAATCAAATTTGAAAAATAATTTGAAATAATCTAACAGATTATACATGAGAAATACAAGTTGTGGTAAATATAGGTATCCCAAATAAAATCTAATGTTTGTCCTTGTACTGTTTCATTTGTCATTGGAAAGTTTTATCTAATAGGAAGTTGAGTTCTCTTGAATGAAAACCCACTATTTTCATCAAGATTTAATAAGAATGGAGTTTTTGGTATAAAAAGTCTTTTACCACTATGATAACTAATTGTAATGTCAGTGTCACTGACATTGCGTTTGAAGTTGTGCCATATCATACGAGTTCCAGTGCATAATGTTTCTGAAAAATTAATGTTTCTAAACAACATAATTGGATAATTTTTAAATAGTAATTCATGAGGCAAGATAATGTATTTAAGAAGTCTTCCATAATATCTTATTCAAATGTATTTGTTGTTTCATCGAATTTGTAATATTGTTTAACTTCGACAGAAAACCTTTGCATAAGTACAACATACATTTATTTCATCAATATAATTTTTGCTCTATAATAATATATCTAGATTCAATATTTCAGACATATTTTCTGAGTAATGAATGTTAGAAAAATAGTATCGATCAACTTCGATAAAGAAGTTATAATACCATTTTCATCATAGATAAGCATGTCATCTAGAATTTTTATCTTATCTTCAACTGTGACTGCAATATTTCATCGCCTAAGTGGATTGAATATGTTGAGAATTTTTAGTTCAAGTCCTACTCACGTTTTGTCAGTTAACCAAATCTTTGTCAATGTAGGCCATAAGTAGGAGGAGACACTTGCATCACTTAGTTTTTCTCTTGTACTTTTAAGGACAACAGATAAAATTTATCAAGAATCTTTACCAAACACAACAACCTTGCCACCAAATAATAATTCTGAATCATTGATGTCCTAAAACATTACTTTTTGACATAGAGACTTCGTCACATATAACTAGCTTTGCATGCAAGAATGTGAGCAAGATTAGATCTAAAAATTTGTGTCGTTCAGCCTCCAAATAAGATATATACAACAACACCAGATAATGCTCTTGCATGCACTATTAATTATTCATATCTTAGTGCAACAAGAAGCGCTTTGCATATAAATATTTTTTTCTGTTCTGCCTGGACCTAAAGAATGAAATTGGTTATTTAGGAAAACCTTTTGTATAATTGAATCATAAGCATGTTGTTGTTCATCATTAAGAATTGTACACCCTTGGAAGTTTCAAGGCAATGGTACTAACATGTAGTAATAATAAGACTTGGTCTTTTTTTTTTTGTTGGCCTTCATTTCATTACATTAAGGCCAGGCTGTTTGGAAATGAAATTTTTCCAAACATTCTCAAATATTTCCTACTACTATTTACTATTTTATTATTAGTTTTTGCCTACTTTTATTACTATTCATTAATTTTTCATTACTATTTAATATTTTATTATTACATTTTACCTACTTTTTACTACTATTCACAAATACTCTCAATATCCAAATGCAACAGTCAAAAGTATCAAAATATAGAGTCAAGATAAATCACTATATATCACATAACCTAATTTTGCATTTTAGCTAATCCTTGCATTATATCTTCTGCTTGTCTATGTGAAATATTCAGAAGATAGTCTATTACATTAAAGAAAATTATCACTTCAATCAATATTAAATTGATTACAAGAGCACACATAATACCTGAAGATCTTCTTTAGGTATTATGATAGCCAATTCATTATTGATGATCTCCCTAAATGAAGTTGGTCTTCATTAAGATAAATGTCATCATCTAAAAGATGAAACATGTCGATATCTTTTCTCATTGACTCGAGTGTGGAAGAAATATGTTGAAAAGCTTATCTTTTGATATTATAGTCATTTTTAGTTTTTTTATAATTAGTTGACACACTTTCTTCAAAATGTTCCTATAGTTCTCTTGGATTTGTAGGGTTACAATAAATCAAGATTGTTGCAAATAGCCATCTCAAATTGTATAGTATTTAGTACAATGATGCATCATGTAAACAATCTTCCACGCAATTATCTAAGTTTTTATTAGCCATGCAATGTAACTACTTCACAAAACGTTGAAACCATGACACCGTTAATTGTTTTGAGGTGATCAAAGGATAAATGACCCGACCTTTTTTTCGCAGGTGCTCATTTTGTATGGGCTTTTAGTTTAATGTTTCTATTCAACGAGCATGGTTAATGGCAAGAACTTATTAAATCCATCGTTTTGGTTCATAATAAATTAAAAGTTCCTCCTGCTCTCAGCCCAGAGCCTTGAGCATTGTCCAAGTACGTGTTGTATAAATAACTCATTAATTTCTGAGTGAAATTGCCACAACATGGGCATTCTTCTTAGTAAAAATTATTGTAGAGGGATAATGGCTAGGAGGATTTGAAAGGCATTATGGTATTAAGATGTCCAAAGTTTAGCCAAGGCTTAGCTAAGAACCTCACTCCTCGTCGTATTTGGTTTGGTCTTACTTCTGAAAAAGTCCTGATGATATTACTGAGGATTGTCTTTACAAAATATTTTTGCTTCTCATTTATATGATATAATAATATCCGTAAATAATACCTTTCACCTTCAAGTGGATTTGCTACAATAATTTTGCTATTAACTTTGTTTTTAGGAGTCCAAATTTTATATTGATTGTTCCAAATGAAAAACTTAGAAAATTCTTTATACAACAAATTTCCAGAATTTTTATATGCATGATTTGTTGAAAGAAAAAATTGTTAACATTGATTTTGTATGAAAATTAGAGTTTACAAGATTTTTCAAGTTTTGATTTGCAATAAAAGTCACTAGATGCTGAACTTCAAGATGTAAGCAAAAATTGTATACTACTGGATGCATTTCATTTACAATAAACTCAAATATCCTTTAGATGGCTTTAGGTGCATCAATCCATTAACTAGTTTGGAATTGTTCAATTTCATCCATAGGTTGACCGTCTTGATTAGAGGTTAAATTAAAGCAACACGGTCTTGACCTTTGCAAATGTATTTGCAAATGTATTTATAATGACAAGAGAGTGAAAGATGAGTTGAGAGGGAGAGCATGAAAAAGACACTCACCTGCGTTTGTTGAGTTCATTAAGGTGATAAAGATGCTTCAGTTGCTTCAAACATGAGATAACGAAATTATAAAATAAAAGGCCATTTGTTACTTAGTCAAAAACCTCTAAAAGAAATAAATTATAAACCAGACTATACAAGAAAACATCGATAGAGTAGAAGCTACCATGCAGGGAGGGTGAGAGAGAGAAGATAGAAAGAGAGATCACTCGTGTCATTGTAAAGTTTGTGATTGACTTTTTGCAGATCTTAATTTCTAATGTGAATGAAGAATTTGTATGCAAGTTTCTGCTGACTTCGGGCGAGATCGTAGTTGAACTAAAGACGAAAATTATTGAATGAATATGGAACTTCCTAAATATTGATGGGTAGGGTCCTTAGCTAATACAACTATTGAAAATGATTGTTTTTCACAATATAGGTGCTGTGATAATGGAATTACTACTAGACTTAGAGGCCAAAGTTAGATAATCGTGTTGAGATTTTGCTCCTTACCTTTTGTCCCACATGAGTTGGGAGGGAAGGAAGAGCAAGGCCTCGAAGCTTATAAAAGGAGGTTTAGGCTCCTTGGTAAAGTGCACTAGTCAAATGCTTAACTAGTAACTTTTGACTCTAGTTAAATTTCTCTGTTATCCATTTTTGTAAAATGAGAAGATGTGTGAAGTTAAAGTTTTACTAGTAGGAAAAGTTTTGTGGGTGTATTTGGGGTGCAGAGAAAAAATATGTGATTGTAATAATTTTTTACATAATAGATTTTTTTCTTTGAGTCTAGTGATTTTTCTCCTATTTTGAGAGTTTTCTACTTTAATTCTTGTGTTGTTATTATTTTTCTATTTTTTTTGTACTCTGTCAAAAGTAGATCTTAATAGGGGGAATTTGGGAAGTCCTAGATTCCCAAAAAATCGTTCTGGTTGCGATATTTGATTCTCAAAGGTCTTGACCGTGTTGCGATATTTGACACATACCATATGGGTACCTAAAAATCTTATTTCTTCTAATACTAATAAATAAAGGACCCAAAGAACTTGGGTACCAGGAATTGTTTTTAATTGCTTTTGTAGGTATGCATGAAGTATTCTACAGGTAAAAATAAATGATTTTTAGATAACGGATGCTCAAGATACGTGACAGAAGACAAAACTAAATTCATTGACTTCACTTCTAAAGAAAAAGGATGTGTGATATTTGGAGACAATTCAAAAGAAAAGATCATGGAAATAGAAGGAAAGATCATCAAGACTTAGTACAAGATGCAACCAAATAGTGGAAACATGTGAAAGATCATCCCGAGGAATAAATTCTAGGAGAACCTTCACGAGGTGTAAGTACTCGATCATCTCTTAGAAATATTTGTAATCACACACTTTTTCTATCTCAAATTGAACCCCAAATATTGATGAAACTCTTATTGATAAATTATGGATTCTATTTGTGCAAGAAGAACTAAATTAATTTGAAAGAAATAATGTAGGGACATTTGTTCCTAAACCTAAAAATTATGCTGTTATTGGAACAAAATGAGTTTTTAGAAATAAGAAAGATGAGTCTAAAATCATCACTAGAAATAAGGCTCGACTTGTAGCCCAAGGTTTCAATCAAGAAGAAGGAATCGATTATGATGAGATATATGCACTAGTCGGAAGATTAGAAGCTATTCGAATGCTGCTTACATATGATTGTTATAAAGATTTCAAATTTTTTCAAATGGATGTTAAAAGTGTTTTCTTAAATAGTTTTTTTTTTATTGAAAAATATTTTTCAAGAGTAAAGATCGATATAACTCTTTTCATCAAGTATGAATAGAATGATATTCTTTTAATTCAAATTTATGTAGATGATATAATATTTGGTGCTACTAATGAATATGTGTCAAGATTTTGTTAAGAATATGCAGGAAGAATTTGAAATGAGCATGATAGGAGAACTTAATTTCTTTCTCGGATTGCAAATCAAGCGAGCAAAAAGTGGAACATTTATTAATCAGTCAAAATATATCAAAGAGTTACTCAAAATTTGAGATGGAACGTGCGAAGGTAATTCGAACATCAATGAATCCGACCACTAAATTTGATAAAAATGAAAGCGGTAAGCCAGTTAATTCAAATGTATATCGAGATATGATTAGTAGTTTATTATATTTGATAACTAATAGACCTGATATTATGTTCAGTGTATGTTTATGTGCACGTTTTCAATCATTTCCAAAACAATCTCATTTGATTGCAGTCAAGCGGATTTTTAGATATTTTGCCAGTACCATTGACTTAGAGTTATGGTATCCTAAACATATTTTTTTCGATCTTATTAGTTATTCAGGTGCCGATTATACTGGTTGCAAAGATGATCGAAAAAGTTTTAGTAGAACATGTCATTTCTTAGGTCGTGCACTTTCCTGGTTTAGTAAAAAAAACAAAATTCTGTTGCACTATCTACTGCTGAGGCAGAATATGTTGCTGCGGGTAGTTGTTGTGCTCAAATTCTTTACATGAAGCAACAACTTGAGAATTTTAAACTTATGTATAATCACATTCCAATCAAATGTGATAATACAAGTGCTATAAATCTTTTAAAAAAAAAAACCAATACAACATTCTAGAATTAAGCATATTGAAATAAGATATCATTTTTTTCGAGATCATGTGCAGAAAGGCGATATAGTACTGGAATTCACAAACACACACGATCAATTAGCAGATATATTCACAAAACCCTTATCAGAAGATAGATTATGTATGATTAGAAGAGAAATAGGTATGATGCATGTTATGAATATCTCTTGAAAGATAGATCAGAGTTCATACAAATAGAGAGATATTTTTTTAAATACTTTTACATAAACTTGAGGTTCTTAGCCTCATGTTTGAGACGCTCATTCTCTTCATACAATATCATGTCATCCCTATCCATGGGAACTGGCAAGCGGAATGAAGAATCCAATAGAGATTTCAACTTTTTATTCTTCTGCTGAAGGATTCCTTCCCTTGTGTGAGACTCTTGAACAATTCGTTGAAGTACAACAATTTGTTCTTTAAGCTTTTCAACCTCATGATTTTTTACTTGTAGCCGCTGGGAAAAAGCGACAATAGAGGATGAGTAGCGAGTCCCGAGACTCACCAAGTCGTAGATAGCATCGGAGTCTGGCTTATTAGCCAAACTATTGTTCTCTTGCTGCAACATGGTGCCAATGGTAGCTGCAGAAAGGACATGAGATTGAGATGTAGAATACCTCATGGATGCATCTAGAGGAATGTTAGAAGAATGAGCCATTGAGAAAATAATTGAAAACTTAAAGCGAGAATATTGAAGGAATGCAGATGAGTTATAGAGATGAGAATAAGATTTGATGCAAATCGGATGAACTTTAAAACTGATTTTATAGAGATAGCATAAAGAACAAGACAAACTATTGTCTCTTCAAATCTTATTAGTCAAAAGAAATATAATATATACTGAACACACATTGTCAAAAGTTTTCTTACTAGAAAAACGGTTCTCTGCTCCTATCATGGCATTGACGGCTTTAGGAGAGAAAATTGATGGTTGATGCATCAAGAGTTCCTGATTCAAGTCTGGAACATTAGTGGAAGAGAATTGTTTGGCCATTCTATCGTTATGGAGAAACAGAACTTAGGTCAAAAAACGATGTTTTTTTTTTGTATCCGATAGGTGAAAATGATTTTTTTATAGAAACTCAGAGCCTTCAAACCCATTTGTCAACAACATCAGGCGATTGATTTAAATCTGCTTTCGCACCGACTGCTAGAGCTAAGCCTCCAACCTTTACAGGTTTTGTCAGATACGCGTGGCTCCGCACCGAATTGCCAGAGTTAGACTTCCAACATTTGCAGGTTTTTTCGAATATGCATGGCTCCACACCGCATTGCCAGAGCTAGGCCTGCAGCTTTTGATGTCTTTGTCGGACACGAATAATTTTAATTATTCAACTTCAAATCTCTGGAACATCTAATTCGTCAATAACATCAAGCGGATTTAAATCTTCTTCCGCACCGAGATGATAAAATTCGGCTTCAACCTTTGCAGGTTTTGTCGGACACGGGTGGTTCTAACTTCTACAGTCTCTACTAACGCAGCATTTTATTTGTCTGTTAGTTATTGTAGAAATATATCTTATTGAGATAATTATGACTCCTTTTTAATGATGCCAAAAGGGGGAGAAATTTTAGATTAGAACATTAATATTATTGCTAAACTTGTTATATATGTTTGGAATTATATTTATATTTTTGCTTGAAAAACTAACGCACATTCTCAGGGGGAGTTTAAGTATGAATACAGGCTTCAGGTTCTATCAAGTATTTGTCATCATCAAAAAGGAGGAGATTGTTGAACTCAATGTTTCAAGTTTCATGTAAATGTACACATGGATTTTGATGATAACAAATGAATTCAAAGAATAAAGGAGTCTCAAGCTCAAGTTGTCCACACAATATAATCAAGCACATCAAGGAAGCAAGTATGAACAAGAAGGGAACAAGTTCACATTAAAATTATAGAGTAATTTTGTAAATCTCTTAAAAATTTGAAATTAGGATTAAGGCTCAAAATTAATATTTTATCATAAAGCATTAAAATATATTTTCCACATGTGCATGAATATTTTGAAAATTAAATTTGAAAATTTTGAAAGATGATTGATTGTCATCTTTCACATGTGCATAATATGATTAAATGTTTGAATTTTAAAAATATTAAGATGATTGATTGTCATTTTTCACATGTGCATAACATGATTAAAGGTTTGAACTTTGAAAATATTAAGATGATTGATTGTCATCTTTCACATGTGCATGTTTTATTTGAATATTTTCAAAAGTGATAGATATTTTTCTTAACTTATGCAAAAGGTAGGTGTTTTTGTTTGAAAATTTTGAAAAGTAAAGTGTGCTCCTTTAGTCATATGCAAAAAGTAAAAAATTATGTTTGAAATTTTTGAAAAGTAAAGTGTGCTTCTTTTGTCACATGCAAAAAGTAAAAAGATTAGATTTGAAATTTTTGAAAAGTGAATGATGATATTTTTGACATGGGAATCTTTTCAAATTTGAAATTGAAAACTCATTTGCCTATAAATAGCTCACTTGAGTTTTGCAAAAGATACAACAAGAGCTTACACATCTATTACTAAATTTTGCATCATTTCTTCAAAACTCTCATTCTCTCTTTTCTAAAGTTTTGAGCCTTAATTTTTGTTCTTGTTGTGAGAGATATAGGTTGCGCTGTATTGTTTTTATCTCACTCATTGAGGAGTGTACTTTGATAGTCTACCTACTATCAACTCTTGTATTTGTAAAAGGATGTGTATAACCCTTGTGTGTATAGAAGGTGTTCTACACGGGGAATAGTTAAATCACCAAGTGTGAGGTGATTGGAAGTGTAGAAGGTGTTCTACACGGGGAATAGTTAAATCACCAAGTGTGAGGTGATTGGAAGTGTAGAGGGTGTTCTACACGGATTTTTTGGAGCGGTGCTGCTCAAAGGTGTAATAGGTTTATATCTCCACCTAAAAGAGATTGAATAGTGGATTTGGGGATCCTCAAGGGGTAGCTTGAGGCGAGGACGTAGGCAGTGGGGCCGAACCTCGTTAACATACTGAGTTTGCTTCTCTCTTACCTTTACTCTTTATATTTATTATTGTTTCATATTTTATTTATATTTTATATTATATATTTGATTTATAATTGTTATTTTTTTAAATACAACTCAATTCACCCCCCTCTTGTATTAGTCATCTGGGCAACACAACGTATGTACTTGAAGTAATGTATGTACAAGAAAATTTCACTTGGAAGAAAATTAAATTAGTGGCACTTCCCTTTAATCCAACACTTCAATTGTCAATCTATTTCTTTAAGTCCAATCTCATTTGTATATGTCTGTGTGTATTATAGGTTATATTTAATCTTTTATTATAAAAAGCATATCTCACCGACAACTTTACTAAATTTATATACATTATTTTGATTTACTGTAAGTACTTATTTAAATCCCCAATTAGAAAATATCCTGATATTGTTTTTATTTTTTTGTAGACTTCTATCATCTCCTTAAATAAAATATGTAATTATGCCTTGAAGTTTAAAAATTATATATAATATAAAAAATAAAATATAAAGTATTTTATACAATATAAAAAATTAATATATATATATATATATATATATATAAATCGGTCTAATCCGATTGGGGCTAGTGTTAGAACCAGAAAAATTAGAGTTAGATCGATTTTGACCGATTTTAAAAAGATAAAACTGATACTAGAAAATTCGATATTAGACCAAAGTCACTGGTTGGTCAAATCCAGTCCAATTTGCGGACTTATCATTTTTTTAATTGATTTGTAACGAAAAAACTATCTTAAAACAAATGAACAAACGCCAAGATCCATTGGATCAATTAAGGCTAGCTCACAAGTCTACATTCTAAATGCACAA
This sequence comes from Platycarya strobilacea, assembly GCA_036898215.1. Taxonomy (NCBI): domain Eukaryota; kingdom Viridiplantae; phylum Streptophyta; class Magnoliopsida; order Fagales; family Juglandaceae; genus Platycarya; species Platycarya strobilacea. The sequence goes on along the minus strand of CM072549.1, from coordinate 32,078,775 downwards.
GTACAAATACATTCAACTAATTTTATGGTTTGATATAAAATTTATATATATACGAATCGGTCTAATCCAATTAAGTCCGGTGTTAGAACAAGAAAAATTAGATCAAATAGATCGATTTTAAAAAGGTAAAACTGATACTAGACTTTACGAAATTTGATACGAGACCAAACTCACTGGTTGGTTAGATCTAGTCCAATTTGCCTTTTTTCATTTTTTAAACCAGTATGTCAAGAAAAATGACCTTGAAACAAATGAACAAACGCCCAAATCCTTTGGATCAATTAGTGTGGCTCACTCAAGTCTACATTCTAGATGCACAAGTACATCTACATAAAACTAATTTTATAGTTCGGGATTGTATTCGGATTTATGGGAAAGCTGTATATGTGTGGTCGTATTTTACAAACTATTTTTATTTTTTAAAAGGCTTTTTTTCGGAGATCTTCTTCTGTTACAAATATCTATTTTCCACAATATATCTAGATGGTCATAATTTTTTTACACACAAATTAATCGCTGCAATACTATTTTTTGCGACAAAAATCGCAAGAATAGTATTTCTAGCGGTGTTAATTATGGTTTGGCTCCCTTTTTTTTTTTATCTTTATTCAACATGAGTTATTGCTGCAAATAAGCATTTATTTGCATTAATTTTTAACAATATCCGCAACAACTTTAATTTTTGAGAACTTTAACAGCAGTTATGTCATAACGTATAAAATTTTCTGAAACACTTATTTATGCCGATTCCTTAGTTTTTTTTAAGTGATTTTATGTCACAAAAAAAAAAATCTATTTTTCTTGAATTGTGGTGAGGACGTGAGTACTTGAAGTAATGCATGTACAAGAACATGTCACTTGGAATGAAATTAAATTAGTGGCACTTCACTTTAATCAAACACTCCAATTGTCGTCTATATAAACAAACACACACACACACACACACACATATATATATATATATATATTGTTGACTTCTATCATCTCTATAAATATATTATGTAATTATGCATTAAACTTTAAAACTATCTATAATATAAAAAAATCATATAAAAAATATTTTATACAATATAAAAAATTCATTTATACATATATGAATTGGTCTGATCTGATTGGGTCCGGTGTTAGAATAAAAAAAATTGGAGTTTGATGGATTTCAACCGATTTAAAAAAATAAATTTGATACTAGACATTACCAAATCCAATATTACACCAAACTCACTAGTCGGTTAGATTCGATCCGATTTGCCGGTTTATCAATTTTTTTCAACCTATCTGCAACAGAAAATTATCTTAAAACAAATGAACAAACGCCAAGATCCTTTGAATCAATCAAGTTCGGCTCAATGGTAAGGTCATTTAGACCATTATAAAGGCCCCACTTCCAAAAAAAAAAATCATGTGTCTTTCTTTTTATTCTCTTGTAAAAAATAGAAAACCATTTCATTAAATAAAATTTAAATATTTTTTGTATTCTTCAATGTGGGCAAGGCCCCATAATACTTAATATTTTATACAATGAATTATAATTTATATTTTGAAATAATTTTTTTAAGATCATACTAAATTGACGCGCAAAATTCATGTTAACGCCTCATTTTATATAAATTATTGTATTAAATAAAATTCAAAAATAATTTATTGAAAGGTTTAAATAAGATCTCATTTTCATATAAGAATTTATATTTTATTGTATTTTATATAATTATGATAACTCATTTAAATTTCATCTCATGCCTCAATATATATTGAGTCAGCCCTAAGATCAATGGCAACAAATATGACTTCTCACTAAAGCGAACCAATGATCAAATTTCCCATATATCAAATATTGTTTTCCATTAAATTTCCTTATTTTTTTGTTAAATGTGAACACATATAAAATAACACTATGGCAACACTTAACACTATGGCAACGCTTAACAAATTTTCTTGTTTTTCATTAAATTTTCTTATTTTTTTGTTAAATTTAACTCTATCCGAATGAAAATTTTTAAATGTGAACACATATAAAATAAAAATAAAAATAAAAACTAATCAAATATTGTTTAACAATTAAGTAGTTAATGGTTTAAATTATTCAAATAGGCTATATATTGGGATTGGAATTATTATAAGCAAACAAATATCAATAGCATAACAAAATTATAAACAGTTTATATGTACGTATGAGTTCCCTCGGCCTTGCCTTATGATAATTATCCATAACAAAAAGAGTGGAATAAATCTTTTATTCCATTATTATCCAAAAATAACAAAATTATTTATTTCTTAATTTAAATTCATTATAAAATATTAAATTCAATAATAATTTATAAATAAAATTATAATAATTATTAAATAGTTATCTTTCATCACTTCACATCAATTTATGATTTATTTTTATATAATTTTTTTGTTGTTAAGATATTTTTCTTTTATTATCAATTAAATATTTGTTAGAACATTTATATATTTATAAAAACTATATCATTTCTTAAAAATAACAGTTTCATTTAATTAGGAAATATGATTTCTACGTTACTCCTCCTTAATATATATATATATATAAAGCGTGAATATAGAATGAATACTAATAATTTGGTCGGCTCAATTTAACCTTTTTAGTCTGTCTAGTTTGCCCCTATTCTTCTAAATGATAGTCATCTCTTCTTTTCAGTATTATACAAAGAACAATGTTCTATCCAAAATTAAAAAATATATAGGAAACCACCAACTGCAGGCCACAAAAAAAGACAAAAAAAAAAATACTAAAATAATCATGCATATTTACAACAAAGGAAAACAATTGTAAAAACCTATTCAAAGGGTCATGAATAATTGTAAAAACCAAATTCAAACCCAAACACAATAATGAAAATTTCTACAAAATCCCTAAAGAACAATTTCTAAAACATGTACATCTAAAGAAGAAAAAAATCCCTCAAGTCTAAAGAAGAATGTATCTAATTTTTTTTTTTTTTAATCCTAAAGAAGAAGATTTGTAACAGTTCCAAATTTTCTACAAAACCCCAAAATCTATGGAATTTTTTTTTAAAAATCACTATTCTCAAGAAGAATGGCCATGTTCTTCACAGCTAAATCTTAAAAGAATCCACAAACTTGAGTTTTTTTCCCTCTCTCTCTCTCTCACGAAAGATGAGTTTTCTCTCCAGCTATCTAGAAAAGCTCCTTCTGCCGCCTCCCAGAGTAGTAAACTGACTTCCAATACTCGACAACCTCTTTCAACCTCACTGTCTACTTTTTTCCAAAAAAAGCCAAACACATTCACCTTTCCCCCTCAGTAACCCCACCCTCTTCACATTCCCCTGCAATCACTTAAGTACACTCGTTTCAAACTTTGGCCCACTATGGATATGGAAAAATTAATACATCAAACGGAGACCCTTTCATGGGAAGACTTACATCTCTCCCCTGCAAATGAGTCAAATTCAGAGACCTCAGAGCTTACCCTTATCGGTCGGTTGGTAGCCATGGGACCGCTCAACAGGGTTTCAATGCATACTTCCTTCATGGCTGCTTGGAGCTTTATACGCAAATTCAAAATTGAACATCTCGACACCAATAAGTTTCTCTTCACTTTCCAACCTGAGAGTGATAAGCAAAGGATACTCAACTAAGCTCCATGGAATTTTAAAGGTTACCTTCTCGACTTTTAAAGCCAGGGCCAGCCGAAAGTACCTAGCAAGAAATCAGTCTCAACACTTCTGTTTTCCACGTTCATATACACAGGTTTACCAGGACCAACATGGCTGTCAAAATAGCCACTAAAATCGGCCAAGCTCTCGGCACTTTCTTAGGAGTGGATATTGACCCAAATTTTGGTCTAGCTTGTAAAAAGTTCATCCATATCAAAGTAGAACTTGATGTTACACATTTTCTAAGAGTCTGAAATAAGGGTTCTGGGAGCCGAGGGAGTTTAGCATAGATACTTGGGTCTCTTTCAAGTATAAGTGCCTCTCAAATGTCTACTATGCATGTGGAAGAATAGGACATTCACCAGTTTTCTGCACTTATTGGAAATCGATCCCAAACCATCTCCCTTATGGTCCTTGGCTTCAAGCGGACTCCCCAGTCATTATGATAGCGATCCCTCCCTAGCAAGGACAAGCTTTAGTTCCAATGCAAGTAATGGATAATACCGTTGAAAACGAAGTCCAATCGGAAGAGTGTAACTTACCTTTGTTTCTCAATGGGCCATGACCGAGAGTCTCGGGATATGCTTTTTAGACCCAACCACAAATGAGGCCCCCCACCTCAAGCCCATTAACAAAAAGCCCCAAACCTCAACTTTTTGAGCTTTACAACGTTGAAATACTTCACAAAGCAGTAGACCCCTTTTCTCAAGAAGCAGGCCAATCAAATACTCAAGCCCATGGGAATACTAGTAGAAACAATTGGAAAAATGGGCCACCCTAATATCGGCAAAACCTGCTGCCTCTAAAGCCTAAGGACCAGGGGAGAGCATTGGCCGGTCTAGACCGGCCAAACTGACCGAACCAGTCATTTTGGACTGGACCGGATCGGATCAAGACTGGTCCTCGTTGGTCCTAGTCCAAAATTCCTGGACCAAGTAGGTTCGGTCCCGGTCTCGGTCTAGGTCTTTCCACCCCCAACCGGACCGGACCGGACCGGACCTACCTTACATATATTTTAAATATATTATATGTTATTTAATTAACTTATACATTAAAAATTATAATAATACATTAAAACCAATTTACTAAATATATCATATTAATAATTTAGTATATATTGTATTAACTTAATTTATTAACATATTATAAGAGTTAATAGTTATAAACTTATAGTATAAATATAGTATATTGTATATGAATATATTTATAATAGTATAATGTATTTTGGAATGGACCGAATAGACCGACCGAACCGGACCAGACCAAACCAAACCGGACCGGTCTGGTCTGGTCCTATGGATTCTCGGTCCAGTCCAGGCCGAATAGGTCCGATCTGATCTATTAAACTTCCCCAGGACCAACTAAACCGAACCGAGCTCTCCTCTACTAGGGACCTTAATTTCACTCCAACGATTTCTTACTCTCTAGTGCAGCTACGCCCCTGCCAACCGAGTCTACTATTTGTTCCAGTTTATCCATCCACTTACTCGGAATCTAACAAGACCAACTTCGAAGAACCCAACCCACCACATGGTTCAATCACGCTCAAGCTTTCTCCAAAAGCTAATATCAAGCAGAAGAGGACTGGTCCATCCCTAATCTCTAATGAGGTGACCATTCAAAAGAAAAAGCTTCAAGAAATTGATGAAAACACAAAGATTCAATTTGAGACTTCAACTCCAGCAACCCACAAAGATGAAAAAGAAGAAACTCTTTTTCTCTACGGGCTATCAATGCAAAAGCCATTGGGAAAATTAAGAAAAAAAAAAGAGGCCACGAAGATGAAACCTTACAATAAAAGGAAGACAAAGGCATCTGGATCTGAGAACACAACAGCAACTAACGAGGCGGGCTATACCATGCCTCCAATTGATCCATGAGGACAATGGTATGAAATTGCAAGAGTTTTTCCCACCATTATGCACTCAGAAGTTTGAGGGCTTATATTAGTAGACTAAACTCGGATATTATATTTCTATCGGAAACCATGGTGTCTAATAAAAACACCATTATTGTTGTAAATAGACTAGGTTTCCAACTTTTTGTAAGCGGCCCTACTTCGGGTAAAAAGAGGTCTTTTGTTATTATGGAGACCGGGTGTGGATATAGAACCGGTCCATATTAATGATAATGAAATCTCTATTTTGGTTTACTCGAGTCTCCCACATCATCCATGGCTAGCTACTTTTGTTTATGCACCTACAATTTGGAATCACAAGGCAAAATTCTGGAATCTCTTGAATTCTATTCACTGCTCATTCCTAAGCCCTTGGCTTTGCATTGGCGACTTCAATGATTTGTTAAATCAACAATAGGATTAATGAATAATCATGGTCTTATAGACATTGGTTTCTTTGGACCCTCTTTTACTTGGACTAACAATCACCATACAAGTACACTGATTAGAGAACGAAGGAACCAGGCTATCACTAATCCCCAGTGACGCCTACTCTTCTTGAATGCTACCATTCAATATTTAATATCAGGTTCTTCAATTCACTCTCCTCTTTTGCTCAATACCATGAAAGTAACAAAGAATTCCTCCCCTTTTAAATTTGAAGAATTTTGGACCCATGAACTATTTAGTAACATCATCATCAAAGAAGCTTGGTGCAAACACTTCAATGGGAATCTGGCCTTTATTCTTTGTAGCAAGTTTCAGGAAGCAAAAAAACTCACTCAAACATTGGAATATAACTCATTTTAGGCGAATTCAGCATAGCATTCAACAAATTAAGACAGAGCTTACTCTCTTACAAAGCAATTTGCCCAACCATTGGAGCATGCAGAGAGAAAAGACCCTCCACTATAAATTGAAAGAACAACCGAAAAATGAAGAAATTCTGTGAAGACAAAATTAAGGATTAATTGGCTCACAATGACAGATCGGAACACAAAATTCTATCACTTGTTGACCACCATCCGCAGAAGAAGAAATGGAATAGATATGATTAAACTTGGACCTGGCAACTGAACTTCAGATCAAGATATCATTGAAACAACCTTTGTGGATAACTTCAAGAACATTTACACCACATCAGCCCCAACTTTCACTGGTAATCTTGAAAATTTATTTACAAATCAAATCTCAAATGAAGTAAATTTTCTCTAACACTGCTGCCTATGGAAGACAAGATTTTTAGAGCCCTCAAGCAAATTCCAAATCACAAAACTCTAGGACTAGATAGAATGACAGCTCTTTTCTACAAGCACTTATGACACATTATCAGAGTAGATGTAATTGCAATTGTTCAAAATTCTTTTAGGAGCGGAAAACTCCTGAAACAATTAAATCATACTCATATTGCGCTCACTCCAAAAATAGCCAACCCAACTTCCCCCAATTACTACCGACCCATAAGTTTAACCAATGTGATCTACAAAGTCATCACCAAGATCATGGCAAACAGATTAAAGCGAACACTTCCAAGTATTATTTTCCCATTTCAAATGACTTTTGTACTGAGGCATAATATAAAAGAAAACACCATCATCGCACGTAAAATGTTTCACCATTTGAAGCGCCATAAAGGGAAAAAAGGTCAGATGGCTTTGAAATTGGATATGGAAAAAACATTTGATATCATAGAATGAAATCCTCTGTTTGCTGTAATGAAAGCCGTCAAGATAACCTCATTTCTCCATTCCTTTTCATCCTATGTACAAAGGTCCTCTCAAGACTACTAGCTTGCTCTAAAGAAGCTCAGCGGTTGGAAGGAATAAAACCAAGTAGAGATTGTCCTCCAATATCTCACATTCTTTTTACAGACGACCTCATCATCTTTGGCAAAGCAAAAGAGAAATTATTCAATGCCATCAAATATATGATAGAAAAATACCAAACATGGTCCTAACAGAAAGTCAATCAAAGCAAGTCTTCCATCTTCATCACTCAATTTACAAGCATGGAAAAAAGACGAAAAATTCTTACCAAGCTACCTTATAAGCTCTCAACATCCCGAATGAAATACCTAGGAATTCAAACCACCTTTAGTCGTTCAAAAAAGGATGATTACAAAGAGTTGCTAGGAAAAATCAACAAAAGACTTGAAGGTTGGAAATCAAAGCTTCTATCTCAAGCCGGTCGAACAAGGCTCATCAGAACTATTGCAAGCTCTATCACTACGTACCAAATGACAACTCACATGCTCCCAAAAGCAACTTGCAAATCTCTCAACGCGAGCTTCAAAAAATTTTGGTGGGATTATGCAAAGGACCGAAAACACAACTTTTGTTTGAAATTTTGGAAAGCTATCTGCAAACCAAAAAAAAAATGGAGGATTGGGTTTACGACTGATGGAAAATATGAATAAAGCACTACTAGCAAAAATAAGATGAGAACTAAGCCAACCAAGCAATGGCATTTGGCACAAACTCCTATCTCAATAATATTTGAGCATAAACACCTTAGCTGACACCATCAAAAAGGCAACGAACTCCAATCTATGGAAAGAAATTTTGAAAATCCAACCCCTGTTGGAAAAAGGTATATGTTTCCAAATTCTTAATGGCCTTTCAATAAGAGTTTGGCTTGACCCCTGGATACCAACTTTGGAAAATTTTAAACCCACCACTCTAAATCCACTAGCCATTCATTCTCCGTCCTTAAAGGTCTCAGACCTGATAAACAGCGCTAGTGGTACATGGGACTTTCCAATATTGTCATCTTTATTCCATCCTGATAGCGTTGCAGAAATACAAAGAATTTCCAATCCTCTTTCCTAAATAGACTAGATCGCCTCATTTGGACCAAATCACAAACAGGGAAGTTTACTGTTAAATCAGCACACCATCTTGCTTCCAACATAGCAAATGTCTCCCAACCAGATACTTCAAGCTTTCCTTGGGATAGAATATGGAAAATCGGGATATATGAATGCCACAAGCTTTTTCTCTGAAAAATTCTCGAGAATATTCTACCAACAAAAGATCGCTTAAAGAGGTTTATTCTTGATTTAATCTCTCTAAACTCCCTTCTTTGTGAAGAAAAAGAGGAATCTCTAGTCCATATTTTTATTGAATGCCCATTTACTAGAATCTTATGGAGTATGAGCAATTGGCCACTAAACCTCTCTTCACTGAACATCAATACTATGAGTGACTGGCTACCTTTTATCTTAAATCCAAAATAGAAGCTCGACCTTAGCGACGAGGACATCCATCCTTTTCAAATTTTTGCAGCACTCATCCTTAATTTTATTTGGAGGCTCAAAAATGATTGGGTACATAACCAAATGGAACTCTCCCCTATTAGAGCTTCAAAACAGTTGAATAGCTATGGACATGGCAAGAAAAGAATACCTACAGGCATGGCAAGAAAAGATCTCCTCTAAAGTTGACAGGGATTGGCAACATCCCCCTTCCAACTTCATAAGCATAACTTTTGACGCGGAAGTGAGAAATACCTTTTTTCTATAGCCTCTACAGTTTGCAGGAATTCACAAGGGGACGTTTCACACATATGGACAAAGGAGCTTTTCACAACAATCTTTGTCATAGCATAAGCAATGGCTACAAAACTGGCACTTAGTCTAATGATGCAACTATACTTCACAGACATTTCGCTAGAGGGTGACTCCCAATTGGTTATTTCAGCAATCTACGACAAAGAAGAGGTTTGGGAAATTTGTACTATTGTGGTGGACATCGCAAAAATTTTGAAAGCAAACCATGGTTAGAGCTACAAAAAAATTGATCGATTTCAAAATCGACTTGCGCATTCAGTCGCACAGTGGGCCACTACAAACTCTAAGTTTGCTAGCATTCCCTTAGTAACTATTATGAATTGTATCCTACATATAGATAGCGGCAAGGACCCACCTTAAACTTTGTATCCTTTTATTATCTATCATACAAGCTTGATTAGAAGAGAAATTTTTTTAAAAAGAATCCCTCTTGGAGGCTCCACTGGGAGTCCAAATCACAAATAGAGAAATAAAATGTTCAAATCATAATAAACATCAATGCCTTATAAAAGAACCCAAAAACCATATGATCACAAAAATAATGAAAGGGACATGATGAGTGCACAAAAATGCACTCTAAATACTCTATTTAAATACTAAAAGAAATGAGAAAATAATGGATATAACTCATGTTATTAAAATTAATGGTCATTTATCTTGAAATAGATATAAGCATGATTTAATATATTGATGAGAATATAAAATGCCATATTTTCCTCTCTTAATATTTAATACTTTATTCTTATTTGATGCCTAAATATACTCATTATTCTTATATTTTGATTTATGACACAAATGGAGACATTAGGAGCAAATGAAGATAATTGCGGAATTTTAGACAGTTCTGACATCTTTTCGTAATATGGGCATAACTCTCTCATCAAATCTCGGATTGAGCTGATTCAAGATGATATAGAACCGCAAGAGAAATATCTATAACTTTTGTGTTTTATGTTTGAAGAGATATCCACTCAATCTAAGACAAAATCGACCATCAAGTGGACGCACCTGCACTTGACGTTCCTGGATATTTTTCAGCCACTTGCATCAAATCCAAATGTTATCATAATATTTTCCAGCAAGCACTCCTACACCAACTTGGAAATTCAATGATCAATTCATATGCAAGATGAAGTGCACTCAAGTTTCTTGTAGACAAATTATTTGACCACAAGATATTAAGTCATACAAGACAACTAATGGATAGAGAAGCAAAATTGAAACACTCAACCTACAAGCAAAATCCAGCTCATGCATGGTGGGAAAACAAATGATCAAAATGACAACTCACAAATCACTTGGATTCAAGAATGGCACATGGCAAAACAAGTTGAAATTGTGATGATTTTGTCATGACAACTTGCATGAAGGATGCTTATAAATAGAAGGAAGGGGTGTGTGTTCTAAGACAATGCTTAGTGTGGGAGGATGCTTTGGAAGAGCCATTATCTTGAGAGCTTGAGAAAAAAAAAAGAAAAACCAAAGAAGAGAGAAGAAAATAATGGTTGGCTCTTCCATATTATCCCTTGGAGAATTTTTGTTGCATATTTTCAATATGTGTAACTAAATTCTCAAGGAGGGCTAGGGATGAACTTGTGTGTGTGATGGTATTTGTAATTTATTTTTGATTCATGTATTTGGTCTTTAAATATTAAAACTCTTTTGTTCTATTATTCTCAATTTATTTGTGATGTTTTTTCGTTTTCAAATAATTATAGAATCTATTTCGTTTATGGATTCAGTCATGCTTTTTCTATTGAGTGAATTAGTTCTATAATTATGTTTGGAGCAATTGATTATCTATATTAATTTAATTCTCTGCTGCAATATCGCCTCTTGGGTATATTGTCGTCGTTGGATTTTCTCAATATCGATAACAATTTATGAGAGTTAAGCGCGAAGAATGATTTTTCAAAGAGTTACATGTGATTTAAATTTTGGTTATTAATGTTATATCTTCCGATTAAGAATTTGGACATAGAATTCTTAATTGAGTTATCAATGAATTAAGAATAAATTTGAATACCACAAATACACAAGGAATTCCCTACGCTCTACTTTTCGTCTCATTTTTATATTTTTCAAATTACTAATTTAGTTTTAATTTACATCATACTCTAAAATTTACTCATCACACTCATTTAATCTTTTTGTTAATTTCATTACTGTTCTTCAATTTCTCAATCCATCTCCCTGTGGAATCGACACCCCAAAGCTATACTGCAAACGACCGCGTTATTCTTTGGGCGTAATCAAAATTTTGGCGCCGTTGCCGGGGAGACGGTAGAAGAATTTGTAGTTTTTTTTTAGTAGTTTGTAAAAAAAAAAAAAAGAGAGCAGTAAGTTCGTTCATTTTCTTTTTAGCTTTCTGCATCTTTATTTTATTTTACTTTTCTTTTCGTAATTATTTTTTTCAGTATTACGGTTTTCTTTACTTTGCATGCGCAGGTACAGAGATGCTTTTGGACGGTTTGCTAGTAGACCCGTGCTAGAATCAGATTCAGAATCTAATTTTTCTAATCGATTGTTTGATAATTCTTCTAATTCTGACGCGATGAGTGAACACGCGGACCAACCTGTTAGAACCCTCCAAGATTATCTTCATCCCGCACGAACAGCCACACCATCCTGTATTATGTTCTCACCTAATGTTCGTCATGTAGATTTCAAATCAGGAATGATACAATTACTTCCGACTTTCCATGGTCTAGAAAATGAAAACCCCTATGTTCATATTAGGGAATTTGAGGAAGTAGTTGCAACCTTTCACAGTCAAAATACCACTGACGAAACGGTAAGGCTAAAGTTATTTCCTTTTTCTTTGAAAGATAAAGCTAAGAGTTGGTTGTACTCACTAAGACCACGGTCTATTGGAACATGGAGTGAGATGACTCAAGTGTTTTTCAATAAATACTTTCCCCAACATAAGACCAATGATTTAAAAAGACAAATCTCTACCTTTGCACAAAAGGATAGTGAGACTTTGTATCAGTCTTGGGAAAGATTTAAAGAATTGCTGAGTATGTGTCCCCACCATGGATATGAGAATTGGCACTTAGTGAGTTATTTCTATGAAGGGCTTACGCCCAGGGAACGTCAATTCATGGAAATGATGTGCAATGGAGAATTTTTACAGAAAAATCCCGATGAGGCCATAAAGTACCTCAATGAGCTTGCTGAAAAAGCTCATACTTGGACTGGACCTAGTGCTACTGATAGCACAAACAGGTCACGACCTACAGGAAACTTGAGTGGTGGTATTTACCATCTCAGGGAGGAAGATAATCTAAAAGCTAAGGTTGAAATGCTTACAAGAGAAATAGAGCTGTTAAAGATAAGAAACTCAAAGCCAACACACATGGCTAATCAAGCAGACTCTTTTGAACCATGTGTTGTCTGTGGTGGGGTAGATCATCATGCCCAAGACTGTCCTACACATGCTAACATGAGAGGATGGCGTAATCACCCCAACTTCAGCTGGAAGTCTGAAAACCAACAGCCTGCACAGCCTGCACAACCTTCTAGATCATATTCTGCACCATACCATGCACCTCAATCTTCTAGAAATTCTTTAGAAGACACTTTGCATGCATTTATTGAAGTACAGGGTAAGACTAACCAAAATTTTGAGTCTTTAATTATGCAGGTTGTTGAAGAACAAAAGGAGATAAAGAGCCAGGTGTCTAAAATAACGAGTTTCTTGAGTGTAAATGAGCAAGGTAAGTTCCCTTCTCAAGCTCAGTCTGTACCTCATGGTCAACATATGGCACAAGAAACTGTGAAGAATCACGAGTGCCAGCAGATATATATGATTGACTCACTCATAGACAGGGAAGTTTTCACAACTCATGATTCTGATCCCCTTGAGAATTTTATTGTTGATTTTGAGTATAATCCTATCAATGATTCATCTGATGCAGTTAATATTTGTGCAATTTTTGACAATACTCAAGATTATAGCACACGGGCTTGGCAACCGAAGTTTGAGGAGTTTCTTGAGAAAAATGAAAAACAGATTCCTTCAAGTGGGCAAGCAACCAAAGTTAATCTTAAACCTTGCCACCTACCTGTGAAGTTCGAGCACCGAGTTTATTGGGCAAATAAGCGTTTCGTTTTTGACCCAGGAGGAACAGTTCTATGAGTGGAAGATAGTCCGGTTGTAAACTTGGTCTACCAACTTTGACCACAGCATGCAACAATAATTATTATTATTATTATAATTATTATCATCATTATTATTATTATTATCATCTTATTTGTTTTGTTTTGTTTTTATTTACTACTGTTTTCTTTATTTTTGTTTGCAGGATAGTATCATTTTGTCATTTCAGATCACTATTTTTGACGCTTAGCGAGCTATCTACATCACACATCAGGTGTATCCTACCCTTTTTAGTTACTCCCCATCCAATTTTGATTATTAAACATTGAGGACAATGTTTCATTTAAGTTGGGGGTGGAAATACAAATATGTTATTTAAACTCTGTGGCATATTTCAATCAATATATAAAAAATTGCCAAATTTTTTTCACACAGGCATCTTTTCACACATGATACTCATGCTCATTCATAACCATCTTGGTAAATTCAACAAACCCATCTTAAATCATTTTGCTAAAGTATCCACAGAACCATTTATGCACTTCTCCAAACTTTGTGGTAATATGGTGATTTGACACATGTAACTAAAGAATTATTTTGCTCAAGTATTCATATGAATTTTGTGAGAATTGAGAGCTTACAAATACAGAAATTGTGATAAGTATCCATTGATCTGTTGAATTTGACACTTCTTTTGAGAATATCATTACATGGTTTGTGGTAAGATGGTGGATATAATTGGGATATGACGAAAGTCAACTTAGGATTAACGTTTGAGCCTTTCAAGCTGAGCCTTTTCATCATAGATCCCTAGCAGCCAATTTTGAGCCAATATACACATATGGCCTTTTCTTTTCATATCTACATCATCCATACCTCTCCACATTGGAGTATAGCTTATACACTATATTTTCCTACCATTTTACTTCCAAGTGTGTACTAGGTGTGAAATTATCATTTGAAAAAAAAAAAAGGAAAAAAGAAAACCATGACAAAAATGGCATGGTGCTAGATGTGTCCATCAAATTATTCATGAAAGAGTTCATCAAATTGCGAAGACACGAGTGGCAAAAGAAGATGGAAAAGTGTACTTAGTCAAAAATCTAAAAAATTGAAAAGTACATCAAAAGGAAAGTATAGTCTACTGAAAAATTTAACAGATTCCCTTTTGTGTATACTTGGAAGTTTTTGAAATCTCTTCACCTTTTCTTCTTATGAACCCCAACCCTAAACCACATTACAACCCTTTGTGTTGATTTTTCCGATCCTAAGTATGCTTATGGAAAGAATGGTGGAAATCTCATTTGTTAGTATTCCTATCATAAGATCAATGTTTACTTGTTACTTATATATAATTGGCTAAATTTCCATGAGAGTAAATGTACACCTTTGTCAACTCCATAGAGAGAACCCATACATGAAACACTTCTATACCCGTGAGTTATGGAGTTGAACCTTTTTGCTTAAGATATTCTAATGTTGCATGTGTCGAAACCTCTGATTTGATAAAAATAGTTTGGAACACATACACACTCTGTGGATTGCTATATTTGAATTATTTGTGAAAGGGTTATTGAATTTTTAAGATTGTTTTGATATGTAAATTTGAAAAATGTGTCTTGATGGCCCCTATGTGTGATTTTCTTTGGTCTTTCTCATCATTTTGCATGAAAATTGCTAGGGACTAGCAATGAGTAAGTTGGGGGGTGTGATGAGTGCACAAAAATGCACTCTAAATACTCTATTTAAATACTAAAAGAAATGAGAAAATAATGGATATAACTCATGTTATTAAAATTAATGGTCATTTATCTTGAAATAGATATAAGCATGATTTAATATATTGATGAGAATATAAAATGCCATATTTTCCTCTCTTAATATTTAATACTTTATTCTTATTTGATGCCTAAATATACTCATTATTCTTATATTTTGATTTATGACACAAATGGAGACATTAGGAGCAAATGAAGATAATTGCGGAATTTTAGACAGTTCTGACATCTTTTCGTAATATGGGCATAACTCTCTCATCAAATCTCGGATTGAGCTGATTCAAGATGATATAGAACCACAAGAGAAATATCTATAACTTTTGTGTTTTATGTTTGAAGAGATATCCACTCAATCTAAGACAAAATCGACCATCAAGTGGACGCACCTGCACTTGACGTTCCTGGATATTTTTCAGCCACTTGCATCAAATCCAAATGTTATCATAATATTTTCCAGCAAGCACTCCTACACCAACTTGGAAATTCAATGATCAATTCATATGCAAGATGAAGTGCACTCAAGTTTCTTGTAGACAAATTATTTGACCACAAGATATTAAGTCATACAAGACAACTAATGGATAGAGAAGCAAAATTGAAACACTCAACCTACAAGCAAAATCCAGCTCATGCATGGTGGGAAAACAAATGATCAAAATGACAACTCACAAATCACTTGGATTCAAGAATGGCACATGGCAAAACAAGTTGAAATTGTGATGATTTTGTCATGACAACTTGCATGAAGGATGCTTATAAATAGAAGGAAGGGGTGTGTGTTCTAAGACAATGCTTAGTGTGGGAGGATGCTTTGGAAGAGCCATTATCTTGAGAGCTTGAGAAAAAAAAAAGAAAAACCAAAGAAGAGAGAAGAAAATAATGGTTGGCTCTTCCATATTATCCCTTGGAGAATTTTTGTTGCATATTTTCAATATGTGTAACTAAATTCTCAAGGAGGGCTAGGGATGAACTTGTGTGTGTGATGGTATTTGTAATTTATTTTTGATTCATGTATTTGGTCTTTAAATATTAAAACTCTTTTGTTCTATTATTCTCAATTTATTTGTGATGTTTTTTCGTTTTCAAATAATTATAGAATCTATTTCGTTTATGGATTCAGTCATGCTTTTTCTATTGAGTGAATTAGTTCTATAATTATGTTTGGAGCAATTGATTATCTATATTAATTTAATTCTCTGCTGCAATATCGCCTCTTGGGTATATTGTCGTCGTTGGATTTTCTCAATATCGATAACAATTTATGAGAGTTAAGCGCGAAGAATGATTTTTCAAAGAGTTACATGTGATTTAAATTTTGGTTATTAATGTTATATCTTCCGATTAAGAATTTGGACATAGAATTCTTAATTGAGTTATCAATGAATTAAGAATAAATTTGAATACCACAAATACACAAGGAATTCCCTACGCTCTACTTTTCGTCTCATTTTTATATTTTTCAAATTACTAATTTAGTTTTAATTTACATCATACTCTAAAATTTACTTATCACACTCATTTAATCTTTTTGTTAATTTCATTACTGTTCTTCAATTTCTCAATCCATCTCCCTGTGGAATCGACACCCCAAAGCTATACTGCAAACGACCGCGTTATTCTTTGGGCGTAATCAGGACACAATATATATATATATTTATATATAATCAAACACCAAAAAACCAGATCAAAAGAACCCAAAAACCCATCAAATTCGCATAAATCACCAAATTCAAATTCTAAATTGTCATTAGTTGAGAAACATACATGCATAGAATAAAAACATCAATAAGAGAGAGGTGAAGAACTACAAACACGCAAAAATCCCAAAAACAACCATAAATCTAAATAGGGGTGAGATTAAAATTTTATGTTCTTTTCAACAAGAACGCCATGACCACTATAAAAAAAATTACTTGTATTAAAAAATAGAATAAAGATAGATACTAATGCTAAAGAGATTTGTATGGTGGGAGGAGAGGGAGCAATTGTGTGATACTGAGTGTAGGAGATGGAGAGAAAGACAGAAATAATAGAGAAAACAAGAAAGAGAGAGGGTGAAGAAGAGTCTGGAAGATGGGGTCTCGCACCGAAAAAGAAAGAAATAAAAGAGTATTGGCATTGATTCCATCAAATTTTTTTTCAAAATTTGATAGAAAGTACAAGTTTAATGAAAAACGAACAAAAAAACAAATCATGTGCATTAGCTTAGAGCATTGACGTTGGCTCTTTAAAAAGTCAAATGTTCAAATTTTGAGTTATAATACTTGAGTATCATCCTTCATATTTGAAGATTATTATTTACAAGCCAAACTAATTATTTAATTTGTTTTCTTTTTCTCACTTTCTTTTCCTCATTTTCAATCAAATATGAAGAAATAATTTTTTTAGGAGTCCAATGTAAAATTATTTTAGGTGTTGGTTTTTCATTAAATTTATATTTTTCATCAAATTTTAAAGAAAATTTTAATGAAATCAATGCCAATATTATAATAGAAGAAATTGTGATGTTGGCACTTTGACAACTAATAAGGCCAATTATGATTGCTTTTCTTTACAAAATTACAAATTGCCACAATGTTAATTGGCAGGACTGGTTATGATTTTTTTTTTTTTACAAAATTGCTAAAATACTAATTGTAAGACTTTATATATCGGTCCGGCTGTCCCTAGCGTCTAAAGCAGCCCAACTATAACGTTGGGCTGCTTGATGATGAAAAACATATTAAAAAAAAAATATGATTAAAAAAAATGAAGATTAAAAATATATTAAAAAAATAAAATGAACAAAATATAGTAAAAAAACACAATAAAAAAATAAAAACATAATAAAAAACATAATAAAAAAATAAAATGAAGATGAATTTAAGGAGATTCGGTCATGGAGCGAACGGAGCCGCCGCCGGTGGCGGTGGGCGACACCGCCCGCGCCATCGGGACCAGCGGACTCAGGCGACCTCACCTCTACGACGGCGAGTTCCGGCGAGCTCCGGTGTGTTCCCGGCAACTTTAAATCCGTTTCAGACCCATATGATCCCGATGGCGGGGGCGGTGTCGCCCACCGCCACCGGGAGCGGCAGGGACTGCTCTGTGTAGAGGGCAACCCATCTGCCACCAGATTTTCTCATATATAAAAGTACAAAAATCTGCACAATATTTATTGAAGAGTTTACCTTAAGGCCAGTTGGGCTCCTAAAAGCCTAAAATCAGCCCGTGAATTAGAAGGCGACATGTGCACAGCGACAGCAAACCAAAGAGTCCAATCTATTGTAATGCATACGATTGTAAAGTAGATCTTCCTCTTCCTCGAAAAATCAGAAATCACACCGCTCTAGGCATTTTCAAAATTCTTCATTTTCTTCCAAAACTCTCTTCTCATAGGCTTTTAAACTCTTTACTTCTTCACCCGCTTTCCCGAATCTACAAATTAGGAATATGCTCTTCACAAGAAATAATACCCGATTCCTCTCCATTTTCTGGATCAATTCATCTTCTTGCATCCCAAGGGCCAGGGCTAAGGACTATTCTCTGTTTTATACGCTATCATTAGATTCTCTACATTCCACCTCTTTGTGATAGGCTCAATAAGGCTGGTAATTGTTAAGTGGAATAAAAATTAGTAAAAATAAGTGATAGGATATAATTTTAAATGACTTAGGGCTGATTTGCTTTGGGAGACAAAATAAAAAAATTTAAAACTTTTCTCAAACTCATCATTACATTTTTTTAAAATTTTCATACAAACTATAAT
The DNA here is from genome assembly GCA_036898215.1 of Platycarya strobilacea. NCBI lineage: Eukaryota > Viridiplantae > Streptophyta > Magnoliopsida > Fagales > Juglandaceae > Platycarya > Platycarya strobilacea. The sequence goes on along the minus strand of CM072549.1, from coordinate 32,060,044 downwards.
AAAAAATTCAACTTTTTCAAATTTCAAAACTAATTTTTCAAATTCCAAAACAAAAATAATATTAAAAAAATATATTGTAATAATATTTTATTCTTTTTTAACTTTTAACTCATCTCAATTCATCTCTAAAAACAAACAGAGCCTTAATGATATTATATCAAGTAAAAATATAAAACACTTCATTAAAAAAAACAAAAAAGAAGAAGAAGAAGAAAAAAAAAAGAGCTACTTAGGGGTGTCGGAATATACTTGGACAAAATGGCAATTCGAAATGGAAATTTGAATAGAATCAAAATGGGAGGACTGAGAGTGCATGTGAAACGAAATGGCAGAATAAGTTGCATTTGAGTAATGATAAGTGTTGAGAATACTTGTGAATAGTAATAAAAAGTATGTGAAAAGTGTTAGAAAAATTATATACGTATAGAGATTGAAAGAAAAGAACAGAACAGTGAGGCGATTGTTAATCTGTCTCTTAGACAAATATTGCCTCCCACTCGTATAGAGTTTTACAAAATGGAATCATTAGCAATTATATTTTCAGGATACAACACTGTTTATATAGTGTGCAGATTGCAAATACTGAACATTAACCTTTTGAACGAAAAGATGCAATAGCAGCAGACATAACGTTTCAATTAAAAATTATGACAGTTATTGTCTGAACAGTTACAAAAGTAACTGTAATTGACAGTTAATCACAACTGTCAAAATAGTGATCAGACACATTATTTCGCTTAGCAAAAGAATTCCGTCACTTGCGACGATGCGTACGTGCGTGCGTGCGATCAGTACTTCGCACTGGATGACGCTTCTAGACTGTCTACCTTTTTTATTTATTTTATGTATAGTGAAATACATTCACTTATAAACCATTAAATATTTTACTGTCTAACCAATGTGGGATTAAAAAAAATAGATAATTTAAAATTTGAAATAACATTTGAAAATCAAATTTGAAATATAATTTGAAATAATCTAACATTCCCCCACTTATTTCAAATAATATATATATATATTTTAAATGTTGCTATTACAATTATATGTTGACACATAAATGTAAGTACCTTTTGGGTTTGAACTTCCATGTAGCATATGATTCTCAAAATTTTATCAATATGATAGTAGACATAATATCTTTGAACTATCATATCGTGTGATAAAATCAGAAAATCAATGCATGTCAACACATATTTCCATCGTTCTTAATAGCCGCGCATTAAAGGCCATACGCGTTATCCCGACTTCATGAGTGCTATAGGCGGTTTACCAAACCCCGACAAAAGCGGCCTGACTTTACACTCGCATAGGTAGAGTTCTTCTAGGTGCTCTTGCATAAATACACATTTTATACGAACCCACTAAGAGTCATGCTCAACCTTTCCTTTTTCACTGCAAGACTAGCACTAAATTATAATATATATATATATATATATTATAAATGACGGTCTAATTCAGTGTTATTATCAACACTAATAAGACTTTGTTTTTCCCATTGAACCTAGAATTTAGAATTCTAAATTTAGGTTGGGTTGCCATCTTTTAGTGATCTATTCCATAGGTTTTAGACCCATCTCAAGCGATATTTTACGAATAAGATCCTTATTTAGGCCTTTTGTTAGAGGATCTGTCAAGTTCGTACTTTACTTTATATAATCTACTGTGATTATGTCTTCTTCCAACAATTGTCTCACAGTATTATGTCGAAAACTTATATGTCTTGATTTTCCATTGTATGACTTGCTATACACTCTTGATAATGTCGCTTGACTATCACAATGTAAGGAAATAGGAGGCATCGGACTTTGCCACATAGGCAAGTCTATTAGGAGGTTTCTCAACCATTCAGCCTCTTTTCCAGTAGCTCCTAAAGCCACTAATTCAGACTCTATTGTTGAGTGAGTTATGCAAGTTTGTTTCTTGGATCCCCATGAGATGGTCGCGCCACCAAGGGTGAATACCCACCCACTTGTAGATTTAGATCCATCATCCACACAATTCCAATTAGCGTCACTAAAACCCTCAATTACAGATGGATAACCTCCATAATATAGAGCATAAGACTTAGTTCCTTTCAAGTAACCCAAAATAATGGAATTTGCTTTACAATGTTCAACACTTGGACAACTTGTGTATCTACTCAATTTGCCCACGGCAAAAGCTATATCTGGACGTGTGCAATGCATTGCATACATCAGACTTCCAATAACACTAGAATATTCTAGTTGTGATACACATCGATATTTGTTTGGTCCAAGCTTTAAAGAAGAGTTGTATGGAACCCGAGCTATTTTCTTATGTAAATAATTAAATTTACTTAAAATTTTATTAATGTAATGATTTTGTGATATAGCATAAGTGTTATCATTCCTATATATTTTAATACCAAGTATAGTATTCGCAACACCCAAATCTTTCATATCAAAATAGTGATCAGACATATTATTTCGCTTAGCAAAAAAATTCCGTCACTTGCGACGATGCGTACGTGCGAAGTGCTAAGTGCGTCTAAAGCGTCAATGCGTCTATGCGTCGAGCGCGCGACGCGCATGCGTGCGTGCGTGCGATCAGTGCTTCGCACTGGATGACGCTTCTAGACTGTCTACCTTTTTTATTTATTTTATATATAGTGAAATACATTCACTTATAAACCATTAAATATTTTACTGTCTAACTAATGTGGGATTAAAAAAAAAAATTTTAATTTGAAATAACATTTAAAAATCAAATTTGAAATATAATTTGAAATAATCTAACAAAAAGTAATAATAAAATATTGAATAATAGTAGAAAAGTAATGAATAATAATAAAAGTAGATAAGAAGTAATAATAAAATAATAAATAATAGTGAAAAATATTGAGAATTGTTCAAAAAATTTGATTTGCAGCATATTATATTAATTGGGTGTGGACATATGTATTGGTTATTACGTGAAAAAACTGACCGGAGGCCCAATGGATAGAGGATTTTTTTTCTAAGCTTATAAGTTCATTCTCATTAACTTAGCCAAATAGAATGTTTAGCCAAAATTTAAATGGTTTGAGTAAAAAAAAAAAAAAAAGGCCACAGGCATCTTCAAGAATATTTAGATTTATTTTACAGTCATTAGCCAAATAAAAAGCTACAGTTGCTTAGTCAAAAATTAAAATAATTTTCTCACTCCAACAAAACAAGCGGGAAGCAACTCTCTCTTCCATCTCTCGCTCTCTGTCTCTCGACGATTCCTTAAGTTTTTCACACTGAATGCACTCAATTTCTCTTACGCTTCGATCTCTCGCTCGCGCCTCCACTCCCACGACTAAACCCCTCAACTCTCTCTCTCTTTCACGCCCACCCCCGTCTGTAAGTGATTCTTTCAATTTGTTTTTAGAGTTTCGATTTTCAAAGTTGGTTTCTTTTTGGGTTTTTTCCATTCCAGTTTGATCCCAGCTTTTCAATTTTAACTGAGAACATTTGGTCGAATGCTTGTGACTATTTCTGTAGTTTAGGGTTTCAATTTTCAGAGATGGTTTCTTTTTGGGTTTTTTCATTCTAGTTTGATCCTTGCATTTCGATTTTTTAATGAGAACATTTGGTCGAACGCTTGTGGTTGTTTAGGTAGTTTAGGGTCTCGATTTTTCGTAATTTAGTGTCTCCATTTTTTGATGCACTCAGTTTCCATCATACTCTGTTCCTGTGTTGATTTAGTGGAATAATATGTATATACCAAGTTTCATTTGGTGAGTAATTCATCATTTATACCAGATTTCATTATAGTTAACGTCATCAACCAATAAAGGAAGAGAGGCCAAAGGCCCATAGCTAGATTTCATTTACTTTTTTTTTTTTTAATTAAGTTAGGAGATAGATTTCATTTACTAAAGTGGGCATTTATGTGTATACCAAGAGGTTATGTTTATCATTTGGTTGGGGAGAATAAGTGTCAATATCATGGAAAACATAATCATTTTTCATTTTATCTTCATTCTTCATTGTTTGTTTGTATTGAGTAATATGATTTCATAGTCCAAGTTTATTTTAATGCCCAATTACTAGTTGGTTGTAAATGTACTGTTTTTTAAATTCCTTTTAACAATTTACTTGGCAAAAGCACAAATGTGCTTCACATGCAACAACCAAAGCAATATTGGTTTATGAGATTTGTGTTTTTGTTAATGTGTAATAATCATTATATATGTCTAGGAGAGTGTGAATTTGATCTACCACCAGTTCTTATTATCTAAAGTAGAAAGTACAGCAAGTTAATATCTATTGTATGCACTGATTTTAGCATTCTATTTAGCAGTCTATTCACTGATTTCAGCATGCTATTGTATGAAGTTTGAGTGGAGTTTGTGACTTTATTGCATGGTTATTGGTTTATGAAGGATGGATTCACAATTAATGGACAATGCCTTGTTCACAACACTCATGCAAAGTAGTGGATAAGGAATTAACAGCCCCCCCATGGCTAATGTCTTGCACAATAATGTTAAGATCGAGGTTGAAGTGACACAACCTGAAAGGAAAGTAAGGGCAAGAACTAAGAAATTTCGACGGGGTGTGTCCTTCAACAAGAAGGAAGACATCCTCTTTGTATCAAGGTGGCTCAACATTAGCATGGACGCTATTTGGGGGACTGATCAAAAGGCTACCCAAATGTGGATAAGAATCCATGAATACTTTTATACCCATACAAAATCTAATTGGCCTGAACGTACTGAGGGCTCCTTAACTAATCGATGGTCAACCATCCAAAAAGCCACAAACAAGTTTTGTGCTACATTGGCCCAAATTGAATCATTGCATCCAAGCGGTGCCACTGAACAAGACAATGTATGTTTTTAATTATTATAAATTTTCATTGAAATATGTATGAATATTTTTAAAATGGTTGTTTAGATTGAGAAGGCAAAAGTGTTGTACCAATCTAAACAAAATGCCACCTTCAACTTGGACCATTGTTGGAACATATTGAGGCACCAATCAAAGTGGGAAGTGTATTTGCAAATTTTAGAAAAGAATAATGAAGACTACTCTACTGCTACAGCTGCCAACGCCAAGCATGACAACATTCGTGATAACATAGGTGTCTATCTGGAGAGGCCACCAGGCAAGAAAGCTGAAAATGAAATGGAAAGAAAAATGAAACAGAAAGAAAAACTTTAACCTTCTAAGTTTGATGAAAAGTTGATTGAAATGGAGAGAGATAGAAAGCTAATAATGATTGAACGAAGAGAAGCAGTAAGCAAGGCTGAGAGGGACAAGACTGATTGGTTAGACATGATAAAGTAGAAGATGGAAATGAAATCATGAGTATGGATATTAATAAGATGAATGCGGTGCAGCAAGAATACTTTAGAAATCTTCAAATGAAAATATTAGAGAAACAAATGAGTGGATCAGCATGATTCCTTCATGTTGCTGGTAGTATTTTTGTATAATGATAGGACTGATTGTAGTTTTAGAAGGATGATTATTTTGTTTTGCTATTTTGATGAACCTTACTTGGTTGGACAGAAATGACCTTTTGATGGCCAGAAGGAATATATATTAGGTTGATAGATGAAAATATATCATTTGGACCGTTTGATGACTATATTTTGCTGGCTGGACAGTTTGAAGTGATGTATTAGGTTGATTGATGAACATATATGCACTTTTGATATTTGTATAAAGTGATAAAAATATTGAAAATGTGTGAAATCAGTACAGATTTCTGTAGGTATTTTAGATGCACTTTTGATGCATTTTTGTTGGCTAGACAGTTTAAGTGTTTATATAGGTGTTTTGTTATTAATTTCTTGTATTTTTTATACACTTTTGTCGGCTGGACAGTTTGAAGTGTTTATGTAGGTATTTTGTTATCAATTTTTGATATTTTTGATACACTTTTGCTAGCTGGACAGTTTGAAACTTTGAAATGTTTATGTAGATGTTTTTTTAAATCAATGTTTGGTGTTTTTTATGTTCTTTTATATGCACGATAGATTTTTTCTTGGATGTGTTTATGGAGGTGTTTTGTTATAAATTTTTGGTTATTAGCATTAAATGATCTTTGAAAATATGATTTTTTAATGTTAATTTAATCAGAATATAATTATTATTAAATATTAAATTGGTTAGAATTATACAATGTGATAAAAATAAATTAAATAAAAAAATTATTAATTTAATAATATATTATTATTATTATATAAGGAATAAATGCCTAATTCAATGGGCACCTTAGATTTAAATTGCTTGGAGAAATGCAAAAAAGTGAGATATTAGCTAAAATTTGAAAATGTATTTGCCTAAACCAATTAGAATGCTCTAAGTGGAACGGTTATAAGCATTTCTCTTACTGAAAGGTTTGAGGACATTATCAAAGTATTATAATTTTCTAAATTTGTATTAAACACATAAAATAATAGAAATTGAGGCTTGGTTTTCATAAATAAGATAAGATAAAAGTTAAAAAATGAATAAAATATTATTATAATATATTTTTTAATGTTTATTTTGTTTTGAAATTTGAAAAAATTATTTTAAAATTTTAAAATTTGAAAAAGTTGAATTGTTTATTTTATTTTGTATGGAAATTTAAAAAATAATAATAATGAGATAAGATAAAATAAGATTGTTTGCAAAAGCAAACCAAGCCTAAGTGTTATTTAATTCAAAAATAAAATAAAAGCAGCTAAACATTAAAAATTTGTTTTTTATTATATTAAAAATTAAAATCGAACACAAAATACAAAATTTCTTGAACTCATTATCTTATTTTTTGTACACTTTACTTTGTGGTACCCACTACCCAATAAAAAGTAATATCAGACACAAATTCAAATTCATGACTTATTTTGTTTTAACTTCGTTTGAATTTTTTTCTTAATTTTTCATTTTGCATGTATTATTAATTTTATTTTTTATATTAATAATTTAGAATATCAAAAAAATAAAATTTAAATTTATTCACAATTGGGTACACGTGCATGGCACGTAGCCCCTTACTTACTAGTATAAATGGTTGCACACCGCTCAAGCTTCGCAGCTCGAAACATAGACAGATAACAGAAGTGGGGGATACTGTAATGGATCGCAGAGAAAATCAATCTTCTGAAGGTTTTATTGGTTTTACCCTTGTACTATTTTTTTCTGTTCTTTTTCTACTATTCTTTCTCGTTTTAATCTGTCGGAGTACAAATAAATCGCAGGGGAAACAGCTCGGATTTTGGTTGAATTCTTGGAAGTGGCCATCAATTATATTGTTTTCCTCAAAGGTGTTTACCCTTCTGGTTAGTTCTCTTTGGCTTTCAACATAATTTAATGTGTGTATACATACATAAATATTATATCTTTTACCGACTTTCTCCACGTTCTGTTGATTTGGGTGATGGTGAATTGTGGGTGAAGGCGCATTTGAAAGAAGGAGATATATGAATGTAGTAGTTCAAAGGGCTCGCCACCCTCAGGTCCGAGATTACATACATTCCACCGTCTCTGCTCTTCTTCCTTTTATCCAAAAGGTTGGTTTGAATTATTTAGGTTTACGTTGTGTGCTTATAAAGCTAATCTCTTATTTACTAGGGCTTTTTCTTTTTCTTTTTTCCTTTCCTCCCAAGTGTACAGTTATACGTGTTTCTTTTACTTTATGAGTTTAACTATGCTGATTGTAGGAATATTGAATCGTCCGATTTTTTTCCATTCTAATTATAAAATACTTTTTTATTTCCTTAATCCAATTTTAAATCTTACCTATCAAAAAAGTACAATTTGAAATGTTCTATTTATATAGAAGATCTCTTTATTATATTGCATTAGTTGTGCTGATGGTTTTAAAATTAAGAATATAGTAGAGAACATAGTCAGGTGTTAGTGTTAAATTCAGAATGTTTAACTTGTTGTGCTTGTATAAAAAGAATCTATCTGTTATATCTAAGTAGGAAGTAAAAAAGTGGAGGAATATGTGGGAGATTATTGATGTAACACACCCTCTCCATTGGGTTAGAACTTAGAAATGCCACTAGCTTAACCATAACATACGAGCCAGGTAAAAAGGACTTATAAGCATTTAGAAACAATCCAAAATCTTCATTAATTAATAGAAATCATAGTAGAACTTATTGAGAAATCATAGTCTTGTGCTTAATCATAAAAATTGCAAAATCAATGAACTTCTAAAATTAATATAAAACTACATCGGGTTCGATCTTAAACTAAGTCTCCATAAGCAACTCCTGACCCCCAGAATCATCATAAACTTCTTCACCTGAACTGTCAAAATATATATAAAAATAAATAAAAATAAAAACAGAGAAGAAAATAGTGAATCGAATACTTTGTAAGTAATATATACCAATGAAGATAATTATAACTTAATTAAACTTTTGCTTTTAACCATCATGCATAACCCAAAGATCTTTCCTGCATCATACTAGGTACAAACCATTACTCACACAATCATCCCCTTGCAAGGATTGGGAATCTTGACGATCATGATTCCACTCAAGTTATCAAGTCTATCTCATAAAAGAGAAGATGAGCATCACTAGCTGCACATCTAATGGATCATTTCAGCATTGCCATCTGCCCGTTACCCGTTTCAGTCATTAGTTATCCCTCATCCTCAATTCATGTGAGCTTCAATCAATTTCTTTTTCTTTTCTTTTTCATTCCTTTTCCTTCTCTTTCTTTCATTCATTCAATAACTGTATCGTATTTACTTAACCTGTTTACTTCGCATAACAACATGCACATAGACTATTTCTTTTATGGGTAAAATAAATTTTATCGAAAGGAAATCTAGGCTTGACCCCAAGTGCACAGGAGGAAAACAATGAGATACCTAATTACTAGCAGGCTGTGGTTTGGCACTAATCAAACTCTTACTATGTTTCCAGCAACTAAGCATGTAGAATTTTTGTTTTGAGGCATGAACTTCACCTTAAGCTATGCTACGTTGTGATTGTGGGTTATAAACATGTGCACTTGCTGTAGGCCATGTTTCATATGAAGAAAAATCCTCCTCCTAGGGTTCTTAAGGGTTGCTGACCACTACCCTCTTTGAAGGAATGTGGTTGAAAATCAAACTTTAGCATCATAAACTTTGTGGATATTTTGTTTTAAAAAAGCTATGAAGGAACAAGAGGCATAATAGGGATTTATAATAGGGATAACTTGTCATGAAATTGTAGAAGATTTTTGGAATAATTTATACCTATGGTGTCGGCTAGACTCAAGGCAGATTTGATCAACATCTTGAGGTTGTAAAAGCTCATGCAGAAATCTTTTAGGGAAGAATAGCTTAGTGCTTAAATCACATGGATGGGAACATAACACTCGGAAGGATCACTCGCCTATGCTGTGGCAAGTAGGGGAAACTAGGAAGAACTTTCAAATCCTGACTTTCTTGATTCTCGGCCATCAAAACAGAGATTTTAGAGCAGATCTGACATCTTAATCAAAGATTGGAATGGATTTTCCTGAAGTTTGACTTACCTAGTTTCTTTTGATGTTTTGACAAGAAAGCATGAAGGGAAAAAAGGAGTGTTGGCCGGCAGCACACTAAGGTTGATTAATCTTTTCTGTTTTTGGATGACTCCTGGTTGTAATGATGAAAGAAATTTCTTGTTTCTCTTTAGGGTTGGCAAAAGAGATCCTTAGGGTTATAGCAGATGTAATTGGTGTTTCTTCTGAAAAATTCTAGGGGTTTGAATCTAGGAGGAGGTGCAGTAGCTTCAGTCTTTATGGAGAAGAGTCCATAGGGTTTGTTTATGGTTAGAACTTATGATACCCCATATAATAAGAATAAGAGTAGATGGTGTATAAAATCCTATATTACTTGGGAATGAAAAGTTCTCGCTTTTTATAAGGTTCCAATTAGATTCCAATTATATTATTGATTAGTCTTTTTAGAATATAGGTCATGTGGTTTGAGCTTTCCATTAAGGGGGATAAATTGTGATACCTCATATGATAAGGATAAAAGTAAATGATGTATAAGATCCTATATTACTTTAAAATGAGAAATTTTTGTTTTTATAAAATTCCAATGGGGTTCTAATTGTATCATTGATTAGTCTTTTTAGAATATAAGTCATGTGGTTTTGGCATTCCGCTGGGGCGTTATAGAACTTTAGGAACATTGAGCGTTCTATGAAGATTTCTTCTCTTAGTTTGCCTAAGGGTCTTGGCAGTCTATAAGACTAAGGCCTTGTTTGTTTTCCTTAACTATCTCATCCCATCTCAAATTCATCATTATACTTTTTCAAATGTTCATACAAAATAAAATAAGTAACTCAAACTTTTTCAAATCTCAAAACAACTTTTTCAAATTTCAAAACAAAACTAATATTAAAAATATATATTACAACAATATTTTATTCTTTTTTTAACTTTTATCTCATTTCATCTTATCTTTGAAAACAAACCAGATCTAAGTGTTCCTAGGTTTCCTTTGATTTTTTTTAATCTAAGATTAGGATTCTAGCAAATAGGGGGCTTCAATTAGGCATGACTTAGGCTAGGTTTTCTGGCAGTCTAAGATTAGAATATAGTCTTTTTAGAATATTAGTCTTGTTGTGCCTTTTGTTTTCTGGTCATGGGCCAGACAGTTGTAACTGGCAAAGTGATACTGAGTCCTTTATCCATTTGAATAGTTCGATTAAATTCCAGTGATAATATTATCTATGTATTGTGTTTTCTAAAAACATTATCAAATGAAAAATGGGGAGATTTTGGTTTCATAATACAACCTGAAACAGCCATGTCCCTATAAATAGGGATTGGTGGAGAGAGTAGCAGTTATTTTTTTCAACGCTGACTGCATCCCAGTGGAGCAATTTGTTTTCAAGCTCGTAGTGAACCAGTCCTATGGCTCAAAGTTGGAAGAAGCTGACCTGGAGTACTCTCTTAGATCATTCCTGATCAAGCTCTCAGTCTCAGAATCCCTTACCAAGGCCCTTCCCCGTGGTAAGTGCTCAATATTACAGTTCATCCAATTGATTTCTTGTTTTATACTTGAGCCTGTATACATGTTTCACAGACAACACCATTTTTCTTATTTTTCTTTTATTTGTTTCCGTCATTATAAATTTCCTTGCTGTTTACTTGCATCCTATGATCAAATTTCTTAGGTGTTTGCTGCATTTGTGAACTATGTCCTGAATTTTGTCTTTCTTTTATGGTAGAACTAGGGCTGGCTATAAGGTTTTGTTTTGTTTTCTTTTGACAGAGTGCTGGTGGGAGATAATTGCTTATTTTCGATCTCTTCCTCAGGCTAGTATGAGCAAGGATGCAGAGTTATGGACCCCAACAGACACAAGGCAATGGCAGCAACCTCCTATACTGATCCCTATTAAGTCAATGAGTAGCGAACCTCTGTGTCTGCAGTTATATTTAGAACATCCTAGTTCATCTGAACCAAAGCCTTAAATGGGGAAGTACAAAAAATTGCACATACACATCCATGTGCACTTAGGCTGTTTGGCAGGTAGCTCCTTTTTCTTTCTTTCTTTTTTGCTTTGTTTACTTTGATTTAGCATGAGTATTTTTAAGATTGTTATCAGCAACCTACTGTAAAAAATTCTGTTCTCCACTGAGCATATATTAGTTGATAAACCACCATGAATCCAGTACATACAATTGAAGAACTGAAATTTCATTAGGATCAAAGTTTTGAATTTTGTTTTTGGTGACCATTCTAAAAACGATTTGAAGATTGTGAACAGACGATGGAAGATCTCAAGAGTTTATTTTTTAACATTCTTTTTCTGGTGGTTGAGAGAACGGGATAGATGCACTAAGTTCTTCCAACTGGGTGGCTAAATCACCATCAGAGAAATAATGCTCTTGAGATGCTTCAGGTTGATGGACATGCCCTTTTTGACCATGACTCCGTTAATAACCAAATTGCCAATTATTATGAAGGTCTCCTCTCATAACAATTTACACAGAGGCCTAAATTTGATGGTTTGACATTTGATCTATTGATCAATCGAATACTACTTGGTTGGAGGGGCTGTTTGAGGATGTCAAGTCTCACCAGGTGATTAGCAGGATGGCTTCCAGAACGGATTTTCTATTGCTTTATTTCATGCTTGTTGAGAGGTGGTTGGGGAGGATATTATGAAAGTTTTTCACGAGCTCTATTCTCTTGGGAAGTTTGAAAAACCCTAAGTGCTACTTTTGTTACTCTTATTCCCAAGTCGTCTAGGGCTTCAGATGTGAGAGATTATTGCCCCATTAGTCTCATGAAAGGGGTTTATAAAATAATCTCCAAAGTCATAGCCAATTGTATGAGTACAATTATAGGAAGCATTATCTCTAAGTCCCAATATGCTTTTGTTAAAGTTAAAACAAATCTGGGATTCGGTCCTCATTGCTAATGAGTGTTTGGATAATAGGCCCAAAGCTAGTGTTCAAGGTTTATTTTGCAAATTAGACATGGAAAAGGCATATGATCATATCAATTGAGAACTCTTGTATTACCTGCTTGGAAGATGTGATTTTTGGGAGAGATGAGTTTCTTAGATTAAGCATTGTGTTTCGTCAATCTATTTCTCAATTTTGGTTAATCGTTCTCTAGAGGTTCTTTTAATAGTTCGAGGGAGCTGAGACAAGGTAATCCTCTCTCCTTTCCTATTTGTCATTGTCATGGTTGCCCTTGGTCCTATTTTGGATTGTGCTGTTGAAAGTTATTTTCTATCAAGTTTCTTGATAGGTGGTGTTACTATTTCTCAGCCTGACAGTTGTCATATCCGAAATTTGAGGGCACTCTTGCTTTGTTTTGATGTTGTTTCGGGTCTGAAAGTGAACCTCTTAAAATTTGAAATTACATGTGGGTTTGGTGGGTAAAATTGGGACTTTGGCTAACATCTTGGGTTAAAAGGTTGGCCTCTTTATAAATGAGATACCTCGGTCTTTCTTTAAGGGCTGCTTTTAAGGTGATAATTTTTTGGGATGGTGTATTAATAATTAAAGAAGATTAGCATGTTGGAGAAGACTATTGGTCTAAAAGGGCAGGATCACTATGATAAAAGCATATTTTTTAACCTCTCAACCAATTTTCTCTCTTTTCCCTTTACCTGCAGGTGTGGCATCCGTATTGGACAAGTTTTTTGGACTTTTTCTTTGTGGTGGTATTGGAGATAAGTCCTCGTCCTTGGGAAGTGATTGTAGAGGTGTCATTGTGAGGAAACGACTTTGTGGAGGGTTGTAGTTGACTCTTAAGTATGGGAGTGTTAGGGAGTGGCGTTTAATGAACCCTAGGATGCGGTCCTAGGCCCTTAAGAACGTTTTTCCTATTCTTTTTCAAGTGCCGCTTCTAAGCGATCTGGCCAATTTTCGACTATTAACAGCCCTCCATTCAAATCTTGACACGTCAGCCTTCTCACCAAAGTCACACTAGACTTGGTCACATGTGATAGAAAAGATAAAGGGAAAAGAAAAAAGGAAACTGGAAAATCACGGTAGCAACCACGGGAAAAATTGTGAAAAGGGGGGGGGGGGGGCGCAGGCGAGAATCTTTTGCAATCTCATTGATTAATGTTTTCTTAACTTTGAATCTATCTTGTTTTAATTTGCATTTTTCTGGTGGGCTGGGTATTCAAAATTTGAGAATGTTTAACCATGTGATACTTGGCAAATGGTTGTGGAGATATCATCACGAACTAGAGGCCCTCTAGAAAACGATGATTAAACACAGGGGGGAGCACTAATGAAGTCAGGGGCATGTGGAATGAGGGTGTGGAAAAAAATAAGCAGGTGGGGGGTGTTCAAGCAGCACACGAGGCTTCATTTGGACGCTGGTAATAGAATTAAATTCTGGAATAATGTTTGGTGTGAAAACAGGGCAATTAGTGCTTTGTTCCCCACCCTCTATCAGATTGCGAGTGACAAGGATTTCACTGTGGCGGTGGGGTTAGATGAGGGGTGGTTCATTTGGAACATTAATTTCAACAGAGCAGCGCAAGATTAGGAATTGAATAGTTTTATGGATTTCTACAACATCATTCATTTATGCTCAAAGACCATACTTCCAAAATGCAGATGGCCTGAGGTGGGACTCGGCAAGGAGGGCGATATTCACCATTCGATCCTTCTATAAGGTTCTTTCACAAGCACCTAAAACCAAGTATTTTTGGAGAAAGATTTGGCACCATCAGGCACCCTCAAAAGCGGCATTTTTTGTGTGGGTAGTTACGTTAGGTAAGATTCTCACAACAGACAACCTGAGAAAAATGAAGATTATTATTGTGGATTGATGTTGCATGTGTCGGAGTGGGGGTGAGTCAGTGAATCATCTACTATTACATTGTGAGACGGCAAGGATGCTATGGAACGAGGTTTTTAGTAGATTGAATCTTGCATGGGTTATACCGGAATTGGTGGTAGCAGCAATGGCGTATTGGACATCTATACAAGACACGAGACAAATTAAAGTTGTCTAGAAGATGATCCACTTTTGTATTATGCAGTGCTTTGGATAGAAGCGTAACGAGCGAACATTTAAAGACAAGAAAAAATCTCGGGAGGAGCTGATTATTTTATTTTTTAAGACTTTATGTACTTGGACCATTGCCATGGATTTTAATGACATGGACATTCATGCTTTACTTATTTTTAACGTGTCGAGCTGATAGGCACTATATTCTCTGTAATTGGTTTTTGCCCATTCATTGATTAGTAATACACTTTTACGTAAAAGAAAATTGCATTTTTCTTCTTGATTTTTTTTGTGAAACTAGTTAGTGGTTTTCAATGATTTTGGAGGCAATAGAGAGTTCTATATGTGAAAGATTGAGTATTTTCTCTTTTGCCCTTTTGTCTTTCTATAAAGTGGAGAAAAGCAATGAGAACAAAATTCTCTGTACCAAAATTTTTTTGGTTTAAAAAATCAGGTCTGGCTGTAGAAGTCCACTTCGATTTCTATTTTTCCTTTACTTTCTCAAAAACCAAACGATGTCCAAGGGTTTCTGGTTTTCTACTTTGTTGAGGACAAGAAAATTCCTTGAGGTGAAGTAGTTAGTCGGCATCAAAAAGAGCTTTTATTAAAATGATTTTTTATTTTGATATTTTGTTCAGGTGCAGTGGTGGTGATGTCAATTAACCTTCTGGCTTTGATAAAATCCTTACACAGGTAGCTCAGGCTCAATGAGTTACACGGATGGAGTGGGTTTCATGAGAGAGAGAGAGAGGGAATTTGCAAAGAAGAGGCGTGAGGGATTGAACCCGGGGAAGAAAAAGAGTACCAGAGCAAAATCGAGTAGGAGGGCTCTGAACACGAAGAAAGAAGTCTGCGGAGTTGTTGGGTTTGGAGGAGACAAAGAGAAAAAGGGTTTGCTGCTAAAGCCATGGCGTCCAGCTTGAGCTCTAGTCAGAACCTGGTTGGGAAAGAGACACTGGAGGAATTGAGGCTGCGATTGACATTGAGCATTTTGTTGAAGAAGTAGGAAGGACGGATAAATTAGAATTTTGGTTTTTGACTGTGTATCGTGTGAAGCTATGATTCTGAAGGGGTGGGGCGCTGCGACGGGGAAAAGGGGCTGTTGAAGGGGAGGGGATTTGAATGTGCCGTTGGGTTGTTCATTACATGTAATGCTGGTTTACACTAATTATGGTGGAAAATCTAGCGTCTAAGATCTATTGGCAGGCTGTTAGTAAAGGATCCTTAGCCGGACCGGTTTCTAGGAATTCTCTTCTTTTTCAATTGGCAAAGGATAAGGCGACTATGGTTCTATTAGAGCTACTTAGGATTGGGAACTTGGTATCTTTGCTGAGCTTTTCCATATGTTATATGCGATGAATATTGGTAATGTCGAGGAGGATAGGATGATTAGGACTCCTAGTGGGAGGGAGTAGGAGCTTTACGGTTATACTTTTTTATAAGGTCTTTTTAGGTCATCATGGTAACTATTTTTCTTGGAAGAATATTTGGAGGAGATAAGGTTCCTCCCAAAATCACTTTCTTTGATGGGACCACTTCCTTTAGAAAAATTATTCAATTTTATCAATAAATAAGAATTTTATTAAAATAGGCGAAGCCAAATACACAACATATACAATAGCAACACCTACACTTATCTAAAAATATAAGAAAATAATGTACATTCATGTCGTTAAAGCCTATTACAATCCACCGTAGGGTATGAAAAACAAAATTCTAATCTCGTCGATTGTCCGTCCAAGATTTTCAAAACTTCAACCATTCCTCTTCATTGATATGCACCACCAAAGACAAATTGGTTTCATATTCCATATAACTGCAATTTGAGCGGTACCTCAAATGTCTTGCCAGCTGGCCAAAAAATTCACAACACCCGATAAAGCCCCGCTCTAGCAAATATATCATTTTACAAACTAATGGCTACGTCATAATGCAGTAATATATGATTCATTGATTTCCCACTATTCTTGCATATACAACTCCAATTCAACACAAGGAGTTAGTTTTTTTGATAAATTATCTAAGGTGAGAATCTTCTCTAATGAAGTTGTCCATAAAATATAAAAAAGCTTTTAAGGGAGCCTTGGTCCTCTGTATGCTTTTTTTTTTTTATAAGTAAAAATTTATTAATCAAAAAGGGCAAAAGTCAATTACAAAGAAAAAAAACAAAAAAAAAATCCTTTAATATGACGCATTAGATACAAGCAAATTATGCAGATTCATGCCTTAAAAGTCCAAGGCAATGGTTCATGTACACAAAGTTCTAAAACATAAAATGAACAATTCTTTTTGGGATCTCTCGTCTTCAAATGTCCGCCCATTGTGTTCCATCCAGAGGCACCATAGAATACAAATGGGAATCATCTTCCACACAACTTTAATCTCGCCTTGCATGGGAGGCCAACTTGCAACAGGTGACCTCGCCGACTTAGGCATGACCCAAACTATGTTCAGTCTGTTAAAGATCTCATTCCAAAGTGTTTGAGCAATCTCGCAGTGTAACAGAAGGTGGCTAACCGACTCGCTCCCCTTACGACGCATGCAACACCAATCTGCTATAATAACCATTTTTTTCCTCAGATTATCTGTTGTGAGAATATTTCCTAGAGATGTTGTCCATACAAAGAAGGCCGCTTTCAGAGGTGCTTTGTGTTGCCATATCTGTTGCCACGGAAACTGAATCTCAGGCCCTTGATTAAGAATATTGTAAAACGAACGAACAGTGAAGGCTCCTCTTCCTCTCGAGGTCCATATCAAGCCGTCTTCATCCTGCGGGTTTGGTTGTTGAGAGTAAATGAGGCTGTAAAAATACACAAAAATGCCATGTTCCCAATCTTGTGCCGCCCAGTTGAATCTAATGTTCCAAACCAATCTCCCCCCGATTGACTCCAGGACCTCTGCCACAATGATATCTTTGGCGCCGGAAATCTGATACAAAATAGGAAATACCATTTCCAAAGACATGTTTCCGTACCACACATCCTTCCAGAATATGATTCTTGAACTGACGCCCAAACAGAGCCTAGTATGTTGCGGGAAAACCCTCCAACCCCTTCTGATGTTTTTCCACAAACCCACACAATTTGCCCCCCTAACTTTATTAGTGCACCACCCACCCCATGCGCCTCTATACTTGTGCTCGATTACCAGTCTCCAAAGGCCCTATGGTTCCAAACGATACCTCCACAACCACTTTCCAAGTAAAGCCCAGTTGAACGTTCTCAAGTTTCGAATTCCTAGACCGCCCCTCGATAAGGGATGGCATACTATCTCCCACTTAACCAAATGAAATTTAAAATCCTCCCCCAAGCCACCCCATAAGAAATCGCTTTGCAGCTTCTCAAGACGACCTGCCACATTAGCTAGAATAGGAAAAAGTGATAAAAAAAATAAGTGGGTAGATTAGAAAGAGTACTCTTTATCAAGGTAACACGTTCCCCTTTGGACAGATACATCATCTTCCATCCTGCTAGTTTCTTTTCCACTCTTTCGATCACTGTATTTCAATTCTGGGCCGCCCTTGAAACTGACCCCAACGGGAGTCCTAAGTATGTCATAGGGAGCGAGAAGGATTGCATCCTAAGGTGCCCGGCAACTCCTGCAAAGTATGAACGTCTCCAATCGGCACCATCTCAGATTTATCGTAATTCACTTTCAAGCCCGACACAGCTTCAAAACAAAGGAAAAAAGCTTTCAGAACTTGAACCTGGTCTCGCTCAGCGTCACAGAGTACAAGAGTATCATCTGCAAAAAGTAAATGAGATATATTAGAAAAATCCCGAGAAAGTGTACCAATAGGGAATCCACTTACCAATCCATTTTCCACCAATGCTGAGGGCATTCTGCTAAGCACTTCTATCACAAACAACAAGGGGGATAACGGATCACCCTATCTCAATCCATAGGAGCTCAGAAAAAAACCTTCGAGACATCCATTGATAAGGACTGAGAATCTAGCAGTAGAGATGCACCACTTGATCCAAAATCTCCATCTTTCTCCAAAACCACATCTGTCAAGAAGATATAGAAGAAAATTCCAATTGGCATGATCATAAGTTTTTTTCCATATCTAATTTACACAGGATTTATGATTTGTCTGCTTTCATCTTGCTATCAATACATTCGTTGGCTATAAGAACTGCATTAAGAATTTGCCTGCCTTTGACAAAAGCATTCTGAGGCTTGGAGATAAGCTTTCCCATAACCTCGCTCAGTCGGTTGGCAAGTACTTTCGCAATAATCTTTTACGCCCCACTTACAAGGCTAATATCGGCCAGAAATCCTTGATCTCGATAGCCCCCACCTTTTTGGGTATTAGGGCCAGAAAGGTGAGTTAAGACTTTTATCAAAATTTTCAACTGTAAACAACTCCTGAAACATGTTCATAAGATCTTTTAATCACTTCCCAACAATCCAGAAAAAAACCTATAGAAAAACCATCTGGCTCTAGAGTTTTATCTTTTGCCATATTCCGAATAACCTTGAGAACCTCATCTTTCTCAAAAACCCGCTCAAGCTGGTCTACCTCTTCTGAGTCAATCGTATCAAAAGCTAAACCATCCAGGTTAGATCTCCAACCCTTTTGTTCTGAAAGGAGTCTCATAAAAGTCAACAATGTGATTTCAATGTTGTTATTTCTACGGTGAGAGTTGGCTACCCTATGAAAGAGCTTCGTATTGCAATCTCCTTATCGAAGCCATAAGGCTCTTGATTTTTTACACCAAGATACTTCTTCCAAGAGAATCAACTTCTCTATGTCCGTTTTCCGCAGAGTCTGCTGCACTTGTTCTTCATGAGTGAGCGGTCGTTCCAATTAAACCTTCTCAAAATCCTATATATCTCTCATTAAGGCATTCTTATTGTTCTCGAGTTTGCCGAAAGATTGTGTGTTCCAAATCTTCAAGTCTCTCTTTAAAGCTTTCAGTTTGTTGGCGAAGATGAAGCTTGGGGAGCCAACAAACTAATAAGAGCTCCACCACTGTTTAACCATATCCTTAAAACCTTCCGTCTTCAACTACATATTCTCGAACTTGAAGTAGCGTCTCACATTCCGAAGACCACCGCAATCAAGTAAAATAGGCCAGTGATCCGAAGATAGGCGGTCCAATCGCTTGCCATATATCTGGAAAGTGGCTTTCTAACTCCAAAGAAATAAGAAAACGGTGCAAACAAGCCCAGGTTTGATTATTAGACCATGTAGCTAGACTCCCAGCAAGTGGTAGATCCACTAGATTTAAATCAAAAATACATTCTGAGAACTTCAAGCTAGCTTGTCTCACTCTTCTATTCCCAAATCTTTCACTGGCAAAACGAACCACGTTGAAATCACCATCAAAACACCATGGAACATCCCACCAACTGTGAAGCCCTGCTAATTCATCCCACAAAAGTCATCTATCTGTGTCGAGATTAGGCTCGTACACACCTGCAAAAGCCCACACGAAATTATCAGACACACATCTAAACATACAAGCAATCACGTACCTACCGAGGTACTCCTTCACTTTTTCCACCACTCGTCGATCCCATAACACAATGATTCCTCCCGACGCCCCTACAGCAGTCATGTAAACCCAATCCACATAAATGCTACTCCACAAACTACACATCATTCTCCTATCAATAACCTTCAGTTTTGTCTCTTGAAGACATACTATATTCACTTTCCATGCACAAAACAAGTTACGTATCCGAAGACATTTCTTTACTTCGTTAAATCCACAGACGTTCCATACCACAATCTTTGGCTTCATTGAGAAAAAGCCAGCCCCTTTCCTTTTGCCCTACCCTTTATGGGAGGATCCTCGAGATTCAAAGACCAAGTGAGTCGATTTAATTCCCTGCTTTGCTTGGACGTCCTTCTACGGTTTTGGTTATGTCCCGATTCAATGGCTGTTAACAAAGCCATAAATTGTTCTTCATAGCCTACACATTTAATCCCCACCACTTGATGAATCTCTTTGGCCGTTTGCAACACCCAATCCGACTGATCTGGGTAAAAATGATTAAGTGGATTTGGATTTTGAAACTCTTCATCCACTGAGAAGTCCTCCAAGCCTTGAAGTGTCTCCGAGAAAAGCAGATCATCCCCCACAGACTGCATAAAATCATCAGAATCATCGTCATCGTGTTCTGTCAGTTCGAATCCAACCTCTGGTTGCACCGAGTGATCTGCCGGCGAGTTAGACATCCCATACCCCTTGCTCGGCATTATCTGTTCATCCCTTAACTAATCAGCAAAGATTTCCAGCTATTTTTGTATCTGTAGAGGCATACTGAACTCAACTAGCATCTTCTTAGCGCCCTCCGACGCCAGGATATCATCGGAAGTCCCTAACGACACAGTCGACGTCGTATGTAAACCTCTCGTCAACGACACCTTTGAGGGCAGGGTTTCTGGCACTAATTTGAGACCCTGAGATATCTCGAGACCCATGGGTCGGGTCTGATAAGTCCCAGAAGACTACAAGCTGTTGGCCTCGATTTGCTGGGCCTCAGGTGGAGATGTTACGAGCTGGGCCTCAGGCTGAGGTCGCCCAGTTTGTGCTAAAGGCTAAGTGGAACAGCCTGTCGAGAAGCCCGCTCCAACCCCACCAGATGGACTGAAATGGACCTTGTGTAACCTTGCTCCTATCTTGCCTAAGGAAAACCCTTGAGGACGCTTAATTGGATTTGGGCCCTTAGGGGAGCCCACACCCTTAGTCTGCCGCCATATATGTTTGGGTTTATATTTCTTAACATTTGTCCCTATTTTGGACGGCCTAACCTCATGTATCTACCCCAGGCCTGTTCTTTTAACACCCTTTGTACCCAGCACCCCTTCTCCTTCCATAATTAGACCGACAAAACTGAGAACCGAAGCTATGTTCGTTTGCAATTGCTATAACTTACCCTGCACGTCCCTCAACATCATCTATAAGCCCCAAGCTTCAAACCTGATAGCAGCAAGGCTCAAGGAGTCCTTGAGCTGCGTCGTCTTCTTCCTATCCTGTCATAACTTGCTAACGGTCATATTAGCCGCTGCCATGACTTTCTTCTGTGTCGGCATGCTTGAAAACAAGACGTCTCTATACAAACGCGAGGATTCTCCCTTTTCCCAAATGTTAGATTTGGGTTTTGAAATTCCTTGCGGATCGCCCTTACAGTTGGTCCTCTGTATGCTCTTCCATGGGTCTTGTAGAATGTTCCATACAGAAATTATAATATAACTGTACGGTAAAGTAAATCTTCCATTCCTGAAGGGTGACCACAAAATCGTATTAGCTGGTTAATATTCTTCCCCTCAGTTTCACCAAATGTTAGTTTGCACTCTGTACACGACAGTAGCCTGATTCGTCACAGATAAATATGTGCTCGTCTTTATTTCGTCTTGTGAACAATTATCAGGTAAAGATAAAATAAAACTGACCAATAAGAAAGTACTGAACATAAAGAACTTCGGTAGCAGTTTTTGTTAGATTACATTCTGATTCGGCCCTCGTGTACAGGGTTTGTCAAATGGATTGTAACAAAAAAAAATGAATGATTAACAGCACATCTGTAATGCAGCTGCACGATTCTATACAAAAAATAATAATAATCTACAGCTTTTGAGATTTCTAATACCATAGGCTATCTTTGTAATTAAGTGGCAATTCTCTCACCGGTAAAGATGAGGTCTTAGGTTCAACCTGAGAGATAGCATAAATATGAGGATGATGTTATTCCATTGCCTAGCTCACCATTATCATTTAATTATAAAAATGATTTTCCAATTAAGTCCCTAGTTTGATGGCGAATTTCATAGATGTCATCCATCTGAAGGTATTTTTACTTGTGAAACTTTCAGGCACGCACAAACATGAAGAAAGTGCTCAGGGTTCATTAAGTTGTGCACAACCCAAGAGAAAGGTATTTCCAACTTTGGTTCAATCCCTTGGATGCGGACAAGCTTCACTTCAGCATTATCAGATGGGTAGCAAGACTCCACATATTCACTCGAATTTTCTCCCCCCTCTTCTGGAGGAACAACTTTCTGTTCATCCTCACCTTCTTCTTTGGGTGATTCTTCATTAGTTAAGGATTTATACTGAAAATGCTCTGGAAGAAGACTTTTTACTGCATCGAGTAAGGTGAAGCATTTGCCTGCAGAACAAGATGCATAAGCAAATCAATGATGATATATAGAGCGGTGGCTGGACATTTTTAGCTATTATTTAAGTGGGAAGGCCCCTTCAAGAGGTGCATCTTCTCCATGGATAAAACAGATTTAAGTTACGTGATTGATGTATGGCTTACCTTCTTCTCCATGGATCTCGACAGGCCGATTTATGTAAGAGATTTTGTCCCAACTATCAATTTGAGGTGCATCTTCTAGATCATCAAAATCGTCACTGACATGCCAAACGTACAAACGAACTGGAACTCTACCTAATCATAGCTCCAATAATGATGAGTCTATTCATTGAATAGATTACAATAGAAGGGAAGTCACGCCTACATTTTCCTTAATAAAAAAGATATGAAGCAAAATAAATTAATAAATGCCATGAAAAGTGTTTTGGAGATGCAGTTAAAAAGCTGAGATTTTATGAAGTAAATTACAAGTTTAAAATTAGGCATGCGTATCCTCAATTGGTCGTAGTAGTACGCTTTTGAAATGTAACAAGGCCACTAAGAAGCTCATAAACACTAGATGAACAAGAAAGAGGCATATATTTTGACTTCACTTCCCCTACTTGAGGCCTAGAATGGACATGTATGGTTTACATTCAGCCCCATTAGTGTGCCAGTGGTAGGGTCATATCAAAATGTTTAGCTCAATGGTAACTTAGCAAATATCTAGATGATCTAGATATGGACTTTAGTAACGATTGTGACATCACTTTCGTTCATGAACCTTAAAAATTCAAGAATCAACTGGTTATAAATAAATTTATAGGGTTCACTCCTAAATTTAGTGTTGAAGTCCAATTGAAACAGCATAGACTGAAGACTATACTCTCCCTCTTCATCTTAAATTTTCTTGTGTTTGTGCAACTTCTACACCAAAAGTCAGCAGCCCAATTTCCTAAAATCAAACAAAGTCACAGTTGTGGGTACTGTTCAAAGTCCATAAACTTGGGTTGTTAAAAGTATTTTTTTCTGAAAAAAGAAAGAAAAATTGTTTTTGATAGGTAAAAAAAAGAAAATAAATGAGAAGAAGTCCTTTGCCACCAGTTTTCCAAAGCAAACACACCAAGTTCCCCCTGCCCAGGGCACGTGAAGCAGTAAGCAGTTTCCGAGATAGCCTCAAGGTGAAGCTCACCTTTTGCCAACTTACAAGGTGAAATTTGAATTCCTCTCCCATACCTTCCCACAAGAAAGCTCTAAACAAAGTTTCAATCCGATTTGCAACACTCACCGGTAAGAGAGAGAGAGAGATAATAGGTAAGAAGATTGGAAATGCTGCTTTTGATCAGTGTTAATCTCCCCCCTTTTGATAAATATAACCGCTTCCAACCCGATAATCTTTTCTCAATCTTTTCTACCACTCCCTCCCAAATACTCTTGACTTTGAATGATGCCCCCAAAGGAAGTCCAAGATATTTCATATCTAGAGACGCAATTTTACGCCCCAATAAATCTGCTAACGAGGCTATGTTATTCACATCCCCCGCCGGAACCAACTCGGACTTTTCCAAGTTCACCTTGAGACCCAAAACTGCTTACTGCTAGGAAACTGCTTAATGCTTCACGTGCCTTGGGGGAGGGGTTGGGGGTGCGAGATTTGTGTGTTTTCAATAAGGCATTGTTAGGACAATGGTTGTGGAGATACCATCAAAAAGGGAGTTCGTTGTGGAGGGAGATGATTGATATCAAATATGGTAGTGAGTGGGGCGATGGGTTTCCAAAAACGGTAGGGGGTCTTATGAAGTGAGCCTTTGGAAATTCATAAGAAAGGGGTGGAGCACTTTTGTAAAATTTTTAAAATTTGAGGTGGGGGATGGGGCACGCATCCGTTTCTGGTCAGAGGTGTGGAGTGGAGACAGCCCTCTTTGCACCGTCTTTTCCGCTATTTTTAATTTAGCTGGAAATCAGCAAGCGGCAATTTCAGAAGTGTTTTGTCGTGTAAATGGGACAGTAACTTGGAATGTGACCTTTAATAGAAATTTCCAGGATTGGGAATGGATAAGTTCGCAGCCTTTTACAGTTTTTTCTATTCAACAAAGCTTGGAGGCAATGGGGGTGATCGTATAGTGTGGAACAATATGGGAATAAAGAAGTTCTTGGTTAAATCATTTTATAAGGCCTTAACTGTACAACAGCCCAACTTTTTCCCGTGGAAGAGCATATGGAAAGTCTCAGTACCACCTAAAGTCGCATTTTTTGTTTGGACAGCCGCACTTGGAAAAATTTTAACAATGGATAATCTAAGAAAGCGAGGCATAGTAGTTATGGAGTGGTGCTTTATGTGCAAAAGGAGTGGGGAATCGATAGATCACTTGCTTCTGCATTGTGAGGTGGCTGTGGAGATGTGGGTGGGCATCCTTAGTAGAGTCGGGTTGAGTTGGGTTATGCCTAAGAGTATGGTGGAGTTGCTTGCATACTGGAATAGGCCTAACTCTAGCACTCATCTATCAGCAGTGTGGCAGATGATACCTTTGTGCCTAATACGGTGTCTATGGTCAGAAAGAAACGATAGGTGTTTCAACAAGAAGGAGCGCACCATGGAGGAATTCTGGAATTTTTTTGTATTTTCCCTTTTACAATGGTTTTCAGCAATTGTATTGAAGGGCGGGAATGTATATGAGTTTTTAGCTTCTTTCCAACTTGCTAGTATGTGGTTAGAATGTAACTAGGCTTCTCACTTTGTATACTCTCTGTGTACTTGGATTTTGCCTAGTTTCTTTCAATAAAATCAATTACTTATAAAAAAAAAAAGATATATATATATCAGAAGTTAAGATGCCATCCTGCGTATTCACAGTTATGTTCAGTCTCTTTGGTAGAATTTGTTCCAAATCGACATGATACGGCAAATTTAGCTATATACTTTCTTGAGACTTATAACGATTCAAAACTGTATTTATTGTATCACAAAATCATCTCACCTATCCAGAGGAAAGATACACACATCATATATTTGGGGAAAGGTCCAAAAGAAGCATAATTAACGGAGCCGCCCCCCAATGCTTCACTAATTGAACTGTGGTTTTTTTATATGTAATAGAAGAGAATAACATAAAAGTTATAGAGCAAGCACACGGGATGTATACATGAGAAAAACCTAATAAGAAAAAGAAAAAGATACAAGGAAACCATGAAAAGTGAACCAATAAAAATGTTGACCTATTTTAATGTAACAGCCCAATATTGTTACACTTGAAACTTGGTAGAGAATTTCATCACCTGTTTTGACTTGTCCAGTAGCATCTGTGTCACCAGTACTTTGTCGAGATACAAAAGAACCTGAATTCAAATTTGCAGAATATTCATGTCCAGTTGTTCCAAGCTTAAGTTTAGACGATACCTTAAGGTAGGCTTCCAAATTACCTGCTAAACAATCTTTGTTAGAAGATCACCATGTAAATGATGCATTTACAACCGAAAGTTAATCAGATCATGACAGCTCAGAGAAGTCGAGGCTGCAAAAGAGCTCATGCCTAATATGAGGGGCAAAAGCCAGGAGTTTTCTTATGCAGGGCAAAAGCCAGGAATTTTCTCAAGAAGGGTTAAGTATATGAAATTAAGGGAGAAGTTTGAAGACAATTCACAAACTTCTTAACTTTTAATTTCCAAAAAAGAAATATTTTAGCCACAAAGAAATTCCACAAAAGTAATTTCACAGACTGATGTGGCTTAATGTGATTAGCCAAATTGTAAAATTATTTTATTGTAAAGTAAATCTAACGGTTCACATGAAACTACGTTAGTTTGTAGAATGATTTTTATATAATCTTTTTGTGACTGTAGCAGTTCTCTTCCAAAAATTACTATATTCCTGTCCAACAGTAGATGATATGGTTTTTTTCTTAGGCTGTCCCAAAACAGATGGTGTCCAAAATTAAAACTACAATCTGTCAAACTTTCCATTTTATCCTAGCATCTGACTCGTTTTTCTCTAATGCGAACCCACATTTAAAACACATTGAACACAACTTTCTTGGCCCATATAAGGGCGTTTAGGAAGGGTGTTTGCTTCATTAAAATACATATCATTTGCAAAATTTCACCATTATGGAGTGAGCAAGTATATAATGCAAAAACTCAAATGATGAATGTAATATTTTATTTTATTTTTTTTACAAAACATTTTCCACGATTTTTCAAAAATATTATTTGTGTTACAATGATTATTGACTCACAAATCATTGTCAAGGTTGGTGACACTAATTTTCAAACAAGTCAACAATACTTTATCTTCCAACAGGTCAAGTACATATTTTCGTTGAGATAGGCTAATACACTTTTAGCCCACCAACTTTAATACCATGGAAGTATTTGAGTTTGCCTAGATCTTCTTTTTTATTTTCTAATAAGAAGCACATGAGGGGCCTTTATCTTTGTGTGGAATCGATTCTACAAAAACCATTTCAACCTACCAATCGTCCCGAGCGACTTAGTAATTACAACCTTGTCTACATATACAATCATCGAATGTAAGCCTGCATTAGTATGTAGGTGAAACACTGAATGAAATGTTTTACTCTCAAGAAGATAAAAATCTAAGATAGAATTAGAAAACTTGAAAAACCATTCTCTTAGGGGTTGCTTTAAGCCATGTGACGACTTCTTTAACTTGCACATAACACCTTAATAATCCTGAGTAGAAAAAGCCACGAGGTTCTCCATGCAACTTCCATAAGTAAATCTCCATATAGAAAGATGGTACATGTGGATCAAACATTGTGTATCTACAGCCCATTTCCCAGTATTGGTAAATGGCACCCCTACAGGCTTTTCAACAGCTCATGGGGATTGAGGCAAGGGGACCCTTTGTCCCCCTTCCTCTTTTTTATTGTCATCAAGGTGCTTGGCAAGATGGTGGAGGCCACTATTGGTGGAGGCTTTCTTACTGGCTTCTCGATGGGACATTCTAATAATGGTTTGATTACTGTCTCCCATCTTCTTTTTGTTGATGATACTCTACTCTTTTGTGAAGAAGACTGCGGGCAAATTCAAGCATTGCATTCTCTCTTGTTATGCTTTGAAACTGTCTCTGGGCTATAGGTGAATCTTAGCAAGTCTAAGTTGGTGCTGGCGGGGGTTGTGAGCAATATCAGAAGCTTGACTGGTTTTGGGGGGTGTAAGGTCACTTCTTTGCCTATGAAATATTTCCATCTTCCCATAGGAGCCCCTTTTAAGGCTAAATCCATTTGGAATGGGGTTGTTGAGAAGATTGAGAGAAGGTTGGCAGGGTGGAAAATGATGTATTTGTCGAAAGGGAGTAAAATCACCTTAATCCAGAGTACCCTATCCAATCTGCCCACTTATTTTCTATCTTTGTTTCCCTTGCCTGTAAGGGATGGCCATGCGGATTGAGAAGTTATTTTGAGCTTTTTGTGGGGTGGAATCGGGGAGGAGGCCAAGTTCCATCTAGTCAATTAGAACAAAGTTTGCTCCCCAATTTCTTATGGAGGTGTGGGGATCCATAAATTGAGATTTTAATAAAGCACTTCTTGGGAATTGCTTGTGGAGGTACTACCTGCAACGCGATTCCCTTTGGAGGGAGGTTATTGACCTCAAATTTGGTAGTGCCTTGCGGGTGGGCCGGGGGCAGGGGGGGTGCTCTAAGGAGGTGGGGGGTACTTATGGAGTAGATTTATGGAAAAACATTAGGAAAGTTGGGAGAGTTTTGCTAGTCATATCTGTTTTGAGGTTGGAAGAGGATTGGTTTCTGACATGACACTTGGTGTAGCGACCTCGCTCTCAAGACAGCTAAGGAGGTGGGGGGTACTTATGGAGTAGATTTATGGAAAAACATTAGGAAGGTTGGGAGAGTTTTGCTAGTCATATCTGTTTTGAGGTTGGAAGAGGATTGGTTTCTGACATGACACTTGGTGTAGCGACCTCGCTCTCAAGACAGCGCTCGCTTCCCTCTTTCGTATTGCTTCTGATAAGGAAGCCTCTGTGTTGGACCTTCTGGTCACCACCAATGGTTCATTTCAATGGAATATTCATTTTGCTAGAGCTGCCCATGAATTGGTGCTTTTCTGAAATTTTCAGTTCCTCATATACTGTGAGTTTTCATTATTCTATGTGGGATAGGATGCTTTGGAGGCCTAATGGGAGAAAGAAGTTCACCATTCGATCTTTTTATAAGGTTTTGACATCCCAGAGTCGTATTGCTTTTCCTTGGAAGTGTATTTGGAAGAGTGGGATGCCTTCCAAAGTTAATTTCTTCATTTGGACAGCGTCTCTTGCGAAAATCTTGACTATGGAAAATTTGAGAAAGCGTGGTCTTATTATCATGGATTGGTACTATGTGTAAGAAGAATGGCAAATTTGTGGATCATTTGTTATTGAAGTGTGAGGTGGCTAGGGCGCTTTGGGTTGAGATTAGCTGATTGGGAATTGCATGGGTATGCCTAGGTGGGTGGTCAATCTCCTAGCTTGCTGAAATGGTCTTCAAGGTTGTCCCTAGGAGTTGGTAACGTGAAAAGAAATGCGATTACGATTCCTATACACATGTCACACTTTTTTAACATTGCCTTACTACGGACCTCGGGGCTTTGAGATACCCTATGATGGTGGTATCAGATTGAGACCCCAAACTTTGATTGGGGTTTCAAATTGGGAGGGTTGAGAGAGGCTTATTGCATGATCCACCCAACTCAAGCGAAGAGGTCAATCGTGTCAAGGCGAAGGGACTCTTATGACAACAAGTTTATTTCCTACTGCTCAAGAAGGGGTGTGAAGATAACACCCACCAATTCCATTGCATGGCAGGGAAGAGGTCAATCATGTCAAGACGAAGGGACTCTTATGACAACAAGTTTATTTCCTACTGCTCAAGAAGGGGTGTGAAGATAACACCCACCAATTCCATTGCATTGCCATGCTACTACAAGAGGGTTATATGGCAGCCCACAAACTGCAGTCATGTGGAAGAAGATCCTTATTTGTCTAATGTGGTGTATTTGGAGGGAAATGAATGACACAAGTTTTGAAGATCATGATCGGTTGATGGAGGAGCTAAGAACTTTCTTTTTCAAATACTTTGTTCTTTCTGGTAGCTTCTATAGATTTTAATGGGCTGGGCTTCAAGATTTTGTTATTTCTTTTCTTTTTTTCAATTGGGTGTTCTTCTTGTGTACTTTTTAAGTATTTGGATTATGATTTTTACATTTTTCTTTGATTACCTACAAAAGATAAATAGACACAACGTCAGAAAATAATATTTTGAATGATACATGCCTAAGATGTACCAATAGAGGGAGCTAACATGTCCATTTCTTAATAGGATACAGTTGAAAAGGCAACAGTTAACATCATTAGATTCAGGAGGAGTAGATAAGGCTCCCACAGCATGCTTGTTTATGAGAGCCAACATCTCACAGAACAACTAAACATCATTTCTACTTGGCAGCCCGATTCTTTGAAAAAAAAAAAAAACTTGCAGCCTAAAATCTACTATCTGAGAATCACTCGCATTAATACAATTTTGTAAATAATAGTCTTGGGTGAATTAGTGAAATTGAAACAACTCAAGGTACCAGTTTGAATCATTAGGATAATGTAAATAGCTCATTTTTTATCATGAACGAATATGTTGCATTTCACCCATTTTGTTTATATAAAGAAATGCTTTGGTTTTGGCACTTATCCAACCATCAGCTCAAAGCACCAAGTGAGAAGGCAAAAGAGACTCATTCCTAGTCATCCAGCAATTAGCAGACATACCATTGAAAACAGATTGCCATAGTTCCACCTGATCAGGTTGAGACATGTTCATAACATTCTTGCAGTTTCCGTTGATTATATATGATGCCTGTAGTAAGAACTACACATTGTTAACAACAATAACTTTATTTAGGTACATGGCAGGATATATTACAATCAACCCCACTTGGTTAGGAATATTTAAAAATTACATCCTGGTCTTTTAGAAACCACGATCAAATCTCCCCATGGTTTGAACAGATACAATATCATCATTCATTTGTACTAATTGATGGGTTCTCAAAAGTGGCATGCACATGTCATATAAAACATGATATTTAATCATCAGGTGGCCTTCAATAGGGCTTAAGCCCTTATGGAAGAGTTAGTAAAAATAAAACTCCGTGCTCAAAATGTAAACAGCTCCATTCCAGCACATTATGAATGTCAGCTGAGTGTTAAATTTCATGTTTCATGTAACAATTACCACCATGTACGAGAAACTATCAATGGGAACAAAAAAATGCACAAGAGTAACTGATAATAAAGGAGCCATACAATTTCTTGTTCTCTAAGGCCAGGTTTGTTTTTTGAGTTCAACTCATCTAATTCAATCTAATCATTACAGCTTTCCCAAATTCTCACACAAAATAAAATAAACAATTCAGTTTTTTCAACTCCCAAAACAAAAATAATATTAAAAATATATATTCTAATAATATTTTATTCAACTTTTAATTTTTATCTCAATTTAACTCGACTCAAAAAACAAACCTAGCCTATAATAAGAATACTCAAATAAAAATAACAACAATAAGTTAAAATAAAGATTATTCTAAAGCTCAAGCCTAAACTATAATCTTTTTTTATTTAGTACTTCATTCAAAATGTAGACCAGGAACCTCCCTCGTATGTACTATTCATACATTGAATTTGAAATCAAAATATGAGGTCTTAGGTTTTGACCAATATAGCCTATATCCATTTATTTCAGTTCTAGATCTATATCCAGTTACTTAACTTAATCTCTGTAACTCATCATCTTAACAATCAAGAACAATTAAGAGATTCTATACCACCAAGATATTATAATCCCATGATTCCTCACAACAAAATAATCCTCCACCCTAGTTGAATATTTTCTATCTTAATCCCTTTTTATTGTTAATTAGAAAAGGATGAAACAACTAAAGGAAGCACAGCAAGGAACTCGGTTTTATCCTTTCAGATAAATAATACAATTTACTTATCAAAACAAAATATGATTAATACAATCATATCGAACTGAGAACATAACTTTGCCTCCAAGCTTTACTTATGAAGGGAGACATCATTGCTAAAACCTTCACAGTTTTCCCATTAGCCTTATTTGAGGCCAAGGATGGTTGTTTCTTTTATACAATAGTTTTCCCAGTAGCCTTTTTGATAACCCCCCCCCCCCCCCCTCTTTCTGTCAAAGTTAAGCTTATTTAATTCAACAACCAACCAGCACGCACCAGGGAATTAACAAAAGAAACAACTTTAAAAAATAAACTAGGAAAGCTCAACAAACAAAGTTCAAGAAAAACAAACATAAAACCATCAAAAGGATTTCCTTTTGGTGCCTACACCTAGAGTTCACCATAAGTTTGACTGAAAATGTAGGAAAGAATAGGAAGTAGGCATTATTTACATAAGAACTTGTATACAGCGAGGAGAACTTAGTTGTGGCTAACAAACAATATAGGGATCATTAAGTAGATCCTTTCTCCTATAAAACTTACTTCCTTAGAATGATTGCTTTAGAGATTTCAATGGAGCATGTCTCTATGATTTCCTTGTATCAGTCTATAATTCCCGCTAGGTGCTTATCATGCATACAACCCGTGTACATGGGCTTTTGAATGGAACTAGGGTGATTCAATTAGAGTAGATTCTTTCAGCAATTTGAATGGAAATATGGTTATGTTATATCAAAAATTGATATGGTGATGCAAATATACATATATAAGTATGTATATACATGGCAATTTTCCTTGATAAGATTCCAGGATGGGACATCAAAATTAGTCCATTCCAACAAATTCCACTAATAATAGAAACAACAATCATTAACTGACCTCTTTCAACGAATTAATAAAGCTCCATTTTACACTATCTTCGCCTTCACATGGAATCAATATATTTCCAGGATATCCTCTAAAATGCACCTGCAGAAAAGAGATCCAAGAATAGAAAGTTGATATGACAAAGTCGGCGTAAGCAGAGGAAAAATAGGTGAAAGAAAGGCAAAGGCATCAATTTATTTCATCATCCAAATAATGCAGGGCTGTCAAACATATAAACTTTAATTTGTAGCAAGGACAATTGACATATGTCCGATTGCCATTAAAATACCTTAGTGGTTTTCGCATAGCATTCTGTAAGGCTCCATTTTCTCTACTTTGATAAATAAAGGGAAACTAATCTTCTAGACTTTATTCATTTTGACACAAGTATTTGGCACGCTTTCTCCCTAACCCCATTTCATCCACCTTGATAAACAAAGGGAAACTAATGCTCCGAACTCTATTGGCGCTTACAAAAATATTTAGCATTATTTCTCCATAAAAAACTATAGAATAAGATATATTTTATTAAATGACACCATCCAAATACACAGGAAGTACACATCAGCTACAACTAATTAGAGAAAGCAAAGTCAAGAAAATTCTAGATTTTTTTTTTTTCCTTTATTTAGTAGAAGAAGAGTATGTAAACTAAAGCAATAGAAAACAAAGTCGAAATCCATCAAGTAAAGTGTAATTTGAGTTCTTCCATTATCCTTGTATTATCTTCAATGCTACAATCACTTCCTTCCTGCCCTATACACCACATTACACAACTCGAAGGTATTCTCCGCATGAGGGTCGTAAAATCTTCCTTTCCAACATGTTAACAAATCTGCCACCAGTTGTATTATCACCCATTATAGCCCAAACAAAGAAAGCCACCATTTGAGGGGTCTTACTCCAGATTGATGCCCATGACAAAAACTATTCTTATGAGTGATCAATGCATAATAGAACAACTTGAATTTAAACATCTCCCTCCTGGACATGACCCAACAATTTTTTTCTCCCTCATCCTAAAGCAAACAACAATGGACGGTGTGAATGAGAAGGATCCCACAACTTCCAGGTCAAGATTGATATGCCCTATTTAACGATCATATAAACTGTGAGGCAGTGCTTCTGCTTGGTGAGAATAAACACAGAGCAGTAAGTCCACACATGGCTTAAGATGAAGATGAAGATGTTGATGGGGACTCTTTCTCCTTTATCACCAGAATACGAGCAAATTTTTTTTTATTGGCACCAGGTATGCAGGAACAGAGTCCCGAATATCAGCTATAAAATAAATAATAAAATCGACCTATTCATATCAATTTAAACTTTTGAGATAATTGGTGATTTCACATGGTATTAGAGCAAAAGTTCTGAGTTCAAACCCTGACTCTAACATCTACCCCATTTACTTAAATATTCCACGTGTTACGCCACCCATTGAAGGGAGAGTCTGACCCACACATGAGGGAGAATGTTAAAATATAAAACAAATAATAAAATCTACATTTTCATATCAACTTAAACTTTTGAGACAAGTGATACTTTCTCCCAGGGGTGCACAAACCCTCGAAAATGAGTTTCCAGCAAGTGTACTTCAGGTAATTTAGTGGAAAAATATCCTAGGCCGATTGCCCCTTGATATTGTTTGCACCCAAGGGGATTTGAACCTTAGACTTAGGGGAAGCATACCCCCAAGCCCAAGGCCTTTACCACTTGAGCCAACCCTTAGGGATTACGAGCAGATTTTACGTTAGCATTACCAAAATTGCCAACAAGGAAGCTGGGCTATCAGCAAATTTAAAGAGATGTGATATCTACTGAATTAGTAAAACAACCATTAGATGAAGGGGCAACAAGTCGTCCCAAG
The DNA here is from genome assembly GCA_036898215.1 of Platycarya strobilacea. NCBI lineage: Eukaryota > Viridiplantae > Streptophyta > Magnoliopsida > Fagales > Juglandaceae > Platycarya > Platycarya strobilacea. The sequence continues at coordinate 32,025,835 of CM072549.1, read as the reverse complement.
GTATACTGATTGTCTACAAGTGGAAATTCAAGATCAAGCCACTCTTCATATTGTGAGGACATTGTTATTGGTAGTCTAATAGACAAACTTGTAGTTTACAGATGATACACTTGTTCTCTGTGAGGCAGAGCAAAGGCAGGTGCGAGCCTTAAAGGCTCTTCTCCTCTGTTTTGAAACAACGTTAGGTCTGAAAATGAACTATAACAAATCTGAGATGGTCCCGATTGGGGACATGCGCAATACGCCAGTGTTGGCTGGTTTACTTGGGTGCAAGACTTCTTCGCTGCCTGTGACATACTTGGGACTTCCCTTGGGATCGGCTTCAAGGGCAGCAAGGATATGGGATACAGTGATTGAAAGAGCGGAGCAGAAACTGGCAGGATGGAAGAGAACGTATCTGTCTAAGGGGGGCGGGTCACTCTAATCAAGAGTACTCTTTCCAATTTACCCACCTATTTCTTATCTCTCTTTCCTATCCCGACTGGGGTGGCAAGCCACTTGGAGAAGTTGCAACGAGATTTTTTGTGGGGCGGGTTGGGGGAGGAATTTAAGTATATCACCTCGTTAAGTGGGAGACGATTTGTCGCCCTCTATCCAAGGGTGGTTTGGGTATTCGTAATTTGAGAGTATTCAACCAAGCTTTGTTTGGCAATTGGTTGTGGAGGTACCAACAAGAACCAGAAGCCCTTTGGAGAATAGTGATAGATCACAAATTTAGGAGTGAATGGGGGGGGTTGGAGCTCCAATGAAGTGAGAGGGGCTAGTGATGTAGGGGTATGGAAAAACATAAGAAGTGGGTGGGGGGTCTTTCAGGTGCACACTAGGCTGTAATGTGGTGTAGGCACAAGAATCAAGTTTTGGAAAGATGCATGGTGCGGCGATAGGCCCCTGTCTAACGTGTTTCCTTCTTTGTTTCAGGTCGCAAGGGACAAAAATATCACTGTGGCAGAGGCTCTGGAGTCAGCTGAAGGAGGTCACCATTGGAACATCAACTTCATCCGGGCAGCACAGGATTGGGAACTAAATTCTTTCGTGGACATTATAGTCTCCTATTCTCCCAAAGACCGAACATCCAGATTCAAGACGGCCTATGGTGGATCCCTGCGAGGCGAGGAATCTTCACAATCCGTTCTTTCTATTAGGTCCTCATCCAAGGTCCTGAGTCAAAATTTCCATGGAGGAAAATCTGGCGCCATAAAGCACCCCAGAAAGCGACCACCTTCGTGTGGACAGCTGCTCTAGGAAAGATTCTCACTACGGATAACTTGAGAAAAATGGGAGTTATCATTGCAAACTGGTGTTGTCTGTGTCGAAGCGGGATGAGTCTGTTAATCATCTACTCCTACATTGCGAAACCGCTAGAATTCTGTGGAATGAGGTTTTCAAAAAATTGGACTTAGCCTGGCTCATGCCAAAGTCTGTGGTGGCAACTATGGCATGTTGGAATTCGATTAGGGGCGAACGTCAAATTATAGCCATATGGAAGATGATTCCTATATGCATCATGTGGTGCCTTTGGTATGAGCGTAATGAGAGAACTTTTGAAGACAGGGAGAGATCCCATGAGGAGCTAATAGTTTTCTTTTATAGAATTCTTTGTACATGGTCCATTGCCGTGGATTTTAATGGTATGGATCTTCACGATTTCCTTATATCCAACATGGTCTCCTAGTAGGCCATGTTTTCCTTTGAAAACGGCTTTTGCCTATCTTAATAAAATTTTTACTTATAAAAAAAAAAAGTCTGGTAGAAAAATCTATACATGAAGATCAAGTTGCAATGGATACAACAACCTATGAGGACACAATAAGCAAGAGTGGATGATGAGGGGGAGTTATCCAATACAAGTTGCAGGAATATCATCTCCAAGGCACTTGTATCAGCCTTACAACTGAACGGAGAAAAAGCACCCAAACCATTTGATTGGATAAGAATGGGGCAGACAAACGGGTAGCCAACACTAGACAAGTTCCATTTTCTGTTAGATTTTTGTTATTATTATTTTTTTACAAAGAGAAGGTTGTTGTGATGTGGTGGAGATGGATTTGTGTCGTGTGTTGTTAGGAAGGCCATGACAAAGTTTTCATGGCAAGTTAGAAGACTTTGTTGTGGCTAACAAGTAAAAAGGGAGCTTCCCTCAAAACTAAGAATCAAAGAGTGGAAGTGTTTAAGGAGGGTGACAAGTGATGCCATAACTGCACAAAAGTATCTCATCAACACTTAGAACAGTGGAGGAACCTCAAGTATTGGCCTTTCCCCATAAAGAAGAAAATTAGTGATAATGCCTAAATGGTGGAACTTCCAGACAATATACACATCTTTTCCACCTTAACAGGCAGATTTATTCAAGTATAACCCACCAAAAGACTATGGCTAGGTTTGTTTTTTAAGTTCATCACAATTCAACTCGTCTCATCTTATCTAATCATTACAACTTTCTCAAATTTCCACACAAAATAAAAGTAACAATTCAACTTTTTCAAATCCCAAAACAAAAATAATATTAAAAACATATATTCTAATAATATTTTATTCAATTTTCAACTTTTATCTTAACACAATTCAAAAAACAAACCTAGCCTACATCTATCAAGAAGTCAACTTAACAATAAGTTCCTTTCAAGCAGGAGTCCGAGTTGATTCCGGTGGGGTAGGTGAGTAATATAGCCTCTTTAGCAGAATTATTGGGTTGTAAGCCTCTCTACCTATGAAATATCTTGAACTCCCCTTGGGGGCGTCATTCAAAGCAAAGAGTATTTGGGATGGAGTGATAGAAAAGGTCAAGAAAAGATTATCGGGATGTAAGCGATTATATTGATCAAAAGGGAGGATATTAACACTCATCAAAAGCACAATTTCCAATCTTCCCACTTATTATCTCTCTCTTTTTCCTTGACCGGTGAGTGTAGCAAACTAGATAGAAACGTTGTTTAGATTTTTCTTGTGGGGTGGCATGGGGGAGAAATTCAAATTTCACCTTGTGAGTTGGCAAAATGTGAGCTGTCCAATTGTGTATAGTGGGTTGGGAGTGTGAAATGTGTGTGTTTTCAATAAGGCATTACTAGGGAAGTATTTGTTATGGAGGTACCATAAGGAAGGGAGTTCGTTGTGGAGGGAGATAATTGATATCAAGTATGGTAGTGAATGGGGGAGATGGGTCTCCAAGAAGGGTAGGGAGTCTTATGGAGTGAGCCTATAGACATTCATAAGAAAGGGGTGGAGCACCTTTGCAAAATACCTTAAGTTTGAGGTGGGGGATGGGGCAAGTATCCGCTTCTGGTTGGATGTATGGAGTGGGGAGAGCCCTCTTTGCACCGTCTTTCCCTCTGTTTTTAACTTAGCTGGTAACCAGCAAGTGGCAATTTCAGATGTGCTTTGTCGAGCGAATAGAACGGTAACTTGGAATGTCACTTCTAACAGAAATATACAGGATTGGGAAATAGATGAGCTGGCAGCTTTCTACAGTTTTTTGTATTCAGCAAAGCTTGGAGGCAATGGGGGCGATCGTATATTGTGGATCCCTAAGGGAAGAAAAAAGTTTACGGTTAAATCTTTTTATAAAGTCTTAACCGTACAACAGCCCACTTTTTTTTCGTGGAAGAGCATATGGAAGGCTTTAGTGCCACCTAAAGTCGCCTTTTTCACTTGGACAGCCACACTTGGAAAGATTTTGACAACGGATAATCTAAGAAAGCGAGGCATGGTAGTCATGGAGTGCTGCTATAAGGGCCTTGGTCTTAAAATTCACTTCAAGGTCCAAGGTTCAATACCTCATGGGTGCAAACAATCCTTTGAGGCCACACCCCCTAGTGAAAAGCTAGCGAATTAACCAGTTTCGTGTAGGGAAACTTTCGAGGGTGCGGTGCACGGGACCGGGGTTTACTCTGTAGGGGTGGGTCCAAAGGGCCCTGCCTTGGAGAGGTTCCCCGACATCAAAAAAAAAAAGGTTTCAGCTATATCAAATTGCAATGGCAATTGATCCATCACGTCACCCCCAGTTTCAAAGGAAGTAATCCATGTGAATTTCATCAATTTAAATTATGCAAATGCCAAGATAAAATGAACTTACAGTCAGATTCCAAGGCCTTTCCGGTTCCACACATAGAAGATCAAAAAGTACCCCTGTTGGAATATACCTACAAAAAGGATTCAAATTTAATCAGTAAAACCTCAAAACCTGCAATACAATGAACAAATACATCTGATATAGGATCCAATAAGTAGGCTATCACAAGATGCTATTTATAACATTTCTGCTTTCGCTGCAATAATCCCTTCTTAGGGTTGAAATTTGTTCGCACTTTATAATCTTCTCATTCATATGTGTTTTCTCTTTCTATGATGTTAAATTTTGTGCACTCCCTTTGTACTTCATCTCTACCACTTTATGCACTTCTAAATATACTTTTATTCATTTTGTAGAAAAAACAGCACGAGACAACAAGCTTTAAGTAGTCATATGGTGTCCCATTGGATTGTGACCATTAACCTAGACAGTCAGATCCCAATACTGAGGGCACATCTCAAGAATTAGAAAACTGTTAGTCGCATATACCTAATCATTACACATGCATCAAAATTTGAAAAACAAAAACAAAAACAAAATGAAACGAAAGATGTGACATGTTAAACATATTAGTACCCTCAATCTATAAAAGCATATGGTCAATCATACCATATCCAATCCTGCATTACTATTCACAAAATGGTCACCTAAAAACCTAGAATGTCAAAACATTGTATCAGTATATTACAGCTTCCAATTATTACGAATCATTGAAAAAATAAGAGTTCCCAAAAAACTTGAAAATAAAGTATTCCATAAAAGAGTGGTGGATGGTATCTGCTATTTGAGTGCACTATAAGTTCCTAAACAAAAAACAACACTTTGTGTCTTCCAATTAAGAGGAAGTCAAGATAATGCCGTATGTGTCATCCAATCAAAAATTGGGAAAATTAGTTGTAGCATATTTTGAGGTAGCTCGACACCATCAAAAGTCCAGCTATTCATTTCCCTCTAAATATTCAACAAAATAAAAAATGGAACAGCTTTTGCAATCAAACGATTTCTAAGCCGAGAAACATCACTTTCCAATATGGCAACTCAAAACTTGTCTTAGGCATATCTACAAGAGAATACCTCCAACAGCTGCAGCTGCATAGTCCAGTAAAGAAGGATGAACTCATTGCCACTAACTTTACACAGACGCCACCAATCCACTATTTTACTTCCCCTTATTAGAGTATTTAATTGCACTTATCTATGGTTACATGCAAGTAGTCTGCTCTATGGATCTAAATAAGTAGAGAAATTTAAAATCCTGATGAACCATCATCTCGTCTTTGCTATGGACATGGATTAGTTTCAATCACGTTAAGTTAATAAGAAAGACTGAAACAAGGTATACCATTTGAGGGGCAACCCTTTGTACTCGAACCAAACGGTGTCGACCCCGGGAGGAAGTGTACTATTGAAATGAGGTTTTATATGAGGAATCAACAAAGGCAGGTACCCTATACGAGGAGCTAAGATCTGAAAGAAACCACCAAAAAGAAATCAGTTTGTAGACGAACAAAAATAATCGAAAACAGGAAATAACGAAGAAGGAAATAATAATAATAATAATAATAATAATAATAAGCGAGAAAGAAGTACCAGAGCGGGGAGTGGGGGAGGGAGGGTGGTGACTTCCGACTCATGGAGATGAATCTGAAGCGGAATCGCCCCTTCCCATACATATTTCTGTGCTTCCATCATCTCGCACTCGCTCTCACCATCCAATTGACAACTCCTATGTTCTCATGGGTTTCTCAATTTGGCTTTAGCTTTTACGCTTTCTTCTTCCTTTCCTTTTTTTATATTATTTATTACCGGTCAGCAAATCACAGACGCCATGACCATGAGATCGGTTCTATGGACAACGACCGTCAAACTGTCGCCGGACGCAAAGCCGAGAGCTAAAAAACATTTTTGGAAAGGAAAATTTCTATTCTCGTGCCCGGTGTGCAGAAGTAATTTGCTAGAAAAGGAAACTATTTATTCTAATGATCCAGTTTTAAGGTTGAAATATTAACAAATTTTTTTAGATTTGAATTATATTTAATAGGCATAAGCCTATAAAAGATAAATTATTAAAATTGATTATGAATTTTAATTAAGTTGAATAATTAAATTAAATCTTATTTATTATTAAAGTCTTTTAAGTGGGGAACCGCACCCCGGTGGACGGAGAGGGGCGGATTTCCAATCGGAATTTGCACCACCCCATGCCTACTTTAGTTCAGTAGGTCCAAAAATTATTCATGAGTTTAAAAGTGATATAAAATATATTTTTGAACTCAAATTGTAAATTTAAATCTGTAAATATTAATATATTATATAATTTTTAGATTTATTAGTACATAATTTATATAAATTATACTATAGTAAGGTGACTCTTTTATAAATCAATAATAATGGCATAACTACTATTTTATTATTTTATAATTTTTTATATTTAATTTTTAATTTTATTTAATGATTAAAAAATTAAATATTAATAAAAAAAAATTTTTTCTTAATAATTAAAAATGTTAAAAAAATACTTAAAAGAAAATGATAAAAAAATAAAAATATTCAAATATACTAAGAAGTTGTAAAATAATAGTAAAATGATAATACTTCTATTGTTATGAATTATCAGCGGCAATTTCCGTCCCCTTAATTATTTTGTGAATGACCCCACCACCATTATTTTAAGTCTTGTACAGTAACTTGCATAATAATTTCAAGACCTATAAATATGGATTTCTATTTTTATGAAATTTATAAGAAAATATAGAGAAAGAAGAAAGTTTCATAGAGTTTCTTTTATATTTCTCTTGTAATAGTAGTAATTTTCTTTTTAGTTTTATAATATGTTATCAGCACGAAATTCTACCGATACTGAAACTCTGTCTTCTACTTCAAGTAAGTTTTTCAATATATTATTTGCAGTCCTCGAGATAAATATTAAAGGTAATATTGCTGAATATTACTTAATAAAATTTTACTTTTATTTTCATGATAAAGTGAATATATTTTTTAAATTCACAGATTTAGTTTTGTAATTTACAGTCAAATATTAAGATTTATAATACTATTGATATTTCTGAAAAAAAAAATTATTTATCCAAGGTCCTTGATGAGATCCATTTAGATATGATGATGAACTTAAGAGATACAATCATAAAAGAAAATCATGTCTCCCTGAAGGACCGTGCTGTTATCTCATGATGAAAAATTATCTTATTGTGTGAAATGAATTAAGAGAGAGATATGAACACCAGAAGATGTAATCCTCTCAAAAGATCATTATGACTTATTGCATTTGAAATTGCAAGATTTTAATAGTGGTATTGAATATTCTGCACTCTTTAAAATCAGCTCAATATTAAAATTATGCCGTGAAAAGGTCACTAATGATGATATATAAAAGATGACATATTATTTTTCATATTTCGAATGTACTCCTGCAGTAGCAATATCGAGAGTGAAAGTTCAACAAATATTCTGAACTTTTATTTTATCTTCCAGTGATTAAACTAAATAATGAGTTTTTGTTAATAAATCACCAATTACGTCCTATTAATGATATTGAATTTACACCATTCCCAGAAGTAAACGGTACATTCTTTCAAAGGAATTAAGGGCGCAGACGTAATAGAAAAACTATAGAAGTGTTGGTCCCAAAAGTGACAACACTAAAGATGATAAAAATATATCGTATCACCAAAAGTGATCCAATTCAGAGAAGGGTAAAGGCCCTCAGAATAATTTTTCATAGAAAAATGAAAATGTTTGTCATAGATGTGGTATGACTGAACAATGGTCACTACCTGTTGTACGGCCAAGCACTTGATTTACTTATACTAAGCTTTTATTTATAAGCTTATTAATATTTCATCATGTTTTGAAATAATGAAATATTTGTGCCTGAAGCACGACAAGAAATTACTTGAGATAATAAAGCTCTCTCTAAATTTGATCGTATAATAAAGCCTTCTCTAAATTTGATCCTCTTACAAATAAATATGAATCAGAAGTTTAGACGATTATCTATCTGCAAAGTGTTGCAAATCAATTACATAATGTATTTACTGATACTAAAGGTATTGTAAAATCATATATTACTGATGTTAATGCTTACGCAAGAATTGAAGTCCCTGAAGGACAAGTTGTTAAAACAGCAATAGATGAGTTTAAGATACATCTGAAGTGTTGAAAACCTATTGATGCAAAAAAGAAAAATGAAAATAAATCAGTGCTCCTGAGAGACCGTACCTACAAAATAAAATCTATTCAGACTTTCTGTATGAAATACAAAACTCCTGAAGAGTACAAAGCTTCTGAAGAGAAAACCTCTTGAAGAGTATAAACTTCATGAAGAGAAAAACTCCTGAAGAGTATAAACCTCCTGAAGATGAACCTCTTGTAGAGGTATTTCATGAAATGTTTTCCCCTTGAGAGGAACAGGTACCTGAAATAATGAGATCTTAATACATTTCATGAATACCGGAGAAATTCTGGATAGAAATAAAATTATTGTCGACAACATAGTTTCATATATGATGGCACTTGACATTACCAGAAGTAATGAAAAAAGTGAGTAAAAAACCGTCGAAGAATGTCGATGTAAAAATGATTGGCCAAAATGAAAAGCAGCTAGAAGCTGAATTAAAATCACTAGCAAAGTGAGAGGTATTTAGACATGTTGTCCAAACAACAAACGGTGTAATACCTATAAGATATAAGTGAGTATTTATACAAAAGTGTAATACAAAATGAAATTATGCGATATAATTTGTCACACAAAATTTCCTGAAGAAACCCAAGAGTAGTTATGAGGAAACATATTTCCTTAGTATGAATGCAATCACATTCATATTTTTAATCGATTTGGTTATTACAAAAGGATTAGATATACAATTGATGAATGTGATCACTACATATTTATAAGGACTATTAGATCATTACTTTTATAAAGATATACGATACTTGAAGCATCTAATCCAAGTACATTTAGGTAGGGCTGTGCTCCGACTCCGAACTTGTCGGAGTTCGGAGTTTCCGACTCCGACTCCGACAATCATCGGAGTCAAAATCGTACTCCGACTCCGACTCCGAGACACTCTCGGATACCGACACCGATCGGAGTTCGGAACTCCGAACTCCGATCGGAGTTCCGATCGGAATTTCGAAACTCTGAACCCCGATCGGAACTCCGAATTTAGTTTCCTTCGGCGAGTTCGATATGGGCCAAATTACACTCATTCCGAAACTAAATCCTTCCAATTGGGCCATACATATTCCATATGAACTCATTTGTTCAATTGAGATGTAAAGTTTGTGAAGAAATAAGTTAACCGTGCTTAGTAGCTTACTTAACAATTAACATGTACGCTATTGCTAATGCCTATACAGCTGTACTTTTTCACATCTATTAAAATAATATTATTTTATTTTTTATTTATTATTTTTTGTCTTATTATTTATTAAAAATTAAAATAATATACTTTCCTCACCTCTATTTTGATTCTTAACCACTTAGACTTGTCACTTGGCAACTGGCAAGTAATTAATCCATCAATCATACAGCTTCTGACGTGCACGATCTTTGATAATGGAGCCAAATATTTGAGTTTCCCGCATAATCTCTTTGTGTTTACGGCGCGGCGCGCATGAATACTGGATAGGATATTAGGAAGTAACTTTTTTTATTTTAACTTGCGTAACTGCATTTAATGGTTGAAGCTGATTTGAGATAGAATAAATTTTTTTTAATGATGAAAAAATAAATTAAGATAATAAAATAAGTTTTATGAGATTTATCTCAAATCACAAATGAATTTTAATATATTTTAATATTATAATAAATTTAGATATAGTTATAAAATTTTAAAAATTTATGAATTTCGTATATAAAGAAATATTTAATTAAAATCTCATAGTCATATAAATTTACTGATATGCGAATTGAGTATTTACTATTTAGATACTAGATTCAATTGAGTTGCCACAAAGCCCACAACTATTGATCTATTCAAGTTTCAGTTTTCACTTCTAAGTACTAATTAGTCTTAAACAATTAAACAAAAAATACAAAGTACTAAGTAGTAATTACAATGCTAATGCCAGCCAATAGCATTATAGCATAATACAAAAAATAGTAATACAAAAAAAAAAGTCCAGGACTCTAGACTATGTCACTATTAATACAAAAAATAATACAAAATATAAATTAAATTTTCAGTGATAGTCTGATGACTCTGGTTCAATGGGACGGTTGAGACCCGTATCGATGTTACAAAATAATAATAATAATAATTGCTGCAGCCTTGAACTTTGTTGTTGGAACTTATACAGAATCGTACCTGAGATTAAGATAAAAATAAAATGTATTATTATATATGAAAAAAATTAAAATTAACCAAACATGAAACAAGTGTGATGGAAAATTAGAGAAAAAATATACGTAATCGATAGTTGCTCCATCAGTCATCGGCAAGTATGGTAGGGTTGATAACTAAATCTGTAAAATCATAAACAGTATAAATTTAAATTTAAATAGATTTATTAAAATGAAATTATAAAAAAGAATTAATAATTATATAAAATTTTTACTTTAATCATTTAAAAAGAATTATATAAATTAATTTAAGTTTACCTGACTCAAGTCTGTAGCTCACGGCATCGATGCCAATACTCTCTAGTCCAGTAGGTACATCTCTGAGCCAGTTTTGTGTGCAAACGAGGGCCTCCACGGTTGACGGTGACAATGAACTCTGGTAGGCATCCAACACCCGACCTCCAGTGCTAAATGCCGATTCAGATGCAACCGTAGTGATAGGAACGGCTAGTACATCTCGAGCAATGCGAGAGAGAATCGGGTATTTTGGTGAATTAGCTCTCCACCAAATCAAGATCTGAAACTCCTCACTAGGCTCCTCAACCTCTGCCAGTAAATATCGTTCAACCTCATTTGTACACTGCAATGGATTTCTCGATGACCGTGCATGAAACGACGTCATGACGTTGAAGCCTCGGGATCGACTGGCTACACTGGCCTGACTCGAACGAGCATCTGTGGCTGGTCCTGAGCTCGAACTCGAACGTGAGGTACCCATGGCTCGTGAGGATGAAGCAGGACTACTGGCACTGTAATGAGTGTACAACTCGTTCAAATCATCTTTGAGTGCTGTGATAAACGACTTAGCCTTCACTGCCCCGAGAACCTCTGTTGCCCACCATTCTACCACTGCCAACTTCAATCGAGGGTCGAGGATCGACGCTATGAACAATAATCTATTTATCTTCTCAACTTGCCCCCAATATTTATCATATTTGGACTGCATCTGTGATGCCATACCAGATAACAATCCACTCGGGTCAGCACAACCTTCTTTCAAGTGGTGGTGTAGCATGGAGATCTCGCTAAACCACATGTTTGCCGTCGCATATGCAGATCCAGAAACCCGCATCGTGATGTCATAAAAGATTTGTAAAAATGTGACAAACTCGGATACATGTTGCCAATCAATGTTGTCTGGCGGACCGAGCCCCCTTCCATCAGGCTCCAGTAAGGCATACCTCAAACCTCCATCCTCAATCTCTAGCCGCTCAAATGCCTTCTGGTACTTTAGTGCCACATCCAACATCAGATATGTGGAGTTCCATCGAGTGGGAACATCCAGGCACAACATCTTTGAAGACTCAATCCCAACCTGTTCTGCTATAGCCTTGAACTTTTGTAGCCTTTGGGGAGAAGCCCTCGCGTACCGCACAATGTTGCGGACTCTCTTGATAGAGTCGTCTATATTTTCCAACCCCTTAACTGTTTCATCATTGAAAAATATCTAATTATCATAATAATAAAAAAAATAGTACTATTTTCAAAGACTTTAATCATAAAAATATTAAAATACAGAATACAAAATTAAAACCAGAAAGACTCACCAACAATAAGGTTGATTATATGAGCAGTGCATCGAATGTGGATATACTGGTGATTTTTAATCACATCTTCTCTCGCCCTCGTATTTCGGATAAACCATTCGATTGCAGTCTCATTTGCACCGGCATTGTCAACTGTAATGCACAATATTTTTTGGATGCCCCAATCAACCAAACAATCATCCATCTCCGCTCCTATCGATGCACCCTTATGGTCAACTATTTCTTTAAATCCAATAATCCTTTTTTTAAGATTCCACTCACTATCAATGTAATGTGCTGTGATACACATGTACGAGGTATTCTGTACCGACGTCCATGTGTCGGTCGTAAATGACACTCTCTGGCCAGTGGTGGAGAACATCTTCTTCATTTCTGCCTTGTCCCTCAGATGGATCTTCATACAATCTCGCATCACTGTATAACGGGATGGGATTGGAAATCTTGGTTCAAGAAGCTTCACAAAATACCGGAACCCATCCTTATCAACCGTGGTAAAGGGCATCTCATCTTTTATAATCATCATCGCAAGCGCCTCACGAAACATCTTCTCACTGTATTGAGGGACAACTAGATTCCTTGTCTGTGTCCCTGTCCCATCAGTGGCTGTAGAAGTCTCGTAGCTAAGATTAGTCTGAGACCCACCTGCGTCTGTATTTGATAATTTATTACCAATATTAGTCTTAAATGAAAATTAATTGGGATTATAATCACAAAACTAATTAGCATATAAATTATAAAGCAACTACCAAGACACTAACCTCTTGATGCCATTCCCTTCGCTATTTGGTAGCGCTTGCAACCGTTCAGATGTGCTGAAAGGCAAGAAGTGCCTTGCCTTTTTGAATGACACCCAACTCGAGCGCCACAATGATTGCACTCAGCCCGTGGGTTCTGGGGATCCCCACCCTCAACCTTCTCAAAATGTTCCCATGTCCACGATCTTTTTTTATTTGACCGTGGACGGGGTGGCCTCGCAGCTGTAGGGTGTACTGGTACATCCGGATCTTGAATCGGATCGTCTCCAAGACCCATCTCCTGCTCCTCCATAAACTGGTCGGGATCTTCCACTTCCAATTCTATGTCGATTGGAAGTGGAAATCCACTGCTAGCACACGAGGTTTGTGCTCGAGTGGAGGGTAGCCGACTACGGCTCGAAGCTGCAGCGTGGAGCGCCGAAGGAGTCCCACCATCCAGATTCGGAGCCTCATGTGGAGTCGGAGTCCCACTAGCACTACGTGAGGGATCCATCTGTTTGTAATTGTAGACCTAGAATTCAAGTATAATAATATAAAAAATATTAGTAAATTCCTAACAATTATAAATTTATAATGTTATTAGAATTCAAGTATAATAATATAACAATTATAAATTTATAATCATAAAAAGTTAGTAATAGTATAATATCGATGTGGCTGTAGAGGTATAATCATTTATTAAGGTTTTGAAGTTGAGAGATAAGTAAAATCGTTAGGTATAAAAGAAGAGTTTTTATGTTTTGATTATTTTTATAGATGAATTGTAACGTTATTTTTTGGTTGTAGAGGTATAATCATTTATTAAGGTTTTGATTTTTCCAAGTTTATTGTGACTTTTGATTTTTCCAAGTGAAATCGAATCTGCAGAGTATTTAATTAGGATCCATTGTTAACGTTATTTTTTTAACAAAATGCATAATTGATTTTTTCTTTAACTTTAAGATTAATTTATTTAGTTCAGATAATTTTTTTATTTTAAATAATGAAATTTTTAATATTTGTTTAAAATTTTTCATTAAGAGGCCTTGGCAACCATCTTAGCCAATCGCCTAATTCGCCTAATGAATGAGCCGCCCTGGGCCACCCCATTGTCAATACATGCACATATACACCACATTACCAAATACCAGTATTGGTCTAGACAAATATGATTGCATTTGGTTAGCATATAGTAGAGAGAGAGGGTTGCTATATAAACGGGGAGGACCTCCATTGCTGCTTTCTATCTATGAACGACATGGCCAAGCAAATGTATATTTGAATCTCTAATGAACTTTTCATCTTCCTCTGGAGACCAAAGTTCGAGAAAAAGTTAACTTTGAAGAGAAGAGAGAAAATGAAGATATAGAGAAATACGGATGGTACTAACGCCGCTGTAACAAATTGAATACATAGATTGGGAAAACATTTATTGGAATGATATTGTGATCAGGGTTCTAGAAACTGGCAAAAAATGTTAGTTTAATTTATAGCTCATGAGATGGATCGATGGAGCAATAAAGGAGTTTTTAGATAAAAGATGAAATATGATCAATTAATCTTATAACTTCGACAATTAATAATATTGCGGCGATTCTGTTGACTCTATTTAAATTCATTCCTTGGAAGAATTAAACAAAGCTAAGAACGTACGCATCCATATTATAAATGCATCAAACCAATTGTATGAATCTTATCCGTGAGTCCGTGACTCTCATCATGACTAATTTTGGACGCTTAACGTACGGTTGCAATATTAATTTCTTCTTACATAAATGCATGCAGAATATATAGGGAATATTATTCTATAATATATCTCTTTATTCATCATTGTGTTCTCTCGGAAAAGCATTGTTGTGGGGCAGTATTCATGCATATATAACACAATTATGATTATTTTTATTTTTTTTTTCCATCGCTTTAGTTTATCTTATTTTTTTCTCTAACAAAAGACGTTGGGGCCGGTGACTAAAATTTTAAACGTCGCACACTGCACCTAAGATTACTTTCAAAGCCACGCTGCACCTCAACTCGTGATCTCTCCTAAAATTTCAAACCCAAGATCTAGCTACCACCGTCTACAGATCGACCTTTTACGAGGATCAAAATTGCTACATGCAAAAAGTATAAGCTGTCTTCAAAAATAAATAATAATTCTTCAAATTTAAAGAATTTTAAAGTTTTACTATTCATTTTTAAAGACAACTTGTATTTTTATTTCCTTCTCCTATTTTTATTTTCTCGTATTTGATTAAATATGACAAAAAAAATTTGATATGTATGCAAACTTATATTTTTAAAAAATATATATATATTGACAGTTTGACTAATCTAATGCTAGTATTCTTAGTTAAATAAAGATCAGCTATATTAGTAGTTGACTAATTCAATGCCAAATTGCCAATGTTTTTATCATTTGAAAACTTAGTCTTGCGGCCAACACCTTGTGCTAGAAAAAGAACTAAACCAGAAAACTAAAGTCTAATACCATATTCACTTATTCAGTGATTCACAAATACAACAAATTTACAACAACAAAAATTAAAATAAAGTCTAATACCATATTCACTTATTCAGTGATTCACAAATACAACAAATTTACAACAACAAAAATTAAAATGAACAAAAATTAATGAGTAACCATATTCACTTATTCAGTGATTCACAAATACAACAAATTTACAACAACAAAAATTAAAATGAACAAAAATTAATGAGTAATGACTATGTAAATACCAAATAGTAAATTGCAACAACAACAACAAGTCAACAACAACAACAAATATAGGGTTTACCGGTTTACTGAGAAATTGCAAATCGTGGATGTTCAAGGCTACAAAAGTTCGAGATGGTGAATAAATGCGACGGAGAGAGAGGAAAAGAAAATACCTTGGGCAGCCGGCAGTGGGTCCGTGAGAACTGCGTGAAGGGGCGACGGTGAGAGGGAGTGGACTCAGGCTGAGGGGGGACGGCTAGATGTGAGGGTCTGTTTGTGTGCAACGGCGTGAGACAGTGATCAGGGCTGAGGGCTGAGGGCTGAGGGCTGAGGGGCCGAGGGCTGAGGGCTGAGGGCTGAGGGCTGAGGGTGACTCACTGACTCGAGACCGAAGGCCGAAGAAGAACTGAAGAAGTTAAGAACAGAAGAAGAAAGAAAGAAGAAGAAGGAAGAAGAAATAGCTGGGGGGCCGGCGTTGCCGTTTACATGCCCTAGCCTAAACGACGCCGTTTCTATATAAATGGAACGGCGTCGTTTAGCTAAGTTTTTTTTAAAAAAAATTAAGATACAAAACGACGTCGTTTTGTATCTTAATTTTTTTTTTTAAAAACTTCGGAGTTTCGGAGTCGGAGTTCGGTATAAAACCTGACTCCGACTCCGAAATCCGACTCCGAATCCGGAGTCGAAAATTTCCGAACTCCGATTTCCGACACCGATCGGAGTCGGAATCGGAGTGGAGTTCGGACGGAATTCGGAATTCGGAATTTTTGCCCACCCCTACATTTAGGAGTATGTACTTTATAAAATTTCAAAGATTTTTATATGGATTAAAGCAATCCGGACGTATGTGGTATAATTGAATCAACGAGTATCTATTGAAAGAAGGATTTAAGAATAATCTTATATGTCCATGTGTTTTATCAGAATCTGGATTTGCCATTATTGCAGTTTACGTTAATGATTTATCTTGTTAGAACTCCTAAAGAGATCACAAGGACTGCTATAAATTCAATAAATACATTTGAAAAAGAAAGATCTTATTATTCAATTGATAGATAAGTTACAAGAATTTGAGACTTCTAGCCTCATCTCTCAAATGCATTTGCTATTCATAAAACAACATATCATCCTTACCTAAAGGATTAGGCAGTCGAAATGAAGAGGCAAGTAAGGATTTTAAATCTTTATTCTCTTACTTTAAGTCTACAATTTTTCTGTCAGACTCTTAAACAAGTCGTTGAAGTACGGAAACCTTCTCGTTAAGCTCCTCAATCTCACGATTTTTGGATTGTAATCGATTGGAAAATCCGACAAAAGAGGAGGAGTATCGGGTGTCGAGAGTCACCAACTCATAAACGGCTTCACGATCTGATTTATTAGCCAAATCATTCGTTTGCTGCAACATGACACTTGCGGAAGATGCAGGAATAATTTGTAATTGAGGTGAAGGATATCTCATATGTTGATCGTGAGAAATATTGAAAGGAAATTGATGAGCCATTGAGAATTTGTAGAATAAGAATGCAAATACAGATGAATTATAGATATGATAAGAAGATTTGATGCGTACTAAATGAAACTAAAGATGGTTCTTATAGAAATGAAAATAAAAACAAGATAAATCATCATCTTTTCAAATCTCACTTTACAAGATATGTTGGTTGCATAATTTCAAAAGCCAGCGAGATTAATTACAGCTATCCTTATTTTCTTGTAAATGCTGAACCTCTATCGTTAGCTGCTGTTGTTGACTTTGTATCTGAACTCTCTCTCGTTCTAGCTCTTCTACTCGTGTTTTCAGGTCACGAGAATACCAGTCTACAAATTTCTTCAGCTCCTTATTTTCTTACCTTAAATCTTTATTTATTCTATCTTTAGTTGCAAATATTTGATGCAACTTAGATATTTGATTTTTAAAATAATCAACCTCATACATTCTCGCCAGTAGCCTCTGAGACATGGTTGTAAGAGAGGCTGCATATTGAGTATTGAGGGTTCTTGATGCTGCAACAATTTCAGGATCAGATTTACTAGAATTTCAAAAAATATAAGTGGTTGAGGTATAAAAGGTTCATGGTTCAAATCTGGGATATTAGAATTTCTATCAGACATAATATCGTTCTGGATAAACAATAACTGAATCTATGAGAAATGCGAGATCTTTTTACTGGAGTAAACCAATGGTAAAATTGGTTATATTTAAATAATAACCCGAAACTTTCAAATCTCTTCAAGATCTTGTTTGTCAACAATGTTAAGCGGATTTGATTTTTCGCCGAACTGATAATATTATATCTCAAAACTTTTACAACTTTTATCATACATAGATGGTTTTCAATGCTATTTCCGCTGTATATAAACAAGTTCTCCCTAATAACGCCGAATGAGGGAGAGAAACTTTTAGATGAAAATATTATCATGCTCTCTCTAATGCATTATTTAGATGGAAATCATGTTTTAATTCGTAATCTGTTATATATGCTGAAATAATATTTGCTTATTAATTGAAATACTAATGCATATTATTAGGGAGAGTTTAAGTATTACTGTAGGTATCAGATTTCTAATAAGTCTATTAACCATATATTATCTTCTACATATTCAAATCACTCAGAGATTATTGTAATTCATGAAAACAAGTTTAGAGTATATTTTGATTAAAATCAATGATTCTACATATTCAAAAAAAGTGTGATCTTCCCAAGATCAATGATAGTCCAACAATTTTATACGAAAATAATGCTACTTATCATTCAAATCAAATGAGGATATATCAAAGATACGATCAAGTGATAATCTAACAGATTTATTCACGAAGGCATCACTAACTGCGACATTCAAGAAAATTGTGCAGAATATTAAAATATGAAAACTCAAAAATCTATCGTCGTGCACTTTCCAGGGGGAGTAAAAGTCCTGAAGACTTGTGCTGATTGTACTCTTTTTCCTTCGTTAAGATTTTGTCCCACTGGGTTTTCCTTTACAAGGTTTTAATAAGACAATCTTAAAACACTTGTGGATACATAAGAAAACTGTACTATTTTTCCTTCGCCATTGGTTTTTCTTCTCATTAGGTTTTTCCTTAGCAAGATTTTAACAAAGCAGATTCTTTATGGGTGGTCATTCAAGGGGGAGTGTTATGAATTATTAGGGGCGGTCCCCGCCCCCTTAATTATTTTGTAAATGATCCCACTACCATTATTTTAAGTCTTGCACAATAACTTGCATAGTAATTTCAACGCCTATAAATATGGGTTTCAGTTGTTATGAAATTTATAAGAAAATATAGAGAAAAAAGAAAGTTTCAGAAAGTTTCTTTTATATTTCTCTTGCAATAGTAGTAGTTTTCTTTTTAGTTTTATAACATCTATCACTATTCTTTATAGATTGTCTTCACAATACAAATCTCGCACTTAAGTAATGAAGGATTCTTATATTGCTCTGCTTACAAAGTATTAAGTAGAAGTTTTACTTAATACATATCACTATATTTGTATATAGTAAAAATAATAAATATTATAAATATAATTATATATAGTATAAATAAATACTTATATTAAAAAATTGGGTGCAGGGCGAAAAACAAGGTCCTACTAAGCCATATCATCCCTAACCCTACCGTTGTCTTGCATGTCTTGCCATGCAAGACGTGGCAAACAAAAGCAAGATAAGTAAGTGTGAAATCCTGTTGACCACCCTTAATTTTTATGATGGGGCTTACAACCTAAAGGCTAGAGAACTATGGTTTAAATATTAGTAGTCCTTGTTTTTCAATATTAGAAAGATATCTATTTGTCAGAATCCGTACGATGAAATCCTCTGCTCTATGTAATCAGAAGATCTGGGATTGAATTTTTGAGTTTTGAGTAGTGCTACCATTCAGATTGGCACAAATTTGATTTTTACACCAAACCAATAAAATGTTGCCACATAAAACACATAACAAAATTTTATTTATACTCATAAATACCAAAGTCTCATCTCTTCCCTTTCATCTCTTTCTCCTTTTTTCACTCCGCTGCAACTCCCTCTCTCTCTCTAAAAAAATACTCTCTCATCTTCAAGCCGAGCAACTTCATTTGGCTTTTCATTAATAAAGCTATAAAATTGCCAATTAAATTAATGAAGTTGATAAGCAACAATACTAAGAAGAAAAAAAAAACAATACGGGTCACATAAGAAGGTATAGGCAGAAAGGGACGAGACAATAGGGGAGAGAAGAGGAAGGTAAGTGGAGTGTGGAAAGCAAAACCTAGATATTTGTATGGTTGTCGTCTCTCCATTTTCTTCTTATGAGTTCAGCTTTTGCGCACATTTTCGATCTCTTCCAATTTCGACAATATCACCCCCAACAGCTTTTCAATTCCTTTCTCTTTTTTGTGTGTTTTTATTCTTTAATGTCGACTAGAAGTAAATACATCAGGTTGCACTTGCAGAGGAGAGAGTATTTTTTAGAGCGAGAAGAAGAGTTGCAGCGGGGTGAGAAGAGGGAGAAAGAGATAAGATGGAGAAGGGATAAGAATCTGGTGTGTGTGAGTGTTAAAAAATTTTTGTTATGTGTTTTACGTGGCAATATTTTATTAATTTGGTGTCAAAAACAGATTTATGCCAATCAGGATGGAAGGTTTGCTCTTTTAATAAACCTTGCTACAAAAGTGTTGAATTTATTTTTATCGTATGCATTTGCATCTATAATAATTTTTTTAATTAGGAATATACAATTATACTTTTTCCCATTTTGACATTAAAATTTAGGTTAAGATTAGAGTAAACCAAAAAAACGATAAATCCATTATCATCCTACAAACCTTTTGTATCTGTAGTATTTTCTTTTCTTTATATATATATATATCATATCCAAGAATAAAAACCTTAATTATACTTAATTATATTCAACAGTTTCTTGATGGAATTGTAAAAATTTATTTTGACCGACCTCTCCTAAAAAATGAAAAAAGACATTGTTGAATCCAAAATTTCAAATTTCGTATCTACATGTAGATTTTGATGATAACAAATAAATTCAAGTATCAAGTTTAAATTATTTATGCAATGGAGCGAAACGCACATCAAGCATAAAAGAACAAATCTATAAATAAAGCTCATAAATTATTTTTGTACATCTCTTGATAAAATTCGAAATTGGATTAAGGCTGCAAATTACTCTTTTTTCTCATAAAATATCAAATTATTTTTTTCACATATACAAGACATTTTTAAATGTCTTAGTTTTGAAAATTATGTTTTTCACATGTGCATAACATCATCAAACAAAATAATTTTGAAAATTATATTTTTTATATAAAAAATTGAATTTATAAGATGATTGATTATCATATTTGACATGTGCATATTTTGTTTCAAAATCTTAAGGGGGTGGTGTATTTTTTTGACAAATGCAAAAGGTAGATGATTTTGTTTGAAAATCTTAAAGGTAGTTATGTGTTTTTTTGACATATGTAAAAAGAAAATGATTTGGTTTGAAAAATAAATCATACTCATTTTGTCATGTATGAAAAGTAAATTATTTGATTTGATTTCTTTGAAAAATAAATGGAGTTGTTTTTGACAAATGCAAAAAGAAAATGCTTTTGTTTGAATTTTTTGAAAAGTGAATAGTACTCTTATTTGACATATGAATTCTTTCAAATTTGAAATTGAAGACTTATTTGCCTATAAATAGCTCATTTGAGTTTTGCAAAAATTACAACAAGAGTTTACTTATCTATTGCTAAGTTTTGCATCATTCTTTCAAAACACTCATTTTTTCTTTTCTAAAGTTTTGAGTTTTAATTCTTATTCTTTTTTAGAGAGATATAGGTTGCGCTATATTATTTTTATCTTACTCATTGAGGAGTGTACTTTAATAGTCTACCCAATATCAACTCTTGTATCAGTAAGAAGGTACGTATAACCCTTGTGTGTGTAGAAGGTGTTCTACACAGGGAATAGTTGAATCACCAAGTGTGAGGTGATTGGAAGTCTAGAGGGTATTCTACACGGATTCTTTAGAGCGCTGCTGCTCAAATATGTAATAGGTTTCTATTTCCACCTAAAGGAAATTGAATAGTGAATTTGAAATATTCAATGAGTAGTTTAAGGTGAGGACGTAGACAGTGGGGCTGAATCTCGTAAAAATACTGAATTTACTTTTTTTTACCCTACTCTTTACATTTCTTGCTATTTTATATTATGTTTATATTTTATATTGTGTATTTGATTAATAAGTGTTAATTTTTATAATATAACTCAATTCACCCCCCCTTTTGTATTAGTCATCTGGGCAACAGACATTTTATCACTGGTTTAGATCTTCTTGTGTTTCGTACCCAAAAAGAAGAGATGCGAATGTCAAATAATTTTTGGAAGACTCTGCTAGAATAACAAAACCTAATCGTCCAATTTTACATAGAGATATTCCTAAAAAGGAAAAATTTACTGTTTCAGATTTAAAATTAAATGAATTTCTATTTATTCACAAGTTACTCCTACTTATTATTATACCAAGGACGAGATCCCGTCCAAAGGAAAATCCATAAAAGAAGAAGCTGGGATTGAAGACACTTTTGAAATTCACTATGAGCATTTTTTAGGTCAAAAGGCGTCATGTTCCACTCATAGTGACCAAATGGAGTAGTGAAAGCAGTTTTGTGTCAGTCAAATTCCCTAATTTGGATTTGCCAAAATCTAGACTTAAAGTCAAACTTAAAAAATAGAACTGCATCACTTAACCTATGAACTAAGTCATTCTTATTGGGAATATGGTATCTAATCCACTCTAAGCTTTTGTTCAAGGGTTTGTAATTAATGACTAATTGAGGTGTCTCTCTCTCAATCTCAACATTTTTCTGAATATAGAAAGCAGCACACGATTAGAGTAACTTACTCTGCCTGATAATACCCTTAGAGAGAAGATCTGAAATTTTATTTTTACAAAACTCCAAAATCTCATTATTCATTTGAATATGTATGGTTTTGGTTGAAATATTTTTTTCAGAAAAATCTTTAACATATAGAAGTGAAACAACATGCTTCTTCCTATACCAAAAAGCATTCGAAAGATCAAAACATATTTCAAAAACTAATTTTTTATGGAAATTATCAATTTTTGATTGAAGCAATTTATCAGACAATTGCTCGGATACCTTTTTGAATCTAACTTCTTGTTGTAAGAAATTTAAATGTTTTGTCTTTACAGATAGTACATAATTAAATTTTTTGAAGTATCAATATCAAATTTGGAAGCAAATTTAAACTTAACTTTATGTCCAAAGGGATCAGTTGTAATCCCATCTTTTTCAGAAAGAAATTGATAAATAAATTACATAAAAGCCATTCTAAATATGACATCATGAGTCATATTTTTGACAAGCACAAAAGGAATTTTGAAACAAACATTGTCCTGGCAAACGTGAGCATTATTAAACTCGTAATTAATTTTCATCTTAAATCCGTTTGCAGAGAATAATTTCTTAGTGGACTTTTCATAGTATTTAGTAGGAACTAAACCTTCACGAATATATTTAAGATCCAATTTAGAATCAACCATGGCAATCACAGAAAATCTAAATTCATGAAAAACAATAATATCAAATTTAGAATATCATTTGAAAGGAATAGAATGTCAAATCAAACAAATATCCTTAATCGGATTAGAGGATTCAGCATGGTCTGATTTATTTATTTCTTCATTATCAAAATGACATTTAAAATCAAATTGTTTTTCAATTTTAAAATAAAGTAAATCCTGTTTAAAAGCGAAATTTTCAAATTTAAAGTATTGACCTCAGTTTTGAGTTCAACAATCTCTTTATTAATTAAAACAATTTCATGCTGTTTATCATGTATGGAAATATTTTTGGGTTTTTTCTTTTCGAAACATTCCAAAATTTCTTGAAAACTGATTTTCCCTTTAAAAATCTATGATTCTTTTTGGATCATAATCTTCTTGAGTTGTAGGAGATATTTTTCTTGAAACTCAGGGTTTTCAATTCGTGAAATTAAAGTAAGTAAAAGATTTTTCTTGTTCCTCTTCTTTAGTTAAAACATGGATTTTTTAACTTTAAATTTGCAATAAGAATTATTGCAATCACAACCAAATTTAATATTTATTGAATCAGATGATTCGACTTCTGAGTGATATTCTGAATCACTAGAACTAAATTCATCGAGGTCAGATGATGAAGTTCGGGATTCTAGGAGATGAATCAATTCTTCTTTATCATTGTCCTTAATATCCAGATTTGGTGCAACTGGAGGAAAATCTTTGAAAATATGTGAAATCATGTCATTAGTGTGTGGATATCTATTCCACCATTTGACAAAAAATTGGCAAACTAAGATGTCTCCGACTTTTTCATATTTCCACTTAAAGATCCAAGAAACCTTGTACCTTTTGCAGAGGTGGGGTAAATAATAAAACTTTGAATTATGCTGGTCCATCTTTGGTGAATTAGAAATGTGAAAATGACTGATAATTGATTGGAGACTATCAAGAAAAATCTCTGGAATTGGGCCAAATTGATTCTACCAATGTTGGAACCAAAAGGAAAAAATGTGTTCGTATTTTTTGTTAAAATTAAAGAACCAAGAATGCATATGATCAGGGTTTGAAATAAAGGGAATTTAAATCTTGATTCAATATAATCGTAATAATTATATAGAACTTCTAACTATGGAATACTTTTAGAAATGTAGAGATGAGTTCCTCATTCTTCCTCAATCATTATAGACAGGAGATAGCAATTATGGAAAATAATTTTTGAAGCATCTATTTTGCAATAAATAGGCTTTATAGAGAGAGATCTTGTATGAAGGAGGATCCCAAGGTAAAACTGGAGGTTTTTTGCTAGATTTTCAGGAATCCAGTGAAAAGTATGGGAAAAATAGTTTAAAGTAATTTGAAATGGATCAGTGTACATTGAACGATTGGGTTCAATGTAAAACAAGTTTTGGAAACATTGTTTTTGAAATATTTTACTTTAGAAGCAGGCAAGAAAACATTTGTTGGTTTTGGTCTTGCCGCTGCCAAAGGAGTAGCATACAGATCGTAAGGCAAGGTAAGGGCTGAAGCAAAGGAGTTAGGTGGAATTGATCCAGGAATGCTTCCTAGAGAGGTGAATTTATTGGCAATCTCCAATGGGGAGGAGATTGCAATCTATTGGCAATCTCCAATGGCAATCTATTGGCCATCTTCAGTGGGGAGGGAAGGTGAATTTATTAGCAATCTACAAACTCCAAAAGATTCACCTTCAAAGTAGAAGAAGAAGACTCCTCCTTCATCTTCCTTAGCCAATAAGAATGATTTAAAAGATTCAGACAATTCATCATCTTCAAAATCTAAAAAGAACTCATCTTTAAGGACTAAAGAAGAAAGATTTAATTCAATTGTTGAAAAAATCCATCCAAGAAGAAGAAAACAACAGCAAGAATTCAACTGAAGAATCAGAAGATTCAGCAGAAGACTCTGATCCCTACAGTAATATATTCGGACATGATTCACCCGATTATCCCTCAAATTTGAGAGATGACTAATCTTCAATTTGGTCAGGTGTTGATTGATCCCATCAACATCTCCAAAACCTGACAATTACTTCAAAATATTTCAACTTTTGGCACATGAAGACAAAGTTACTTTCGGTGCGGAAAGAAGATTACTATTTCCACTGTGATTCAACTTTTAACACAAGAAGCCAAAAATATTTTCGGTGCAGAAAGACAATTGTTTTACTTTTAGTATTTCACTTGTGATTCACTCACTATGCTATATGTGAACTTTCACTATGCTACATGTAATTTCTTTTATAAAAGCAACTCCTTCTATGAAAGGAGACCTCATTTCATTGGGAAGGCAGAGTTCATTCTACCATCTTCTCCTCGAACTCTCACATTCCAATATTGTAATCAATATTTCCTATATTTCACAATCTTGTAAGTAATTTCAATGAAGAATTTTTTTATTCAGCTTTATTTGCATTAATTATTTTAGCAATTCTTGATTATGATATTTCTGAAGGCAAAATCTAGCCAATCCAAATGGCTATTGAATTTCCCGACAAATTTCCTAATGTCATTCTTGACAAAACCTAACTCCAAAGATTTATTAGGCCACTTAATTATATTTCTGACTTTTTACTAGGATATGAGAAAATAGTGTCGTCCTCTCTTTGAGAGATTTCAACTCAATCATCCTCTATGGACAGATGTCCATATTAATTTAGTTAAACAAATCAAAACATGTGTCAAAAATTTTCCATACCTTGAAATTCCTACTTTAAATTCATTCAAAATGGTTAAAACAGATGCTTTCAACATTGATTATATTATGAAACAAATTATATATATATATATATATATGAAAAAATATACTCAACCTCTTACTATTCACACAACCTCCACACACCACATTTTATTTTATTTTATTTTTAATTAAATATTTAATATATAAATAATGAATAAAAAAATTAAATTAGTTTAAAAAGAAAAAATTCAAAATTCAAATATTAAAAAATTAAAAAATAAAATAAAAAGTAATGGTGTGTAGAGGATGAGAGGTTGTGTAGAACTTCCCATATATATATAATATTTTTTCTATTATATATATACGAATGTAACTTAGCCTTAGGATTAAGGCTAGTCTTCATTAGTCTATAATAAATACGGTAAATCAATGCCAAAGGCCTACTGCCTTCAGTCATATCTATACCAGAAGTCAAAATATTCAAAGTTAAAACATCCAAGACATTCTTATCATTTAAATCAATTGTCAAGTCTGGATAACAATCAAAATAAACAGGACCATCTGCAAGGGATGTTTGTACAATCCCGAGCTGACTGTCCTCAAAATTCCTGAATCTTGCATCACGTAAGCAGAGGAGCACAGAAGCATTGACACCTTTCCTAATTAAAGGTTTGATGGCAACTTGCACAGAAGCAATATGAATGAATGAAAATTCTTTTTTCTTCATGTCTGCTACAACATCACGTTGAAACAGACGGCATTTTTCCTAAGTTTTGGAAATGGCAAAAGTTCTTTCTACAGTTTTCACCTTGAATTCTGTAAGATGAACATTTTCTCTCCAGGATTTGTCATAAAGAGAATCGGCACCAATCTTTGGCAAACGCCATCAATCGATGTCGGGTAAATGGTTTTCAAGAGTATTATCAAAAACTTGATCTTCTTCATTGATAATATCATGCGGTTTACCTGATTTGGAACTAACTGAAGAACTGGATCTAAACATCCTGTTCTTCTTGGTGACTACCCAAAAACTCAGGTACTTCCTAAGTCTAGGTCTCTGACCTTACCCTACTGTACAGGTAACACATACCCTAAGGGAACACATCCCTCTCAGACTTATTGTCCTTACCAGAACCTTTCATGCCCACTCAACGCCTAAACGCCTTCTTGGCTAACGGCAACTCGGGGACTTATTATTGGCTATGGCACTCGACTGCTGAAAGTGGGGGTGCAACAGAACAAAATAAAAGAACTAGATAGAAAGAGACAGAGCGTCTCAAGTAATAAACAAGAAGTAAAGGAGATAAAGAAAAAACTCAACATGCTATTGTGTCATAGCATAACCTACAGGTTGCTAAGAGGCGGCTAAGCCGACCATTACTTTTGCCAGGTGAAAGTAATAATAGTAAAGGAGATAAAGAAAAAACTCAACTTGCACAGAAGCAATAATAGAAAATTCCAGGTGAAAACTGTAGTGTTGAACTCAAGATTTCAAGTTTCGTGTAAATCTACACATGGATTTTGATGATAACAAATGAATTCAAAAAATAAAGGAGTTTCAAGCTCAAGTTGTCCATACAATACAATCAAGCACATCAAGGAACCGAGCATGAGCAAGAATGGAATAAGTTCATATTAAAATCATAGAGTAATGTGTAAATCTCTTAACAATTCGAAATTAGAATTAAGGCTCAAAATTAATATTTTATCATAAAGCATTAAAATATATTTTTCACATGTGCATGAATATTTTGAAAATTAAATTTGAAAATTTTGAAAGATGATTGATTGTCATCTTTCACATGTGCATGACATGATTAAAGGTTTGAATTTTGAAAATATTAAAATGATTGATTGTCATATTTCACATGTGCATGACATGATTAAAGGTTTGAATTTTGAAAATATTAAGATGATTGATTGTCATCTTTCACATGTGCATGTTTTATTTGAATATTTTTAAAAGTGATAGATGTTTTTCTTGACTTATGCAAAAGGTAAATAGATGTCTTTGTTTAAAAATTTTGAAAAGTAAAGTGTGCTCCTTTTGTCATATGCAAAAAGTAAAAAATTAGATTTGAAATTTTTGAAAAGTAAAGTGTGCTCCTTTTATCACATGCAAAAAGTAAAAAAATTAGGTTTGAAATTTTTGAAAAGTGAATGATGATGTCTTTGACATGTGAATCTTTTTAAATTTGAATATGAAGTCTCATATGCCTATAAATAGATCATTTAAGAGCTTCACATTCACAACACTAAGAGCATACAACATTCATTCAAAATTTTCATTCTCTCTTCTCTAAGCATTGAACCTTAACCCTTATTCATTTTGAGAAATATAGTTTTTATTGTATTGTTTTTATTTCACTCATTGAGGAGTTTTTTTCTGATAGCCTACCCACTATCAATTCTTGTATCAGTAAAAGGGTGTGTATAACCCTTGTGTGTATAGAAGGTGTTCTACACGGGGAATAGTTAAATCACCAAGTGTGAGGTGATTAGAAGTGTAAAGGGTGTTCTACACGGATTCTTTGAAGCGGTACTGCTCAAAAGTGTAATAGGTTTCTATCTCCACCTGAAAGAGATTGAATAGTGAATTCGGGAATTTTCAAGGGGTAGCTTGAGGTAAGGACGTAGGCAGTGGGGCCGAACCTCGTTAACATACTGAGTTTGCTTCTCTCTTACCCTTACTCTTTATATTTATTATTGTTTCATATTTTGTTTATATTTTATATTATATATTTGATTTATAATTGTTATTTTTTTAAATACAACTCAATTCAACCCCCTTCTTGTGTTAGTCATCTGGGCAACATGTAGAAAGAACTTTTGTCATTTCCAAAACTCAGGAAAAATGTTGTCTGTTTCAACGTGATGTTGTTGCAGACATGAAGAAAAAAGAATTTTCATTCATTCATATTGCTTCGTGCAAGTTGCCATTAAACCTTTAATTAGGAAAGGTGTCAATGCTTCTGTGCTCCTGTGCTTACGTGATGCAAGATTCAGGATTTTTGAGGACAGACAACTCGGGATTGTACAAACATCCCTTGCAGAAGGTCCTGTTTATTTTGATTGTTATCCAGACTTGACTATTGATTTAAATTATAAGAATGTCTTGGATATTTTAATTTTGAATATTTTGACTTCTGGTATAGATATGACTGAAGGCAGTAGGCCTTTGGCATTGATTTACCATATTTATTATAGACTAATGAAGACTAGCCTTGATCCTAAGACTAAGTTACATTCATCTAGAGACCAGATCCTTCTGATACAGAGCTCGTCTTCGAGTGCTGATATTTTAAATTAATTTTTTTTAATATGATACATAATATAAAATATTTTTTTAATTACAAATAATATGTTATACATTAGTATATAATATAAATTAGTTACAATTTATATTTTATGGCCTAATACTAATAATATAATACTATATTACTATTAATAATAGACTTTAAATCTATATATAAATTATTATACAAAATAATTATATATGAAATAATAATATAGTAATACTAATACAATTTTTTTTTAACTAATACTAATAATATTAGTTATTACTATTAATGATATAATTATAAAAAATTAAAATTATTATAAAAAATACTAATATATAATTCTTTAATCATTATAAATGATACTAATATATATTAATAACCTAATAAACTAATATAAACTAATTTAAAACTGGAAAACCAAACCGGAACCAGTAAAACCAGTATTACGAGTTTTGGAGGATAACCGGTGCATAATCGTTCTTCCTAAGGAACTACCCCCCAGAGAAGTCATGTCCCGTGATAATGACGTTGACTTAATCCACCAGTATCTTGATGGTACTGTTAAAATTACTTTTGACCGACCTTCCACGACCAAAGAAAGAAGACACTCTTTCACAGGTCCCCGATCGTCTACCTCTTCGGACCCAAGAATTAGTAGAGATAAAAATCTTAAAACATTCTTGGAGGATTCTGTCAAGATGGCAGAACCTAAACGTCCGATTATTATCCAAGAAATTCCCAAGGGAAATTCTTTTGAGTCCAAGTTGAAGGGAGTCTCTTCGGAGTCTCAAGTTACTTCAGTTTTTTACACAACCAAGGATGATTTTTCGTCATCTAAGGGAAAAGTCAAAAAGGAAGAAACTGAAGAAGACTCTTCTGAGTCTCCAACAGCTTCGGATTTGGTTATGAACACTAATGTTTTACACCCACAATTGATGATGATGTGCAAACCTTTTGAGCCTGATATGTTTTCACTGGCTGAAAATTTTAACAGCATTAAAAACCGGCCCAAGCGAAAAACTTATGCTCGAAATTTTAGTCTACCCGAAAAACAAAGGGTTAGACGTAAATGGAGAGAATTGATGAATGCCCAAAACAGGCATATTCTTTTCTTTGATTATCTTGAAAATCATTATCATTTTAAAAATTGTAATTTTAAAGACAAGTTTTTAAATGTTTTAAAAACTAATTTTAAGGCTGAAGACAAAATAGTTTTAACTGAAAGTCATCCTCCCCTCGAAACTATTCTGGTTTCAGTGCAGGGAGCTGAAGTTAAAGCTTCTCCTTTCAAAAATCCAACTGTTGAAGATCCTAAGTCTCCCAAAACTTTTGAGACGAAAAAGATCATTGAGCAAAACAATTTTTCAAATATGGCTATCCACATTATTGGTCAACAGTTAGACCGTATTGAGGAGAATGTTGAAAAACCTACTTTTGGAAGACGTACAGCCAGTCCTCCAAAACCAAAAATTAAGTTGATTGAAAAACCTTTGATTATTTTACCAGAGAACAGACACAAAATGGATTCTGCCAGTACTCTTGATAAAATTGATCAAATGCTAGCTGATATAAAGCTAGAAAAACAAAGATCAAAACCTTCTACTAGTGTCCTTGACAAGAGTAGTAAGGATTTTTCTGATTTGATTTCTGTTTATACAGATGAATCCTCGGAGGATGAATGTCATAAATTCTGTTTTAAAACAGTTTTTATCGGAGCCAGCTAAGATAGCCGGTCTTACTTCTACAAAACCTAAAGGTTTTGTAAAAAAAATTTTCTAAGCCAACTCCACCTGATTTACAGATCGCAGAACGTATGTTTAGAAATCACTTTCCAGCTACTGCTGATCGGATATATGAGTGGAATATTGACGGACTTTCCGAACAAGAAGTCCTGAATACTCTACAAAAAATGTCCATGGTCGCCGATGCCTATGTGCAGAAAAACATCTTACAACCCAATGTTGTTTTATTGTTAGTTTCTGGTTTTACGGGTATGCTTCGCCCTTTGTGGGATAAACACCTTACTGACGAAACTAGACAAAGGATTCAATTTGTTGTTAAGCAAAATGATGATGGTACTCTTGTTTTTTATACCACCATAGGGCGCGGTGTCGCTGATGGTGTTAATACTTTGATTTATACGATTATTAAACATTTTGTTGGTACACCTTCGAATGTAACTAATCGTTTTTCTGATTATTTGAATAATCTGAAATGCCCCAACATATCAGATTACAATTGATATGAAACTGTTTATTTCACGTGTTTTAATGCGTGATGATTCTGATAAGCCTTACTGGAAAAAGAGATTCATTGATGATCTCCCTCGTTTGTTTGCCATTAAGGTTAAGGAAGCACTGCTTGATGATACCGGTATATTAGATTACGATGGTTATACTTATGGTGATATTACCAGCGTAATTAAAAAGTTCGGTATACGCATGTGTAATGATTAAAAGCTCATATCTCAACAGATGAAAGATAGAAAGAGAGCCAAATATGAGATGGGTAATTTCTGTCAACAATTTGGCCTTCAACCTATCACTCCATCTAGAGAGAAGAAAAAACATTTGAAAAAGTTTTCTAGAAAATCTCACGGAGATTATTCAAAACGAAAAACCCGTGATGAAATTTTTAGAAAACCTTTGCATAAAAGATTTTCTCATAAAAAATCTTTTAAGAAAAACTCTGAAAAAAATCAGAAATGTTTTAACTGTGGCAAAAGGGGACATTATGCAAATAACTGTCCAAACCCTAAAAAGCCCACTAAATTGAAGAATAAGCTTAACGTTTTGAACATTGGTGAAGATGATCAACACGAATTGTTTCATTTACTTGATAACAGTTCTGCTTCCTCATCCTCAGGACATGATGAGTATAGTTCTAGTGATAGCGATTATCACTCAGAATCAGATTCATCAGGTCAAGCAATGGTTAAGGTTGGTTGCAATTGCAATGGTTCTTGTTGCAAATCCGAAATTAAGACAATTAATGTTTTAACTAAGGAGAAGGAACAACAGGTTCTTCTTGATTTAATTTCTCAGCTTGAGAATTTTGAGCTAAAAGAGAAATATCTCGCCCAGCTCAGAAAGACTATGGCTCGGAGAGAGTCGTCATCTTCTCAAGAGAAAATCAGTTTTCATGAAACATTAAAACGTTTCGATAAGAAACCGAAGAATGTTTCCACAAATGATTTACATCATGAAATCGAAATTATCAAGCAAGAGACTATCGAGCTCAAATCTGAAGTTAATAATCTTAACCTCGAAAATTCCAATTTAACCATCGTAAGATCCACTTTTGAGTTTCAAATCCAAGTTTTCTATTATCTATTATGCCATCAGACTCTTGGCTTATCATCCTATCCTTATTACATTATAATGAGGTGCCATCATCTATTAGTCTTTAGTTTCTTATTTTTCTATTTATAAGTAATATTAATTTATATTCACAATGTAGGATAAAGATGATACCATTGCCCTATCAAAAATACCATTAAGCTATAACTTACTGCAATTGATCCCCCCAAGTCCAAAGATTTTTTCCAAGTTCCCTTTAGGGTAATTTCAATTATTATCTTGGATGAGAAAACATATAAATTACTAAATGTCTTTAATATGGGAGAAATGCTACTCTGAAACATGATTTTGGCCAGTTTATATGTTTTTCCATGGAAGGCAGGCAACGAGCAAGTTAAACAGAAGGGCAAACTCAGAACACAAATATGGACTTAGGGAATGATTATAATTTAGTGGTGCTTGAGAATAAAGGAAAGTTTTTTTTACATATATAAGATTGAGAACAAAGAAAAGTTCTGGGTAATAAAATGCTATTTACCCACATAAGTTTTACTAGGAATTAAGTGCGATAGTTATACACAGATAGACATAAATCTGTATCAATCTCAACATAAATGGCTATACTCGGTTAACTTATGTGTGTGCACGGGCGTCTAATAATACATATTTAACAATCATAATTCATTTCATTAAAAGAATTCTCAAAATATGAAATATCAAGAACTATTAACATAAATTAAATGAAGCAGCAGGAGCTTTTTGCCATTAAGGCAGAAACATTGTATCACTTGACTGCCGGTTACTAATTAGTAACTAGCTTCCTAAGAAATTGTTACTCAGTTTTGGAAAGTTTTGTGGGTCTGGGATAGTTTCCATGGCTATTTGGGAATCCAGAAAGCCGATGGAATTCACATTTTCCAAAAGAGTCAAACAAGGTCCTCAACCTCATTGGTTCTCTCGACCTGAGAATGCCCCCCAATTCTTTGTTCTCATTCATTTAACCAAGTGATAGTCCATTTACAGCTCTAAGTTGGAGCATTTCTCAAATTCGTTGGCACAAATAAGTTTCTGATTAACCTACATTCTTCTTTGCATATGTGGGGCAGTGTCAAGCATTATAGACCATTCCCACAAAGAGTACATGGAATTACCAGTGTTTGCATGTACAAATCCCATCACTTCTAACCCTCCTCGATTTCAGCAATCCCCCTTGGGAGGGATGGCACGAAAACTTATACCAGTATTCAGCACGAAGTTCTTCGGTGCCATTGCTTCTTCCCTTTCCTCTGATGCAAGTTGAATGGACTCCAGCTCTTTCTGCGTTTGGAGCACTCACAAAATAGGCCAGAGGCGAGAGCCTGCTGAAGCCACAACTCGAATGCCTCTTCTTCTTCATCCAGCATTTCAGCATCCAAATCCCATGGGAATCTGCATGAACTGGACCGTTGAGTTTTCTCCAGACCAACCATGTTTACGTGGAAGCTGGGACGATGTGTGTTAGGCCTACAAGCCATTCCCTGCACAGCCATTCAAAAGCTCAAATAATGAAGAAGGAATTATTAATCATGTAAAGGGGTAAAGAAAAGGCACTGATCATTTTCTCTACCAAAATTATGCCCAATGCGAAGCAACAGAACAGATACAACACTTCAAGAATGCAATGATTGTCGATGTCAAGGGATATCAAGACTCCAACAGGAAAACTACAGGCACACTATACAGTATTTTCATATGCCTATAAAAGTTCAGCAAGATAAAAGGCCATTCTTATGTTTTTGCATTTTCTTATTACCTTCTTTCAGAAAACATAAAAAGATAGCCAAATCTATAGAATGAAGTCTACAAACCCATACTAATATATATAACAACACAGATATGAAACTACATGAAGCACCCAGCCCATAATTCAAGACAACTGAAAAAATAAAAATATATATATATTTCGCAGCAAGTTAAAGGATGATATTTCAAAGAGACATTCCATCAATCCATTGGGTGGCTAACCAAAACTTCCTAATTGGATTAGGAATTCTCAAATCTGTAACAGCTGATCGATAGCATCTCACTTGGGGAAAGTCCACCTGAGAGAGAGGCTGTCACAGGAAAGAAGGCTGGACATAGTGACTGCCAAGAACAACTACTAGAATCAAAAGAACTCATTACAGCTTATCTCAGAATCAAGAATCACCAATAAGACTAGCAACAAGCAACCTGCCACCCCCCATACTGCTAGCTAGCTGAGGCAAGACTCGGGGTGACTTTGGGAAAAGGACATCTGGTGTGATGATATCTGATCAAGGAAAGGAACGGAACACGTGATTTGTAAAGAAATATAGCAGTAGGTGGGGACACATAAGATAGCAGAAATGTAGAGTTGGGATTTGGGTTGGGCTCTTTAGTCTTAAGCAGTAAGAGTCACATACGCAGTTAGTTAGTTACAGAATAACCCTACGCACATAATTGTATAAAAATAGATTCATGTAAATACAGAGGATTCTTTCAGTATTTTTTTTTTCCATATGTAGATTCATTAAGTGATTTTTTTGGAGGTTATCGCTTCCTTAAATAAGCCAGTCAATTTTTGTTCTTGAAGTCAATTTTTTAGTTCATTTCTTTCTTTTTCTTTCTTGTCTTATCTTTTTCACCAAAGAGTCCTACCAAGTTCGTATCAATGCAGTTACAATCCGGAGGGCAGCTGTGAAGAATCAGAGATGGCACAGGGTACTCCAATCAATCAACTGCAGGAGTCACTTGCTAGTACCAATAGGCGGTTGGGGCAGCAGAAGCAAGTACAAGATCAACATTCAAAAGTACTTGAGGCAGCTTAATGAAAATTTCCAGTCTTTTACCGATGGCCATTGTAATGGTCCAAATCAAAAAACAGAGGATGATGAAGCAGAAACTTCAGCAGCGGATCAGAGCGCAACATGTTTAGCCAGAAATATTCCTTAGACCTAGGATGGTGGATAAAATTGAGGAGTACAATGGGGAGTACACAGTGGCATATTCCTCTAAGAATGTGGAAGATAGTTTCAAGTGTGCTTTTGCAGGCATTTATGGATTTTTCGTTTTTATGGGAGGAGATTGCTGGGTTGCATAGCTGGTGGGACTTGCCATGGTGCATCAGTGGTGCTTTCAATGTTATCAGATTGCAAAGTGAGACATCGGGGGAGAGTAGGCTTTAGCCTACAATGACAGAGTTCTCGTAGTTTATTTTTTATCTAGGCTTGGTGGATATTCCTCTAATGGGTGGAACATACACGTGGTCAAACATCAACCATAGTCTAGATTGGGCAGATTTTTAGTTTCCTCAGATTAGGAAACTCATTATCCAGAGTTATCCAGATTTTTAGTTTCTCAGATTGGACAGGAATAATATTTTTGAGTACGCAAAACCACTGACCTGACAGATGGCCCATTCTGATACATCAAAGATTTTGCTCTCAGCACAGACGAACGCACGTGGTATTTCCACCTAAAAGATGAGAAACCAAACTTCTTAGTGGATAAACTGCATGCCATATCACATCAATGCAATCCGAAAAAATATTGAAAGTATTATTTGACAGTGATTTGAATTAACAAATAAGATATGCAAGGTGGAATGGTAAAAACAAGATTAAAAGCACAAAAGTGGGCTTGGTAGTTTGAACTCTTGAACACAACTTCATCAAGATATCTGACGGAGAAAAATGAAGTTCAATTGTATGTATCATGAGCACCAATCCACCTTATTACCTTCAAATATTTTTTTGCCGCCTTTTTATCGGTAGCATTTTATCTAAAGACCCACCCCACTCCATCCCTTACACCTAATGCTTATAAATCTTCCTGACCTTACATATATAATCTAGCAAGTGTTGAGACAATAAACATATTTAGGCCAAAAGCAGAATCACTGGGATGTTTCAAACTTTTGTAAATACAGCTGCACAATATGCTCTTTACTCTTCTTTTGAATTGAACACTTTCTGCTCCATTTATCAGTAATCTTTACAATATTCAAGGGGAAATAGGATTAACATATAGAACATTTTTCTGAAAGATGAGTTTTACAAGTAATCAATAAAAGAGAGATAGGCATGATAGAAGCACGACTGGGGGTGTCTATACAGCAAGTACACCTAATGAGAAAAGAAAAAATAGCAAGAAAATCCTGGAAAATAAAGTTAGAAATGCATAGGTTGGCTGCCATCAGTGGTACAGTGAATGAAAAGAAGGCCTTTGAGGTCTTCGTTGTTTTTGCTGTGTCTTTGAAACTTCAGTCATTCCTTTCCCCACAAACACCACATGCAAAGGATCTTGACATAAATTTTCACAAACTATGCAATTCATGTCCTGACTTTCTTTGCCAGACTTTCCAAGAAAATTTACTATGAAAATTCTAACTCATAAAAGTGAACTAGCGTATGATCTTTAACTAAGTTATAAATCAATTTTTTGCTGCAGAAGCCATATGTACACGAACAACCAAATATCTTAACTGGTCATTGACGATCAAAGATATAAATAAAAGTTAAGTTCTCAAGAGATTGAAAACTCCCTGAACTTTATCCTACATTCATATATACATACCTTCTGAGGACGCTCAAAGACCAACGAGCCTCTGTATTCAACCCATCCATCTCCATCCTTGGCTTGATGATACTGACAGCAATCCTGGTTCCAAAACAAGTCTCAGAACTCAGCCTACAAAAAGGACGTGCAGAGATGGACCGTAAGGGAAAGAGAGTAACCTGACACCATCTTGCCTTCGCCTTACTCCTATTGGTGCATACCCATATATGTGAATGGCCACACTTGGTACATTGTATACGCCTTGACTCCTCCGAACAATAACCTGGACCATCCTGATCATGGTAAAACCCTCATTAAGAATTTTCATATAGGGTTATCACCCAGTGTCAGTGACTTAATTCAGCTACATGCATGGACTTAAAAGCAATATAGATTTTTGCATTGCCTTCCATTCAATAGAAATATAACTTTTTTTTATAGGTAAAACAAACTTTATTGATCACTGAATAGGCATAGCCATGTACAGAAAGAAATATAACTGAAAGGCAGGATTCCATTAGCAAAACCAACTCAAGCAATCCAGAACAATATTACCATCCCATTTAAACTAATTGCTTGATAGATTTTTTTTAATGGCACCAGGATTTCAAGACAAGAAATTAGAGTGCACCATAAATAAGATGTTTTCCTCAATTGGATAACACCACATAAGGTAGGGCTGAGCAAAAATCCGATACTCCGACCCCGACTCCAACTAGTCAGAGTTAAAGTCGGAGGAAAAACTCCGACTAAAGTCGGCAGTGGAGTTCTGCCGACTCCGACCCGATCCAACATACCGACTCTTAACTTGTAACCCGACTCTAATTCTGACTATATATCCAACTCCGACATTTTGCATATAAATGTAAAAAAAAATAAATGTATTTTCATATATAACTATTATAGATAGATAATTAAATTAATTATTGTTTCCAAACAATTTACTCATAATATAATAGACATATATAATTATAAACACTAATATATTAAGAATTACTAATGTAATAATTTGTAATACTAATATATACAAAATTAAAAACTAATATATAAGTAATGATGTATTATAAATTAATAAATAATAAAATATCATAATGCATCATAAATTAATGAAGTATGTAATAATGTATAACACTAATTTATAAATACTAATGTATAAACACTTATATATTATAAGTTACAAATGTAATATTTATGTTTACAGATTAGTAATGTATAAAAATATAAACACCAAGGTATTATAAGTTACTAATGTAATAGTTTATTATACTATTGCATAAAGTTACAATTTTATAAACACAAACTTATTCAAAATAATTTCTTAATAATCTGATAGACATTTACTAAGACCAAAATTCAAACCTTAAACCCTAAACCCTAAACTATTACAACCCTAGATTGATAATTAAATGAAATAACAGTATATTGGCTAATGTATAATCATCAATGTATGAGCTAATGTACATTAATAGTAATACTAATGTATAAACACCAATGTATTTTTAAATAGAATAAATATATTCATCATCATCTTTCTCATCATCCTCTTATTATCTCAAGATGTGGCATTAAATGATAGATTAATAAGTAAAACATAATAAATAATCTTTAATCATTTAATACCATATTATAGAATAATGAGAGGGTGATGAAAAAGGGATGATGAGTAGCATTGCTCTTCTAAATAATATACTTATAATATTATTATTTATACCATAAAAACTAATCAAATTAAACAAGGCATGTACTAGAATATAGCTTATAATATAATAAACACACTACAACAATATTGATATTTTCCCATGAATTCTTTTCCCACGACATAAGCTGATGGCAAATAATTACCTATTTTGATTTCTAAATAAGCATTCTTATATTTTAAACCCCCAAGAATTGTATAGTTTAAGGAAATCATTTTATTTAAAAAACTTATAATTATTTAAAACTATTAAAAAATTATATTCACTTATATAATTTTATTTCTTTAAAAATATTTAGTAAACTTTCTTATTTTAATTTATGATAAAATAATATTAGTTCTAGTATTTAAAATTGATTTTGAATTAGTTATATTGTATTTATAGTTTTAATTGTCTATTTTTACTTAGTTTATTTATAGATTTATTTATAAATTTAATATCTACCGTTAGATCTAGGTTAAAAATATAGATCTAATGGTATACATTAAATATATAAAGCCATTCGGAATCATCTCATTCCCTTCTCAGACCAGCCGACACAACACCCCCTGCACATCTCTCTTCCTTTTGGATCTCTCCTGCGTATCTCACGGGTTCTCTGCCTCCGTTCAAAACTTGCTGCCGAGAGTCACCAGTACAAATCCTTCTTTCTTTCCCTCTCCCTCCCCCACCTACACTCGACGCCAACGCCATCGGAAGCCCCAAAACATCGTTTTCAAAGTTTGAGAGGTAAAAGGGTTTCTATTTGGTCTATACTTCTGCAATGGGCTTCATTAGTCTTCTGTTGGTCTATGATTTCGGATGGGTGGGTAAAAACATTACTGTTTGGTCTATACTTTGTAAGATTTCCTCTATTGTTCTTATGCTTGGCCTCTTTTTTATCTTTTAATTAGTTTGCTGTTTCGGATTGGTGACTCTCAGAACCTAAATTTTTAATAATAGTTTTTTTTTCTTCTTTTTAAGGTCGGAACCAGAATGTTGGAAATTAGAACTTTGTTGTCCTCCGCATGATGGCAAACAATTATGCATTAAATCCCGTGTTCAAGTTTGAAAAAATTAGTTAACTAAATTCTTTAGTTGAGACTGATTTTAGATACAGCAGTACTTCAACATTTATTTATCAAAATTGTTTTTGTTTTCTTACTTTTTGAAACACATTAAAATACATGAAAATTATTAAAAATAATATATACTATATTGTTTTAGCACGACATAAATAAATGTTCATATACTAGGCTTGAGCTACTTCCCAGGATCGAAACATGGAATGTTTAAAAATGTGATTCAACAAAAATCATCTATTGAGCAGATAAAGGGTACCTATCACTAATTTGGGTATTAGGACACATATTATGGTGGACTCGGAGTTTTGTAGTTGGAACCAGGATAAATATTTATATCTTTTGATAGAAATTCAATGATTTTCTTTTATTCATGTAATTAAACCCAGTACAAATCCTCAATTTTTCTTTGAAACCAAACACATCATGTAAACTTTTCCTTATATAATAAGGAAAATAAGGAGTTTAAAGCATGATCCTAAAAGGTGTTTTGTGTCTGAAAACAAGTCCAAAAACTGAGAGTCCAGATCACTCTTACACACAGTCGCACAAAGGACCAATGCACGAAGGTATTTTGTTACCCTCGTCTTTTTAATTGCTCAAGTTTTTGTCTTTTGGGTTGGTCTTGCATACCCAAATGTTTTATCTTCTTTAGTTGTATTTGTTTATCAGTAGTTATATTCTAGGGCTGTCTGGTTGCTCAACTTTTGTTTCTTGTTATTTGCTGTAAGTAGCTTGGATTTACACGGGAGGCCAGATCTTGGATCCATTCAGAAGTTCTTTGACTCTTAGAACTGTGGAGGCTCTTGTGTGTACGCAAAACTAGTTGAAGTCCACTCACATATGCTTGAATCAAGATCATTTCACTTTAATTGATGATGCAGAGAGCTATAAGTTAGAATCAGGTAATATATTTCAAATTTAATTAATTATATTATATATCTTGATTTGTCTTTTTTTTTAATACTAATATCTTATATTTTAACATGTTAATGTAGAATTGGTTACTAATATGGCGAACTTACTACATGAAAAATGAAGATGATTGATGTTTGAGGTGCATTTGTTATTGTTGAATTTATGTACTTTTTTATTTGTTTAATTTTGTTTTCTTATTTTTAGAAATTTATATGGTATCCTATTCCTTACTAATTTTGTTCTTTTTTTTTTCTTCAGGCACAAGTTGAAATTTGGAATGACATATAATTTGTATTAGTTTTTTTGTTGAAATGCGGAAACTATTATTTGTTTGTTTTCTATTGTTTCTCTTTTGTTGTTGGATGATAATTTGAAATTTGGAAAGATAAATTGTGGAATGTGGATGAATCATCCATATGATGTGGTAGATGATGGAATATGGGTTCAATAATGTAGATGATGGATGTTGTTTGCTTTTATTTTTTGTTGAAATGAGCCAATAGTATGATTGTTACCATCAAGTTATGTATTGTTAATTTGTATGAATGCTTTTATTTTGTAATTTTGGACATTTGGATTTAGTTATGTATATTATATTGTTAATTTGTAAGAATGATTTTATTTTGTCATTTTGGACATTTAGCTTTGGTTTTGTAATTTTAATTTGTAGGAATTTGTAATTTTGGACCTTTGGCTTTGGATTTGGTTATGTAATTTTAATTTGTATAATTGGATCTTAGGCTTTGGTTGTATTTAATTTGTATCAATGATATTAGTTTGTAATTTTGGATCTTTGGCTTCAATTATATATTTTTGATTTGTATATTGAAATATAAAATAACATTTAAAAAAAATGATATCGAAGCCCAACTTCGATCTATTATAGTTCAAAATTGTAAAATTGAAATGTCAAATGGGTTAAGAAAAAATCCAATACAAAAGCCCAACAAAAAGCCCAATTCCTACTCCGCTCTGACGAAGTCAGAGTCGGAGTCAAATCGAAGTCTGAGTCGGAGTCAGAGTCGGAAGTCGGATTCCGCTTCCAACAAAGTCGGAGTCGGAGGACCCCATTTCCAACTCCGACTAAGTCGGTGCTCAACCCTAACAGAAGGGGATGGTGAGGATGGTGGCTATAACTTTGTATTTCTAGAAAGCCATAACATAATGTGTTTTGCACGCAAGCATTTAAAGTTATTAGTTGTAAAAAAGTATCTAGAATTATAAATTTTTCCTCTAGAGTTTTGTTATGGACTTATCCAAAGATTTAAATCTAGGAAATTCTCCCAGGGATTTATGCAAATCGAAACAATACATCAATAAGCAATACCACATGATTTTACCTGATGTGAAGTACCATGGGACTTCTGACAAACACTCTTAGTCCTCGATTCTTCTTTTCTCAACTGCTCATCATAATCTCTCTTCTTTGTGGAATCAGAAAGAACCTAAAATATGATGCCATATGAGTTGCAACTCGTTCGAGTAACTTAATTTTCCAACATAGCCAAGCACTAAGTAGCAACTAGTAAACATAATCATCAAAACATAAAACTGCACTTTCTCATTGATCTTTACCTCATATGCAGACTGAATTTTCTTAAAGGATTCACTCGCCAGTGGACTCCCCATATTTTTATCAGGATGTACAAGCATGGCCTGCAAAAAGAAAAATACAAATACAAATTAAAAGAAAAGGGCAGGGTCAAAATATAAGAAGGTGATTATATAACAGAGCATATCAGAAACTAGCTAAATTTTTTTTATCACTAAGATCCTAGTAGTCTTGGTCATAGGCATCTCTTCAGCACCTTCTTCACCCCACTAAGACTT
This sequence comes from Platycarya strobilacea, assembly GCA_036898215.1. Classification (NCBI taxonomy): domain Eukaryota; kingdom Viridiplantae; phylum Streptophyta; class Magnoliopsida; order Fagales; family Juglandaceae; genus Platycarya; species Platycarya strobilacea. The sequence goes on along the minus strand of CM072549.1, from coordinate 31,983,528 downwards.
TCAAAGCGGCTATCAGTAAAGTCATCTCATAAAGTTTAGAAGGTTCTGTTGAAGCAGAGAAGGAGACTAACACTGTTTGGACAGAGTGGAGAGAGAGATAGAGACAGACTAGGAGTGTTCATCCGGGATCCGGATTCCCAGATTTAAAACTTTTTTCAATCTTTTTGAAAAAAAAAATTTAATATTAAGAAATATATTAAAATTTCAAACAGGGCCAGGTACAACCCGGCCCGGATGAACAAGCCTAAGACAGAGAGTCCATCTGTTTAGTGGGAGGAAAAAAGGGAGAAGTGAAGAGAGGGGGGAAGCAAAATGCCAAAACCTATCCAAACCCAACCAAAATCAATACCTCCAAAAAGTTAGTGGTGCAGGGAGAGAGAAGAAAGATATTGTTCTAAGAACAGGTAAAATCTCACTTTTGCAACCCCCTTTAACCCATTTAATAAAGATATAATGGTCTTCACACTTTTTTTCCCTCCAACCCAGCAACATCCGAGGGGGAGGTTAACTCTCACTTCCTCCTTTGAAATTTGTAACCCCACCCTTCCCCATCCCTGCTACTGAGCAACCTGAGATGGAAACTCCTCATGCTTCTCCCTGCTTTCCATAAATATTACCCTGTGATGTTGAAAGCAATGGTCTTACAGTTTTTGTTTCGAAAAGTTTAAAAAACAAGTTTCTCTCCCCTCCAATATTTTCTCTCCGTACACAACAAAAACCATGCTTTTGCTTCTTCGTTGCCGATTTCCAGTTTTTGATTGGTGAGATTAGCGGTTTAGTCCAGGTATTTCACTGATTCATCGAGTAGGTGGTTAGCGATGGGTTCGACCAGGAATGTTGTCATTGACCATAAATGTTTCGAGTTTAAGAGGGAGAGGGATAATGGGTGGAGGATCATAGAAAGTAGCCCTCGTCTTGTGAAACATGTTTTCATTGATCTTGAAGCTCTAGCATGGTTGGCTGCCATGGTGAAGAAGGGCATTGGCTCTAGAGGTGCTCCAGATTTCCTCGATCGCACAGAAGAGAAACTACTGTTTTGGTGTTGTAGAGGCGGCAGAACTTGTTTGGGAGGTTCTCCCTTTCGGAGTTTAGCCCTACCAAACATAGTTTAATTCTTCAATCATTACCGAGCTTGATTTCATTCTTCCAACTATATGAGGGCCTCACTATTGTCAACATTAGTGGAAGCGATTTCTAAATCCAATATCATGTTCCTTCATTCTTTACTGGGTAAATTCATCCATTGGTCCCTCAAGTTTTCCCCAATTTCAAACAGCCTCCTAAGAATTTTTTTTTTTAAAGAAAAGAGATCCCAGTGGTATATGTTGAACTTCAAAGTAGTCTCTCCATCAAATTCCATTAATTATATTAAGCCTTTTTTCTCTTGGTTTCAATCTTTATTGTTTAAACTTTTTTTTTTAAATCTTTATTGTTTAAACTTAAGCGTTTTCTCGAGGATTTTCAAACTTTATTTTTTATGTTACCTGTATTCATTTATTTTTTATTTCTCGTTTTCATTTTTTTTTAAGTGATTTTTAAATTTTTAATTGATTTTCAGAATTTTGGTTATTTTTATTTCATTTTTTCTGTTACTTTTCTAGTTTTAAACAATTTTTTTTATAAGTCAGAGAACTTTTATTAATCCACGTAATTAGGCAATGCCCGAGTACAAAGAAAGTATACAAGAGTGAGCCTAATTACAAACTAGGCGCTACAAAAAGTAGCATAAAAGTACATTTTTAAACAATTTTCTGGTGTGGCATGCTAACAAATTTTTATTTTTAAAATGCTAGTTGTGCTTTTCTTACACATGTCATCATGATATTAGTTCTAATGTGACATGTGAGTGTCACATTAGCATTTTCTGTCATTTGATTAAAAAACAAAAAAATTGACGAAGGGACCACTTCAAAATTCTTTATGTACCACAAGGTTCATTTTTCAAAAACTTTACCCTAGGGGCCCATTTGAAATCAGGCAAAACCTCAACGTCCAGTAGATGAATTTACCATTCTTTATTTTGAATGCCTGAACCAAATTAAATGGTTCTTGTCCTTTCCTTTCAAACAACCAACTGTTCGCTCAGAAAAGATCCTAGTTGGGGTTTCAAAAATAATTGCATAGGCTTAGTAGAATTTTGCATACCTTCTTCTTGTATTCCTTCTTCAGAATTGTTACATCAATTATTTTGTGGCGAGCAAATCCAAGTGCTTCATAATGATCCCCACTACCTAAAATCCTTTTCATCTCGTCAGCTGAACTTGTCTGTTCTCTGATCACCTTGCTAGCAGTAGACTCTTTGTGGTCATTAGAAACAGATGAAGTCACAGGTGATGCACTGGATGATTTACATGAGTGCAACTTTTCCTCTTCACTAGTTGGAACGAAATATTCCGAATCTTCAGAAAAGTCATTCCCCATTACCCTTTCTGATGATTTTTGCTCTTCAAAGTGTGTGCTTTCACTCATCTTATCACACCATTGTAGCAAAAAATTCAATAAATCATTCGATAGGAATGCAAGGTTTATTGAGAGAAGAACACCAAGCCATCCGACTTGAACTTTGACACAGTAACTCGCATATATAGCTGACATTAAGACCACCAGCCTTGCATGATTTAGGGAGAACAAATACCCTGCATTTATATGCAGAGAAACCCTTGTCAACCATTATTTCAAAAAAATAAATACCCTGCATTTATATGATAGAATTATTTTAATTAATATAAATAGATAAGCTGCAGTTGAGAATAATGATGAAGGTTGATCCAGAATTTAAACCATACTTTTTTTTTATAAGTAGAATTTAAGCCATACTTTTCAAGATAGCTTTAAGATATAATTGTACTCTCAAGAAGATATTATAATATTTAGTCGTAAGAAATGATATAGCATAGTGGTCAGTTCGGAAATATAGTTACAAGATATGGTTGTTTGTATCAACTGCAAAACTGTTCAACATAGTATTATGAGCAATAGGTAATAATTAGGACAACAACTAAATAAATTAAATAAATAAGAAGAAACGCTAGGGAGATTGAAGGTTAATTGAAGCAAGTATCTGAAACATCTATGATTTATTGAAGTGGGTGGGGTGTTTGGTGTTCTAATGAACCTAGTGGGGCTTATGGGTAAGTTTGTGGAAATTTATTAGAAAGGGATGGGATTCTTTTCCAAAAAATTTCAGATTAAAGGTGGGAGATGGGAAAGGATTCTCTTTTGGCAAGATCTATGGTGTGGGGATTCCATTCTAAAGTTGCAATTTCCTGCCCTTTTCAGAATTGCAAGGGACCAATGTGGTGCTGTTTGTGATTTTTATTGTTGTGGTAGTAATAATCTTGAATGGAATGTTGTTTTTAAGAGGAATGTTAATGATTGGGAAGTGGAAGATTTGCAAACTCTGCTGGTCAAACTCTATAGTTCAAAATAGTCGGTGGATAGAGACAATAGCATGGTGTGGAATCCTGGATCAAAGGGACAGTTTTCAGTTTCTTCTTATTATAGAATACTGTCCAGTCATAGTGCTTGTGTATTTCCATGGAAAAATATTTGGAAAGTGAAAGTTCCTTTGCTTTTTTTTTTTTGGGTGGTATCTTTGGGAAAGGTGTTGACTATTGATAACCTTGGAAGGAGAGGTATGTTCATCACGGACTGGTGTGTTGTGTAAGAAAAATGAGGAGTCAGTTAACCATCTCTTTCTTCACCATGAAGTGGCAAGATTATTGTGGAATGAGGTATTGATCTGGACTGGTTTTCAGTGGGTAATGCCCCAAGAAGTGAAGGATTTATTGGCAGGTTGGAATTGTTTTAAGGGCTGCAAGAAGGTGAAGACTGTTTGGAAAATGATTTTTCACACTTGGCTTAAAAGAAATGGGCAATGCTTCGAAGACAAAGAGCGCTGTTTGGGGGGTCTTAGGGACTTCTTCTTGAGCACTTTGGGTTTTTGGGTCAAATCATATGTACTGGTCCAGATTTTGTTTTAGTTTCTAGGGGTTGTTTCTTTGTGTTGTATGGAATATGTAGGTATTTCCTTTTGTATACGTCCTGTGTACTAGGGCTTATGCCTACTTCTTTGGAATAAAATCTTTTATTACTTATCAAAAAAAAAGTATCTGAAACATCTAGAGGACGAATAATTTTTATACCAATGTTTTAAAGATCTTGTGAAGAATGAAGCATAACTCTTCCATGAGGTAAAAGAAATGCAATGACACCATGCATATTGGTGCATATGTGCACACTTACAAGGGTAAGATATACAAACAAATATAAATCATTAGAGACCCTTACTTATTTTTACATCAGTGTCTTATTGAATTTGTAGATTACTGCCAGGTACCACCTGCTAAGCATATGCAACTCCCTGTATTTGAGTAATATTCAATAAACACCTGTTTTTGTGAGAAGGATTTTCACAACTATTTGGTTTTTGATGTTCACACTGCAATTGAAAAGATTTTTTCCACCACTTGAATAGCAGCATCTGGGTTGGTTTGGATTCATGATGTTACGAACAATAAAATTCTTAGACAATGTACAAAAAGGTACATTTTTTTATAAGACAAAAAGGTACATTTCCATGCCTACAGTAAGCCATTCCACTAACAACTACAACCCCTGCATCTTTCCCAAATACACATGTAGCCTGCGTTTTTCTTTTCGCATGTGAGTGTACCATTTAGAAAGTTTCATCTAGATCTCATTCGAAGATATGCAGTTTAGATCAATAAAGACTACAAGGACTACAAGGAATATCCCTTCAATGTGCCAAGACTCAGAGAAATGCTTGTATATATATGTATATGTATATGTATAGATACACACACAGTGATATGTAATACACACACGCTCACATGAAATATATATGAGTTAATACTGTTATTCAGAAGGTGATTCAGTGTTCAGCGCATAATGTATAAAGGCTTAATATGTTTCATCAGAGGGGTTTGCCCCAGCGGCTTCAACTTGCTCCTTTCCTAGTCTGATGCAGGATTTAACTTCTTTATATAAGAAATCAAGCAATCTATTTGATTTTAAGTAAAACCAAGCAATCCATGAAATCAATAATAAGTATGTGGCCAAAGAAAAAACAAAGCCATACCTCCAACTATGAACAATGTTCCTGTTATCCAAAAGTTAGCATACATCCATAAAACTAGAATAGCAAAGAGCCCAACAATAAAAAGTCCAGGAGTGTAACCCAAGTACTGAATAGCCACTCCAGCAGCTCCCTGAAATATCCAACCCAACATTGCCATCATTATCGAAGTCTCATTTATATAAGGTCAATTTAATTGATGCAATTCGAAAAAAGTAAATATAAATAGAATCATTGTTTAAGGGTACCACCATAGTCACCCATTAGCAATCTCATTCTAAACAATGTTTCAGAGTTATTGCTATCACTACAAACATAGGTGCTAAACATTTTCTCACCAGAAAATATAAATGTAGAGAAAGAATGTAAGGAACCCATGAAAACTTAATAAAGGAGACAATTGATGGTAAGACTTCCTAAGATAGTAATAGGTTATACATACCTCTCTAGTCGAAATAATTCCAAATGGAAAAGGTGCATTTTAAAGGACGTTTCAAAACACAAAATCAAGGTAAAGCAATATGAAAAGTTACAACTTTGGACTTTTCGAGCTACTCTAGAAGCTACATATTAGAACCCTTAAACGCATTGACAACAAAATTCAACCTAATTAGTCATTAAATAAAAAATCACACAATGACACCAAATCACGGTATTCTTAAGCCTTGTTTGGATAGTCAGATGAGATGGAGAAGGTTTTAGATGAAAGTTAAAAGTTGAATAAAATATTGTTAAAATATTATTTTTAATATTATTATTGTTTTGAGATTTGAAAAAGTTGAATTGGGATTTGAAAATTGTTGAATTGTTTATTGTATTTTGTGTGAAAACTTGAAAAAGCTGTATAGATAAGATGAGATGAGATGATTTCTCAATCCAAAAAGGGCCGTAATGAGCTTACCCTCCAACCTCAAGGCATCCCCACACTAGTGCCTTTTCTTAGAAGTAAAAAAAGCACTTCTTAAATGGGAAACAGTACACTTCTTAAAAAATTCATTAGAAAGCTCAAAATGCGTGCTCCAAGAACACAAGTTGTATGCAATAGAGATACCCATCTAGAAAGAGAAAATTATTTAAGATAATCATATGTTCAACTCATTAGAGTCATTCTATAAGTTGTAAAATATTTAAAAGAAACTTGAGCTCCTCCATAGCAGCATATTTCATTCTTATCATGTATACCAATATTGAGAGGGGAATGAAGCTTCAATGTTAAAGTTGAAGACTTTTTTTTGTGTTCTCTCTATTATCAAACAACTACTAGTTGTTATTCTTAATTGTTAGCTTGTAGGTATTTTTACAAGAGTTTCTCTAACCTCCTATGTACATGGTTTGTGTTTCTTTCAGCACCTTAGTATGTTCTTAGCTCATAACTTATCACTCAACAAAAAAATAAAGACAATAAAAGTAAAATAAAATAAAAAAAGGTAAAAAAGGGCTTGTAGGTTAAGGAATGCAAAGTTTCATAACTAATCTGTTGACAAAGTTTCATCCTCATGTGTATCCATTATCCTCTCCAAACACATCGGAAATAGCAGTTTTTTTTTACCACTGAATCTGTAAACGTAGATACGCTACACTATCTTGAGATTTGTGCATGTGTGTGTGTGTGTGTCGCGTGCATGTGTGAAAAAACAAAAGGCAGTTCAAGCATCCAAGAACTGCACTGTTAGGACTTGTAAGAATGAGGAAACAGTAAAGGGAATAGTTAGCATAAAGAGAATAGTAAAAGCAACAATCAGACTTTTGAGAACAAAGAGAGATCGACGGAGGAACTTAAAGTTTTATTTTATCAAATTCTTTGGCCTTGGTCCATTGCGGTGGATTTTAATGGCATGGATATGCATGATTTACTTGTTTCTAATGCTCCTACTGGATAGGACATATAGTCGTTGTACTTGGCATTTTGCCTATTCTTTCATCAATAATACAAGTTTACTTATCAAAAAAAAGTTAGCATAATTGTCTTACACTAAAGCAACAATAATTTTCCATGGAAAATAATTTGGGGATTCTATTATGCAATTCCAAGCCTTCTCTAATACCACAAATTTCTGACACAATGTCACCCCAAGAAAATTTAAGTAAGCCCGTCTGGTACAATTGGTAGAGCACAAGGCTCTTAATCTTGCGGCCATGGGTTCGCCTCATGGTGGGCAATGAGAATCTAAATTCTAAAATTTGCCTTAAAAAGTTTCATTTACTTATCAAAAAATTGAAAACTAGAATAGTAAGCCACACATTTTAGAGTGTCAATGAATCCAACAGCAAAAAGTTAGTCCAAACACTTTTTTTATAAGTACAAGTTAGTCCAAACTTTTTATCAAAAAACCAGTTAGTCCAAACACATTACCACGCATGAATATCTTATACTCTAATTAGACCAAACAATTTTCACGGGCTCACATGTACATCTTCAAGGAAAAATCTCATATTTCTTTTGGTTTTCTTCTAAGAAAGAAATCAAGTATTTGAAGCTTATAAGGACTTAAAGTTTATCCAGTGGCTTTGTGTCGATCTTAACAGATCCAAAATCTGGAGAAAACGCTTCACCTTCAAGCGTCAAAAAGGAAACTTGTATGAATCTTATTTAAAGGTAAGAAATGGTGGGTCCCAAATTTAGAACTGTGAAAATATTTACTCACGCAGATCTAGTGGGCTTAAAGCATATCATTAGTTAACGTAACATAAACTTGACGTTGAATAAGACTTTCCACCACTCAGTAGTTATTGAATAAAACTAGTGGTGTGACCAAAATTGCATGTACAGGGGAATCAATTCAGTATGCACTAAATGGCCAGATACAAAATTAGTAAAATACCAGCACCCAGAAGTAAATAAACTCAAAAACATCATTTGTTTACTCTTTATCACCAACATATCAATAAAATTAATAAAACAAATAAAGCAATTAACGAATCGAGAGGATTACTAAAACAACATACCATACTGAGAAGCACATAGATTAAGCAAGAAATGGAAGTCAGACTAAGAAAGCAACTCCACATGATAAGCAGCAGAGCTGCCGAACCTAAAGCGATCAAAGAACGAAACCCCCTTATCACACAGTCCCTCCATTGAAGCAACAAGAAACGGAGTAACCTGCCGAGCCTGAGAGTCCCAGCCCACACGGTCGGCCAATGCCGCTCCAGAAACGTTCCAATCCTGTCTTTACAACAACCGAGAGCGATACGGACGCGCGGCCACGCATCCTTTTGCGTTCGCAGCCATTTCCAACCCTGCTTTACCAGTCCTATATCCTCCATCACTTATAATTCCCTAGAAATATTCTGAACGGTAAAATCTAGTGCAGTAAAATGCTAAGTCGCGAAAGTTCTTCATAGCCAAAAAACCACAATCTTCCCCAACCTAACCACCTAAAAAGTTTCACAAATGAAGATCCAGCGGCTTTTAAGACGCAGTAAATCCGGTCACGTTGTTGGCTCAGCACAAGATTGCTTCCGAAATACGTTCCAGAAAAAGTATAAAAAAGCTTTTTCTTTCTCGACACTGACAACGCCTTTTTGTCAATGAAATCCAGAGAATCTGAAACTGAAAAACCCACAATCCGGGTCTCATCCAGTAGCTGGACCACTCCAAAAAACACATCAACACTCTAGGAGTGAAGAGGAGGACCTGGCTCCAGAAATCCCATGAGAGAGAGAAGAGCACCGACAGGTAGCTTTGGCTTCCAGCAGGGGCGGAAGTGGAACCCTAACTTTTTCAGCGAATGCTCGTGAAAAAGAGAGAAGTTTGAAAAGTTTCAGAAAGTGGCAAAAGTAAAAATACACACACATAATGATTAATGAGGAGGGAAGAAGGTAGGTGTTAGGAATCAGGATAGGTCGATCACATGATGTGTCCAATTGCACTCTCCTCTCCATTTTGAGGGGCATGTCGGAGAATAAATCATAACATTGTTTAAGCATGTCTCTACCTGTTAATCTCAGTACCAAGGACTGCACCCTTTTTAAATAATTGTTCTTTTAGACTCAGTTGGGATTAAAAAATAGATAAAATAAATTAAGATAATAATTAAAAATTAATTATAATATTATTAAAATATAATCTTTTAATACTATTATTTTAAATTTTGAAAATAATTGAGATTTCAAATTTGAATTATTTATTATATTTTATATAAAAATTTAAATAAATTATAATAGTAAAATAAATTAAAATGATTTATTAATACAAATAGGGTTTGATCTTCTTTCTGTACCCATTCTTTATAAATTATGAAGTTGGCCAGAATTTTTTCAAAATTTCTCTCCTTATTTGGATTACTCCCAAATCTCAGACTATTTTAGGTCAAACGGTAGGCCAGATGTCAAAAGTATAATTAAATAGCTTACTCTAGGCCCATGTCGGATTACTAGTATTCTCAATAGGAGCAATAAACCTGTTTGAAATGGCTTAGACAGTGAAGCAAGCAAGCAAACTTCAGATTACATCATGAATTCCAATCCCATGATTTGAAAAACGGGATATGGTACAGAGTCCCACTAAACTATTAGATTATTAAGAAAGCATGCATGCTTGGCTAAGCTATCTGCAGCATTATTTGACTAACATTTGAACAGTGACACGTTGCTTATGACCACATCAGCTCTTTAATCTCTTTTAATCTCTCTTATAAGGTTGTCTTACATAGACCAAGATTGATTAGGGTCATTGAGAGCCTGAACATTTAAATGGGAGTTGGATTCAACAATTATGTCTTGAATTCTTATTATTAAACAAAGTTGTAAGCTTCTCAAGATTACTAGTAGTTCAATCTCCAGTGGGTCAAGCACTGCATTTTCTTTTTCACTGGCTACCATCACCACTTTACGTGCTGCATCTTGAAGAATTAACCCAACACATGAAGTGTTTTGGTCTACAAACATGACCTCGTTAGTGTTAAGTTTAAGTACTTGTAGAAGAAGAGATTTCCATTTAAACTGATCACTTTGAGATTGAGGAGATTTTTGATTTGTTGTCATATGGTTTGTGTATAAGGAGAGAGAGAGAGAGAGAGAAAGCGTGTTCCAAAGCTATTTATGGTGTTTGACTAACTCCCTCAAATATAAATTGATTTCTCCTAAACCAAAATGATCATGCTGAGGAAAAATTTATCCAAATCAGCACTATCAAATCTTCTTGTTCTCCAACCAAAAGCATGTTTCTAGATTGTTTCTGCTATAAAGGCTTTAAAGAAGCCAGTAGCCCAAGGCATGAGAAATATCATCTTCATGAGTATTACAGAATTTACATATAGCAGCATCAATAATGTTCCTTCTTAACAAATTTTGTAAAGTAGGCAAACCATTTTCAATGCCCTCCAAGCAAAGACTCTAACTTGATGTGGCACTTGCAATTTCTAGGCTTCTTCCAAATAGACTGATGTTCTCTAACACTTGAGTTCATTCACCTTCCCTACTTGGTTGCTTTAGGTAGTAGAAGAAACTATAAGCATTTTTTACACTATATTCCTCATTGTATTTAGCACCCCAAATTAATGCATTATTCATGTTACCAAAACATAAGTTAATTCTAAACACCTATGCTGCTTCCTTGGGGATAAAACAGTGTTTACAAATTCAATATTCAACTAAGTGCCGTCTTCATTAATCAATTGGTCCATAGTTTGAACCTTTTGACACATTATGGAAATACGAGGAGATGACATAGTAGTTTGATTAGGCAACTAGAGATCATGCCATATATTTATGAATTTTTCATTGCCAACTCTCCACTTGCAACATTTCATTAACAAACTTTTTTATTCCTAGATTCACCTCCAAGCAAAAGAAGGATTGCTACCAAGTGTGGAATCCTTGAATTTAACATGGAGAAAGTATCTTGCTTATACAACTGATAGAGAAGAGAAACATGGCCTATTCGGATATGCCAATCTTGTTTTGCTAATAATGTCACATTAAAAGTTTGAAGGTCTTTAAAATCAAGCCCTCCGTTAACCTTTGCATCACACATCTTTTTCCAGCTTACCAATCTAATTTTCCTTTATTCTTTTCTTTGGCCCCACCAAAACTTGGTCATCATGTTCTCTAATTCCATACAAAGACTTCTAAGTAGTTTAAAGCCGATCATGGTATAAATGGGGATAGACAAAATCACTGTTTTGATTAAAACTTCTTTACCCCATTAGAAGAGTAACTTTTCCTTCCAATCTTGTAATTTCTTCCAAACCTTGTGTTTAATGTCAGAGAAAGCTTCTCTTTTAACTATTCCCACCATGGGAGGTAATTCAAGATACTTCTTAATATTGGGCTTGATGAACAACCCATAAAGATTGGATCACTTCTCGAATTGCAAGTAGTACATTTTTGCTAAATACCATTGAAGTCTTGTCTTTGTTAACCTTCTAACTTGAAGTCATCTCATAAATATCAAGTAATCGATTAATATTGAGGTTTGCTTGAATGTTACCCTGCAAAAAAGCAAAACATCAGCTGCAAACAACAAATGTTTTAGTTTAGGAGCTGCTTTGCATAATTGGATGTGTTCCACCACATTCTAATCACCAACTTTTTCCAGTAATGATATTAGGCCTTCATTGCATAGAAGAAAAAGGTAATGGAATAATAAATCCACTTGCCTCAACTCTCTTGATGGAAAAAAGGGCTCTTGAGGACAGCCATTAATAAATACTGAAAAATACACAGATTTTACACACAGCATCATCAATTGTCTCCATCTAGCATCAAAACCCATAGATTACATCACTTTTTCAAAAAAGACCATTCCACCATGTCATAGGTCTTACTTGTTGAGTAAAATTTAGAATTTAAATTTCATATTCCAAAGAAGAAATTCACTAAAAAATGGAGACACAATAGAAGACAGAAGAAAAAATTACAAAGAAAGCTCTCAACTCTCACAAACACTCACAAAGACTACACTATAAGACTTTTAGTCTTATTTGTTTCTTTACTACTTGATGATTACAAGACTTGAATGCTTGGGTATTTATAGCAAGCTATAAGAGATACGCACCACACATTTATTTAAACTAATTAATTCCTTACTACACAAATACTAAGAGGCTAATTAATTTGTGTCCACACAATGTGCATATTTTTCTACCACACAAATAATAGTTAGGCTAATTAATTTGTATACACACAAGGTACTTGACATTGATTCTTAACACTCCCCCTCAATGTCAGCTCCCATTTTTTGTACTATGTCAAGTTGTCGACAAAGCACTTCAAACTTGCTTGTACTTAGACTTTTTGTGAACAAGTTTGCAACTTAATCATCCGTCTTGATTTGTCTCATTTCAATTTCTTCTTGTAAAATCTTTTCTTTGATAAAATGATAAAGTATTTCAACATGCTTATTTCTTGCATGAAAGACCGGATTCTCTGCCAAATGAATTGCCGACTAATTGTCACAGTACAATAGAACTGCATAATCTACTGGTTGATGTAGATTATTCATTAACTGTATCAACCATGTACTCTCTTGAGCTACCATTGCCGCTACTCGGTACTCAGCTTCAATGGTTGATAGTGATACTGTAGGCTGTCTCTTGCTACACCAAAAAATTGTTCCAGAACCAAGCTTAAACACGTACCCAATTGTTGACCTCCTGGTGTCATGATCTCTTGCATAGTCAGCATCACAGTAACCAACTAATCTGCAGTCTTCACCTTTCTTGTACAAAAGACCATAGTCAATTGTACTCTTTACATATCTCAGTATTCGTCGAACTACTTCCAAATGAGGCTTCTTTGGATTTTGCATGTACCGACTCATCACACCAACTGCATAAGAAATGTCAGGTCGAGACAAGGTTAAGTAGATCAAACTACCCACCAATTGTTGATACATTGTCGCATCTTCCAAATCTTTTCCCTCATGTGCACACTTTTTAGCATTTGGTTCCATCAGCGTTGAAATTGACTTGCATTCAAGCATTCCAACCCTTTTTAACAAATCTTTGGAATATTTTTGTTGACAAGGAAATATTCCTACTTGTGTTCGTTCAACCTCTAAACCAAGGAAGTGCTTGAGCTGTCCAAGTTCCTTCATTTGGAAACGAACTAATAAATTCTCCTTCGTCAGAAGAATTTCTGTTTTATCATCATCGGTTATGATTAAATCATCCACGTACACTAGCACGATAGCTAGCATTCCTTCATTGGCCTTGACAAACAAGCTGGAATCTGCAAGTGTTACTAAATAACCACTTTGTGTTAGAAATTCAGCAATCTTACCATACCACGTCCTAGGTGCTTGTTTCAATTTTTAAAGTGCTTTTCACAGCTTACATACATATTCAGGATGATCTTGGTTTTGAAAACCCATTGGTTGAATCATATAGATCTCCCGATCTAGCTCTCCATGAAGAAAGGAATTCTTTACATCCATCTGCCACAAACTCTAATCTTTGTTGGCTGCAAGTGCAAGTAGGACTCGTACAGTTATAAGTTTCACCACTAGACTAAACGTTTCATCATAGTCTAGTCTGTATTGTTGAGAGAAACCACAAGCTACCAATCGTGCCTTATTCCTCTCGATTGACCCATTTGGACGACGTTTTATATTGTATACCCACTTGCAAGATATGGGTTTCACATATCTAGGCTTTGGCATGAGATCCCAAGTCTGATTTTTTTTAAGTGTATCGATCTCTTTTTTCATAGTTGTCATCCATTTAGAACTCTGCGATGCTTCTTCGAACGTCTCAAGCTCTATTGCTTCTTCAACTATGGCTACATTGGCATATTTGGGATTTGGCCTTCGTGTTCTTGTTGACCTTTGGAGTTGAGATTGTGGAGTTGATTCTTCAGTTTCACTAGGCCCACCTTCTTCGTTTGGTTGTTGATACACACGAGTTTGCCAAGGATTTAGAGTCACTCTTTGTTCGACATCATCATCATTTGGATTTCCTGATTCATCTGAACTTTTTTGAATTTGTACAGTCTGTTCCTTCTTCTTTTGTTGTAGCTTGTCTCCAAATTCTCTGGAGTCTGGCAACACCTCTTTCTCTAAGGACCATCAAGAAGATGATTCATCGAACACCACATCTCGTGAAGTATAGCATCTTCCACTCATTAGATCGCAACATTTCCACCTCTTCCTCTGGCTATCGTATCCCATAAAAATACATCTAACAGCTTTCTTGTCAAACTTGCTCCGTAAATTATCAGGAACAAATACATAACATACACAGCCAAATACTTGAAAGTAGTTAACTATAGGTTTCATGTTCCATAGCTTTTCAAAAGGTGAAACAAATTCTAACCTCGATTGAGGAAGTTTGTTGATCACAAAGGCTACAGTTCTCATTACTTCAGCCCAAAACCTTCCCGGTACCTTCTTTGCATGTAGCATACTTCGACAAACTTCTGCAAGATGCCGATTTTTTTCTCTCAGCTACACCATTTTGTTATGGTGTGTTGGAACAAGTGTATTAATGACGTATTATGCATTCTCTTAGGTATTGAGAGAACTCGCTTGAACTATATTCTCCCCCATTGTCTGTGCGCAACAAAGAATATTCTTTTCCACTTCTCCTTCAGATGACTCTTTGAACTCTTTAAACTTTGAGAATGTGTCAGATTTTTCTTTCATCCACATATATCTTGAGAAGTTATCAATGAATGTCACTAAGTACCGCATACCACCAATTGACGGTTGCTTAACTGGTTCAAACACATCAGAGTGAACTAACTCTAATGGTTCTTTTGCTTTAAACTTTGATTCCTCATATGGCAAGTGGTGTGCTTTACCATGCTGGCATCTCGCACATACTGTGTCTGTTCGCACATCAAGTTGAGGAAGCCCCTTAAGCATCGACTTCTTCATTATCACACTTAGCTTGGAATAGCTAACGTGACCTAACCGCATATGCCGTAAATCAGATGTCTCATTTTTCTTTGTCCTATCTACATATGCAGACTCTGCTGACATTACGTAGACTGACTCCAATCATCGCCCCACCATTATTGGTGTTTTTGAGGTTTTGAGGTCATGATAAACATTTACATCTCGGGGATCGAACAAGACATAGTTGCCTAATGATGTCAATTGAGCCACAAATGGCAAATTTTTCTTCATTCATGGGACATGGTAAACATCTTGAAGAGACACCTGGTTAGAATTATATCGAGGCGTAACTATTGTCTTACCGATGTGAGCTATCGGTAACTTTGAATTATTGGCTGTCACCACCACACGACCTCCCTTATACTCAGACAGGCTTTGCAACTTCTTTTTATCACCTGTCATATGATTTGAGCAGCCCGAATTTACGATTCAGTCATTCTTGTAGTCAATCTGTTCTGGTGTTATTACTGTGAGAGCTAATTCTTCTTCCTCCATAGTGAATAATGTTTCGGCATCCCAACCATCTTCATTATTCTTCCGAGAATTGGAAGTAGTAGTGTTACTTTCAACAGGCTTTTTCTTGTCCCAACAATCTTTCACCATGTGGTCCTTCTTTCCGCAATTGTAACACTCGTCATCGAATTTTCTACTATTATTTCGATTCTTTGAAGCTCTCCATGGACGAGAGCCTCCCTTTCCTTGATGAATTTTCACATTGTCATCATCTTTTTTAGATCCACTATCGGTGTACTGCTTGAAAGTGCCTCTAGTTTTGCTAGTGTAGAGCGCTTCCTCCTCACTCTTCAACGAGACTCCTCCAATTTGCTTAGCCATAGATTCCTAACCTGCAAGCAAATTTTCAAACTCAACAAGTGATGGTTGTGTCGGCCATCCTTGTACAGCAGCGATGAACCCTCGATATTCGGGTCTCAAACCATGGATAATTATTCTCTTTATCCTAGTTTCCCCAATAGGAGCTGTCGAATCTAGTTCTGAAATTTCGTGGCATATCGCCTTCACTTTGTGAAAATATTGGGCAATCATCATGTCACGTTGCGTCATTGATAACAACTCGTTCTCGAGAAGTTGCAATCTTGTATCATTCTTCTTTGTAAAAAGCGTAACAAAAGTGTCTCATGCTTCCATTGGTGTTTTGGCATCTCGGATGTGCTCCAACATATCATCTTCAATTGTGGTCTTTAAAGCAAACATCGTCTTACCTGCTTTAATATTACACTTTCGCAAGATGCCATTGGCATCTTCTGCCTCCAGTTGTGTAACTTCACCACCACCACTGACAATCTCCCAAAGGTCTTGACCTTGTAGGTAAGACTCCATACATATTGCCCACATGTTGTAGTTTTTATTGTTGAGCTTCTTAATTTTTCCAACTACTTGAAGGTCACCCATCGTATTGACGGTACCTCAATAATACCAAACAAATTTTGTCAACAAACTTGCAGAGTCACAAACTACTCACGACACACAGAAATTCACTCACTTACAATTTCTAGAAGCCCTTACTGATGTGGAAGATCAGTCAAAACTGCAATCACAGAGTAGACTCAGAATTTCTAGAAATACTACAACTTGAGCGATCCCAGAAGGTCCCGCTCTGATACCAAATGTTGAGAAAAATTTAGAATATACAATTCTAAATTTTATATTCCAAAGAAGAGATTCACTCAAAATTGGAGCCACAATAGAATACAGAAGAAAAAATTACAAGGAGAGCTCTCAACTCTCACAAACACCTACAAAGACTTCTAGTCTTATTTGTTTCTTGACTACTTGATGATTACGAGATTTGAATGCTTGGATATTTATAGCAAGCTACAAGAGATACACACCACACATTTATTTAAACTAATTAATTCTTTACCACACAAATACTAAAAGGCTAATTAATTTATGTCCACATAAGGTGCATATTTTCCTACCACACAAATAAAAGTTAGGCTAATTAATTTGTGTCCACACAAGGTACTTGACATTGATTCTTAACATTACTCATGTCCAATTTAAAAGACATAAAACTTCTTTTATTTGTCTTTTATACCTCATAAAATGCACAACTTCGTGACCCACCGAGACGTTGTCAGTAATCAATATTTTAGAGACAAAGAGCACTGATTGAGTTTCAGAAAAATACTTGGTAATATAGACTTTAGTCGATTAGTTAGGGCCTTTGAAATCAACTTATAAGTTACATTAAACAAGTTTAAGGGTCTATAGCGTGACACTAATTCAGGATAAGACTTTTTTTGGATAAAGGTGTGAATAAGGGCCTGCACCATTTCACCTAATTTGAGTATCCCCCAACACATTTGCAATAACATCATTCTCAATTACTTTCCAGTACTTTTTATAAAAAAGGGGAGGCATACCATCAGGTCTAGGGCCAGTGTTGGAGTCCATCTGATTAGAGTAGAAATAACCTCCCCAAGTCTAAAATATGAAAGCAATTCTTGGTTCATTTCCATAGAAACACTTCCATTGAGCTCCTCTAAAAAGTCCACATGACATTGTTGATTAGAGGATGAGAATAAGCTGTTGAAATAGTCCAATATGACTGCATTCTTACTCTTCCTGTTGTGCAAGGTTCCATTTGCATCTTTAATACTAGCTATGAAATTTCTTTTCTTTTGGGTAGAAGCTTTGTTATGGAAATAACTTGTGTTTTTATCACCATCTTTGAGCCATTGAACCTTTGAGCTTTGACGTAACATAAGTTCATTTCTATGCAGCCATTGTTGTAACTCGATTCCTGTAACTTTTTGGTCAGATTCATTAAGGAACTGAGGGTCAACTTGAAGTAGCTAGGTTAGTTAACTAGAGTCTTAATTTATTTTATCTACTTCTTAACATTACCAAACGATCTTCTATTTTAAAATTGAAGATTTTCACTACATGTTTGGATCTTCTTCATCAATAAGTTGGGGTGCTGAATACTTGAGTTCATCACCTAGGCACTCTCAATTACTTTATGACATTCATCTAAAGATGTCCACATGGCTTCAAACCTGAAAAGCTTATGATCCTTTGTGACATGTTGTGATACTTGTTGCTTTGGAGAGATGGCCAAGTGATCAGAATATGTATATGGGATATATTTCATTGACATCAATGGAAAAGGTCTCTCCATTCCCAATTTGCTAAAATCTATCAATTCTTTCTATAATACTGTTTGTACTGCCATTTCCATTCCACCAAGTAAAATAAGGGCCCTTAAATCCTTGGTCAGAAAGTGCGCAATTATGAAGAACATATTTAAAGTCAACCATTTGCTTTTCTAATCTCATCCTCTCCCTTGTTTTTCACTGGCACATCATTAAAGTCTCCAACAAGCAGTCAAGGTTGACCTTCATCCACACTCATGCTTCAAATTAAAGTCCAAGTATCAATCCATTTACTTGTTTCTGGATGGTCATATATTCCAGTAAAGAACCAAGCTTCGATACCCCCACATTTTTGTTTGATCTCAGCATGCACATGATGTTTGAGTAATGAAGAATCTGTAGACTTGTTGAAGCTTTTCATAACAGAGATATTCTTCTTTTGATCCATCATTATTCACTACTAGGCAATTAGAGTAGCCCAAAATATACTTAAGTTTTTTCCATTAGGGTAGTACTTAATTGAGTTTCTTGCAAAAACAAGATATTGAGATCTCTTTGGACTAAGTCACGAAGTACTCGAATTTTCATTGGGTTTTCAATCCCATGAGAATTCTAACTTACAAGATTCATGGCTTTCAGCATGACTGGCAACCAACCACTGCCGATATAACATCAGTTTTATAATGAGCAATAAAAGAATTAACACATTCAGACTCATTGCTGTGATTATTAATGTGTTTTATTTTCTTTTGCATGTACAACAACTATTTATCAACACCCACCATCTCAACACTTTGGTTTAAGTAGAAATTGGCAAAAGGGAGTCATAATAGGACACAGGATTTGTAAAAGAAACAAATGTTGTTGATTGTGACTTGCATTTTCTACCCTTACGTACCTTTAGATTACTAGGGGTTTGCAAGACGTTTGCATGGGATCTGTTTATCAGAGTGGTGGGCCTCTCCGCTCAAGTCCATTTACCCAATAAAAGAAAAGCCCATATGCTCAATCTCCCTCCCTTTTACAACATTCAAATTCTACCTATTTTTATCGACATTAACTATCATAAAGGCATCCCTTGAAAAACACTCATTTTTACTAATCATATACTAAGAGCAATTACCTTTGATCCAATCTTTCTGATTGGTGACATTTGGAGATAATGGATTCAACTTACTTTTGTGATTCTCGCCTGAACATTCGCATTTTAAATTGGCAATTACCAACTTCGAGTTGCTCAATTGTAACTATCCTGTGTGCACAACACACTCTTCCGCCACCTTACTCAAGCTATTAACATGGTGGTTCTACAAAGTATCCCTTTGAGATTTTGGCCTTCTACGACTTGGACCAGTTGCTCTCAACCATAACCCAAACTTCCCCTCAAAGACTGATTGCGAACTTGATAAAGGACAACTATTGCTATCGTGGATTATATGGCCACATGTAAAACAAATTTGTGGAAGCCTTTCATATTGGATTTGAATCCAATATTTAATGCCTCGAATTGTCACAGTACGTCTCCTGGCAATAGGTTTTTTCAAATCAATTAAAACTTTCATTTTGAGAAAGCTCCCCTAACCCACATCGTTTTCATCAACCTCAATTTCTTCCACAATGCCAAGAAAGTTGCCAATTCTCTCACCATATTCCTTACTCATTCCTACAAGAGGAAGGTTGCATAAGTGCATCTAGAGAGTAGCTTTGTAAAATTCAACTTGCTAGGTTAAACAAAAGTATTGCGTTCATTGATCACAAATAGAGAATTATCAAAGAACTATGGGCAACCCTCATCAACTCTCTATTTGTTAGCATGAGTTTCAAAAGATATGACAAAAGTATTGGAACCAATTTTTTTGAAATTAGCCTATTTGCTCAATCTCCATACTTTTGACATTGCAAATGCCATCATTGATTGGGTATGAACTCGATGAGACCAAATTACCTGCAAGATAAAGGGTACTTTTCTGTTGGAATACCTCCATAGCAGAGCTTTCCAACACTATAGCCACATTCTTCTCTTCCAATAGATTAAGTTTACCCCATGACTTCTCTAGTTGATCCGTAATCACGAGAAATAGCAAACAAAAATGCACAAAAGCAGTGTCTAAAAACTAGGAACAACAAATACTCATAAAAGATAGAAAACTTGAACCACCATTCCTTTCTTAGAGAGAGAAAAGAGAGAGGACTTAAGCAATTGACATTAGCTTATATCTATAAGTCTTTTACCAGTAAAATTTTATAGGCTTAATTTGCTCTTGATTACTATATAGACAATTACGTATTAATAGATAATAATAAAAAAAGCTGTAAGTTTGAGATATTAGGTTGTCATATACTAATTTAATATTAAATCCCAACAACAACAAAAATGCATATAAGACTAAATGCTTATAAAATTTCATGATACAATTTATTGGTGTTATACGGGGTTGATTGCGGTTTCGCGAGTTGACAAGCAATTAATTCATTTATTAATCATATTTTATTGGATTAACCCGTTTTGATCTAATCTCATTTATATGAAACTCAAGTCCGCTAATACCATATCTTGTTCGTGTCAAATTATCGGATCTGTCATGTATTGTTAGCACTAGTTTTGCCCCTATTTCATTATCCCACTATTTCATCAAGCCATGAGGTTTACAAAGACATTAAATTTCCACAGGCAAAACGAAATTTCCACACGCAATCATGGTAAACCAAGTAACGATTAAAATAATGTAGTAAACAAGTTAAGAGCATCTTGGCATTGGTTTAGACATTAAATTAGAGAGTTTTGGCTTAAAATGTCACTTTAATTTGTATTTAACTAATGTATTTTCAGCCAAGCCATGTTGGATTAGTTATTCTTTCTCTATAATAACCAAATATTATTTTTATTTATTATTAATCTATTTTTAATGCATATTTTAAATCCTCAAATTAACTTTAATTTCATTTTCGTTATTTTTTTTAAGAAATAACCACCTATAAATCAAAATACATCCAAAAAACACATTAAAATTTGACATCCTCCTCAAATTACATTAAGGAAACAATGTCAAAAAGAAGAAATATCTTTACATACACAAACACCCACTATTATGACAAGAATAAAATAAAATTAAGAACAATGTGCAGAGAAGTTCTAGAAAGAGTAGATAAAATGAGTGATAACTGCATAATTTGAATTTGAATAGAAGTAAAGGAAAGCTTATGGAGCATCATGCATCATATCACATTAGAAAACCTTAAAATTGTGCATTAATCCAACCTTGAAATTGTGCATTTATCCATTGCGGTCAACTGCAATAATTAAATTATAAGAAAATATTGCTTTAGAAGAATTCTGCATCTGGTCGTAATTTGTGTATTGGAGTTGTCTTTTGATACAATTCAATCTTTAGAATTCATCTAGCAATATCAGCTTTGAAAATAGCATATTTTACTTTAATTTCACCACATTAATGAATAAAAACTGGACCAAGTCATCTAGCAACATAATAGTTCGTAGCATTTCCCCTCGTATAAGAACAAGGTACAAATTCTCACAACCACAATATAACAACAGCAGAACATCACTGTGTCACAATATCATAGAATTACAGTCCATACAACCATTGCAGCCCAAAATTACAACAGCGATTGACGAAAAACTACACTTCAATCTGTCACAATAGTTGTTGCCCAGCCCAATCTTTGTCTTAATACCAACCAATATCCATCACATAATTGCTGTCCAACCACATGTATTTCTAGCACGTGCTACCCATCTTACTAAAAATATGACAAGGTATTGCCGTCTGTATTAATCTTCTAATGCTGAAACTTCATGTAATTTTAAAAAATGAGCCACAACCAAAAAATTTCTATAACTTACCAAACCTGGTCCATTTACAAGAGAGTAGCATTGGCTACAGATCTAGGTGAAAGCTTCGAACAAGAAACGAGGTTGTAAACTTTTACACAGATAACAACCTTTAGAAACTATAGAACTAAGAATGAATAAAATTTTAATCTTGTCATCAAAAAGTAAGCAGAAAACAATCTTGTAGAATTTACACAAAACAGCAAGCCTCAGAGCCCTAAGACTGTAACCGAGTAAATTTGTTGACAAATTGTTCATGTTGGTGTTCAAATCTCTGGTCGGGCACTGTAGTAAAGGTCAAAGTTGCAGCAGTCGTCGTTCCTGATGACAAGGTTGAACTGTCCAGGTTATCTGAGCCTGAGGATATGGTATAAGATGTATTTTTCGTGTCAGGCTTATCGCTGATGTCCAGCTTACTTTTCTGGGCACCTCGCACTTTGAGGTCCATGAAATCGGAAATTAAGCCTGGCTTTGTTATCTTAATGTCATCAATATCAACCTCATTTGTTAGCATCTTGACAACAGTTGACATGGATGGCCGGAGCTTTGGAGCGTCTTGGGTGCAGAGAAGACCAATCTTCAGAAATTTACAAGCCTCCTCTGCATCAAAATCACCATTCAGTGCTGTGTCAACCAGTCCAACCAGCACCCTTCGATCATAAAGTTCCCACGTCTGCCACAGGAGAATTCACATCATGAACAGTCCCTAAATTATTAAATTGTTTTCTTCATGATTTCAAATAATCTGCCAGCATAAATAAATTTATCTTATGACTTATTATTCTTAAAGATGTTGTTAAGGAAGAACCAGTCTTGTTTGGTAAGAAATCTGCATATTCATAGGATCAAACTCTACCGAAACTCCTGGCTTGAAGATAAACTTGAAAGATGAACTGTTCAATCAACTACAATGGCCTTGATTAACAAGGCGAAAAATGGATTAACTGTCAATAAGAATATGATTAATTCCCGATGAAGAGAGACAGATTATGCATTTCGCAAATAATTATATTCATATCTTTCAGCTTACTGGTGTATTTTAACAATGTCATATCCACCATTGTGTTCTTATCTTTTCAACACTGCTAGATCATGCATCAATATCCAAAGCATCATCACTCAATGTAAAGAAGATTCTGC
The DNA here is from genome assembly GCA_036898215.1 of Platycarya strobilacea. Classification (NCBI taxonomy): domain Eukaryota; kingdom Viridiplantae; phylum Streptophyta; class Magnoliopsida; order Fagales; family Juglandaceae; genus Platycarya; species Platycarya strobilacea. The sequence goes on along the minus strand of CM072549.1, from coordinate 31,960,477 downwards.
TCACAAAAAGGTTGCAAGCAAATCCCATTGAAGGATTCAACTCTATCATAAAAAGTTAAAATGACACCAATGGACTCCTTCATTAACCTAAGCTCTGCTTGGGTTTCATGCATAGCAAATTGGGATCATGAATGAACCAAAATCTGACTTAGAAGAGTCCCATTTCCACTTTGTGTCACCCAAATGGTTTTTGCCAGTATGCTTGGCTGCCATCATTTGAAGGCTATACAAGGCTTTGATAACAACTAATGCAAAATGAGAGTAATGGATAGGGTGGTAACCAAAATATAAAGCTATGAACATCCTAGAATCTGCTACGGGCTCTGCAATCCACCAAATATATTTATTGAATTGATTTTTGAAGGTTAGTATATCCCTTTTAATTACTTTTTGATAGCATCCCTTTAATTATAGTAGCAATCCTAGATGATAATCAATGGTCTTGAGACTTGCAATGGTTCTTACTTGATCCTGCAAAACTAAGAAGGGATTTATCTCGGTTCCCATGAGATTGATGTCAGTTCTCACTGATCATACTGAACATGAGTCATTGTTCTTGAGTAACTTGTCCAAGATCAGTTTATCAGAGATATATTTAGGGCTAGTTTGAAGAGTGAAATGAGATAAGAATTTTGTGAATAGTAGTAAAATAGTTTGTGAATAGTAGTGAGATAGTTTGAGTTGAGTATTCTTTTGGGTTTTGGGAAAGGAGAGAAAATTTTGAATAAAAATATTATAAAGTTAAAATATTGTAAGAATATAGTTTTATAATATTATTTTTATTTGAAGATTTGAAAAAAGTTGAAATTATTTTTTATTTGAAAGTTTGAAAAAGTTGTAATAATTAGTTTAAAAATTTTGTATTTAAATTATATTTGGGAAAGAGATGAGTTGAGATCAAATGAAAATTTTGTCTCATCTCAGCCCCCAAACATGCCCTTAAGCTTTGACAATTGAAGCCATCATTAAACAGTAAAGAAGAAGCTTTAAGATCATGTGAAGTGGCATATGTTACTACTATAGATTATCCTGACAAAGCATGGGACTCGTACGACTAATCCCTCATGGGGCATGGATATAAAGAGTACATGGACTTACACATAAGTTAAATCAAATTGTACTCTTTAAGGAATTATTGCCATACCATTGAACAAGATTTTGATCAAGCGTTGGAATCACTTTAAATAATTAAAGACTTTATATCAGTTTCCCAATCATCATACACAAAGAACTCAAAATGATAATACCTTGATGCCTATACTCCAAAACAACTTGATACGACTTTTTTTTCACAATTTCACAAGAAGGAAGCCACAAATCAATTTTATCTTCTCAAATCATGGAATGCATATGGAATCTTAATCTTAATAGTAAGAAAAAGGAAAACAACTCAACTCATGATTTCTTTAAGGGGATCAATAAGAAATTCCTACCCTTTCTAGAAGATACTGTTCTTCAATAGGTAATCGTGTATTTGTGTTGCATCTCCCGCTTACTATTTCCATAAGAAGAACACCAAAACTGTAGATATCTGCTTTCCGCGTTAATTGCCCCTTTATTGCATATTCTGGTGCCAAATAACCTCTAAAATAACATATACAAATGTTAATAGTTGATTGATATGTTTTACAAACTCAATTTTTTTTCTAAAAAAAAAAAAAAGAAGACATTAAATAAGAGATAAATAGATGGAGAGGGAATGGATGATGAACAAATATAGACTTTGTTTGAAAATTGTGATGAACGAAGATCAAAGAAGCTTGACTTGTAGGGATGAAGCACACAAAATTTGAAACATATCACTACAGATGAGCTGCACCAGAGAAAGATCCTATATTACGTTTGTTCCATTGGGAAGGTAGTTTCAGGGCTATTAAAACATAACTCAGAATAAATCAAACCTGAGTTACATGGTTATATCAACATAATCAGAGCAAGACTTTATGACAGGTTTATGTTTACTTCACAAATATGCCTGGGGCATAACGTCATTTACTCCAAAAAATTCAACTAGTGGAACCCCCTACATAATCATCAACCAAATCAACAGCATTGACAGCTAAAATGCCTATCATCACATCAATTACTTTAAAAATCTAATCAGTGAAACACCCTACATGATTATCAACCAAATTAACAGCATCAACAGCTAAAATGCCTATCATTTCGAAAGCTAATGCGTGGACCCAAAAGTGGATAAGTGAGTCTGAACAAGTTTTCACTTTCATTTCACCAACTATCATTAAGGCCAGAGAATAATACTAGAACTTACATTGTTCCTGCCACACGTGTGCTAACATGAGTCATGTTGGGTGGGATAAGCTTTGCAAGCCCAAAATCTGAAATCTTGGGTGTTAGGTCTTTGTCAAGGAGAATATTACTTGCTTTGATATCTCTGTGAACAATATGGGGTCGTACTTCCTCATGAAGGAAGGCAAGCCCACGTGCAATACCAATACAAATCTTAGTCCTTGTTCGCCAATTAAAGTAGATACCGCTTTGACTTCCACCTGAAACCAAAAAGGTTCTAGGGCATTCAGGAGCTGTTTAATTAACCAACTATGAAAGTCAAAATAAGACTCATGTCCACAAAATTGAATATTTCAAACTGATATTTTAAATCAGTGCATATATATTGAGGCAGGAATTGGAAAATATATATTCCTGAAACTCTCACAGTAAAGATGTTAAGTTATAAATCAATATCACTGAGACAAAATCAAAGGTATAATAGCATAATACAAGCAAGGCCCTCCACAACAAGAAAATTAGGAATTTACCAAAAAGTGTTTGTGTAAGGCTATTATTCTCAAGATAGTTGTAGACCAAAATTCTGTGATTTTCTTCCACACAACAGCCGTAGAGCTTAACCAAATTTTCATGCTCTATTTCTGAGATCACATTAATTTCTGTCAAGAACTCCTTCACTCCCTGTCTTGACTCGGCTGAAAGAACTTTTATAGCAGCAATCTTCCCATCTTTAAGCCGTGCCTGGCAAAACAGAATTTAGTGTTTAAAAAAGTGTTATTCATGAGAAAGTGAAAGTAATATAAAAGGTTAATAGAGACTCACACTTAAACCACCTAAATAATCAATTTTTTTAAATATGACACCCAAACTACCAATTTTGATAATTGTTAGCCCAATTTGAAACTTTAGTAGCAATTGTGACCCTCATTAAGATCTCACCATTAAGATGAATGAAAAGAAGTGAAGTGGCACAACCTTTATAGTCAATCTTGATGGAGGGTGCAAATTGCAAATGAAGTTTCAAAACTGCGGTGCTAATTGACAAAATAGATCATTTTGAGTTATATGTAAAAGGAATGATGATTCATGAGGTTCATTGGAGTTTCTCCAAAACTTAATGATCAAATAAAGTATATGTTAAATAGAACATCTTTAGTTACCTTATACACAGAACCAAAACCACCCTCCCCAATTTTATTGGTTTGACTAAAATCTGCAGTAGCAGCTCTCAACTCTTTGTAAGTGTAAAGTTTCACATTGTGAATGCCTGACACATCTGTCCAGAAAAAGCAATCAGCAATCAGAAGTCTTTTTTTTTTTTTGCATGCTTATTCTTAGAAAGTGATAATTTAGTCATGAAAACAAAACAGTCAGTCCTTAAACATCTGATTTGTTATTGTCATTAATTACAGAGTTTACCATCATCAACATCAAAGCTTCCTCGTGTCTTCGGTCCCCCTTTCCTACTGAATGAGAAATGAAAACAAGTCATAACTCAGTGATACCAGCCTTTCTATGTAAAACTGTTTAACAGTGGCTTCGAAAGAAAACTCTTCTAAGACCTGCCAAACTCAAACATTGAACATGCAAATTAGTCCTAGTGCATGATCAAGAAATGAAAATAATGGAAAATTTTTGGTAACTTTGCTATTGGCGAAACACTAATGTAAACAAAAACAATGAAGACACATGTGAAACAATGTTGTTATTAACTATACCATTCATATTTCTGAAACATCTATAAGGGGACATATGGGAGTTTTATCCATGTCCTACAAGTCTCTCTAAATTCCTTTATCATTTTGGACTGGGTAATTCCAGCTAGGGTGGTTTTCTCAAAACTCCCTCTCGTATTAAAGGGGACGTTCACTACTATAAACCATGTTTTTTAATCACAATCATTATGCCCACCTTTCATGATTCGACATATGTCTCATGCTACCACGCTGAAGCATATCTACCGCATGCGGACAATCAGAATTGAGCAGATCTTAATATAATCAATAAATGGTAAATGATGTACGAGAGGAGGACAAAATTAACACCCAACATAGGTAGATAGGTGCACCAAAATGTGTGGGAGATGTACAATCACTACGTAATCAAATTCCACAAATCTCGGCATCAGAGGTAAAATTATTAGAGACCAAACAAAAATCTATCTGGCAGTGGAGATCATCAGAAGTCGAATAAGAATCTATCCATTAGTTAAGTAAGAAAACTGAAGTTCAGCCAGACAAAAGCCTGAAGGAAAAAGTGACAGCTTCACCCAAAAAGGAATCTACAAAACCTATAGCATCCATCAAAAAAGCGAGAACAATTTACCCCTTCACACCATTCTCAACGAAAAACAGAACACGAAATTGAAAGTAAAAGGCATAAAAGATAATAAAAGAAAGAGATTTGAAACAAACCTCAGCAGCTCAGAGAAAGAAGAGAAGAACCAGTTGATAGAGGAGAGAGAGAGGGGATGCGCTAAAAGGGAGTTTTGTTTTGTGGGGGATTGGAACGAGGGATCGGAAGATAATAATAAATATGATATGAGTAGGTAGTAGTCTTTCCCCAAGGTCCATGAAGGCATGCGTACGCCCTTTGAATTTTCTTTCTCCCCCTCTGGAGTGACCCTTTCCATTCCGTATGAAAGAAATTAAAAGAGGACTGACTTTATCAAACCAGTGCTTATGAGTTACGAATGTGATTGTAAAGCTCTAAAAGATAAGCTACAGTGAGAGTCTAGAGAGAGAAAGAGAGCCTATACAGCAGTTATTGAGACGAAGACACTCGTTAAATCTCGAATCAATTGCTTTTTATTCATTATTTTCACATATTATAACTTTATTTTGAAATATCTTAATTTATTTTTATTTTATTATTATATTTTTTAATTTTTTATATAAAATATAAATTTTAATATAAATTTTTTAATTTTTAATTTAATTTTTTAATTTTTAAATTAATAATAATATTACAAAATAAATTAAACTCATATTAACTTATGTCCTTATTTAAATAGATCTTTATATCAAATTTATTTTTTAATTTTATTATTCTTTAACTAATTTAATTTTTTTATTCGTCATTCATATACTATAATGCACATTTAATTAGAAAAAATATATATAATATAAAAAAGATTAATAAAATTTTTCTTTCTTTATTTACTGCCTGCGTGACACTATTGTTCGGGCGTGTCAATTTTTTCTATGTTATAAGTAATTTTTAAAATGATAAATTTTAAGCTACAAAGAAATTATAAGAGTAAATTAATAAATTAATAAAATTTTATATAACATGTTACATCTATTTTATAAAAAAATTAATTTTTTAATTTAACATATCATATTAAACTACGTAAATATGTGAATTATTTCTATAAAATTTAAAGTATTTTTATTTTTATAATTTTTGTATTTCGTTTATAAAGCGGTTCTATCAAAATAAACTTTTGAATTGATATGATAATTTAACGAATTTTCTATCCATCATCTCTAAATTACGCATTTATTAAAGGAAAAAAAAAACAAGATGAAGAAGTAAAAGTAGGTGAAAATGTATAGAAATGATCAGTAAAATTTTTCTAATTTAATATATCAAATTTATTTTATATATAAAAAGATATTATATAATTTAACGTGAAAAAGAAATACATTAGTCTGCACTTTTGTGTAAAATTCTTTATATTGACCAATCATATTTACATGCCTCTTAGGTGAGCTGTAATGCTAAATCATTGACTTAGAAATTTCTTGTTCCAAAGAGAAAAACAAGTCCTTGTTCAGATTGAGGTCCACTAAAGTATGCCCAAAATCCAACCTCGCCTGGCATTTTACGTCAAGCTCACACTTGCGAAGAAAGTAGCATATAAAAATAGAAATAATTTATACATATTCTAAATAGTTATTCTTGTAACCATTTTATAAATAAACAAACTCAACTTCAAAAAGTATTAAAAAAATAAGTAGAATATACTCTTTTTTTTATATATAAAAGTTGATCTGCATATAATTTATCTTGTTTATATTCAGAACGTATCTTATTTTATCTCATTTTAAATTTATTGTTATATTTTTTTAAAATTTTATATAAAATATAATAAATAATTCAATTTTTTAAATATTTATTCAATTTTTTAAAATTTTAAAATAATAATATTAAAAAATAATATTTTATTTAATTTTTAAAACACTCCTCATTTCATCTCTGAATCTAATAAGATTTTAGAATTATATATAAACATTACTATTTACTCAAAAATATAGGAGAAATAATATTTATAATTACAAATCTCACATATTCATTTTTAAAAAAGTGAATAAATATAATATTTACATGAAAATTTATTGTATTTTACAAAAATAGACATTATTTTTTTTTTTCAGAAAGGGCGCGAGAAATTTGAACAATCTAAAAGCGTATATAAATTTGGTCTAAGAAAATGAAAATAGATGTGAAACAAGGCAGGCATGCGATCACGGATGACTGTAAAGGGTTAGCGTTCTTCAACGCCCCTTGTCCACTGTCGTCGTGAGATCACCACGCTTAAACCGTCTTTTAGTTGTTTTTTCTTTCATAAATGATGTAATGCCTTGGAGGCTCAGATTGAATATTAAATTAAAGGTTGAAAATCAGAATCTTACATTATTTTGGAGAGATAGGATCTCATGATTTCAAGAGATCGATTTTGACATTGACCACTACTTCTATTACAATATACAAAATTTTGTTCAAACTCAGTTTGTGATATGAGTTGCTTTTTAGATTTCATACCCACTCTTCAAATTTTCGTCCACTCTTTTTTTCATGGAATGATAATTTGTCTTGACTGTAAAAAAGTATTTAAATATTTAACAAAATTGATATTTCTGACCTTAATCCCTGGGATTCAAGGAGTTATCGACCGTAAAGAAACAGACGCTCAAGCCACATTGAAATTGGATTTCGGGTATAGTTTTTGAGAACAGTAATGATACACGTGGTGTTGGGCGAATAGTCTATATAATTATGTTATGCAAAATACTATTTATATTATAATTTTATTTTCATAGTCATTCGTGCTAACGTGCTACTTATTGAAATGGTAAGTATTTTGAATTTTTGATATTCAAAACTCGAGTTACAAAAGAAAATTTTGATAGAATTAGGTGAATATTCAATACATATAATATTGTCTAATGTTGTACATACACGTAACATTATATACCATACAATACCACCATTCTATTTTCATTTTACTATATAAGATATGGTATTAGTGTGTTAAAGAATCAATCACATTAATAGCATAAACAAGATCATCATCACTGGGATATTTCATGGCATTATAATATTAAACTTAATAATTTTACCATCAAATTTCATGGTAAGTTTATTGCTATAAACATCTATTTTAGTATTAGATGTCTTTAAAAAAGGTCTTCATAACAAAATATGAGTATTTTGATCACCATTCTCTATATCAAGCACATAAAAATCAATAGGAAAAATCAAATCATTAACTTGCACAAGAACATCCTTAACTATACCTTTAGTATAGGCATTAGATCTATCAGCCAATTGAATCACAACATCAATTTTATTCAAAGATCAAGTTTTAAAAAAACATATATGGAATATGGCATGACATTGATGGAAACTCCTAAATCTTCTTGGCCTTCTCAAATCTAGTTTAACTTATCATACAAGGGATAGTAAAACTACTTGGATCTTTGCACTTCGCAGGAAGTTTTCTTTGAATTACTATAGAAACATTCTTCCATACTTTCACATTTTCACATCCTTTTAAGTTTCTATTTCCTCTTAATCGTACATAATTCTTTCAGAAATTTAGCATAACGAGGTATTTGTTTAATATAATCTAAAAGGGGAATATTTACCTCACATCTACGAAAAGTCTCATATAAATATTTATTTTACTCATATTTTCTAACTTATGCTTAAGCATGGGGAAACTGAGGTACTTGTTTATAATCAAAAAGAGGTGAAAACTTACGCTTAGGTTTGTCATCGTCATTGGGAATGTTTCCATCTACAACGACATTTTTCTCATTTTCTTGCTCTGATGATACAGGGGCTGCACTTATTGGAATCTCAACCTTTTTATCACTTTTCAAAATGATTGCACTTGCATTTTCTCTTGGATTTACTATTGTTTGAGAGGGTAAATTTTTCGAACTTTGTGCCTTAAGCCGACTAATTTTGGTTCCCATCTAGCCCATTGATTTTCTAAACTTTGAATACTAGTCATCGCCTTTTGTTGAAATTGTTTTGTCTCCTGTTGAAATTGCAAAGTGTTAGTGGCAAGAGACTTAACAATATCTTCTAAAAACATACCAGAATTAGAATTTTGGTCACGTTGTTGTCTAGGGAGTATGACTGCTTATATTACTGGAAACTTGGATGGTTTTGAGTCATGGGCTGATTTATTTGTGGATTCTCATAACTAAAATTGAAGTGATCCCAATATTTACAAAGAGAGAACCATACAAAATAGAGAAGGAAGAAAACATACCCAAACTGAATAGAATCCAAAAAAAAAAGTAGATGTGTAAATAGTTCAGTTCGAAAAAAAGTGGACCGGTTCCATTCGGTCCAAAACTTTTTCCACCCTGGACCGGACCGTACTCCTATTCGGTCCATAGTGGTTCGGTTAAATTCGGTTCAGAAGCAGTCCGATCCGGTCTAAGGGAACCTCATATGATATAATGATTAAATTTAATCCAAAATCTTGCAATGATAAAAAAAAATTAGTCAAAATTTAATTATTTTCAACCAAATTTATGTATTTATCATATATTTAAGCCAAATGATATTAAAAAAACTTACTTTTAAAACAATTAGCAAAAGAAAAAAAATAATATAAATAAAAAAGTAAAAAAATTATAAATTATAATTTTTATACTGCAACTAGTCAACTACTTCAAATTATAATATGTTAATATTATAAGAGTATATGTTATATATTAATATATTATACTACCACCCTTAATCTATATTAATATTAATATTATAATTTATATACTATTATTTATATATATACACATACACACATATATATATACTAGGTGATAGCAACGTGCAATTGCACGTTTGCCTAATTTAATTATTCAATTTTTTAAAATTAATATTTTTTTATTAAGAAATAAATTTTGATTAATAACATAATACTTTTGAGTAAATAAATATAATTTCTGACATAAATTTTACAGTTACTCATAATTAAGTAGATGATAAGTAATTATACGTTTTCATATATTATAAAATAACAATATTAGTAAAAACAATAAGATAGTCTCATAAATAAATATAGTCAATAATTTTATTAAATTTATTTTAGATAATTTTGATGTAATCTTTTAAAAAAGATAAATTCAGTATTTGATATTTTCATGATTCAAGGACATACCTCCTTTGCAAGAAATAATAATAAATTAAAATATTTTATATTCTATTATATTCAACACTATAATAAAATACCATTACCAATGTTTAAATAAGAAACACTGTTTCTTACCAGTATTAAAGAGGTTGGAAATGGTTGCATTAGGTTAATTTTCTCTTCAAGATTATATATTTTAAAATAATTTTATGATAATGGTCCAGCACTATAATTTATTTAAATTAAATATAAAACATATACATTATATTAATTATATTTATTGGCTATTTTGATATGTGGATAAATTAATTATTCTATATACTTTATATAGTGTATTTTGTTCTTAATTATTTTACTAAGATTTATTTGTTATTTTTAATACTTGTTATTCTAATTTTTAGTTAAAAAATTAAATATAAAACGTAAATAATATATTAATTATATTTATTGTGTTTATAATTAATTGGAAGGTGCATTGTGCCAAGCTCATTGTCCAGCCCTTTATCAAAACGACACCGTTTTAGGTTGCTATAAAATCGGCAAGCTAGGTCTTCATCGCATTAGCAAGTGCCGCTTCCTCTCCCCTTCTTCTCTTCCTCCCTGTTGAAACCCTAACATCTCCTGTTCTTCAACCCCAAATTGCACATCAACCTCTCGTCTTCAACCTCATTCCATCCACTCCAAGACTTCCTCATGCTACTTCTTATTCCGTCTCTCACTCATCTTATGCAAGTCGATTCCTCTTCATCCACGTTCATATGGTACCACGGTCTGGCGAGTCTTGGAAAGTCGTAGCCGTTGACTGGTTACCTAACGGGGAGCCACCCTTTTTCTCCCTCTCTCTTTCTCTTGGCCTCTTCGATAGTTTTGTGATTTTGTTAGGGTGCTTTCACTGTGTAGTAGCCTCCAGGTCTCAAAATCATTGGATTTGTTGAGCTCCATCGCACCGGAAGTGTTGATCATTGGTGAGCTTTCTCTCCCCACTCTCTATTGTCCACCCGCACACTCTTACCTCATTCTCTCAGTTTTTTTTTCATGGTTTACCCTCCCTTGTTTAATCTACATTTGGCATATTTTTGACTGAAGGGAAGTATTTTGTAGATGTTGATGTAGATCTATTCTGTGAGTCTTACACTTCAAATGTTTGGTGGCTTGATCTTTTTTTTTCATTGTTTCTTTTAAGTATTGCAAGTCGCTTGCTATCACTTACCATAATTTATGGAAACTGTTTTAACAAAAGAAAGCTTTCATGCATTCTTTTTGAATAGCTGTTTTGGATTAGTGGGAAAGAACCTTATTGTTTAACTTGTTTTAAGAATGCATCGAATCATTGGACGGTAGGCAAACATTTACCTTATAAATAGTTTTAATTAAACAATTTTGGACTGTTTCTTAATAATAGAACTTATATATCTATATAAATCAAGATAAGTTGTTTCTGCCCACACACATGGTTGCTTGTAATTGGATTGATTGTCTTTGCATTGTGGGTTTTGAGTTGAGCATATTAATTGATATATTTAGGCTGTGAGTTTAAAAACTGCAATCAATGTTAAAATGGGAATCTCATAATTGGAGATGTGTTATCCACATATCTTGGTTGTTTTTTTGTATATTTATAATTGTTATAAATAATAATATGGAAACCAAATAATCAATTAGTGAAATATTTTAACTCTATGTTTGTTAGTGATGTAATAACATGAGAGATAAAACTTGAGAAAAGTAGAGCATTAGAAATAAGACAGACAAGAATTACATATTTGATGTTTATAAAATATTCTATATTTAAAAGAATGAAATCAATAAGAAAAACTCAAAAGAATCATTGCAATACCGAAGTTTTCAACCAAATGAACTAACCAGAATCTAACCAGATCACATCAAAAGAAAAAAAACTTACTTTATAGTAAATTAAACGTCCTAACCATTTATATTGTATCAATTAGTGTGTTCATGTTTTATTTTCATCAATTTTGCTTTCGAGATGCAAGGAAGAAAAAAAAACTTAATGAATACTTGCACTCAAATTAATGCTTCAAAGAAAAAAAAAACAGAATATAAAATATAAAGAAAACTACATGTCCTAAATCCTAACCATTTATGAAATTAAATAAACCAAACTATTTACAAAGATAAAACAATATATAACCAGAAAAGAATATATCACTAACAAACATAAAACAAATATGCTTACAAATATTAAAAACTGGAATGCACCTCTGAATGAAATCATCAAATAATAACACACGATGATACTCTCTTTAAAATGCATTGTCCTGCAGAACAGAACAAAACAAATAAGTTAAATGGGAAGCAATATTTTATATATAACATTTTTCTTATTAAAAACATTTTTTTTTTAATAAATAGAATAAGAAAAAGGAGGAACTATTTTGAGGATCTTTAAAATTTGTTAGATTGATGGGAATGAGAATGACTAATGAGGATAAATATAAAATTTTGCAAGTCCTTCTTAACTTTTTAATAGAACAGACTAATGAGGATAAATATTTAGATGTATTCAATAAGTTTATTTTCACTTGGGAAAATATTATTCTTGAAATCTTCTGTTTGATTAACTAAATTAAACTATTTACAAAGATAAAATAATATATAACCAGAAATGAATATATCAACAAAAAGCATAAGACATAAAACAAATATACTTACAAAATTAAAAATTGGAATGTAGGTCTGAAATGCAACATTCTTTTAAGTGCACCATCCTGCAAAACCAAACAAACCAATTCAGATAAATGAGTAGCAAGATCTTATATAAGACATTTTTCTTATTAAAGAATATTTTTCTAATGATCAGACTAAGAAAAAAGAGGAGGAAAAAAGAGGAACTATTTGGAGGGTCTTTAAATGTTGTTAGATTGATGGGAATGAGAATCACTAATAAGGATAAATATAGAATCTTGCACGTCATTCTTAAGATAAATATAGAGCATATTTATGGCCGATAAATACGAATATCATAATGGGTATTTATTGGTTCATGAATATCATAATATGTATTTATTGGCTCTTAGGATTCTGTTTTTGCATTGGCTAATTATCATAATAGGTAATTTTTTTAATTGGTTCTTAGGGATAAATACATTTGTTGCTTTATTTTTTTGGCATGTAATTCACAGTATGTTTATTGTCTTAGGAGGGATTGCATGGATTGAAGTGATTGACAGCTATAAGGACGTGCGCGGCCTGTATATTTAGTGTCTTAGTTTTTAACGTTTCATATGCTACAAATTGGGGCCTCTCTTATGTCATTATTGATACATTGAATAAAGGGAATGCATGCATGGCAGATCAATCGACATAATGAATATACATTGAATTGTTCTTTTAACTTAGCATTACTTTAATAAACGGAAAATAAATGCTATAAATTATAAAAACGTAAATTGCATTTTCACTTTCCATCCTGCTGTAATAGAATGACCTATCATTCCCAATAAATGTGATGCCTGCACGGCTTCTTGATCATAATTTAACTGTGCTAACAGTTTCCATTAAAACAAAAAATTCTGTTTGATATTTTCTGTTAAAACAAGAATTTCTGTTAGATAGGCTCTTTATATATATAGATAGATATAAAGAAAAAAAAAGTCATTCGATACGATCCGGTCCGGTCTAAGGAGAAATGTCTCACACACACACATATAAAGAAAAAAAAAAGTCATTCGGTATGATCCGGTCCAGTCTAAGGAAAAATGTCACACACGCACACATGGTAGACTATTAGCTACGACTTCTACGGAGTAAAGAAGTTCCACTTTTAGCTACGACTTCTACGGAGCAGAGAAGTTCCAAGCATGAGCAGATAATAAAATAAACAAATAAGTTTGTACCTGATGGGGGAGTAAAGCACTGAGGAATGGAAGAGAGACGACAGGAACTCTAATTGTGGTCACTGGTGGGGAGTGAAGCACTAAAGAACGAAAAAGAAATGACGACGGTTGAGAGAGAGAGAGAGAGAGAGAGAGAGAGGGATGGGTATGGGTTTTCTAAGAGACAGATGCAAGAATAGAGAAGCAGCTAGGGTTTTGTCTTTTCAAATTTATACAAACTTGGTACTCGTTGTTTTAATACGGAGCTTGAGTTTCATACCCAGGTCGAGACTGGATATATGCGATTTTCAAAATGCGTGCTTCAACCCAAATTTGACCTGAGCTAAAAAAAGAACCGGAATCTGATTTTTCAGGTTTCGGGCAAGGCTAAAAAAATCTAGCCAGATGAACAATCTCAAATTATCGATGATATAGGAATTTTAGCACTCATATTGGCCCCCTATATTATTTGCAAAATTTTAGTAAAAAAATCATTCCCTATCTATTTTAACTACTCACTTTTTTAAAACTTTCGACATCTCACTCTTTATTCTTTTTTATACCATAGAGAAAAAATTATTATTTCTTTTCAGTTTTTATTAAACAAAACTGATATCATGTTTTCAATCATTCATTCCTAAAGATTAATTTTCGAAAAATTTAAATGACTTATTTTTCTCACAAATGATAATATTTTTAAAATATTTTAAGAAGTTACCGTATCAAAGTAAAATTTGTTCCTCAAGAGTCAAAATACAAATCCAGATGAAAGGAGATCTTGAAAGTCTATTTCTTTATATTTTGGTTAAGACTCGGTTTGTTTTACAAATTAGGTTTAACTCATCTCATCTCATTTCGTACTTTCAACTCATTTTAACCACTAATTTCAAATTTCAATTCATTTCAACCACTTATTTTATTACTATTCATAACTCATCTCATCTCATCTCTGAATCTAAAGGAGGTCTTTATTGGGACCGTATACCATGCTCTCGGAGCATGTCATTTCAACATGACAAGTTTTTATGAGTAAAATGTTTAGTAAAATTTTTCTTAGGTACTAATACGAGATAAGATGAATTAAAATAATATTTAAAAATTAAATAAAATATTATAAAAAATATGTTTTTTAATATAATTATTATTTTAAAATTTTAAAAAAATATACTTATTATATGTTTTGTAAAAAATTAAAAAATTTATAATGATAAAATAACATGACATGACAAAATATAAAATATTTTTACCATTCAAACACAGCATCTTAAGATTTTATTTAAATAAGTTAGTCTCATCTTATCTCATTTCAATATGTAAATACGAGATAAGCACAAATACTTTTCAATTTCTCTTTCATTTTTTTTAATCTAATGATTACAACTTTCTAAACTTTCATATAAAACACACAAAATAATTTCTTTAACAAATTTTAAATGAATATAATATTAAAAAATTATTCTTACAATATTTTAACTTTGTAATATTTGTAATAATTTTTTTTCTTATTTCCCAAAACTCAATAAAAATATTAACTCAAATTATTTCATTATTAATCATAAATTATCTTATTATTATTCATAAATTTTTTATGTCAACTCATCTTACTATTAGATTAAATGACATACTTATTTTGACAAAAATGGCTCTACATTCGGCTTACTATTATTGGGAAACATTCTGACGTTTGAGCCATAAATCTGTATATATGAGGAGGTATTTTTCATTCATAAATTATTTATATATATATATATTTTATTTGACTAATAAAACAAACTCTTTTTGTAATTATCTAGGTACATTAATATAATTGACAAGAATGTCAATTAGGATGGTTTGAATTTAGAGATGTGATAAAATAAATTATAAATAATAATAAAATAAATAATTGATATGAATTAGAATTTGAAATGAGTGGTTGAGATAAGTTGAAAGTATAAAATAAATTATAAATAATAAAATCTAATTTTAAAAATAAATCTGACTAAGGATCCAATTTTTATTTTTTTTAAAAAAATTGATTGACAACTTGGGAAAAGATAGTTTTAAAAAATATTATTATTACGAAGGTACTTATTTTGAAATTATTACTGTTTGGAGAGATAAATAATTTAAACAAATTTCCTTACATGTGAAAAGTAAGAAACACGGGCACAACAAATAATTAAATAGTTACGATAATGCGAAAAGAAATAAGTTAAAGAAATTCTCCCCTCTTTTTCTAAAGAATAATTTTTTATAGTCTATATTTATAAATTATATTACAAGCTTTAATGAAATGCTCTTATTTCATAGATAAATAAAATGAATTCTCTGAATTTTTATAGGTTTTTTTTGTAAATAAATATGTTTTAATTAATTTTATTTTAAAGTTGAAATTTTTCTATTTATTTATTATTTGGATTGCAAAAATATTTATAAAAATGAACTATATATAACACTGTTCTTTCCTAAAAAGCAAAAAACTAAGTAATTAAAAGTGTACAAAGAGAGTGGAATAAATAATAAAAAAATAATATAGTAAGATTACTTTGATAAAAGAGGGAAATAATAGAAAGTGAGATGTTTGAAATTTTGAAAAGATGAATAGCAAAATAAAAAAAATAAAAATTTTGAGCAGGTTTTGACAAAATATTATCCTGCCCAATGTGAATGCTTTTAGGGCTTGGAGCTCTCTTTGGCTATTTAGAATATGTTTGAAAAATGAAATGATATGAGAATTTTATATATATTAGTAACATAATTTTAGTTAAGATATATATATATATACAGATATATATATTTGGATAAAAAAGCATATTGCATTTATTAAAATTGGGTATTACAACTAAATTTAGAATACACATTACAAACAAATTATAACTTTGAAAGTTTTCCAGTACACATAAATGACTAACATGGCGTACCCTTAACCTCTCTAGACTATTGTCTGAGAGACCATACCACTTTATCCAAGACAAAGTCTATACAATCTCTACCCATTCAAAGAACGAAGTAGAATATATCCTACAAACTAAAAATTCTAGGGAAACACTCTTCAGATCTAATGTTCAAAATACTTATTTTTATTATACTAAAAACATAAACTAAACAAAAGTTAAATAGAAAAACTAAATACTGGTAGAGTGCTTGTTGACATGTGAGATCCACGCGCCACCCATGAAGAATAGATGACAATCATTTATGAAGGAGACAGAGGCCCAAACCAAGATAAGCTGCGCGTGATGACAAAAAACATCCTTAGTAGTGGCGTTTGAAACACATTCGCTCCGCTCGAATCACGCGTGTATGCCATTCGCCATTATCTTCGGCGAACTTCCTCTTCCTTTCAACAGATTGGCACCTTGGGAGGTCCGCGGTAGGGCCTGTGGCTGCTGTCAAACTCCAAAAGCAAACAAATTGAACATTACCATCAAAATCACTATAGCCACTAAGAAAGAAAACCGTTATAAAACCAGAGAGATGATGGAAAAGAAGGTAAATGATGAGGGAGATGGAGGAGAAAGAGAGGGAGGGAGGGAGAAGCCACTCTCCTAGTTCGAATTCTTTAAGATTTGGGATTTTCTTTAGAGAGAAGATGGATTTCCTCTCTAAATGACATGTATCTTTCTTTTATGTTTTTTGTGGGTTAAGATATTTTATTGGTTTTGGGAAAGGAAATATAAAACTTTAGATAAAAATATTATAAAGTTAAAATATTGTTTTGAAATTTGAATAAATAGCTAAACCACTCTTTCCTTTTTCTTCTTTTTAATATTTCTGGCATCCCCACTTCATTTATAAAACATCATAAAAGTTATAATATCATGAGAATATTTTATTTTAATGGAGAAAAAAATGCTCAATGAAAATTATTTAATAAAGAATAATACAATATATAGTCTCTATTTGAAAATTTGGAGACTATTCATATAAGTCTAAATAATTTTATCTTTAAAAACTTCTTAAAATTACAATAGTATCTCTCTCAAATCACAATAATTTTCACTTAAACTTTGTTTGGATTCAGAAGTGAGTTGAATTCATCTCAACTCACTTCTATTTCATTATTACATTTTTATAATTTTTTATATAAAACACAAATTTCTATATACATTTTTCAAATTTCAATACACATTTTTTAAATCTCAATACACATTTTTAAAATCTTAATACACATTTTTCAAATTTTAAAATAATAATAATATTAAAAAGTAAAGTAAACTAATTTCAACTCATTTCATCTCCAAATTCAAATCGAGTTTTAGTAGAATATATCAATTGATCTGTAGTCTTCATTGGGGAAATGCTTATACAAGCCTGGACAATTTCATCTTTAAAAACTTTTCAAAATTACAATAGTCTCTCAAATTATAATAATTTTCATTTAATGAAATATATCAATCGGTGTTACACGCAGTCTTCATTTAAAGATGGTAAGTAGAATTTCTCTTTTATAAATAAGAAAAATGGTAATAAATTCGCAAAGTATTCGGATGAATGTAGATTTTTTTTTTTAATTGTAGTTTTAGTTTAGTTTTTTTTTTATTTGAACTATAGTAATTCAAAGTGTAAAATAGATAGAATAATATTTTTGTTAATAAAAATCTAGACTGCATTTGAATGTCCAGATGAGATAAACGGTCTGTCATCTGTGGTCAGGGTAGCTTTCTTTATTCAAACGGTAAGCTTTTACCTCTATTTCATCCATACTTCCTCTATATTTCATCTGTACATTTTTTTCAAATACATCTTTAATAAACCTACATGAACAATGTTTGTTATTTCCTAACCGTGCAAAAGCACTGCCTGCTGTGCAGTAACTCATTAATCATCCCATCTACTTTGTGCTTTTCCTTCTATTACATTTAAATTGGATTGCACTTTACCAATTCTACCAAGGAAGCAAGTGGTTCTTCCCGAGACCAACAAATAAATAGAAGAATAATAATAAAATCTTTTAATAAAAATCTTTAGTACAATAATAAAATCTTTCAGAAGAAAATATTTTAAAAAAATAAATTATTTTTTGGAATTTTAAAAATAATTCAATCAACAAATTCCCAATATATTTTGTAATTTAAATTTAATTATAACAAGTTTTTTAATTAGGCATAAATATGACTTCTATTAATAAATTCATAACTATTAATCAATCATTATCAAATGATTTTCAATAATTAGTGGAACCTACCAATTTATCAAATCTTAAAAACTTAAAACCATTTTATTTGATCTCATTATCTAAACATACAATTTTTTTTACAAAAAAAATTATTTATACATAATATTTTCTATAATACCTTTCACAACAATATATTAAATGAGAAATAATTTTGTAAAGGACGTTGCTAGGGGGCCGTAAAGGTACTTGCTAGAATGTCCACATAGTGTATTTTATTTTCTTATATTTTCTATTTATTTTTACTTCATTTTTTAATTACTCTTAAATATTTTTAAAAAAATAAAAAGTTATTAATATTAATAAATAATAATTTTTTAATTATTAAGTAAAAAGAAAGCAAAAAAAAAAAAGGGGCATGAGGCACCAAAATGAGCTCCTAAGCATTTTTTTTTTGTAAAACACTTTATAAAATTAATATTACTTTATAAAACTACATTAAAAAAAAAACAAACTGCATTCATTAATTATGAGTATTAGAACTAAACTTGAAAAATATATTACAAATCAACTAATGACTATCTATAACTCTCTAATATATTAAAAATAATTGATATATTCTAATTCTAATTGCAAATTTTTTAAAACACTATCTGACCGAATGTAAGTTTACAAAACTACGTTCACCTATTGACATTGTTGTAAAATATATTATATAGATATGTTGTGTATTACTGCTATTTCTGAAAACCATCTCAGCTTAAAAAATCTCATTGCTATTCAAAAAATCTAATCTAAATCTCATCTAATTTACAATCTGCCGACAGATATGCCATTTGAGGTCAACTTATCTATCAGAACATTGCCAGCGGATAGGAAAATATCTTTACAAATAAAAAAACATAATGAATATTTTGTAGTATCCAACGATAAGTGTTGACATGGGATATTATAATGTATCGGAATATTTTATTTGAATTGTAATTAGTTAATTGCAAAAGTCATATCACTTATTATAAGTAATAGGCCACCGCGAGGACACAATTTTAGTTGGCGAGTAACTCATTCATTATTTAATTATTATTATTATTTAATTATTTTATGATATAGTATTAAACAATTAAAATAATAATAAGATAATAATATAATAAATAATGAATAAATTCTATCTTAACGAAATGATTATTGAAGTGGAACCCACCTAAATGATTAGGAAAAAATACCCAACTTAAATATAAAAACAAAACTCAAAAGTCAACCTCTCTCACCTGTTAAAATGCATGTTAAAATGACATTCTTGCCCTTCTCCCTCCTTTTAAAACGTATGGACCGTACGTAACCCCCACAACCATATGTTCACACCTCAAAAGTCCGTGGGATTTACGTCTCAAATTTCTTGAAAGAGAGTCTCAAAAGGGTGTTTAGTGTTTACACCAGCATTGGCAACGGCCTTGTTATAATCTACTCCAAGTTTAAAATAATATTGGATGTGAAAAAGTTCATCTATATGAGACTGGCTATTGCTTTAAGTTTTAAGATTTAATCTGTAATAAAAACACAATTCTCGCCAAACTTGGCGAGCTCATTTTCACCGTTCAAATCATTATTTTATGATTTTATTTACCGGTAACAAACTTGCGAAATCTCCCTTTCGTTTCCTCGATATTTTCTTTTCCTTCAGCCGTTGGACATCTTTACAGTTTTTTAAAAGCACCCCAAATTTATGAACTTTGGCTGCAAAAGAAAGACAGAAAATCAAAAGGTTCATACATGATCCAATCAAAACTTCATTGCGTAGAATAAAAATTCTCAGCATACTGCAGGATGGGTTTCGTAGAACAAAAGATATTTGGATTGAGAGATGAATTCGGTAGAACAAATGAAGCCTCTAGATGAAAAGGAATAGTGGTACATCACGAAGAGGTTTTGTCGAAGAAAAGAGATGGAGGGGGGAAGAGTTCAATTTTGTTTTGTTTTTGTTTTGAATTTTTTACTTGATTTTTATATAAGTATATTTAAATAATATTGTAATTTTTTTTATATTTTTTAAAAATATTTTAAGATGTTAAAAAAATTATATAAATAAATATATGTAAAAAAATAAAATAAAAAAAAGGATAAAATTGGGAATAAATAGGGATCTCGAAATAATCCCTAGTATTGCTCTAAATAATTTGTTCTATGTTTGGATGGAGACAACTGAGATATGGGTTCCACGTTAATTAAAACCCGCAAAAACTATTGATACGAGTAGGTGGGACTCGAGGTCCTCATAAAGACGGCCATGGGAATAAAGTGGAAGGACTTTTGGAGTTGGTACAAAGGAGGGTTTATCTCTCTCTTTTTTTTTTTCTTCTGCACGATCTTTCTCTCGTTCACCCTTTTCCTCTCGCAACATTACTATCAAATTATAAAAGGGTAACGTTAGAATGGATCCAATACTCATCTCATCGTCATTCATATAAATAGTAAAACATGTATCATGAGTTATTATGCACTCTATATTTTTTTCATTATAAAATCATAATTTACAAAACAGTTATTCGCGTTTTCGGCGCCATTCATAAAAACATTTTAACTCGTGTTTTCATTTTTTGTCATTTTGGAACCACCGGTCCTCCCACATTAACTTCTTGACGGGCGTAAAAGAGCATAGCCGGATCCGGAGAATCGCCATGAACAGCGTCGTCAACAAGGTAGCAGTGTTGGGAAGTGGAAGTGAGCATTTCGAACCAACTCTCTCGTTTACATTAATGTTATTCTTTGGTAATACTATGGTTTTCTTCTCCTTAATTCAATAAGACCATCAAATGACAAAAAACCGTTGTGGGCAGTTTCAGGAGCAGTTTGTGCATCAATTCTGGCCAGGAATGGCGTGTCTGTGACCATTTTCGAGTCTGCTAGAGGCCCCGGTGGCCGTATGTCACAGAGAAGGTTCTTTCACTTCCTTGTCGTTTAGTTCTATCTTATTTTCTTCTTCAGTTTACTTGCTGAGTATCCATAATAAACAAATAAATGAATAGTTTCCGTTCTTTATTATCAAGATTCAAAATTGGTCTTTGTTAGATTATTAAAAAAAAATGCTCTTTGTTAGGTGTAATACATATAGACACCCCCGCACCCCCAAATATGTTTAGCGGTCTTTGATTTTTGCTTTTCTTCGAAAATTCCAAAATAGAGAAGTTACCGAAGAAGGGAGAGAGCTGGTCTTCGACCACGGTGCTCCGTATTTCAGTGTTAGCAACGCTGAGGTGTGGGATCTGGTTCGTGAGTGGGAATCAAGAGGTCTTGTTGCTGAGTGGGATGAGAATTTTGGAGTTTTTGATTGTATCTCCCACAAATTTTTGGGCATACAGCAGGTTTACTACTATTCCTTTTATGATGCCTCAGACAAATTCCAACGTTCATTTGCACTATGGTTTTAACCCAATAATATAAAATAATGTCATTGCCTCTCCTCCCCCCTAAAATATTTGTGATTAACTGGATGGTTGAATTTTAGCTTGTTTGGAATGGTAACGTTAGTCTGCGTTCCAATTAGATTAGTATAGCTTTATGGGGATTCTGGTCTTGAATGAATGTTTCAGCTTTCTGTTATCAGCACCACACTTTTTCAACCTGCTCTTAAAGATGGGATATCAATGCTGTGAAGTGGCATGTGGTTGGCTATCTAATTAGTTCCTTTTGTTAAATTTTAGTTCTTATTTTAAATCACAGGTTGTTCTACACCACCACATTTAATATTATATACACAGGGTAACATCAGAAAAAGAATATAGAATGAGGATCAAATCTATATTTTTTGGTCACCATAAACTGATATTGGTTGAAGAATATTCTCTTATTGACTTCTTTTCATGAATATCTTATTTCTTAACCCCTCTCTTTTAATGGTATGAATTAATTAAAATGAAAATCTTACTTAACTCCTCCCTTTTAATTCTTTTACACCTCTACTTATCAATTTTTTTATAGGTCAAAATGAGCATAACAAAAAAAAAAAAAAAAAACTTTTACACCTCCCTTTTAATTGTTATTCAAGCTGAGGTGTCCAAACTATTGCACTTTACTACATCTTTTCAGTGGACAATGCTAAGAGGCCACCCAACATGTACCGTTGGGCGTGTCCTAGGGTTATAATCGAGTTGAATTGAGCTGAGTTTTAACTTGCCGAACTCAACTCGACTCAAAATATTTGAGCCGAGCTCGGGATTTTTATTTATTCTTTATTTGAGCTCGACTCGATAAGCTAAACTTCCAATTCGAGTTCGAGTTTGAGTTTGTCCCACAAATACATTCGAGGCGAGTTGAGCTCGAGCTTGCATTTTTTTTTAAACTTTTGGAATAAAATCTAAAAATAAATAAAAAAATAAAAATCTAATAAAAATTAATACTTAATATCTAACTAGTTAAAATTTATTCATTATAATAATATGTTATATGTTTACATATATTATTAATAAATATACATAATATGATAGTATATAGGTATTTCATAAATGGTTCCCACGTATTAATATATAAAATTATTAAATTTTATAAATGAATTATTATACAAATTATAAAATATAACTATGAAATATACTCATTATATAAATATAAATAATTATATTACATATTACATATTTAATTATAAAAGTGCTATACTTATATTATTAGCAACACATATATATAACATATATGTGTATATATTTATTAATATATGAATAAACTTTAATCGAGTCGAGCTAACGAGTTTAGTTGAGTTTTGTTGAGTATGTGTCATTTACTAATCGAGCGGGTATCTGCTTTCACGAATGAGTTTTTTTTTTCACGAGTTGAATTCGATTCGAGTTTAATCGAGTGAGTACCGAGCGGGCTGTCGAGTAGCCATGTTCATTTACAACCCTAGTGTGCCCCTTAGTGCATTTCCATTTTTTCCCTTTTTCTTTCAAACATCTTTTTAATATATTAATCATTTAAAAAAAAAAAATACACACATTCACTAGTAATTACTTTCTTAACTATTAAAGGGGAAAAAAAAATTAGAACACACGAGTGGTCAAACTGAGGGGGCAAAATCATATGGCTACTTGGCATTTTCTTAATCTTACCTTCATGACACCTTGATTTGAGGGAAAATCATATGACACCTTCATGACACCTTGGAATTGCATCTCTTACACGGGGTGTTCTGTTTCCCTCTTCATTCTAACTCTTTCACACTCTCTATTATGCATCTATACATTCATATGAGATTTGAGGGTAAATGTTATTATAAGTAAACAGAGGATTTTTTTGGCTTTTTTCCCCTAAAAAAGGTTAACTTTTCCGTTTGCATGTTATTTATGCATATCAAGTTCAAACATTAGCAGAGATTGAATGTACAAAAAAATGGCAACTGTTTCTCTGATTATCAATTTTATTCAGGAAGGACTAACCAAGAAATATGTGGGTGTGCCAGGCATGAATGCGATATGTAGAGCATTGTGCCAAGAAACTGGTGTGTCTTCCTTTTGCTTCTCTTTGGAATGACTATTGTACAAGATGTTATATGAACCTACAAATTACTTATCAATTTTTTTAAAACTATTTTCAGGAGTAGAAAGTAAATTCGGAGTTGGTGTTGGAAGGTTGGAGTGGCTAAAGGATGAGAATTTATGGTCTTTGATGGGTTTGGATGGAAAAAATCTCGGTCAGTTTCATGGGGTGGTTGCATCAGACAAAAACATTGTTTCTCCCAGGTTTACAAATGTTACAGGACGAGCACCACCTCTTGGTATATATATCTTACTTTCAATTGTTTTATTATGTACATCATCAAGACTCATTCTATAACACACTCAAGAACAAACACCCAAAAGCTCAAACAAAAAGGAAAAAGATCAAAGGTTTCTACCTTGAGGGCCCCAAAACCGAAACTCCAAAGATATCTAAGCTAGTTGGTGGTGAGAGGCTTCTTGGAGTGGTGAGGATTTGAGTGTGTATGTGTCAGTTGGCTTAAGAGAAAGAGAGAAAAATGTGATTGAACCTGAGAGAGAGAATAGAGCAAGAGAGCTTGAGAGTGTTGGGAGCAATAGAGCTTGAGAGGGGAGAGAGGGTGACTGGTGAGAGAGTGAGAGTGAGAGTGAGAGTGAGAGTGAGAGAGAGAGACAGAGAGAGTGAGAGAGAGAAAGAGAGCTGGAGGAGTTCTCTTGCCTGAAGTCTCATTAGCCCCTTGTTTGGCTTTCATACTATGGTACATGTGTAAGTGGATTTTGTGTGACATAAAATGTTAAACAAAAGGGCTGCTGTAGGTGGGTGGGATGCCCGGTCAAGGAGGCTCAAGGCCATGCATGGTGGTTGGTCCTTTATGGTCAACCTTGGCTAATGTGTGAAAAGTGGCACTTGGCCCATGTGCTTGCCATGATGCAAGTTTGGTCTGATTTATCTGATGGATAGCTGATTTGGCATGCCATGTGGCATGTACCTAGTGATGCCAAGTGAGGTGGCAAAGCCTTGTGGTGACATGGCGATCCCTCATAGGTCCAAGTGGATGCCAAGTATCATTTATCTAGGTGACGTGTCCAAGGCACCCAATGGTGTGGGTCGTAATCAAATTTTCTTAGGGTGTTCTAGGGTTGCCATGTGGCACTCTAGAATTTGCCACACAGGTGACATGTGGCTGCCACGTGGCACCATATTTTTTTTTTCTAAGTTTGGGGATCCTTAATGTGACAAATTTACTCTTCCTTTGATATAAAAAGCTTTCAAATGGATGTTATGAATTTTCTAAGTTTCAATTACTAAGTGACTAAATCCTAAGGTTTCCTTTGGGATCTCACATTGACAACAAGACATTTGCTATAAATTTTGAAATTTAGATAGCTCCTTGAAATTACAGTTAATGATGAAATGAAGTTGAAAGTCTTGGTGATTTTGACTTTAGCTTTTCAACTAAATGTTCTGTGATGACCAGAAAGCATGGTAGTATAAGTCTATAAAGTGTCTTTCTTCTCATTTTTTTACCCCCATTGTTGATTCTTGTTGTTAGAGATCATCTAATTAGTGTAACTTGTGAGGGTATAAATGTTAATTGTATATAGTGTATATATAGTGACAAGTCAATGAATAAAGTAAGAAAACTTTTTATCCATGTATCTTTACATGGTATCAGAGCCAGATTCATATTGTCAGTTTGTGGTGAGTGGGGTCCAATGGCAAGTACCAAATCTAGTTCACTGGTCACTGAACTTGTTGGAGTGTTTTTCGGTGGAGCATGGCTGGATCTAAGCTCCTAGTGGTCGTCGTCGTCTTCCCCATGTCCTGTGCTTCTCTTGTCATAGTTAGCGGTATGTAGGTAACGGAGGTGTTTCTGGCGAGTTTTCGGCATTGTATCTGGTACTGGGCACCAGGGGTGAAGTCGCCGTCAGTTTTCGTTGTCACCGAAAGATTTTCACTGTCATCGGCTGCCAGAAAGGGTCTCTGTCGCCGGAAACAGTTGAAGCTCCAGAGTGTTTGGTTGCAGGTGTAGATTATCCAATCCTCAAGTGTGAATAACCTGAATCTGGAGTGAGAATCTATTCCTATCTGGAAGAAGATCTATTTGGTAATGCGGATAATCAAATCCCATTCTTGGTTAGGATAAGGTAAATCATGCTCTTAAGGATAGCAGTTGCCGATACCGATACGAGCTGATATGGTCCGATTTAGACCGATATTGGCCGATGCAAACCTAGTTCCGGCCGATACAGTAGGATTTCAGGCTGATACATACTGGTTCTGAGTCAGCAAATGTCTACTTAGATTGAAACAAACCGATTTAGTCTGATACAGAGTCGAAATTTGGCTATTTAGTTTGATTTTTGGGGTATGTGAGTTGGATTTCTAGTTTTTAGATCGCATTTTCTGGCTATTTCATACATATTTCATATTTTGTGTGAAATTTATATCCCCAAGTAGAATTGTGATATTTGTTTGCATCTATGGCAACTAAATTTGAGTCACAGTCGCTTGCATCAAACTTCAATATGCCTATGACTTCTGCGAAATTGGATGGAAAGAACTATTTATTATGGTCAAAATCTGTTACAATATATTTGAAGAGCAAAGGACTCTCTAGCCATTTGGTTGGTCCAAAACCTGACTCAAATAACCCTACATTTGCTCAATGGTAGCAAGAGGATGCTCAAATCTTGTCTTTGATGTTGACTAGCATTGAGCCTAATATCGGCTCTAGTGTTATCCATTTTGACACTGTCCAAGTATAGTGGAGCCATCTCAAGCATATGTACTCGGGTGTTGGGAACACAACTCATATTTATGAACTATGTAAGCAGTTCTTTGGGTTGGAATAAGGCACTTTGGGCTTGGAAGAATATTATTCTCAAGTGAGAAGCATATGTGAAGAACTCAAGATGTATCAACCTACCACTTCTGATGTTTCAAGTATGCTATAACAACGTAAAGAGTTTAATGTTGCTCGGTTCCTTGTTGGTTTAAAACCTGAATACGAGTTAGTGCGTTCTCAAATTTTGGCGAGTTCATAACTTCCTTCATTTTCTGATGTGTCCTCTCGATTTCAATGGGCCATGTTATCTGGACATGGATCTTAGTTGTCGTTTGATCCGATTAATGAGAGATCCACTTTCTAGGTGTAATCGGTTTGGTTCAGTCCGGTTTTGGATAAAATCTAGAACCGAACCGGTAACACCAGTTTTTTATTTTTTAAAACCGATTATGCACCGGTTATCCTCCAAAACTCGTAATACTGGTTTTACTGGTTCCGGTTTGGTTTTCCAGTTTTAAATTAGTTTATATTAGTTTATTAGGTTATTAATATATATTAGTATCGTTTATAATGATTAAAGAATTATATATTAGTATTTGTTATAATAATTTTAATTTTTTATAATTATATCATTAATAGTAATAACTAATATTATTAGTATTAGTTCAAAAAAAATTGTATTAGTATTACTATATTATTATTTCATATATAATTATTTTGTATAATAATTTATATATAGATTTAAAGTCTATTATTAATAGTAATATAGTATTATACTATTAGTATTAGGCCATAAAATATAAATTGTAACTAATTTATATTATATACTAATGTATAACATATTATTTGTAATTAAAAAAATATTTTATATTATGTATCATATTAAAAAAAATTAATTTAAAATATATATTATATTGAATCGGTTTGGTCCGGTTCTAAAGTTTAGAACCGGAACCGAACCGGTAGGTACTGAACCGGTACCTACCCAAAATTGGACCGATTCCACTGGTTCGGTCCGGTTTACTGGTTCACCGGTTTTTTTCTTACACCCTTACCACTTTGGTTGCCTCTTATGTTGCTCTCGTTAGTGTGGAGGCCGAGGCAGTAAAGGTGCACGTGGGGGACGTGATACTAGAATCGTACATGAGGACGAGATCCTCGTAAGTGCATACATTGTGGTCGCATTAACCATTTGGTGGATTATTGTTGGGATCTATATGGTGAATCATCTGGGTCAGCTAATCAGGCCATTTGCCAAAAGGCTACATAACAATTGACTACCTCCAACCCAGCTTCAGATATGATAAGTGTATCAAACGATGAATATGAGTAGTTTTTGAAGGGCACACGGGCTTTATCTTCCATGCTACTCTTACCCATACAGATATAGCATTTGCATGTCTAGTCTCATCTGCTCAAGATCCATGGATCATTGATTTAGGAGCTAATGAATATTTGACCGGTTTGTCTTCTGCCTTATCCAAGTTAAATACCGTCACATCTCTAAAAAGTCACCCTTGCTAATGGTTCTCTTGCTAAAGTTACAGGCATTGGATCCACAAAGCTTATTGACTCTATATCCTTATTATTTGTTCTATATATTCCTAGTTTTCTTTTTAATTTGTTGTCTATTAGTAAGATTACTCAGAATCTTCAATGTTCAGTGACCCTTTTATCCCTCTTCATGTATTTTTTAGAATTTCAAGACGGGGGGGGACCAAGATTGGTATGGGGCATGAAGCTGGTGACCTCTATTATCTTGATGTCCAACAGTCACCCACTCGAGCTCTTACATTCTCCTTATCATTTGCTTATGAATGATATTGTCGCCTTGGTCATCCCTCTCTTTCTCTTTTGACGTATCAAGTTAGGAACTTGGGAAATGTGTTTCCTTTCTCTTGTGAAGCATGTCAACTTAGTAAATACCATCGTGTGTCTTTTGTATCTCATATTCATAAACGAGCATTGAATTCTTTTGAATTGGTTCACTTTGATATATAAGGACCAATCAACATTGAATCAAATAGGTTTCAGTATTTTGTTATATTTATTGATGACTACTCTCGAGTGACATGGTTGTATTTGATGAAAGCAAGATCTGAACTTCTTTCCATATTCCAAGTGTTCTGGAAAGAAATTAAAACTCAATTTAACAAAAAGGTTCAAGTTTTGCGTTCTGATAATGCTAGAGAATATCAATTTAGTGTCTTTGCTACTTATTTAAGTAATAAAGGAATTGTTCATCAGACATCATGTTCATATGCATCCCAACAAAATGGGGTGGTTGAACACAAAAATCGGCATTTATTAGATGTAACTTAAGCACTTTTACTACACATGCACGTTCTTAAACGATTTTGGAGTGATGGTGTCCTTACTGCTTGTTACCTTATTAATCGTATGCATTCATTAGTTTTTGATAGTTCCTCTCCATTCTCTATCTTGTTTCCTTCATTTTCGCCATTTCTTCTTCCACCAAAAATCTTTAGGTGTGTCTGTTATGTTCATAATCTTGGTCCAGGTTTTGATAAACTTGATCCCCATTCTACAAAGTGTCTCTTCGTTGGGTATTCTTGGACTCAAAAAGGATATCGTTGATATAGTCTTGTTTTTAGACGTTACTTCACAAGTGCTGATGTTACATTCTTTGAGTCCATGTCCTATTTTCTAAATGCATCTTCAAGTGTTGAGTGGATCCTCTACCATTACCTACTCTTACATTATCTCCTTTACACTCGCCCAATCTTAACCAACCCTCCTTTGTCCTTTACCCAGTTCCTTTACAGGTTTACTCGCGTTGCTTGAGGCCGCCGGCTCCCATGCCGCTGTTAGCTGAGTCTCCATTTTCAGATCCAGAGTTGCCTAGTACTTCAGACTCTCAACCTCTTGCCCTCCGCAACGGTACTTGTTCTTGTGTTACTCAACATCCAATTGGCCAATTTGTTTCCTATCATGCCTTATTTCCTTAATTCTCATGTTTTACATCTCAACTTTCAAAACTTTCTGTTCCTAAGATAGTTTAGGATGCTTTATCTGATCCGGGATGGAGGATAACTATGAAAAATGAAATGGATGCCCTTCACCATAACGGAACACGAGATCTAGTTCCACTACCACCTGGTAAACAAATCGTTGGTTGTAAATGAGTATATACAATCAAATTCTATCATGATGGTTCCGTGGAGCGTCTGAAAGCCCGCTTGGCTGCAAAAAGGTACGCGCAAACCTATGGCATTGATTACAAGGAGACCTTTTCCCCAGTTGCCAAAATCTCTTCTGTTTGAGTGATGATCTCTCTTGCTGCTAATTTAGACTGGCTTTTATTTCAGCTGGATGTCAAAAATGCATTTCTACATGGCGACTTGCATAAGGAGGTTTATATGGAGTAACCAGTTGAGTTTGTTGCTTAGGAGGAGTATCGAGGTACTGTATGTAAGTTAAAGAAGACTTTGTATGGTTTGAAACAATCTCCTTGAGCATGGTTTGGGAGGTTCTCTGATGCTATATTGGAATTTAGTCTTCATAGATGCCAAATAGATTATTCAGTATTTCACTTACATAGTGATGCAGGTCATATTCTATTGGTGATATAGGTGGATGACATTGTAATTACTAGGAGTGACTGCTGGAATTGTGAGACTAAAATAGTTTTTACATGATTAGTTTCAAAAATGATTTGGGCAAGTTTAGATATTTTCTTGGAATTGAAGTCAGTAGATCTAAAAAAGGTATTAACCAATCTCAAAGGAAATATGTGCTCGACCTTCTAGAAGAAATTGGCATGTTGGGTGCACGACCTATTGACACTCTTATGGATCCAAATCGTACATTCTTGAAAGAGGAAGGGGAGTTGTTTGGAGATCCAGGTAAGTATCGAAAACTTGTTGGAAAATTAAATTATCTCACTATCACTAGACTAGATATCTCTTATGCAATGAGTGTACTAAGTTAGTTTTTAAAAACGTCACGGGTTGTACATTGGGATGCTATAATTCATATTCTTCGTTATCTTAAGCGAGCTCTTGGCCTTGGATTGTTGTATCGACCAAATGGACATCTCAGAGTGGAAGCCTTTTTAGATGCTGATTGGGTAGGATCTCCTTCAGATAAAAGATCTATTATTGGATATTATACCTTTGTGGGAGGTAACTTGATTACATAAAAGAGTAAGAAACAAGCAAAAGTACCTCGGTTAAGTATAGAAGCCGAATACAAAGCAATGACGCACACTACTAGTGAACTGAAATGGCTGCAACATTTCCTCCATGAGATTGAGTTTCCAGCTTCTATTCCTCTTTAACTATTTTGTGATAATCAAGCTGCAGTGCATATTGCCTCTAATCCTGTATTCTATGAGAGGACTAAACACATAGAGATTGATTGTCACTTCATCTGCGATAAGATACTAAGTGGTGATATTTCTACACATTTTGTGAAGTCTGTTGATCAACTCGTAGATATGTTCACTAAGTCTTTGTGTGTAGTCGTTTAAAGCTTATTTATTTCAAGTTGAGTTTATATGATATATATGCCCAATTTGAGGGGGAGTGTTAGAGAGCATGTAATTAGTGTAACCTGTAAGAGTATAAATGTCAATTGTATGTAGTGTATATATAGTGATAAGTCAATGAATAAAGTAAGAAAACTTGTTGTCCATGTATCTTTACACCTGTATTGCGATTGTCATTGAGATATAAAGTAACTCTATATAAGTTTATGCAGATATGAATTTGGTACCGGGGATTGCCGTGAAGTTGCAAGATATCCCTGTTATCCCATGTTTTGCTCTCATGATAGCATTTACAGAGCCTCTTTCTGCAGTAAGATATTAATTATATATCTCTAAGTAATGTAGTCTCCTCTGAATTTGCTGATTCACTAAAAATTTGTGTGTTGCATTTGAATGATGCCTTCTTTCCTAAAAAAGTTTTTGTGAGGTTCAATCAGGGGTGGCCTTGTGCCTTATGAAGTTTGTTTATGATTTAGATACCAACAAAAGGTTTCAGAGTTGTGAACTCTGAAGTTTTAAGTTGGGCTTGTTGTGACAGTAGCAAGCCAGGGCGTTCTGCCACTAGGTATGTGCCTGTATGCTGCATTCTTAACAAATTCATAGAAAGAAATACTCAATTTTCAAGGTAGGTTTTGATTATTGATTATTTATTGTATTATGCCCTTTGCCCTTTCTGTGCAGTGAACGATGGGTATTGCATTCAACTGTTGAGTATGCAAATAGTATAATTGCTCAAACTGGACTTCTTAAGCCCTCGGAGGCAACATTGAAAAAGGTGGCTGAAGAACTTTTCCATGAATTACAGAGCACTGGACTAGATATTTCTCAGCCTTTCTTCAAGAGAGCTCATAGATGGTCAGTATTAGGGTTAGAGTTCTAAGGTTTGCTACTAATTGTTAGATCTTTCACACACATACTAATATTGGTCAAAGACTTGAAGTTTTACCCTCATTATATTCACTTTAATATCACTATGTGCTTTTGATTAGTGTTGTGAAAAAGATAATCCATGATCAATAAAAAAAAAACCACACTATTTTCAGGACACTCCTCGAAAAAAGCCTGCCTAGCTAGGTTGGGCTTGATCATGATTGCACAGCAAGCCCTAATTACGTAGTGTATTCTTCTTTCACTAGATCAAGAATCTTTTCTTGTCCTAACTTCTATTTATTTAGGGGGTATTGTTGATCCAAGCCTTTCAATGCATTCCACAAATTCCACCAGGTTGTGACATTTTAATGTTGTAACATCTCAGAATACCATGGGCTATTTTGATGGGATTGCATGGAGAGAGGGATTAGGATTTTAGTCTAGATATCAAGTTGGTTGTATAAAAGGTTTGAAATGCATAGATTTGTTTCAAAAAGAAAAAAAATAATGAAATCCTTATGTTAATGAGAAAGCTGTAAATATGTGGATTTAAATGATTATAGAGTGGCGTTATTTCATAATTTCCAAAATGATGTCATGAGAGAAAAAGGACACTTCTATTTTCATTTTCTCCCTTCAACGACGTTCCTGTATATTCACATCTTACTGAAGCTGAGTAAGATATGTTTATTCAAATCCTAATTCATCTTAGAGATCCCAGATTTGACTACAGCGTGAAGAGAGTGCATGTACTTTTGAATCTCTCTTGAAACTAGAGACTTGTAGTAAGTGATGCAATAGATTAAACACTAGATGGTGTGGCTTGTATAGAGGCCCTTGTGATTCGAGAACATTTGCTGATGTTTTGAACACTTGCTTACCGAGCAAGAGGGGTGCTAAGCTTGATGGACTAGATTGAGTTGCATAATGTCTCTTGGTTGGAGAGGCTGTTTGAGGAGACGGATGTTCATAGTGTGGTGAGGAAAATGGTAAAAGACAAAGCACCAAGTCTAGACGGATTTTCTATGGGATTCTTCCAATCATGTTGGGGTGTGGTGAAGGAGGATCTAATGAAGGTGTTCCAGAAATTGTTCTCAGTTGAAAAATTTGAGAAAAGCCTCAATGCCACTTTTGTTGCCCTAATTCCTAGGAAGATCTGGGCATTGGAGGTTAAGGATTTTTGGCCCATTAGTCTTGTGAATGGGCGTATAAGCTCATCTCCGAGGTGCTTATAGTTGCCTGGGGGCGGTATTGGGTAAGATCATTACAAAACCCCAAAATGCATTTGTAAGGGGTAGGCAAATTCTGGACTCAGTTCTCATCGCCAATGAATGCCTTGGTAGTAGACTAAAATCTGGCAATTCAAGGATCTTATGTAAGTTGGATATGTAGAAGGCCTATGATCATATTAACTGGGGCTTTGGGAGGTGTGGATTTGGGGAGAGATGGTGTTCGTGGATCGGATGGTGCATATCAATGGCGAACTTTTCAGTTTGGGTGAATGGTAGCTCAATTGCTAACTTTAACAGCTCCTTAGGCCTAAGACAAGGGGATTTGCTGTCCCCACTCCTTTTTGTCATTGTCATGGAGGCGTTTAGTAAACTGATCTCAGCTTTGGTTAATAATCACTTTATGGTTGGATTCTCGGTTGGTGACCCCAATATGGGTGCTTTACATTTCTCACTTGTTTGCATATGATAGATACACTAATATTTATTGAGGCAGACCAAAACTAGATTTGGGCACTGAGAGTACTTATACTCTACTTTGAAACAACATCAAGTTTGAAAGTGAACTTTGACAAATTAGAGTTGGTGCCAGTTGACAATATTTGTAACATTTGGCACTTGGCTAACCTTCTTGGATGTAAGGTTTTCTCTCTTTGCATGAATTATCTTGGTCTTCTGTTGGGGGCTGCCTCAAGGACTAAATCAATTTGGGATACAGTGATCGAGAAGATTGAAAGTAGATTGGTAGGTTGGAAGATGTTATACTTGTTGAAAGGTGGCAGGATCACCTTAATCAAGAATACGTTGTCTAATGTACCAACGTACTTCGTATCTTTATTCGCAATTCAAAATCATATATATTGTGACGACCCGGATTGAGAAATTTCATCATAATTTACTCTGGAGTGGCATGTGGATAAATTCAAATTCCATCTAGTCAGTTGGGACAAGGTATGCCCCCAATCTCTTTTGGTTGGTTGAGAATGAGAAACCTAAGGATTTTAAATTAGGCCTTGCTCGGGAAATGGTTGTGGCAATATAATATGAAACTAGAAGACCTATGGAAGTTAGTGATTGATTGCAAATGGTGTGTTGGGTTGGGGGGTTGGTGCACTTGAGAGGTAAGTGTGGCTTATGGGGTGGGAGTCTGGAAGCACATTAGACGAGGGGGTGGGGGAGGGGTCTTTTTACTCTTCATAATAGACTCATGCTGGGAGATGGCTTTAGAATAAAATTTTGGAGTGACCTATGGTGTGAGAATAATGCCCTAAATAACTCTATCCCTTTAGTTTTCCGGGTTGCAAGCGAGAAAGAAGCTTTAGTGGCTGATCTTATGTCGACATCTGGGGATCAACTCCAATGGAACATCAACTTTTATAGGACCCAAGACTGGGAAGTTGGCAGCTCTGAGGACTTTCTGGGCTTTGTTTGGTTTCACAGATGTCTCAATCTTTTTTCATCTCATCTCAACATTCAAATATCATTCAAACACAAACACTTTCCAATTTCAAAATTTTCTCATTTTCTCAAAACTTTCAGTTAATTATTACTCAATCATTACAACTTTCTAAACATTCAAACAAAATACAAAAAGCAATTTAACTTTTTCAAGTCCGGAAACAAAAATTACATTAAAATATTTGAGGGCTGGTTGTGGCAATTTAATTTAAGGGGTTGGCTATTTCTAAATGAAGCCCAAAATTGTCTCTGGAATGTTTAGGGGCTTAACGAGGCAAACAAGTGCCTTTGGATTAGATATATGCTTCGCGAGTGGAAGGGGGACATAGTCTGCTTGCAGGAGACGAAATTGAAATTGATCAATAGGAGTATTGTGAGGAGTCTTTGGGGTAATACACATGTGGATTAGGTTTCCTTAGCATCTGACGGGGCTTCGGGTGGGATTGTGGTAATGTGCGATAGGCAAGTGGTTGAGAAAGTTGAGGATTTTGTCAGGGGGTATTTGGTTGCATGTTCATTCAGATGTGTGGCTAATAACTTTGAGTGGGCTTTTGCTGGTGTTTATGGGCCCAATGTAGATTCTGATAGATGATTCTTATGGTATGAACTAGCAGGGTGCATTGCTGGTAGGACGTCCTTTGGTGCATTGGAGATTTCAATATTGTTAGATTCCCAAGTGAAAGTTTTGAAGGTAGAAGAGTGAGACCTGCAATGTTGGAATTCTCTAAGTGCATCTTTGACATGTATTTAGTGGACCTTCCCCTATCAGGGGGTCCTGCTACTTCGTTGAATAACCAGACTTAGTCTAAGCTGGACCATTTTTTAATCTCTTTAGAGTTTGAAAATCACTTTTTAGATGCATGGCAAAATTAGTTGGATCGTTTATCATCGGATCATTGGCCTATCCTCCTAGATTGCACTGGTCTTAGTAATGAGAGACTATATTTCAAATTCGAGAACATGCGGCTAAAATCAGAGGGCTTTGTGGATAGGGTCAAGCAATCGTGGACTTCGTACCAGTTTCACAGGAACTCAAGCTTCATTTTTGCAAACAAACTGAGAGCATTAAAAAGGGATCTGAAGTAGTGGAATAGACAATCTTTTGGTGATGTTGGGGAAATAAAGAAGAGCAAGTTGTGGGAAATTCAGGAGTTGAGATTACAAGAGGGGTGACTACTATCTCAAGAAGAACAAATGCAAAAGGTTTCGTTGGTTGCTGATCTCGAGAGGACAATATTACTAGAAGAAGTGTTGTGGCGTCAAAAATATCGAGCTTTTTGACTATGGGAAGGAGATCGTAGCACATAATTCTTCCACAAAATCGCAAATTCTCATAGGAGAAACAACAACATTGAAGTGTTGAATATTGATGGGGTTGAAAGTAGAGATGATCAAGTAATTCAAAACTATGTTGTGGATTTCTTCAAGAATCTCCTAACTGACCGGGTAGGGTGGCAGCCTTTCCCGAATGGATTGGCATTTGACCTCATTGGTCAAGTGATGTGGAGTGGTTGGAGAGGGCTTTTGAGGAGATAAAGGGCTATGGGGTGGTTAAGAAAATGGTTAAGGATAAGGCTCCTGGGCCCCATGGGTTCTCAATGGGGTTCTTTCAAGAGTGTTGAGATGTAATTAAGGAAGACCTTATGTTGGTATTCCAGGAGTTTTTCTCTTATGGAAAATTTGAGAAAAGTCTAAACACCACTTTTCTTTTTTAATATCCAAGAAACTGGGGGTTTTGGATATCAACGACTTTAGGCCTATTAGCATAGTGAACAAGGTATACAAGATCATCTCTAATGTGTTGGCAAACTTTCCATTTGTCCATATTTCGAGAAAAAGTATTTCTTGTTTTTCATTCTCATTTACATAAGAATGAATACTATGGTTTGCATTTCGAACAGGCATGAATACAACGTCTATAAGATAATTTCCTATCAAATAGAGATTTTGCTTTCGAATAGGCATGAATACAACGAGGTGATGGGGAAGTTCATTACTAAATTCCAGAATGCCTTTCTTAAGGGAAGACAGATCTTTGATGTTGTTTTTATTGCCAATGAATGCCTTGAAAGTAGATTGAAGGTAGGTATCCCCTGGCTTCTGTGCAAGCTAAATATGGAGAAGGCATACGATTATGTTAATTGGGAGTTCCTATTTTATTTATTTTGGAGATGTGGGTTTGGCGACAGGTGGAGGGGCTAGATCCATTGGTGCATTTCGACGGCGAGGTTCTTAGTTTTGATTAACGGTTGTCCAAAGGGTTTTTTTTCCCATAGTCTGAGACAAGGAAATCCGTTATCACCTTTGTTATTTGTTATCGTATTGGAAGCCTTGAGCAGGGTGATCTTGGCTCTGGTGGAAAACGGTTTTGTTAACAGTTTTTGATTGGCTCCCTGGACAGTGGTACTATTAACATATCTCGCTTGTTATTTGTAGATAATACACTTTTGCTCTTCTAGGCCGATCTCAACTAGGTGCGAGCTCTGAAGGCATTGCTACTCTGTCTTGAAGCTACTTCTGGTCTAAAGGTGAATTTTGACAAATCAGAGATGGTTCCAATCAGTGAAGTTCCCCATATATGACAGCTAGCAAATACTTTGGGGTGCAAGGTGACATCCTTGCCTATGACTTATTTGGGATCCTGTTGGGAAGTACATCCAGGGCGGCTTCGGTTTGGGATATTGTGATAGAATAGGTAGAAAGGAGATTGAAGGGTGGAAGCGGTTGTACTTGTCGAAAGGAGGTAGGATTACTTTGATCAAGAGCACTCTCTCTAATTTACCTACTTGCTTCCTATCCATTTTCCCCATCCCGACTAGTGTGGCAGCTTGTATTGAGAAGCTCCAGCGTGATTTCCTGTGGGGAGGTATAGGGGGGAGCTCAAGTACTATTTAGTCAAGTAGGAGAGAGTGTGTCGCCTGATCTTTAATGGTGGGTTGGCGATCAGAAAATTGAGAATGTTAATCGGGCACGACTTGATAAATGGTTGTGGATGTATAACAAGGAACCAATAGCTTTGTAGAAATTGGTTATTGAGTACAACTATGGCAGTACTTGCCCCGGGGGGGGGGGGGGGGGGGATGCACTAGAGAAGTTTGAGGGGCTAATGGGGTGGGCTTGTGGAAGAATATCAAAAAAGGGTGGGATGTTTTCAATTGACACTCGATGATCCAGCTGGATGTAAGTACTTGACCTGATTCTGGAGAGATGTGTGGTGTGGTACTAGAGCCTTGCAAGACGCTTTCCTAGCACTTAATAAGATTGCGAGGGCAAAAGATGTCACAGTGGCGGAAGTTCTGGATAGCTCGGAAGGTGGCATTCATTGGAACATCAACTTTGTTAGGGCGGCTCAGGATTGCGAGTTGAGCAGTTTTGTAGATTTTTTCAGCCTTATGTACTCCATATGACCGAACGTAGAGTAGGAGGATGCCTTGTGGTGGATATCTGCTGGAAAAAGTGCCTTTTCAGTTCGATCTTTTTATAGTGTGCTCACTCAAGAGCCCACAATTCAATTTCCTTGGAAAAGGCTATGGACACAAGGCACCCCCAAAAGTTTCCTTCTTTGTGTGGACTGCTGCTTTAGGTAATATTTTCACTACTAATAACTTAAGTAAACGAATGGTTATCATTGTAGACTGGTGTTGCATGTGTAGAAGGTGAGGCGAGTTGGTGGATTTTTTTCTTCTACACTGTGAGATAGCAAGGGAACTTTGGAATGAGGTGTTTAGTCGATTGGATCTAGCATGGGTAATGCAGAAGACCGTGGTGAGGCAATGGCCAGTTGGACAACTATTCGTGGTCTTCAACCAATCTAAGCAGTTTGAAAGATGATCCCTTTCTGTGTTATGTGGTGCCTGTGGTAGGAACGCAATGAGCACACGTCTGAGCACAAGGAGAGATCAATAGAAAAATTTAGAAGTTTATTTTTTAGAACACTTTATGGGCCATTTCTGTGGATTTTCATGGCATGGACCTACATGATTTCCTTACCTTAAATGCATCTACTTAGATGGGGCATTATTTTTTGTAGTTGGCATTTTGCACATTCTTTGATTAATAAAATTCGCGATTACTTATATATATACAGTTTCTCTCTTCCAGGGGTCTCATCTTTCTACTATAAATGATATCATTAGGTCGAATATGGTGAAAGCTGTCTATCTTGTATTCCTCCGCTGCTGCATTTTTAAGATACTGATTCAGGTAGAGATGTATGTGTGAGTTTTGTAAATGCTGATGCAGTGCCACTTCAGCAGAAAAAATACTCCCCGTTTTTTTTTTCAAAAAAATGAATTTTATGAAATCATATACCACAAGAACAATTTTATCTTTTA
Organism: Platycarya strobilacea; assembly: GCA_036898215.1. Lineage (NCBI taxonomy): Eukaryota > Viridiplantae > Streptophyta > Magnoliopsida > Fagales > Juglandaceae > Platycarya > Platycarya strobilacea. Next base: position 31,921,269 of record CM072549.1, on the reverse strand, counting down.
TGATTAGATAGTGAAATGTAATTTGGGTAAGGCCAAAAGAAACCTAAGTCATGGTTGAGTATGGAAATATTCTCAGCACGAGTGTGATGCATAACAAATTGGTAATGACCAGATAACATTTCTCTCACAACCAGTTCGTAAAAATAATCATAACGTTATCCCACAGAGCTGCCAATATCCACAAGACATAGACCAACATGTACATTCCAACAAAAGCTTAGTACAGATCATTGTTTCATTACACTTTTTGTGTTTAAGAAAAGGAGATAACTGTTCATGCTGAACTGGCACTGCCATGTCAGCTGGTACAAAACTTCCCGTGTATATCCCATACCCCTATCATTACTCTTTTGAGTACTCAAAATGGAATTGGAACTGTGGCAACACCATAGGTTGGTTCACTATAGCATTTCTTCTTCATTCTCTCTCTCTGTATCCTGAGACTGGTGCACGCTTATCTGTTTTTGTTGTGTATTGAGCACTCTTAAGAAAGGAGCTTTGTGGGGGAGGGATGGGGGCTACTTTTTTTTTTTTTATGAAAAGTTTTTTAAATGTAAGGATAGGGTTCAGGCTATCTGATAATCTGTCTATTATGCTCAACTCAAATAGAGAAAGAGTTGATTGGTGTCTGTTGCCCATAGTTGTAGATAATGTTTTAGCCGTGTACTTGAACCATGACTATTTACTTGTCCGAATAAATGTTTTACTCATTAAAAAAAATATTTAGCCGTGTTTTACTTACCAAAAAAATGTTTAGTTGCATTTGCCTTGTGATGATGTTGCTTGTGTTATTGAATTCACTGCAGGTGTCGATTCATAATTATAGCAATGATTTTTTTTTTCTTTTACTGGGTGTGTATAAAATCGAAACTTATCTGCAGCGAATCTGTGGCCATATTGCACTGACTGCTAAATGAGTACGAGATTTCAGTTCCAACCTTGCGATATTAGACTCTTGATTATTTTGCTTTATTTTTGGGGGTTGGGGGAAGAGATAAGAGTTTCTCTTCGTGACTCTGCTTTTTAATCAATCCAACGACTCTATTTTTTTTTACTAGTCTTTCTTTCTATGTTATCTTGGGAGAAATTTATGTTTTTTCTACTTATTAATCGAACACTGAATTGTATAACATCATTTCAATACATGTAGAAACTCTATATTGCCAAGAATCTATGTAATACCTTCAATGTTCTTATAGGGGGAGTGCATTTCCTGCTACAAGCATTGCCAGAGAGGAGAAGTGCCTTTGGGAGAAGAACAAAAGGATTGCTCTTTGTGGAGATTTCTGTGTTAGTCCAAATATTGAAGGTGCCATAGTTAGTGGCATAGCTGCTGCTTCCAAGCTTTCTAGCTGTTGGTAACAATCCTCTCATCATTTTACTAAATAACTTCCTTTACCGTCTATCATCTGGGCAGCGACATGTTGAAATTTAGGTGTATCTGCATGGATGATATCCATATATTTCATTTACTACTACCTTACTATCCAGTTATTTTTTTCCTTTTGCTCTTTGAACTGGATTGAAAATCTGTAGAAATGACCTTCTTGCATAATCCAGAAGAAAATAAAATTAATCGACCAACATAATCATATCATTTAATTTTAAAATTAAGTTTCATGATTACTTTGGCTGATTGAACTTATATTCTTCTAGATAATGCAATAAGTTTATGTTTTGGGATTTTTAATCCCATTCAAATAGCAAAAAGAAAAAAAGAAAAAAATAACTGGATGGTAAAGCAATAATAAAGGAGGTGTAAATGTATCATTAGCCATTTGGAATTTGGTTGGGCTTCATATTGGTGAAAGATTTTTCGGGAAACTGTAACAAGAGTAGCATAAAATTGCCTCATGAAAGTGATCATTGTGATCAACAGAATAAAAAAATAAAATATAAAGTATATTCATAAGCTCTTTTAGTTGAACGAATGTTCTGATATATATTCATGATTGCAGACTATAAGCATGCACTTATGTAATTGCTTGATTATTTACGTATTAATTGCATATGTTCCCTTCCTGAGTTCCTGGCAATAGGTTCCAGGATCCTCATAAACCTCAAACCTCTGTAAAAACAGAAAAAGAACAAGGAAGAAATTCTACTGGCAGTTGGCTTAACTCGCCACAAATATTATAATATATCGCTATAACGGCACTTATAAACCGTCGTTGAAAACAACTCCTAATGATGTTTTTACTTTTTTGAGTAACCTTCGCATTGTAACAACAAGGATTGTCATAAAAACCGGCACTAGGTTACATTTGGGTGGTGGTTACATTTGGGTGGTGAGTGATTTCATATATTTCTTAAATAGTAGTAAAAAAATAATAACAACTTAATGATAGAATATTGAATAGTAGTGATTAATAGTGAAAAATAGCTAAAAAATAATTATAAAATAATAAATAATAGTGGAAGAGTACTTCTACAGTCACGTCTATTTGATTTCTATTACTACCTGATGTGTAAAAACACGTATACTGACACATATAATTAAAAAAACTAAACAAAAGACAAAAGAAACAAAAAATAGAAAACGTTCAGAAGGGCCATTTTGTTGAGACCCTATCAAAAATCGTCTAGAGACAAGGTCTTAAACATACATGGACACTCGAGATTGCAGCACTTGTGAGGGTAAGCACAACATTGGAAGACTTCTCTAGGAGTCTAGAGCATGCTCTAGGAAGTTCGAAAGAGATGCACGGGTTAATTGGGGTGTGACTCACTTGTTTCTACTTGATTGTGCCACAGCTTGACACTGACAACATCCTGACAGTGTCACGGCTTAGCCTTAACAGCATTTTGATACTGTCGCTGACATGTCTTGACAGCCTCACGGAATATGCTTAGACAGCCAGAGAGATTAGTGTCACGGCCAGCGTGCAGGCCAGCAGCCCTAGCATGCTGGCCAGTAGCCCAGTGTACCTCGACATGCCCATCAGCACGCCCATTAGCACTACCAACGTGCACCAACAGCCCAACAGTGGCATCGGCATGCCCACACAGCAGCTCAATGCCTTGGCAGCACTAGCAGGCAGCCTAGCTCCAGGCCCATGCTTGGGCCATGCCAACCATGCCCTGTAGCCTAACAACACCGTCAAGCCATGCGCACATCAACCACAAGCCATAGTCAACACTTTGTTATGCCCATAGTCTTTGTCATGGACTAGTCAAGGCCACTCGACGCATGCCTAGCATGCAGCTAGGCGCATGCCAGTGCCTAGGCCCCTACCTGGGCCATGCGCCCAGCCTAGCAGTCAACACCAGTGGCCATGCCCATGCATGGGCCACTCCAGGCCAGCAATACCAACGCTTAGGCACCCTGCCTAGGCCATGCCAGTTGAACCAGCCATGCACCAGCATGCCCATGACTAGGGATATAAATGGTCCGGTTTGGGAAAAATATGGTGGACCAAACTCCTATTCGGTTTAGGGGCAGTTCGGTCCGATTCAGGGGCACCTGATATGATTTAATGGATTAAATTTAATCTAAGATCTTGTAATGATGAAAGTAATTTTTAACCTAAATTTAATTATTTTTAGCTTAATTTACGTATTTATCATAGATTTAAGCCAAATAATATTAAAAAAAAATTTACTCTTAAAACAATTGGCAAAAGAAAAAATAATCAAAATAAAAAAGTAAAAAAAAAAAAATTATAAATTATAATTTTTATACTATAATTAGTTAACTACTATAAATTATAATATGTTAATATTATAAGAGTATATATTATATATTAATATATTATACTACTACTCTTAATCTATATTAATATTAATATTATAATTTATATACTATTATATATATATAAAGAAAAAAAAAGAGTCATTCAGTCCGATCCGGTCCGGTCTAGTGGGGAAATGCTATGGATCGAGACCGGATCGGAAATGTTCGGTCCATGCAAAAAATGGATTGGACTAGACCAAATTTCATTCGGTCTGGTCTAGTCTTTTGGTCTGGTCCACCAGTCCGGTTCGGTCTTCTTACACCTCTACCCATGGCCCATGCCATGGGCCATCCTAGGCCATCCAAAGGCCAAGTCTAGTAGAGTCTTAGTTCAATTAGGATTTAGTTTATTTTTTCTAGTTCAATTAGGATTTAATTTATCTTTTCTTAGTTCAAGTAGGATTTGATTTATTTTTTAAGGGATTCATTAGGAGTCTCCAACTTGTTTTCTCATAAATAGGATCTTAGGTAGTTTATTTTGCATTTTTGAAATTTTTTGAACATTAGGCATATTTTCCTAGGGAGGGAAATAAGTTTGTTTTAGAGATCATCGCGGTGCCGTTGCACTTGGGCTTCTAAGGTAAAATTTGTGAATCCCTCAAAGAGGATTACACCATGCAATTCGTGAATTGATGTTCTTCATTTATCTTTTAATCTTATAAGTAGTTTATTTTCCACATTTATCTCGCATTGTTATTCTATCTTCTAGTTTGTTCCTTTATTTTCTCACACATTCTCTTATATCAAAAATACCAAAAAGAGATTTGGAAGATGGGTTGAGCTTGAGTTGATTTGGAAGATAGGTTAGCCTTAACCTTATCCAAATATCAAAATCCCAGACCTATCTTCCAAATCTTGAGATCCATTTAAGCTTCGACTAAAATCCTAGCTTTCCTATACCTTATAAGCCATATACCTTACCAAAAAGATCCTAACAACACATAAGTCTATCTAAATGACATTTATTTAACCATTTTTGACTGATTTATTACTTAGACCACCATATATCCTTATCCACACAAAATCCATTCATAAACTCCATAACCCCATAGCCATAGGAACTCAAGAAAGTTAGAAAATGGTCAAAACCAACCAAATCGATGAGACGTGATCAATCATTACAATGAAGTATGAACCTAGAAGACTCTATTGTTTAGGGACTAGACCGAGGGCCCTAACACATTCACCATCGTTAAGGTTCCCTTTCGTGAGTCCATTCACCTTCACTGAATCACTGAGTCCATTAACCAACGTATTTGGTGAATATCACACCATTTCCAGCATCCGCTACCCATTTTGGTGAATATCACTCTTTCCCCATGTGGTGAATGTTAATGAAAGAGCACTTCCTCGATCGCGTGGAATATTTCTGCAATCTCTTTTTCTAAACTTTCTTTGGCCTTTCTCATATTGGCCATGTAAGCTGTCTAATTTTCTCTGTTTTTTTTTGAAGTATCATTCATTGCTATAAAGCTAAGGAAATCATATGGACAAGCTATCCTGATTCGTGAATGATTTTTTGAAAGTTCATGATGAAGATTAGGAATTTGTGACAGAATCGTAAGCCCCGACGGCAGATGAAAATTGGAAATTTGTGAGAGAAATATTTGAAAGACTCCGAATGCGATGTAATGTGATTTTTGATAAATATAGCAAGGCTCAGTTGATATTCCTATTATAATCAAAACAACCAAAGATCATATATCAGCCCCATGATAAATACATGTATATTTTTTTTTGTTGGACTTGGGTTGCTTCAAAGGCTTTGCCTTTCTACCTACAAAACCCAAAAAATCACTAATTTCTTTTTCCCACATTTGCTTTCTTTTTCCACCGAACTAACAGAAAAAACACGAGCGGGCAAGACTGCGATCCAGGCAACTGAGTCGGAGCTGCAGAGAGAGTTGGGCGGACATGAGAACTGCTTCCATACGATGTATACGAGACGAGATGATCGAGAGCTGGGAGTAACTTTTGGAAGATTTGATTTTCGAAGAGATGAAGGCAAAATCTGAATTTAGAGATAAAGCAACGAACTGCACGTCAGCATGCCACATCAGGCGGGAAACTAAATCAGAAAAATTCGTACGTGGAAGTAGCATTTCTCATAGTGGAGTATTCTATGACTATCCAAACTAGCCCTAAATGGAGCCCACCGGCACCTATTTTTTGGTTTGGCATCCATTAACAAAAGTAGTTATAATATGAGTTCAAATGTGACATCAATCTTTCGGTTTTCATTTGTTCACAAAAAAATGTCTGGGTTTTCAATTTTCACTTTTAAAGTTATTCTTGCATAAGAATCAATTAGATTTTTTAATTATGAACAACTTGAAAAGTGAAAATAAAACTAAAGATGAACAAAATCAAAATAGCTATCATTTTTTCTTTCAGCTATTAATACAATTTCGAACAGACTATTTACCATAAGACATTAAGCTATTGCGATTTAATGAATAACAGACATAATACCAAATCCAGACACTAGGATAAGAGTGTGATGATGATGTGTATTGTATAGAACTGATGAGTGCACAAAAATGCACTCTAAATACTCTATTTAAATACTAAAAGAAATGAGAAAATAATGGATATAACTCATGTTATTAAAATTAATGGTCATTTATCTTGAAATAGATATAAGCATGATTTAATATATTGATGAGAATATAAAATGCCGTATTTTCCTCTCTTAATGTTTAATACTTTATTCTTATTTGATGCCTAACTATACTCATTATTCTTATATTTTGATTTAGGACACAAATGAAGACATTAGGAGCAAATGAAGATAATTGCGGAATTTTAGACAGTTCTGACATCTTTTCGTAATATGGGCATAACTCTCTCATCCAATTTCCGATTGAGCTGATTCAAGATGATCTAGAACCGCAAGAGAAATATCTAGAACTTTTGTGTTTTATGTTTGAAGAGATATCCACTCAATCTAAGACAAAATCGACTATCAAGTGGACGCACCTGCACTTGACGTTCCTGGATATTTTTCAGCCACTTGCATCAAATCCAAATGTTATCATAATATTTTCCAGCAAGCACTCCTACACCAACTTGAAAATTCAATGATCAATTCATATGCAAGATGAAGTGCACTCAAGTTTCTTGTAGACAAATTATTTGACCACAAGATATTAAGTCATACAAGACAACTAATGGATAGAAAAGCAAAATTGAAACACTCAACCTACAAGCAAAATCCAGCTCATGCATGGTGGGAAAACAAATTATCAAAATGACAATTCACAAATCACTTGGATTCAAGAATGGCACATGGCAAAACAAATTGAAATTGTGATGATTTTGTCATGACAACTTGCATGAAGGATGCTTATAAATAGAAGGAAGGGGTGTGTGTTCTAAGAGAATGCTTAGTGTGAGAGGATGCTTTGGAAGAGCTATTATTTTGAGAGCTTGAGAAAAGAAAAAAAAACCAAAGAAGAGAGAAGAAAATAATGGTTGGCTCTTCCATATTATCCCTTGGAGAATTTTTGTTGCATATTTTCAATATGTGTAACTAAATTCTCAAGGAGGGCTAGGGATGAACTTGTGTGTGTGATGGTATTTGTAATTTATTTTTGATTAATGTATTTGGTCTTTAAATATTAAAACTCTTTTGTTCTATTATTCTCAATTTATTTGTGATGTTTTTCGTCTTCAAATAATTATAGAATCTATTTCGTTTATGGATTCAGTCATGCTTTTTCTATTGAGTGAATTAGTTCTATAATTATGTTTGGAGCAATTGATTATCTATATTGATTTAATTCTCTGCTGCAATATCGCCTCTTGGGTATATTGTCGTCGTTGGATTTTCTCAATGTCGATAACAATTTATGAAAGTTAAGCGCGAAGAATGATTTTTCAAAGAGTTACGTGTGATTTAAATTTTGGTTATTAATGTTATATCTTCCGATTAAGAATTTGGACATAGAATTCTTAATTGAGTTATCAATGAATTAAGAATAAATTTGAATACCACAAATACACAAGGAATTCCCTATGCTCTACTTTTTGTCTCATTTTTATACTGTTCAAATTACTCATTTAGTTTTAATTTACGTCACACTCTAAAATTTACTTTTCGCACTCATCTAAATCTTTTTGTTAATTTCGTTACTATTCTTCAATTTTTCAATCCATCTCCCTGTGGAATCGACACCCCAAAGCTATACTGCAAACGACCGCGTTATTCTTTAGGCGTAATCAAATTTTGGCGCCGTTGTCGGGGAGACGGTAGAAGAATTTGTAGTTTTTTTAGTAATTTGTAAAAAAAAAAAAAAAAAAGAGCGGTAGCTTCGTTCATTTTCTTTTTAGCTTTCTGCATCTTTATTTTATTTTACTTTTCTTTTCGTAATTTTTTTTTTCAGTATTACGCATTTCTTAACTTTGCATGCGCAGGTACAGAGACTCTTTTGGACTGTTTGCTAGTAGACCCGTGCTAGAATCAGATTCAGAATCTAATTTTTCTTGTCGCTTGTTTGATAATTCTTCCAATTCTGACGCGATGAGTGAACACGTGGACCAACCTGTTAGAACCCTCCAAGATTATTTTCATCCCGCACGAACAGCCACACCGTCCTGTATCATGTTCTCACCTAATGTTCGTCATGTAGATTTTAAAACGGGAATGATACAATTACTTCCGACTTTCCATGGTCTAGAAAATGAAAACCCCTATGTTCATATTAGGGAATTTGAGGAAGTAGTTGCAACATTCCACAGTCAAAATACCGCTGACGACACGGTAAGACTAAAGTTCTTTCCTTTTTCTTTGAAAGATAAAGCTAAGAGTTGGTTGTACTCACTAAGACCACGGTCTATTGGAACATGGAGTGAGATGACTCAAGTGTTTTTCAATAAATACTTTCCCCAACATAAGACCAATGCTTTAAAAAGACAAATCTCTACCTTTGCACAAAAGGATAGTGAGACTTTGTACCAGTCTTGGGAAAGATTTAAAGAATTACTGAGTATGTGTCCCCACCATGGATATGAGAATTGGCGTTTAGTGAGTTATTTCTATGAAGGCCTTACGCCCAGGGAACGTCAATTCGTGGAAATGATGTGCAATGGAGAATTTTTACAGAAAAATCCCGATGAGTCCATAGAGTACCTCAATGAGCTTGCTGAAAAAGCTCATACTTGGACTGGACCTAGTGCTACTGATAGCACAAACAGGTCACGACCTACATGAAACTTGAGTGGTGGTATTTACCATCTCAGGGAGGAAGATAATCTAAAAGCTAAGGTTGAAATGCTTACAAGAGAAATAGAGCTGTTAAAGATAAGAAACTCAAAGCCAACACACATGGCTAATCAAGCAGACTCTTTTGAACCATGTGTTGTCTGTGGTGGGGTAGATCATCATGCCCAAGACTGTCCTACACATGCTAACATGAGAGGATGGCATAATCACCCCAACTTCAGCTGGAAGTCTGAAAACCAACAGCCTGCACAGCCTGCACAACCTTCTAGATCATATCCTGCACCATACCATGCACCTCAATCTTCTAAAAATTCTTTAGAAGACACTTTGCATGCATTTATTGAAGTACAGGGTAAGGCTAACCAAAATTTTGAGTCTTTAATTATGCAGGTTGTTGAAGTACAAAAGGAGATAAAGAGCCAGGTGTCTAAAATAACGAGTTTCTTGAGTGTAAATGAGCAAGGTAAGTTCCATTCTCAAGCTCAGTCTGTACCTCATGGTCAACATATAGCACAAGAAACTGTGAAGAATCACGAGTGCCAGCAGATATATATGATTGACTCACTCATAGACAGGGAAGTTTTCACAACTCATGATTCTGATCCCCTTGAGAATTTTATTGTTGATTTTGAGTATAATCGTATCAGTGATTCATCTGATGTAGCTAATATTTGTGCAATTTTTGACAATACTCAAGATTATAGCACATGGGCTTGGCAACCGAAGTTTGAGGAGTTTCTTGAGAAAAATGAAAAATAGATTCCTTCAAGTGGGCAAGCAACCAAAGTTAATCTTAAACCTTGCCACCTACCTGTGAAGTTCGAGCACTGAGTTTATTGGGCAAATAAGCGTTTCGTTTTTGACCCAGGAGGAATAGTTCAAGAAGTGGAAGATAGTCCGGTTGTAAACTTGGTCTACCAACTTTGACCACAGCATGCAACAATAATTATTATTATTATTATCATCTTATTTGTTTTGTTTTGTTTTTATTTACTACTGTTTTTTTTATTTTTGTTTGCAGGATAGTATCATTTTGTCATTTCAGATCACTACTTTTGACGCTTAGCGAGCTATCTACATCACACATCAGGTGTATCCTACCCTTTTTAGTTACTCCCCATCCAATTTTGATTATTAAACATTGAGGACAATGTTTCATTTAAGTTGGGGGGTGGAAATACAAATCTGTTATTTAAACTCTGTGGCATATTTCAATCAATATATAAAAAATTGCCAAATGTTTTTCATACAGGCATCTTTTCACACATGATACTCATGCTCATTCATAACCATCTTGGTGAATTCAACAAACCCATTTTAAATCATTTTGCTAAAGCATCCACAGAACCATTTATGCACTTCTCCAAACTTTGTGGTAATATGGTGATTTGACACATGTAACTAAAGAATTATTTTGCTCAAGTATTCATGTGAATTTTGTGAGAATTGAGAGCATATAAATACAGAAATTGTGATAAGTATCCATTGATCTGTTGAATTTGACACTTCTTTTGAGAATATCATTATATGGTTTGTGGTAAGATGGTGGATATACTTGGGATATGACGAAAGTCAACTTAGGATTAACGTCTGAGCCTTTCAAGCTAAGCCTTTTCATCATAGATCCCTAGCAGCCAATTTTGAGCCAATATACACATATGGCCTTTTCTTTTCATATCTATATCATCCATACCTCTCCATATTGGAGTATAGCTTATACACTATATTTTCCTACCATTTTACTTCCAAGTGTGTACTAGGTGTGAAATTATCATTTAAAAAAAAAAAAAAAAGAAAACCATAAAAATGGCATGGTGCTAGATGTGTCCATCAAATTACGAAAACACCAGTGGCAAAAGAAGATGGAAAAGTGTACTTAGTCAAAAATCTAAAAAATTGAAAAGTACATCAGAAGGAAAGTATAGCCTACTGAAAAATTTAACAGATTCCCTTTTGTGTATACTTGGAAGTTTTTGAAACCTCTTCACCTTTTCTTCTTATCAACCCAAAACCTAAGCCACATTACAACCTTTTGTGTTGATTTTTCCGATCCTAAGTATGCTTGTGGAAAGAATGGTGGAAATCTCATTTGTTAGTATTCCTATCATAAGATCAATGTTTACTTGTTACTTATATATAATTGGCTAAATTTCCATGAGAGTAAATGTACACCTTTGTCAACTCCATAGAGAGAACCCTTACATGAAACAATTCTATACCCGTGAGTTATGGAGTTGAACCTTTTTGTTTAAGATATTCTAATGTTACATGTGTCGAAACCTCTGATTTGATAAAAATAGTTTGGAACACATACACACTATGTGGATTGCTATATTTGAATTACTTGTGAAAGAGTTATTGAATTTCTAAAATTATTTTGATATGTAAATTTGAAAAATGTGTCTTGATGGCCCCTATGTGTGATTTTATTTGGTCTTTCTCATCATTTTGCATGAAAATTGCTAGGGACTAGCAATGAGTAAGTTGAGGGGTGTGATGAGTGCACAAAAATGCACTCTAAATACTCTATTTAAATACTAAAAGAAATGAGAAAATAATGGATATAACTCATGTTATTAAAATTAATGGTCATTTATCTTGAAATAGATATAAGCATGATTTAATATATTGATGAGAATATAAAATGTCATATTTTCCTCTCTTAATGTTTAATACTTTATTCTTATTTGATGCCTAACTATACTCATTGTTCTTATATTTTGATTTAGGACACAAATGGAGACATTAGGAGCAAATGAAGATAATTGCGGAATTTTAGACAGTTCTGACATCTTTTCGTAATATGGGCATAACTCTCTCATCCAATCTCCGATTGAGCTGATTCAAGATGATCTAGAACCGCAAGAGAAATATCTAGAACTTTTGTGTTTTATGTTTGAAGAGATATCCACTCAATCTAAGAAAAAATCGACTATAAAGTGGACGCACCTGCACTTGACGTTCCTGGATATTTTTCAGCCACTTGCATCAAATCCATATGTTATCATAATATTTTCCAGCAAGCACTCCTACACCAACTTGGAAATTCAATGATCAATTCATATGCAAGATGAAGTGCACTCAAGTTTCTTGTAGACAAATTATTTGACCACAAGATATTAAGTCATACAAGACAACTAATGGATAGAGAAGCAAAATTGAAACACTCAACCTACAAGCAAAATCCAGCTCATGCATGGTGGGAAAACAAATGATCAAAATGACAACTCACAAATCACTTGGATTCAAGAATGGCACATGGCAAAACAAGTTGAAATTGTGATGATTTTGTCATAACAACTTGCATGAAGGATGCTTATAAATAGAAGGAAGGGGTGTGTGTTCTAAGAGAATGCTTAGTGTGGGAGGATGCTTTGGAAGAGCCATTATTTTGAGAGTTTGAGAAAAGAAAAAAAAAATCAAAGAAGAGAGAAGAAAATAATGGTTGGCTCTTCCATATTATCTCTTGGAGAATTTTTGTTGCATATTTTCAATATGTGTAACTAAATTCTCAAGGAGGGCTAGGGATGAACTTGTGTGTGTGATGGTATTTGTAATTTATTTTTGATTAATGTATTTGGTCTTTAAATATTAAAACTCTTTTGTTCTATTATTCTCAATTTATTTGTGATGTTTTTCGTCTTCAAATAATTATAGAATCTATTTCGTTTATGGATTCAGTCATGCTTTTTCTATTGAGTGAATTAGTTCTATAATTATGTTTGGAGCAATTGATTATCTATATTGATTTAATTCTCTGCTGCAATATCGCCTCTTGGGTATATTGTCGTCGTTGGGTTTTCTCAATGTCGATAACAATTTATGAGAGTTAAGCGCGAAGAATGATTTTTCAAAGAGTTACGTGTGATTTAAATTTTGGTTATTAATGTTATATCTTCCGATTAAGAATTTGGACATAGAATTCTTAATTGAGTTATCAATGAATTAAGAATAAATTTGAATACTACAAATACACAAGGAATTCCCTATGCTCTACTTTTTGTCTCATTTTTATACTGTTCAAATTACTCATTTAGTTTTAATTTACGTCACACTCTAAAATTTACTTTTCGCACTCATCTAAATCTTTTTGTTAATTTCGTTACTATTCTTCAATTTTTCAATCCATCTCCCTGTGGAATCGATACCCTAAAGCTATACTGCAAACGACCGCGTTATTCTTTGGGCGTAATCAAGAACTTTCCTATTAGATACCATATTACTATCCTTTGGAATAGAGAAATGTTATTCACTATTCTTTCTGTTATTATCTTTTCATGACCATCCAATATCGTATTAAATAATTAGAAAACTATTTATCACTTTTTACTAATCATTAAGGTTCCGTTTGAATAAAAGAAGTGTTTCATCTCATCTAATATATATGGGGTTAAAAGGAACTAACTTATGTCTTCCTATATCGGAAGGTAGCTCAGGTATTTCTCATAGGATCTAGTTTCCCTCAGTTTAGCTGCTGACAATATAGTCTCTTTTGCAGTTGATCTTGTATTTTGGTTGACGTAAATAGCCGTCTTCTCTATATTGAGTCTTTGTCCTGAAGCTAATTCATAAGAATTCAGTAACTTGACCAACTTGTTCATTTAAAAGCATTAGCCTTGCAAAAGAAGCAGGCTATTATATGCAAAAAATAGGCGGTTAATCAATAAAGATCCTCTATTAAAAGGGAAGCCATATATGAAACTTCTCTCCTCAACCTTATCCAACATTTTATCTAAACTTTCTGAGCAAAATATGAACAGATAAAGGAACAGGGGATCCACTTATCTTAAGCCTCTTGATGGATGAAACACCTTTTGTACTGGTGAGCCATTAATCAATGAGGAATAACTCACTGAACCAACACATTGCAGAATCATCTTAGACCACTCCTCCCCAAACCCCATTTTCTTCATGACAACAGCTAAGGATTTTCACTAATTTCTATCATAGGCCTTACTTATATTTAGTTTTAGTGCTGTATATCCTTCATTTTTTCCTCTCATCCTATGTTGCATGGAATGCATGGCTTCATAGGCCATAATTATATTATTAGAGATCAATCGACCTAGGAGAAATGCACTTTGTGAGGGAAAAATGTGATTAGGTAGGATCAGTTTCAACCTATTAGCCAACACTTTTAGAGACAATTTTATAAAGTACATTGTATAAACTTATAGGCATGTACTTAGAGACTAAAAGTGGATGTTTCTTCTTGGGAATTAGAGCTATAAAAGTCTCATTGATGCCTTCAACACCTCTTCTCGAAGATAGAACTTCCTTAATAGTAGAAATCACCTTAGAATCTATCACATCCCAATTATTTGGGTAAAAGCCAGCCGAGAAACCATCTAAACGTAGAGAGCTTATAGGGTTCATTTCAAAAGCTGCATTTTTCACTTCCTCATGTGTGCAAACCTTTTGGAGTTGCCTATTCATTTCAAGGCCTACGATAGGCTCAATATCTATCAAAACATCATCAATACCCCTCGACTGAGATGTTTTAAAAAGGTCTTGATAATACCTTTGAAACATCTCACTCACTTACACCAAATTGCTTGCTACCTGTCCTCTTTCATTTGAGATTTTCCTTATTGCATTAAGTTGTCTTCTTTGAGATGCACACTTATGAAAATGATTTGTATTTCTGCTCTCCTCATCGAGCCACAACTGCTTTGATCTTTGTCTCCACCTTATCTCCTCATCTTCCAGCATACTATCCACCTCATCTTGAAGCCTTTTAATTGTCTCATTAAAGTCTCGTTGGTTTAGTTTTTGTATTTCTCGAATCATCTCCCTCTTTAGACTTGTTTGCTTTCTCTGGCTACCACCATTTGCCTTAGCCCAAACCCTCAACTAATCCTTACACCTCTTCAGGCTAATTTTTACATTGCTCATAGAGTAGCATCCTCTCATAGAGCCCCTTCATGCAATTTTAATGATTTTTTTGCATTCATGCTTTTTTGACTAGCATGCCTCATATCTGAACAACTTTCCTTGCCTTCTCTCCTCTTTCTCATCATTAGCACAAGAAGTGAATAATGGTGAATGATTTGATATTTGAACAGGTAGTACATGTACTACAGTAGTAGCAAAGAGCATAGGCCAATAGTTATTACCTAGTACTCTATCCATCTTTTCTTTATAAACTCTTCTCCTCTTTCTATTGTTTCAAGTGAACTTAGATCCCTGATATCCCAGGTCATTGAACTCACAAAACTCGACAGCTTCTCTAAACCTTCCCATTTGAGAGAAAGTTCTATTTGCACCACCAAATCTCTCATCACTATTGAGTATCTTATTAAAATCTCTCATGCATAACTATGCCTTCTGATTTGCGGTCTTTAACATTCTCAACAATGCCAACCCTTTTTCCTCATTCCCACATCAGGATTAGCATAGAATGTAGACAACAGTCAACCACAAAACTTTGATCAAATCCCAACTTGTTCCTAATCTTCTCCATTTTCTCCCTTCTACATTTAGTTTAAGAAAGAAATACCACCTATGAGACATTTTCCTTCACCAAAAGGTGAAGCTCATGAACTGTTTGAGAGTTCTCAAACTTTCGACAGTTCCAGCTAATGAGTTTCATGGCAATTGTCAAGGCTGTACAACAGCCACTGCCATTCGTTCTCCATCCTCTCCACCTCTTAAGGAAACTTCAACCCTTAATTGCTATGTCACCCATTGCTTCTTTTGGATTCCTTTTGTTAGATTGGGAGCCAACTTTCAAAACCATCTTTTCCAACTTCGAACTAATCCACCTCACTTAGAGCCCTAGCCTGAGCTATTCTCTTCCAACTCAGCTACTTTTTAGTAACTCTCTTGCCACCTGTGAGATGAGTCTCAATTTCAAGAGAGTTGACCTGGCTAGAGGAAAACCATGTCTCCTTATTATTGCATGCTAATAAACCCCCCTCTCTTAGTTCCTTGCCTCCAATCATGTCTTGATTAGAAATAGCACCTGCTATATAAGTTTTTGTAGCAATCTCTGCCACCCTTGTAGCATCCTGATCTTGGTCACTTGTCTTGCTAGTGATGATTTATTCTTTTTACCAAAACAAGATATTTGAATCAATTATATTGACCACATTCCATACTTATTCCCTTTTGATAATTCTTTCCATCTTTCAAGTGGTATCTCCTTGTGACTCACTAGAGACCTCCCAGCGTTCACTCTCCGATGAATCTCCATTGACATGAATATTCCTTGCCTGGAAAAAATTGCCATGAGAATTTTTACTACTTGCCCTCAACCAAGCCCTATATTGTTGATTAAAACCATCAATAATTGTTTTCCCCTTGTCCAAGTAATCATGTATTTTTATACTGTGTTTGATCATGCCACAATGGTAACAAAATTTGACATTCTCTCATACTTAAATGGTATCCGGTACTTAGTATCACACAAAGATAAAATCTACCTCTAGCAAGAGGTTTAATAATGCCTAGCATGACTTTGACACATAAATTTTTTTTCCAACAAGTTCCACTTCTATTAGTATCCACCATGATGACTTCTCCTATTGTGCTGCCTAACTTTTCACCCATACCATGTGTCATACCAACAATTGCCTAACTTTTCACCCATACCATGTGTCATACCAACAATTGCCAGATCATGGCATTCAGAATTGCATCTCTTTTAATGACTTAGCCCCTTCACAATCATGTCTGCAAATTAATAATTTATTAAATGACCAGGGATGGCCATTCAGAATTGATCTCCTCTTGTTCGAAACCTCCTTAATCTCTATCAAAAATTTGTTCCAACCCACCTCTTTAAAAACTACCTTGCCATCAACTTGCCATAGTCTTGATAACGTAGTTCTGAAGGCCTCTCGATTGATCTCCTTATCAGAAATTACACAAGACATTATGCACTTCTTGCTCTTTGAAACAGATGATAAAATGTCCTCATTACTAACCTCTATCTCCTACTGCTCCTCGTATGTTAGTTTCAACCCCTCACACAGAGTTGCTAAATAACCTCACTTAGCAATACTCTATAGACCAAGTTCGAGAGAGTAAACTCTAAATGCAAGTTTGTGATTGTGGTCAGAAATGTAACTTATAACTTTAGAGCTTATGGCTTATAACTTAAATAATAAGTTTTATATTTTAAAAGCTATTTAAAGTTTGGTAAACATGCATCTAAAATGCTTTTAAAGTTAGTTACAATAATTTTTTAAAAATATACAATTAATAGTAGGAGTTTTTTGATAAACGCTTCAATTTGGTACTTTTTAAAAAAGTCGACTTTCAACTTTTTTAACTGATTAAAATATTTTTGATAAAGTTATCAAATATGTCTTTTTTTTTTAAAAATTTAAAAGTACTTCTAACTGCTTAAAAATACTTTTGAAAGTTTGAAACGTAACTCCAAATAAGTTCTAAGTTTACCAAAAAACTAAGAGAAAAAAACCTATCTTCGTGAAAGAAGGACATACAGTGGATTTATACCTTATAAAAAAGTGGATTTATAGTGGTGTCTAAACACTCGATCGGATTGGTTTTTGGTTTTAAAGAATTCTTTTAGAGAAGACTTATATTTGTAAACTGTTGCAAAAGACATACCCTCGAGCCTCTACAAATATATAATTTATTAATCAAATCTCTTACAAATCAAAATTGCCATATAAATGATGTATAAGGTGTAACAAATAAAAGAACTAGACTTTTCATCTTCAATCTTCATCTTCATCTTTATTGTTTTATTGATTTCTAAAATTCTGATTCTGTAATGAAACGAAAATCGATTGGAGGGATGGCTGCTGCCTCCTGTTTCACCATTAAAATTATGGGAATGATCCCACTATTATTATTTTAAATTTTACATAATGACTTGTATAGTGACTTGCATAGTAACTTGCATGGTAATTTCAAGACCTATAAATATAAGTTTCAATTGTTATGAAATTCATAAAAAAATATAGAGAGAGAATAAATTTTCAGTTATTAAGAGTTATTAAAGAATTTCTTATATATTTCTCTCTTACAATAGTAGTTTCTTCTTTAGTTTTATAACACGTTACAGTACGATGGTTCTACCAATTCTAAATCTAGTAGTTTTATTCTTCTATAAATTTTTCAATATATTATTTGCAGTTTTTGATATATTTTATTGATGATTATTATTTAAAATCTGTGTAAATTTATAAATATATTTTCTAAGATACACATATTTATTTCAATATATATATGTGTGTGTAGAAAATGACAAATCTTATAAAATTAGAATTTTTTGCTCTTGACATATCTGGAAAAAATTATTTATCTTGAATATTTGATGCTGAAATCCATCTTGATGCGATGAGCCTGGGTGAAATAATTAAAGAAAGAAATCAAACGTCCCTACAGGACCGTGCTAAAGTAATGATTTTCCTTTGCCACAATTTTCATGAAGAATTAAAAACTGAATATCTTATAATAAAAAATCTCTATATTTTGTAGAACAATTTAAGGGAGAGGTATTAACACCAGAAAACTATCATTCTCCCAAAAATTCGTTATGAATGGTTGCACCTAAGGTTGTAAGATTATAAAGGTGTTAGTGAGTATAATTCCACACTTTTTAAAATAAGCTCAGTACTAAAATTATGCGGTGAGAAAATCACCGATGATGATATACTAGAGAAGACTTATTCTACTTTTCATGTCTCGAATGTGCTCCTGTAGCAGTAGTATCGAGAGAAAAAGTTCAAGAAATATTCTGAACTTATATCATGTCTTCTAATAGCTGAGCAGAACAATGGACTCTTATTGAAAAACCACCAATTACGCCCTACTGACTCAATATCATTCCCTCCTGAAGTGAATGGTAATAGGTTTGCATCATTCCCAAAAGTGAATGGTGCATCCTTTAGAAGAAATCGATAGCGTTGATGTGGTAGGAGAAATGATAGAAATATCGGTTCCAGAAGTGACCTAAGTAAAATGGATAATAATAATATACCATATCACCAGAAGTGGTACAATTCAGAAAGGGGTAAAAATCTCTAGAATAATTCTTCAAAGAGAAGTGAAGAGGTGTGCCATAGATGTGGAATAACTGGACATTGGTCACGTACCTGTCGTACGGTTATGCACTTAGCTGATTTATATCAAGCATCTATTAAAGGAAAGAATAAAATGCATGAAACAAATTTAGTAGAACCATCAGATGATTTATTAGATTTAGTAGATGTAGATGTTACTCATCTTGATGTCACTGATTTCTTTAATCATCCTGAAAGTAGAGTTGACCACTTAATTGGAGATGGAAGTGTTCCACTTAATTGACCTATTTTCTTTCTATTATCTGTAATAAAAATTTTGTATATTTTTATAAAATCATGGATCACAATGATGAGTTTTTTTATTTCTGAATTGAATGATAAAGATATATGTCTAACTGACAGTACTACAACTCACACAATTCTCAAAGAAAAGAAATATTTTCAAAATCTAACACTAAGTAAAGTCTATGTCCATACCATATCAGGTTCAACAGATTTAATTGAGGGTTTTGGAAGAGCTTATATTGTGTTGTTTAATGACACCAAATTTTGTATTGATAATACTCTATTCTCTTCACAATCTAGAAGAAATTTATTGAGTTTCAAAAAATATACGTCGTAATGATTATCATATTGAAACGATCAATAAAGACAGTAAAGAGTATCTTCTTATTACTAAAACAATATCGGGATAGAAGTTCGTATTAGAAAAACTGTCTGCGTTATATTTTGGATTGTATTATACAAAAATAAGAACAATTGAATCATATGTGGTAATGTACCAAAAATGCATTGATCGTAAAATATTTATGACTTGGCATGATCGCCTTGGACATCCGAGATCTATAATGATAAGACGAATTATTGAAAACTCGCATGGGCATCCCTTAAAGAATCAAAAAATATTTCTACCCAATGAATCTTCGTGTTCTAAATGTTCTCAAGGTAAGTTGATTATCAGACCATCTTCTTCAAAAGTCATTGTTGAATCTCCATCATTTTTACAAAAGATTCACGGAGATATATGTGGGCCTATTCATCAATTAAGTGGACCATTTAGATACTTTATGATTTTGATTAATGCATCTAGTCGATGGTCACATGTTTGTCTGCTTTCCACTAAAAATGTTGTATTTGCTAGACGTCTTGCTCATATAATCAATTATGAGCATAATTTCCTGAGTATCCAATTAATACCATTCAATTGGATAATGTAGGTGAATTTTCATTTTAAACTTTTGATGATTATTGCATATCAATAGGAATAGATGTTGAATATCCTATTGCCCATACACATACTCAAAACGACTTAACTAAATTTTTGATCAAAAGGTTTCAGCTAATCGCTAGACCATTACTTATGAAATCAAGACTTCCTATTTCTGCTTGGGGACATGCTATACTTCATGCAGTATCATTAATTTGTATTAGACCATTTGCATATCATAAATATTCTCCATTACAGCTTGCATTTGGTCAACAACCAAATATTTTTCATCTTCGTACTTTTGGATGTGCTGTATATGTTCCAATTGCACCACTACAACGTGCAAAAATGGGTCCTCAACGTAAACTTGAGATATATGTTGGTTTGGATTCTCCATCTATTATCAGATATCTTGAATTCCTTACAAGAGATATGTTTAAAGCACGTTTTGAGAATTGTCATTTTGACGAATCCACTTTTCCATTAATGGGTAAAAAAAAGTCGATGTCTGAAGTACGATAAGATATTACTTGGGATAATAAGAGACTGTCTCAATTTGATCCTTCTACAAATGAATGTAAACTGGAAGTTCAGAGGATTATTTATTTACAAAATGTTACAAATTAATTACCGGATGTATTTACTAACATTAAAGGTGTAGTAAAATCTTATATTCCTGCTGTTAATGTTCCTGCAAGGATTGAAATCCTTGAAGGACAAATTGTCAAAACAGCAATAGGTGAGTCTAAGAAACGCCTAAAGCGTGGAAGACCTATTGGTGTATGAGACAAAATTCCTAAAAGTAAAAAAATACAAAATGAATTTGGTATTCCTGAAAAACACGTACCTACAATACATGCTACAAATATAATTGGTGCTCCTAAAGAGTTCAAATTTTCTATTCCAAAACCTCTTAAAAAGGAAACTCCTGAAAAGTATAAATCTCCTGAAAAGAGACTTCCTGAAGAGGTGTTCATGAAATATTTTCCCTTGAAGAGGAATATGTACCTGAAAGTAATGAGATCTCAGTACATTTCATAAATACTGGAGAAATTCTGGATAGAAATAAAACTGTTGTCGACAACATATTTTCATATAAAATGGCCCTTGACATTATTAGAAGTAATGGAGAAAGTGAGGAAAAAAACCGTCAAAGAATGTCGATGTAGGAATGATTGACCAAAATGGAAAACAACTATTGAAGCTGAATTAAATTCGCTAGCAAAGTGAGAAATATTTGGACCTGTTATCCAAATATCAAAGGGTGTAATGCCTATTGGATATAAGTGGATATTTGTACGAAAATGTAATGAGAAAAATGAAATTTTGCGGTATAAAGCACAACTTGTCGCACAAGGTTTCCTGTAGAAACCCGAGATTGATTATGAAGAAACATACTCTCCCATTATGGATGCAATCACATTTAGATTTTTTATTAGTCTGGTTGTTACAAAAAAATTAGAAATGCGATTGATGGATGTGGTGATTGCATATTTAAATGGATTCTTAGACCATGACATATATATGAAAATCCTTAAAGGATATAAAATGTAGGGGTGTAAATGGTCACGTCCGGTCTGAGAAATTTGTGGACCGATTCCATATGGTCCAAGAATTCTTTCACCCTGGACCGGACCGAACAGGAGTTCGGTCCATACCGGTCCGGTCCAATTCGGTCCAGGGGCGGTCTAGTCCGGTTCAGGGGTGTCCCATATGATTTAATGAGCTAAATTTAATCTAAAATTCTACAATGATCAAATATTTTTTGGCCCAAATTTAACTACTATAAATTATAATATATTAATATTATAAAAGTATATATTATATATTAAGTATGTTATCAAATTATAACTATTAATACTATTACATTAGTATATTATATATTTATATATTAGTAAATATTGATAAATTAGTAATAATATATTAAATAATAATAATACACTTATTACTTATATATTATTACTAATATTCTATATAGATATATTATAATTTATATTTTTATACTACAACTAGTCAACTAATAAATAATAATATGTTAATATTATAAGAGTATATTATCTATTAATATATATTATATATTTATATATTAGTTTATATTAATATTAATATTATAATTTATATACTATTTTTATATATACATATATAAATATATATATATGTAGGGTTTGGTCCGGTCCAGGGGGGAGAAATCCTTTGGACCTGGACCGGACCGGAATTAATCGGTCCATGTAAAATTTGGACCGGACCGGACCGAATTTCATTCGGTCTCGGTTTGGTCCGGTCCACTGGTCCGATCCGGTCTTTTTACAGCCTTAATAAAATGCCTGAAGCATTTACAAGTATATCTAGAAATATGTAATTTATCATATTACAAAGATCTTTATATGGGTTAAAGCAATCCGGACGCATGTGGTATAATCGCTTAAGCGAATATCTATTGAAAGAAGGATTTGAGAATAATCCTATATGCCCATGTGTTTTTATTAAGAAATTAAAATTCAGATTTGTCATTATTGCGGTTTATGTTGATGATTTAAATATTGTAGGAACTCTTGAAGAGATCTCAAAAACTGCTACATATTTAAATAATGAATTTGAAATGAAATATTTTGGCAAAACAAAACTTTGTCTCGGCCTGCAGCTCGAGCACTTGCCAAATGAAATTTTTATTCATCAGTCCATGTATACTGAGAAAGTCCTGAAGCATTTTTATATAGACAAAACTCATTCCCTGAGTACTCAAATGATTGTTCGAACACTTGATGTGAAAAATGATACATTCCATCCTTATGATTACGATGAAGAATTCTTGGTCCCGAAGTACTATATCTCAGTGCAATTGGAGTTTTGATGTATCTTGCAAATTGTATTCGACCAGATATTATATTATCAGTTAATCTGTTTATAAGATATAGTTCTGCACCAACTCGAAGACATTGGAATGACATTAAACATGTCTTTCATTACCTTTATGGTACGGTTGATATGAGATTATTTTATCAACGTAGATCAAGTCTACAATTGATTGGGTATGCAGATGTAGGTTATCTTTCAGACCCACACAGAGGTAGATCTCAAACTGGATATTTATTTACTTATGAAGATACTGCCATATAATGGAGATCTGTTAAGCAGACACTATCTGTTACTTCTTCAAATCACTCAGAGATCATTGCTATTCATGAAGCAAGTCGAGAGTGTATTTGGCTGAGATAAGCAATTCAACATAACCAAGAAAAGTGTGGACTCCCCATAATCAATAATAGCCCAATAATTTTATATGAAGATAATACTGCTTGTATCACTCAAATAAGAAGATGATATATTAAAGGTGACAGAACCAAATATATTTCACCTAAATTTTTTTATACTCATGAATTTCAAGAGAAATGTGAAATTGATGTCTAACAGATACGATTTAGTGATAATTTGGCAGATTTATTCACAAAGGTATTACCAACTGCGACATTCAAGAAGATTGTGCATAACATTGGAATGCGAATATTCAAATATCTATTGTCATGCACTTTTTAGGGGGAGTAAATGTCTTGAAGACTTGTGCTGATTGTACTTTTTTTCCTTCGCTAAGGTTTTGTCTCACGGGATTTTTGTTTGCAAGATTTTAATGAGATAATTTTAAAACACTTGTGGATACATAAGAAGACTGTATTCTTTTTCCTTCGCTATTGATTTTTTTTCTCATTAGATTTTTCTTTAGTAAGATTTTAATTAGGCAGATTTTTTATAGCTGGTCATTCAATGGGGAGTGTAATGAAACGAAGATCAATTGGAGGGACGGCTGCCGCCTCCTGTCTCAACACTAAAATTATGTTAATGACCCCACTATTATTATTTTAAATCTTGTATAGTAACTTGCATAATAACTTGTATAGTAATTTCAAGGCCTATAAATATAAGTTTCAGTTGTTATGAAATTTATAAGAAAATATAGAGAGACAAAAAAATTTCAATTATTAAGAGTTCTTAAAGAATTTCTTATATATTTCTCTCTTACAATAATAATTTCTTCTTTAATTTTATAACAGATTCGAGATTTATGATTGTTTGAACAAATATGCATATTACTGTATTAAGATTTTAAATTCTGAAACACCTTGTTCACCTTATTGGTTGCGTTTGGGACGAGGCCATCTACATTCTTCCGGAAGAGAAATATTAACGACCACATAATATTTTTAAAGTAGGAATCTAATTAGAGTGAGGTTATAAATATTACACTTTCATTCCATCATATGTATAACGGGACATTTTTATTAATTTTTATTTTTTAAAAATTTATAAACAGTCATATATAATTTATTATAGTAAATAAAAATGTGATACATACAATTAAATGATGAGAAATATATATTCATAACATATTATATAACATATTATACAATACATGTTATAAAGTAAAAATATTTTGATTAAATAATTTTCATTTTATTAAGTAATTTATAAAACTATCCTAACTTTATATATATATATATATTGTGTAAATTTTTATGTAAAATAATCCAATGTATATTTATCATTTTTACTGAGTGATATCCATATGATTTCTGTTTCTAGGAGGAATCATGATTCCAATCCTGTAACCATCAGTACTCCACGTGTCCTGTGAAAGGATGAGGTTGAGGGTCTTGTGTATGCCTCACACAGAACTGGCCAGAGAGCTTGGAATTTGGATAATGTTTTGCAAAACCATATCAAGAGTTTAGCCACACAAGATCTGCCACGTGTTACATGGCCAATCGCCACTCTCTGGACGGTATTATTATGGGGGATGATGGCATGTACTTTGGGCCAACGCGTTCAAGCAAGCAAGCAAAGCGGTGGAATATTAAGGCAAAGACCAAGAAATTTAGTTTAAGCTAATTAGAAGCAGATCAGAGCAGCAATGGCGGCATCAGTTATGGCTTCAGTGAGTCTAAAACCAACTCCTTTCGCAGTAGAGAAGTCAGCAGGGAGAGGGCTTCCCTCTCTTGCAAGGACTAATTACTCATTCAAAGTTGAGGCCAGTGGGAAGAAGATCAAGACCGACAAGCCTTATGGTATTAATTTTTATTATATGTTTATATATAATTAATATTCATGTGAGTGGTTGGTTTTTTCTGAAAAATTCCTTGTTATTTAGGAATTAACGGTAGCTTGGATCTTAAGGAGAAAGTAGACGCATCCGGGAGGAAGTATAAGGTACGAAAAATTGTTCTTAATTTAGTACAAACTTGTTTTTGGGTTCTAACAAATGAATTCAGCTTCAATCAAAATTGATTGAGTAAATCTCTGAATCTCTTTTATTAACTTTCTTTTGATCTTTGCGATACTCTCAAATGAAATTGATTCAGGGAAAGGGTGTATACCAATTTGTGGACAAATATGGCGCTAATGTCGATGGATACAGGTAATATTATCTTCTTTTAACTTTTGTTTTTGTTTTTATTCTTTTTAAATTCTATGATGTCTTAGTTTTTATTGTTATTTTCTTGTTGATTAAAATTATTATTATTATTATTTTTTCTGTCATGTTTGGGATAATACCACTTTTGATCATGATCATTGTGTAACTAATAATGTTGTTTGTTCTTAAAATTTCTCTCTAGCTCATAATTTTCAATTTAAAGCCTTTGCCATGTTGTTGTCTTGGTTAATTATCCACTTTGAACATCTGAAATCATGATTTCGAACTCTTTTGGAATCGATTCTTAATGCAAGAAAACCAAACAGAACTAGCTCAACTCATGACAAACTTGTCCCAAAGGTGGCAGCAAGCAAAACAGACACCAAAGTTCTAATTGCAGTCTGAATTTCCAACCTTTGCGTGATGTCAATTCAAAATTTATAACTATCTTCACATGGTTATGTCGCCCTTCAACTCATTGAATAAAATTCTTATCTTTTGGGTTTTGACCATGAGGATTGCTATAATTATTGTCATAAAGAGATTACATAAAAGTAATCCTACAAAAATTGATGTGATTTCATGTGATAATCTATAATAATCTGTCGAATCATATTAAACCACATTAATTTGTGATATTAAACAACACATGCAAACCCTCCAAGGCTTCAAGCCATTATTATTGCATCTTTCTGATATGAGTCAATTGATTGATGTGCAGTCCTATATACGACACCAATGATTGGTCTCCATCTGGTGATGTCTATGTTGGCGGTAAGACAACCTAGGTGCTGATAAATTTTATAACTTTCAGGTTGTATTTAGAACGATAAAATTAATTTGTTCTTTTGTGTTTTTTTTGGGGGGTTGAAATTGCAGGTACCACCGGCTTGGCCATATGGGCTGTTACCCTAGCTGGTATTCTTGCAGGAGGTGCACTTCTTGTCTACAACACAAGTGCTTTGGCCCAGTAGAATTCCATTCATCTTATCTTTTATGCTGCAACTATAGTCTGTCAAAAAACATACTGCAAGTACAACCTTATTTGTAATGTTTTAGGCATGGACATGAATTGATGCCTTTGTTATGACTTTTAATGTGAATTATTCTGAAACTATATATTCTTCTTTGTCTTTTTGGCCATTGTTTTGTTGGAGTAAGACATTAATGACTTCTAGGAACATATAAACACTTGTTTACGCCCCTGGCCTCCCTAATTGTAGCAGTTTTCCTGGTTGGTGTCCCATTCTAGTTTGATTTTTGTACTTCTTGCTTCTTGCATCCAAAGTGGGAGGATGATTATTTGGAAGCATGAAATTAGGATAGTGTTGCCCAGATAACTAACACAAGAGGGGGGGTGAATTGAGTTGTATTTGAGAAAATAACAATTATAAATCAAATATATAATATAAAATATAAACAAAATATAAAACAACAATAAATATAAAGAGTAAGGGTAAGAGAGAAGCAAACTCAGTATGTTAACGAGGTTCGGCCCCACTGCCTACGTCCTCGCCTCAAGCTACCCCTTGAGGATCCCCAAATCCACTATTCAATCTCCTTTAGGTGGAGATAGAAACCTATTACACCTTTGAGCAGCACCGCTCCAAAGAATCCGTGTAGAACACCCTCTACACTTTCAATCACCTTACACTTGGTGATTTAACTATTCCCCGTGTAGAACACCTTCTACACTTCTAATCACCTCACACTTGGTGATTTAACTATTCCCCGTATAGAACACCTTCTACACACACAAGGGTTATACACACCCTTTTACAAATACAAGAGTTGATAGTAGGTAGACCATCAAAGTACACTCCTTAATGAGTGAGATAGAAACAATACAGCGCAACCTATATCTCTCTCAACAAGAACAAGAATTAAGGCTCAAAACTTTAGAAAAGAGAGAATGAGAGTTTTGAAGAAATGATGCAAAACTTAGCAATAGATGTGTAAGCTCTTGTTGTGAATTTTACAAAACTCAAGTGAGCTATTTATAGGCAAATGATTTTTCAATTTCAAATTTGAAAAGATTCCCATGTCAAAAACATCATCATTTACTTTTCAAAAATTTTAAATCTAATATTTTTACTTTTTGCATGTGACAAAAGGAGCACACTTTACTTTTCAAAAATTTCAAACATAATCTTTTACTTTTTGCATATGACAAAAGGAGCACACTTTACTTTTCAAAATTTTTAAATAAAGATATCTACCTTTTGCATAAGTCAAGAAAAGCATCCACCACTTTTGAAAATATTCAAATAAAACATGCACATGTGAAAGATGACAATCAATCATCTTAATATTTTCAAAATTCAAACCTTTAATCATGTCATGCACATGTGAAAGATGACAATCAATTATCTTTCAAAATTTTCAAATTTAATTTTCAAAATATTTATGCATATGTGGAAAATGTATTTTAATGCTTTATGATAAAAAATTAATTTTGAGTCTTAATTCTAATTTTGAATTTTTAAGAGATTTACAACATTACTCTATGATTTTAATGTGAACTTGTTCCCTTCTTGCTCATGCTTGCTTCCTTGATGTGCTTGATTATATTGTGTAGACAACTTGAGCTTAAGACTCCTTTATTCTTTGGATTCATTTGTTATCATCAAAATCCATTTGTAGATTTACATGAAACTTGAAACCTTGGGTTCAACAATCTCTCCCTTTTTGATGATGACAAATGCTTGATAGAACCTGAATCCTGTATTAATACTTAAGCTCCCCCTGAGAATGTGCGTTAGTTTTTCAAACAAAAATATAAACATAATTCCAAGCATATATAACAAGTTTAGCGATTTAAACAATGTTAATGTTCTAGTCTAAAACTTCTCCCCCTTTTGACATCATTAAAAAGGAATCATAATTATCTCAATAAGATATATTCCTACAATAACTAACAGACAAATAAAACGCTGCGTTAGTAGAGACTGTAGAAGTTAGAACCACCCGTGTCCGACAAAACCTGCAAAGGTTGAAGCCGAATTTTATCATCTCGGTGCGGAAGAAGATTTAAATCCGCTTGATGTTATTGATGAATTAGATGTTCCAGAGATTTGAAGTTGAATAATTAAAATTATTCGTATCCGACAAAGACAGCAAAAGCTGCAGGCCTAGCTCTGGCAATGCGGTGCGGAGCCATGCATGTCTGACAAAACCTGCAAATGTTGGAAGTCTAACTTTGGCAATTCGGTGAGGAGCCACGCGTATCTGACAAAACCTGTAAAGGTTGGAGGCCTAGCTCTAGCAGTCGGTGCGAAAGCAGATCAATCGCCTGATATTGTTGACAAACGGGTTTGAAGGCTCTGAGTTTTTATAAAAAAATCATTTTCACCAATCGGATACAAAAAAAAATATTGCTTCTTGACCTAAGTTCTGTTTCTCCATAACGATAGAATGGCCGAACAATTCTCTTCCACTAATGTTCTAGACTTGAATCAGGAACCCTTGACGTATCAACCATCAATCTTCTCTCCTAAGGCCGTCAATGCCATGATAGGAGCAGAGAACCATTTTTCTAGTAAGAAAACTTTTGACAATGTGTGTCCAGCATCTCTTATATTTCTTTTGACTAATAAGATTTGAAGAGACAATAGTTTGTCTTGTTCTTTATGCTATCTTTATAAAATCAGTTTTAAAGTTCATCGGATTTGCATCAAATCTTATTCTCATCTCTATAACTCATCTGCATTCCTTCAATATTCTCGTTTTAAGTTTTCAATTCTTTTCTCAATGGCTCATTCTTCTAACATTCCTTTAGATGCATCCATGAGGTATTCTACATCTCAATCTCATGTCCTTTCTGCAACTACCATTGGCGCCATGTTGCAGCAAGAGAACAATAGTTTGGCTAATAAGCCAGACTCTGATGCTATATACGACTTGGTGAGTCTCGAGACTCGCTACTCATCCTCTATTGTCACTTTTTCCCAGCGGCTACAAGTCAAAAATCATGAGGTTGAAAAGCTTAAAGAACAAATTGTTGTACTTTAACGAATTGTTCAAGAGTCTCACACAAGGGAAGGAATCTTTCGGCAGAAGAATAAAAAGTTGAAATCTCTTTTGGATTCTTCATTCCGCTTGCCAGTTTCCATGGATAGAGATGACATGATATTGTATGAAGAGAATGAGCGTCTCAAACATGAGGCTAAGAACCTCAAGTTTATGTAAAAGTATTTAAAAAAATATCTCTCTATTTTTATGAACTCTGATCCATCTTTTAAGAGATATTCATAACATGCATCATACCTATTTCTCTTCTATTCATACATAATCTATCTTCTGGTAAGGGTTTTGTGAATATATCTGCTAACTGATCGTGTGTGTTTGTGAACTCCAGTACTATATCGCCTTTCTGTACATGATCTAAAAAAAATGATATCTTATAACAATATGCTTAATTCTAGAATGTTGTATTGGGTTTTTTTTTTGAAAGATTTATAGCACTTGTATTATCACATTTGATTGGAATGTGATTATACATAAGTTTAAAATCCTCAAGTTGTTGCTTCATGTAAAGAGCTTGAACATAACAACTACCCGCAGCAACATATTCTACCTCAGCAGTAGATAGTGCAACAGAATTTTGTTTTGTTTTTTTTTACTAAACCAGGAAACTAGTGCACGACCTAAGAAATGAAATGTTCTACTAAAACGTTTTCGATCATCTTTGCAACCAGTATAATCGGTACCTGAATAACTAATAAGATCGAAAGAAGTGTGTTTATGATACCATAACTCTAAGTCAATGGTACTGGCAAAATATCTAAAAATCCGCTTGACTGCAATCAAATGAGATTGTTTTGGAAATGATTGAAAACGTGCACATAAACATACACTGAACATAATATCTGGTCTACTGGCTGTCAAATATAATAAGCTACCAATCATACCTCGATATACCTTCGAATCAACTAGTTTACCGGATTCATCTTTATCAAGTTTAGTGGATGGGCTCATTGGTGTTCCAGTTTCCTTAGCACCTTCCATCCCAAACTTCTTCAGCAATTTCTTAATATATTTTGATTGATTGATGAATGTCCCACTTTTTGCTTGCTTAATTTACAATCCGAGAAAGAATATAAGCTCTCCTATTATGCTCGTTTCAAATTCTTCCTGCATAGTCTTAGCAAAAACTTGGCACATATTTTCATTAGTAGCACCGAATATTATATCATCAACATAAATCTGAATCAAAAGAATATTATCATTTTCGTATTTAATGAAAATAGTTGTATCAATTTTTCCTCTTGAAAAGCCTTTTTTAATCAAGAAATCACTAAGTCTCTCGTACCACGCTTTAGGAGCTTGTTTGAGTCCATATAATACTTTTGTGAGTTTGAAAACATGATTTGGAGAAATATGATTTTCAAAACCTGGAGGTTGCTCAACATATACCTCTTCATTTATAAAACCGTTTAAGAAAGCACTTTTAACATCCATTTGAAAAAGTTTGAAATCTTTATAATAAGCATGTGCAAGTAGCATTCGAATAGCTTCTAATCTTGCGACTGGTGCATATGTCTCATCATAATCGATTCCTTCTTCTTGATTGAAACCTTGGGCTACAAGTCGAGCCTTATTTCTAGTAATGACTCCGGACTCATCTTTCTTGTTTCTAAAAATCCATTTTGTTTCAATAATAGTATGATTTTTTGGTCTAGGAACAAGTGTCCAAACATCATTTCTTTCAAATTGATTAAGCTCTTCTTGCATAGCTAGAATCCAAGATTCATCAAGAAGTGCTTCATCAATATTTTTAGGTTCAATCTGAGATAGAAAAGCAGTATGATTGCAAATATTTCTAAGAGATGATCGAGTGCTTACACCTCGTGAAGGTTCCCCCAGAATTTGTTCCACTGGATGATCTTTCACAAATTTCCACTGTTTGGTTGCATCTTGTATTAAATTTTGATGATTTTTCCTGATATCTCTAGGTTGGACTTCCTCTATTGTGTTCTCTTTATTGAGATTGAGACTTTCCGTATTATTTATACCTCCTGTTTCTTCATCAATAGATTTCTTGGAGAGTAGAGAATTAGATTCATCAAATACTACATGCATAGATTCTTGTACAGTCAAAGTCTTTTTATTGAATACTCTATAAGCTTTACTATTAGTAGAATACCCGAGAAAGATACCTTCATCAGATTTTGCATCAAACTTGCCTAAATTATCTCTGTCATTTAAAATAAAACATTTGCATCCAAATACATGAAAGTAACAAATGTTGGGCTTTTTCTCATTCCAAAGCTCATAGGGGGTTTTATCTAATTTAGACCTTAGCATAACTCTATTTATAACATAACATGCAGTACTTACCGCTTCAGCCCAAAAATAACTAGGCAAGTTGTTCTCATTGAGCATTGTTCTTGCCATCTTTTGAAGAGATCTATTTTTCCTTTCTACTACCCCATTTTGTTGAGGAGTTCGAGGAGCAGAAAAATTATGCACAAAACCATTTTCATCACAAAATGTTTCAATATTTTTATTAATAAACTCTTTTCCCCTATCACTTCGGATACTTGAAATAGTATAACCCTTTTCATTTTGAATTCTCTTGCATAACTTGGTAAAAGCATTATGTGCCTCATCTTTATGAGTAAGAAAGATGACCCAAGTATATCTAGAGAAGTCATCAACAACAACAAATGCATAATATTTTCCTCCTAAACTTGCAACTCTATTTGGTCCAAAAAGATCCATGTGTATCAGTTGCAGTGGTCTAGTAGTGGAAATATGTTTCTTGATTTTAAAAGAAGTTTTTGTTTGTTTACCAAATTGGCATGCATTACAAATTTTGTCTTTAAGAAAATTTACTTTTGGTAAACCTCTCACAAGATCATTTTTTGAAAGTTTGGAAATAAGTTCCATATTGGCATGACCTAGTCTTCTATGCCATAACCAATTAGTTTCATTTTGAGCTGAAAAACAAATCGCATCTTGTGAGGCAATTTCTTCAAAATCAATTGTATAAACATTGTTACTTCTAAAAGCAATAAAACAAATATTACAATCATAATCATTCAATATAATGCACTTATCTATTTTGAAAGTAACTGTAAATCTTTTATCACATAATTGACTTATGCTTAAAAGATTATGTTTTAAACTTTCAACAAGTAGAACATCTTCAATTATAAGAGAAGACTCATTACCAATTTTACCTATTCCCACGATCTTCCCTTTCGAGTTGTCTCCAAATGTCACGTGTCTTTCTTCTTTAGATCTAAGATCAAAGAACTTAGTCCTGTCTCCCGTCATGTGTCTTGAACGTCCACTATCTAAAAACCATTTATTTTTGTTCGTGGAAGACGTCATGCACACCTATAAAAGTAATTAAAATGATTTTTCTTGGTACCCAAGTTCTTTGGGTCCTTTATTTATTAGTATTAGAAGAAATAAGATTTTTAGGTACCCATATGGTCCTAATAGTCATTGTATGTTTTCTTCTAATAGGACAAGTAAAATAATTATGACCATTTCTATTACAAAAATTGCAAATAGCATGTGACATATATGAAGAACTTGAGTGATTATAATAGTATCCTTTTTTAACAAAATTATTTTTATGAAAAGAATTTTGAATATTGGATTTTGATTTAGAAGGATTATCAAAGAAGTTTTTATAAGGTTTGTATTTTTATTTTGGCATATATCCCAAGCCTGCCTTATCAAAAACACATCTTTGGCTACCAAGAAGTTTTTCAAAATTTCTTTTTCCATTCGTAAATTTTTCAATAATATTTTCTAAATCAGTTTTCTTTTTCTTCAACTCAAAATTTTCATCTTTCAAAACAATACTTTCTTTTCTTAAAATATCAATTTCGTTTGTTAAAGAAGAATTTTTCTTTTTCAAAACAGTATACTTGATACCCAATTCAAATTCCTCATATACCTCTTTTAAAACATTTTACAATTCTTCATATGAAGGATCTTCAATATTATCAAGATTTGTTACCTCAATGTCATCTTTAGCCATAAGACAAAGATTTGCTGATTCTCCATTGCTTGCTTCACTATCTGAGCTACTTGAATCATCATTCCATGTAGCTTTCATTGCTTTTTTGCCTTTGTTTCGATCTTTCTTTAGCAGAGGACAATCTGACTTGATATGACCAGGTTTATTGCATTTATAACAAATTAAAGTGTCATTTTTACCTGAATCTTTCTTGGAAAACTTTTTGAAAGATTTCCTTGGAGGAGTTTTATTTTTCTTTAAGAACCTCTGAATTCTTCTTGTTATCATCGCAACTTCTTCATCTTTGTCGTCATTTTCCTTATTTTCATCATTTTCACTTTCATGTGGAACAGTTTTAAGTGCCAAGCTCTTCTTTGACTTTCCTTCTTCTTCTCCTCTTTTCAATGTGTACTCATGGGTGATAAGTGACCCGATGAGTTCATTCACTTCGAGTTTCTTGAGATCTCTAGCTTCAAGAATCGCTGTCACTTTTGATTCCCAACGTTTTGGTAGAGAGTTGAGAATTTTTCTTACTATTTCCACTTTGGAATAAACTTTGCCAAGAGCTGTCAAGCTGTTTATGATGTTAGTAAAACGAGTGTACATACTAGAAATAGATTCATCATCATTCATATTAAACATTTCATATTCATGAGTAAGAATATAAATTTTTGATTCCTTGACTTGAGAAGTTCCTTCATAAGTAACTTCCAAGTTATCCCAAATTTCCTTTGCTGTAGCACAAGTCATTACTCTATTAAATTCATTACCATTGAGAGCATTATATAATAAATTCATAGCAGTTAAATTCAAAGTATAAAGTCTATCGTCTTCACGATTAAACTCTTCTTCTTCCTTTTTGACCTTTACTCCATCAACTACTTTTGTTGGAATATAAGGTCCATTTACAATGCATTTCCAGATTTCTCGACCTTGAGCCTGAAGGAATATTCTCATTCTAACTTTCCAGAATGAGTAATTGTCTCCACAAAAAAGTGGAGGCCGACTGCTAGATTGACCTTCACCAAATGAAACTGCAATGTTAGCCATAAGATTTTAACTCAAAAGATAGTTAATCTTATAATAGAGCTCTAGCTCTGATACCAATTGTTACCGATCATAAGCCGCACCTATGTCACCTAACAACTGTATCTACCAGACTAGCCGGCCACCGTCTCTACCGGTGCATCGTCACCCATGGTCGGAGAGTCTTGCTTCGGTGACACAGTCACAAGCGAGAGTTCCCATGAGTGATCTGCCTGTATGAACAGTACAGGTCAACTAGCTCTGCTACCAATTGTTACTGACCATAGGCCGCACCTATGTCACCTAACAACTGTACCTACCAGACTAGCCGGCCACCGTCTCTACCGGTGCACCGTCACTCATGGTCGGAGAGTCTTGCTTCGGTGACACAGTCACAAGCGAGAGTTCCCATGAGTGATCTGCCTGTATGAACAGTACAGGTCAACTAGCTATGATACCAATTGTTGTCCAGATGACTAACACAAGAGGGGGGGTGAATTGAGTTGTATTTGATAAAATAACAATTATAAATCAAATATATAATATAAAATATAAACAAAATATAAAACAAAAATAAATATAAAGAGTAAGGGTAAGAGAGAAGCAAACTCAGTATGTTAACGAGGTTCGGCCCCACTGCCTACGTCCTCGCCTCAAGCTACCCCTTGAGGATCCCCAAATCCACTATTCAATCTCCTTTAGGTGGAGATAGAAACCTATTACACCTTTGAGCAGCACTGCTCTAAAGAATCTGTGTAGAACACCCTCTACACTTTCAATTACCTTACACTTGGTGATTTAACTATTCCCCGTGTAGAACACCTTCTACACTTCCAATCACCTCACACTTGGTGATTTAACTATTCCCCATGTAGAACACCTTCTACACACACAAGGGTTATACACACCCTTTTACAAATACAAGAGTTGATAGTAGGTAGACTATCAAAGTACACTCCTTAATGAGTGAGATAGAAACAATACAGCGCAACCTATATCTCTCTCAACAAGAACAAGAATTAAGGCTCAAAACTTTAGAAAAGAGAGAATGAGAGCTTTGAAGGAATGATGCAAAACTTAGCAATAGATGTGTAAGCTCTTGTTGTGAATTTTACAAAACTCAAGTGAGCTATTTATAGGCAAATGATTTTTCAATTTCAAATTTGAAAAGATTCCCATGTCAAAAATATCATCATTTACTTTTCAAAAATTTTAAATCTAATATTTTTACTTTTTGCATGTGACAAAAGGAGCACACTTTACTTTTCAAAAATTTCAAACATAATCTTTTACTTTTTGCATATGACAAAAGGAGCCCACTTTACTTTTCAAAATTTTTAAATAAAGATATCTACCTTTTGCATAAGTCAAGAAAAGCATCCACCACTTTTGAAAATATTCAAATAAAACATGCACATGTGAAAGATGACAATCAATCATCTTAATATTTTCAAAATTCAAATTTTTAATCATGTCATGCACATGTGAAAGATGACAATCAGTCATCTTTCAAAATTTTCAAATTTAATTTTCAAAATATTCATGCATATGTGAAAAATGTATTTTAATGCTTTATGATAAAATATTAATTTTGAGCCTTGATTCTAATTTTGAATTTTTAAGAGATTTACAACATTACTCTATGATTTTAATGTGAACTTGTTCCCTTCTTGCCCATGCTTGCTTCCTTGATGTGCTTGATTATATTGTGTGGACAACTTGAGTTTGAGACTCCTTTATTCTTTGGATTCATTTGTTATCATCAAAATCCATTTATAGATTTACATGAAACTTGAAACCTTGGGTTCAATAGATAGTACAACTTCTCATAAACAAATCCAAATTCAATTTAACATCCAACCACATCTTTTCTCATCTTAGATGAATCCTATAAAACTCATTTCATCATCTTAATTTATTATTTTTATAAAAAATTCAATTCATTTCAAGTCATTATTTGAATACAACCTTAATGCTGCTAACAAATCGAGACTAGCAAAGTTTCAAACTTCTGAAGCTGAAGTTTTTTGCTCGTGGGCTTCTTATAGTACTACCGTGGGCTCATGGTATGTATGCCCTGTCCTTGGCACAAATAGACTAAGTTTGAATGTTAAGTTGAATTAAATTTTTTTTATGAATAGTAATGAATTAAGATGGTTGAATGTAAGGCTGTTTATCCGACCTGACTCGATAAGGGTTTTTTCGACTCGACTCGCTTTCAATCAATTCCGTTTGGCCGATACCCGTTAGCCCGATAATGTTTCGATATCCTTCGCACGCCTGCACACAGTGATGACTCAAGACGATTACTCTGTCCCTTTTACGCACACCACTAGCCACTGTAATGGCAGTTGAGCTACAACCACCCAAAACCCCGATAACTACAGCTCCAATGACTAGCAATGACCACGATTGCAACAACAACTGCTGTAACAAAGACGACGATGTTTGTATCGTCGGTGACCAAAACCCACAGCCGATTTCATTAAAATCGAAACCAACACTAATCTGATTTCATTTAAAACTAAAGCAAAATCAAAACATCCAAACCACCAATCGGCGACCAAAACCCACAACGGATTTCATTTAAACTGAAACCAAAACTAAAACCAAAACCAAAATCAATTCGATTTCATTTAAATCAAAACCAAAACCACCAAACCACCAATCGGCAACCACAACCCATAGCCACTTTCATCTAAGAAGGTTGAGCATTTCACTGCAGAGCTTTTCTGGCTTGGGGTCGATGAGGACGAGCTCCGGAGACGGAATCTTGTCCAAACGAGTTAGGATGAGTTAGGCCATCGTCGGAGAGAGAGAGAGAGAGAGAGAGAGAGAGAGTGAGTCACGGGAATGAAAAGCTAAAGGTCGAATGGGGAGAAACTAGAAAGGGAGAAATAGGGTTTAAGCGGGTAATTGGGTAATACTCGTTAACCGTTTAGCCGAAAATGGGTCGGAATATTAGGTCGGTACCGGGCAAAATATTGGGTTGGGTCGGATTATGGCTTTTTTGAACAGCCCTAGTTGAATGAGTTTTTTATAATCTATTTAAGATGAATTTAAAATATATTTATATATTAGAATGAATTTAAATATATTTAAATGAAAAATTGTAAAATTATTGGAACATACTACTATTTATTGACATTGCTTATCCCCCGCGCCAACCATAATTGCATTAAAAGGAAAACAATTGTCTTTGTAATGTCAAAAAAATGAAACCCACTGAATGGAGAGAGAGAGAGAGGTACTGAAAAATTAAAGGAAATAAAATCTAAAAAAAATGGAAGGAAATAAATCGAGAGAGAGAGAGAGAGAGAGAGAGAGAGAGAGAGAGAGAGAGAGAGAGAGAGAGAGAGAGAGAGAGAGAGAGAGAGAGAGAGAGAGAGAGAGAGAGAGAGAGGAAATAAATTTTGATGAGTTAGGATTTGTTAAAAAAAAAAAACTCTTGACAGGTTCAGCTTATATAGTAATAAAATTCACCAAAGTCGAGTATAGAAGCAGCTAGTTAGGATATTTGAATAGTCAAAGCAGTTCAAAAGGGAACTGTACCCAATATAGTTAGGGAACCAAACGGGCCCGTATCACATTTTAACCTGTGTGACATTTTAATCACTTTCCTCTATAATGATTCAAGCATGTTGAGGGCAAAGTTGCAAACCTATGAAATTCTCTGGTTTCCTATTGCACAACCATGGGCTCATGCATGTATGTCTCATTGATGATAATGTAAAATGTTATATTTTTTTAATATTTAATATTTAATATTTAATATTTATTTGATGATTAAATGTATTTATTATTCTTATATTTTGATTTATGATATAAATGAAAACGTTAAATGCAAAACGAAGCTAATTAGGTAATTTTGGATAATTTTGATATTGCTTTTTAATCTAAGCATAACTCTTTCTTTCGAGTTACGATTAAGATGATTTAAAATTCTATGGAACCTCAAGACAAATTTTTACAATTTGTATATTTTGAGTTTTGAGAAATATTAGTTGAATCAAAGTTGAAATTGGAAATAAAATTGCCGCACGTGACTGCCATTGGACTGTACGGATTCATTAGAAAATAATTAAATAGCAGACCACATGGGAAGACTTTGTTGGACTCCACGGGCAATTAAACTGGACATGGCATTGAAATTAGACGTCACCTTGGATCAGCAAGAGAGTGCAACTTGAATTCAATTGGGCGGCTCCATTTTAAATTCACACGATACATGACTTCCACTCATAGTAGGAGACCCAAGATGCTATGGAACTCAACGCATGCATTAAATCTTATCCGAGTTTGGACAGGCAACAATTGCAGGCCAGACTTCAGGGCCTAAGAGCACCACACTTAGAGCAATAAGGCCACACGTTTGCTGCTTTGGAATTAAATGAAAAAGGGCCCATGCAGTTTTTTAGCCGTTGCGTAATTGTTGATGGTTTTTAATTAGGCAAGGGACTTCACATAGCTGGGGGACGAAACCACAAGCAGCATAAGACACACACACACACACACACACACACACACATATATATATTGAGGGATAGAGAAGCGCCTTAGGGAGTTTGGGGACGTACGTAGAGAGCGCTGTTTGGAACATACACAAATCTCATCTTTTCATATTTTTTTTTTTTAGTTTTTATTATCATCCTGTACGGCTAAACTTTTATATTTGGTTTAAGGAAATGGAAACCTCAAAATCAATAAAACTGTGAGATCTCATTTATTTTTATTGTTCAATGTATGATTTGAGTATCAAATATTTTTTTTGTACCTATTTTCATGATCATATCGTTTAATTAGGAGACCTACTAGTTTATTATTCATTGCAATCTATTGCTAGGTTAGATATCAAATTTGTAATTGGTTGATCCCTCTAATTTGTGAAGCAATTAAAATATAATGATTTATTATGTCAGAAATTATTAGATTTTAAGAAGAATGTTCGACTAAATTAAATGTAACTGCCTGTGCTTATATTGTTTAGTTTAATCGATCTCTCTAATTATTAAGACTGCTACTAGATTAAACCCTTAGCGCTTGTCTTGGATTGTTTAGTAGTTAGGATTAATTAGATTGTTTGATTTCTAATTAATTACGACTAAGAAGAGATAGGAAAATAGTTCCAATAATGAATATTCAAAATATTAATTGATATATATTTACATCGATGATCGATAATAAAATTTCGATGGTAGATGTTGAATTAGACCAATGTTTATTTTTTTGATTGATTTTGGTGTTTTAAATTGAATTATTCTTTAATTGTTTTTATTTTTCTTGAAATTATTTCGTTATACTCAAACTCCTCATCCTTATTTAAGTAGCATAAAATTAGGCTAGATACTCTCTATAGGAATGATTCTTACTCACACTATTACATATAATTTTGTTAAGAGTATAAGTTTTATATTTGGTTGCCTACGACAGCATACCACCCATCCAATGTCAAACATGAACCAACTCATGACCTTATAGAAAAGTAGAATGAGTCCTTTGGGTTGAAAATCAAACTCGAAATAAAGAAAAGTGGATTAGAGTCCGTCACATTTTTGCCAGTTTGCTATACTAGTTATTCAAACATGTTGATTATAGTAAGAAAAAATTTGGAGATCGGTCCGACCGATCATTTATTAAAAACAGCTCTAATAATAAATTGAAAAAAATTATAAAAAATATAATAAAATATTTTTAGAAAATATAATAAAAAATACAATAAAGAAAACACAATAAAAAAATAAAATTAAGATGATTTTATGTGATGGATAGAGAGGCATTCAGCCTCAGCCTAGATGGAGCTGTCACTGGCTATTGTGGGTGACACCATCCATACCATCGAGACCGGCGACCTCATCTCCGCGATGGCGACCTCCGGTATGCCCCACGCAGCCTTAAACTTGAAATAGGTCTGAAATAGATCCATTTCAGGTTTAAGACTGCGTGGGACACACCGGAGGTCGTGATAGAGACCTCGTTCTTGTCCTCATCACCTAAAGGTTCCTCCTTGTAAGGTTTGTTCCCTCCAACGACCGAGTTAGACTCCAATGCTGGATAAGGGTAATATGGATGAGAGAAATTGTTAAGTGAGATTAGGATTTAGTAGAGTTAGAGGTGAATGAGTGACTAATTGGCTATGTTTGGTGCAAAGGAGTGCACGGTTAGGGTTGATTTAGGGTGCATGGCTAGGTGGTGTTTGGGTAGGGCATGTGATGGCCGAATATGGCTTAGGGTTTCCCTAGGGTTTTGGCCAAGGCAATTAGGGTTAGGGATCTAGGGTTTTGAGTAGTTTTGGATAAGTCCTAAAAAATAGGAGTATGGCTTATAACCAAGTGAGGTGGGCAGCAATGTGGCTAGGGTTATGGTCAAATGTGTGGTGATGTGGAGTGATGTTTTGATTGGTTCAATTCTTGATTAATGACCAGTCAAATGAGAGAATGATGTGGCAATTTAATTAGGTGGCAAGTAAAGTTTTGGCTAGGGCATATGTGGCATGATTGAATATGCTAGGGTTAGGGAATGTGTTTGATTTGAATTTGAAATTATTTGAATTGGTGAAGAATTAGGTGGCCGGTCATGCAAGGGCTAGGGGGGCACGAAATTGGCTTGATTTGGATGAGGGATGAGGTGGATTTAGGTGAGAAAATATAGGAGTGAGAGATGATAGTTGGCCGGCTAGGGTAAAGGGCAAAAGTGGCAAGTGTGTTGGTTAGGGTTTTATGGCCTTTGACCGTGTGTTTCAAAGGGTTTTGGGGACTTGTTGCCATGGGCTTCTTGGGGCAAAGGAAACACAAAAATGATCAATTGAACAATCAAATGAAGATTGAACAAAAGACCATAGAAGAACATGCCAACACCTTCAAAGTACCAAGGGGTTCGGCAATGCATTTCTTCTCCAACACTTCTCTCTTCTTCAATCAACAACACTCACACTCAACTCTCTCGAGCAATCTGAATCTCCCAATGGAAGAGGATTTTGAATTCCTCTAAGTAACACACACACAAGTTCTCAAATCTACAAGTGGTGTAGATATGGCCTCACTAACACAAAACTCACACAACAATCAAATATACACTCAAGAACACAAGAACATAAACTCAATCATAAGAACACACTCAACCGAAATACTATTTATGAATAACCTCAAAATTTTTATAAATGAATTGAAAAATAAATAAAGGATAGATGTGGATCACTGATTCACAAATTGTGCGGATGATCCTCTTCCAAAGAGATTCATGAATTGCACCCTAAGGAAACTCAAGTGCTAAGCACCGAATCCAAAACACAATGAGTGGCCGGCCTAACTCTTTCTCAAGAGTAAAGTCTAATTCTCAAAATGTCCAAAGATTGTGAAAATGAAACCTAGAAAACTTATTTAAAATGTCTT
This sequence comes from Platycarya strobilacea, assembly GCA_036898215.1. Taxonomy (NCBI): domain Eukaryota; kingdom Viridiplantae; phylum Streptophyta; class Magnoliopsida; order Fagales; family Juglandaceae; genus Platycarya; species Platycarya strobilacea. Next base: position 31,879,311 of record CM072549.1, on the reverse strand, counting down.
ACAACTTGGAAACCCCCAATAGGTCCCTTATTAAAAAGAAATAATTACTAAAATATCCAATGCAATAAAATAATAAAATGACATAAAAATAAATGAAGGAGGCGCCTAATGCATGGTGTGGCCGTGGGGTGCATGGGCTCTCTAGTGGGCTAGTGTGATGCTCTCTCTACGGTCAGGCTTGTCTCGTGCTCTCTCATTGCATGGAGTCTGATGGTGCGCGGGGCATGACTCTGTGCAGAGCCAACTGATGGTGCTCATGGCAGTGTTCCATGCATGGTCTTGGTGGTAGGCAGAGGGTCAAGCCACGTCGCTTTGATGCTGCCCAGTTAAGGCGCTCGGGCGGTGGTCTTGCATGGCCTGGGCTAGGTGCCGGGGTGGTGCGCATGCATGGCCCAAGTTGACGGTCTGGGCATGGGCTGGTGCCGCGTGCTGGATGGCATGCATGGTGCGCATGCCACTGGCTTGCTCTGCAAGGTGCGGGCTGGTGCCGCGCGCTGGATGGGGTGCCTGTGAAGACATGCCACTAACCTCGCTGAGTGGGGCTGTGGTGCCCAGTGATGCGCGCATGGTGGGCACAGATGTACATGCACGCGTGCGCGCAGGTGAATGCGCTGTGGGGCGCTCCTATGCACATGCAGGGCTGTGCGCATGCACTGTGCGTGGCCAATAGCCTCGTTGGGTGTCTGTGGCGTGTTAAGGCCTAGGCCAAGGCATGCCTGCAAGCTAACCAGGGAACTGTCTTGGCCCTCCAAGGCCTGAGTCAGAGCCTGATCATGGGCATCTCCTCTAGGGGTTCTGACAGGTCGTCGGAAGTTGCCGTCGCAGGGGTGAGGTCGCTGGTCCTGATGGTATGGGCGGTGTCTCCCCTGAAGTCTGCCAGCGACTTCGACTGTTTTTGTAAGGGGGTCAGTCGGAACCCCAACATCTCCCTTATAGCAAAGGTGCAATCTTATGATGTAACGCCTCAATCTTTACCTAATTCAATTAATTTTTATTAACATTGGAAGAACAAAAAGGGTCCTAAAAGAAGTCATTTTGAAATATTCACAGAACAGTAAAAAAATAATACAACATTACGTAACTCATAGCTCTATTATTGTCTTCTGTTCTGTTTCTCCTCCAGCTAGTGAAATCAATATATAGTAAAAAGTTCTCAATATATATATATAGATATATATATATAATAAAAACTGCATTGCTGTAGCTCATTCTTCCTCGTACAACCACCCCACTATCTAATTGAGACTTCTATTGCAACCATCTCCTACTTTGGAGTCAAATTTTCAGTTGTTCTGCAAAACTAGCAGCATCTGGTATATTAATGGAAGGGGTGACATATTCTATGCATGAAACATGACGTGACATGTAACGAAGTTTTTGTGATCAATTATTTGCGATAAAAAGATTATTTATAATTTATTTTAATTAAAAATAGTCATTTTACTAGAAATAATTAATCATAAATAAATAATTTTTTTTTATAATAAATGAATATATAATAGATGACATGTCATAACGTGACCTATGTTGTATTAGCATGTACTTGAAATAATTAATATGACATGTCAAACTAAAACATTTACAATAATTATAAGTGACAAGAATATGACATTTATGGTTACCACTGTATACACAAAAATACATAAGAGTATAGTATTGGTCTCATCAAAATAAATCATTAAAATTTGATGAAAAATATAAGTTTAATGAGAAGCACACACCAAAATAATCCCATATTGGACTTATAAAAAATGTTTTCGTCATATTTGATTAAAAAAAAATAGGAATAATAAAATAAAAATATTTTTAGTTTGACTTTTAAATAGTAAATCATCAAAGTAATGTAAGATTATTTTGGTGTGGACTTCTCATCAAATTTATACTTTTTATTAAATTTTGATAAGATCAATATTAATACTTTAAAAAAGTAAGTTAAAAGCTAACTTATCGTGATAATATCCTAATGTATGCAAAAAGGTGTGAAATGAAATGCGGTATTTTTCTGAAGTTATAAAATACCACTAAGGCTCATACATTCATAAAGTTAGGCTAAATTGCAAAGTTATCTCTCTACAAGTAGAAAATTAAAATTTTGCCCTTGAAATCATAATTCTGCATACTAATTCCAAATTCTACCAAACGATACATTTCTCATATAGACTTTTTCTTAAATCCAAATATGCAATCAAAAAAATTTAAAACAAAACACAAGAATACAAACTACGAATTGGTCAATTCACATATAAGGCCAACTTTATTTTTGTTGCAATTCACCCAAACTTCAACTTTCATGCTTCAACCGATTTATGCAATACTCAAAAATCATATCCCATATTATAAAATCATGCTAAGGCATCAAAATACACAATCCATAGAACCATTAACTAATCATATCAACAAAAATGCCAAAAGACTAGATTTTGGTGATCAAATAGAACAAATCCTTAATGTTCTTAATCTAATACTTTTTAGAACAATGCCAAGGATTCCAAAAGTCCATAAACACACTCTTAACATGTTTATAAATTAACATAAGTGATAGTCATTGTGACGACCCAGAATTTCGTGCTTTATTTTATTTAACTTAATTAATTATTATAAGGGTGGTAGAGGTATTTTTATTTATTTAAGCACTTGAAGTTGGGCTTAAAATTGAGTTTTGGAAGCATGACTTGGGATATTGGTCCAATTAGTATATCAAAGCCCATAAACCCATGAAAATGATCAATAAGTCAACTAAACCCATGCATGGAGACACATGTCACCCTAGGAAAGCTTTAGTAAGTCTCCAAAGACTAGTAGGTGGGAGGAAAGAAAATACTAGTAGTTGGAGGGTTTGACTAGTTGTTTATAAGTGGAAGAAGTGTGAAAATCCAAGATGAGATTTTCTCACCATTGGCCAACTAGGTAGGCGTGTAAGGCAAGGAGGAGTCTTCCAATTGAGTTTCCCTAGGTGGATGTCAAATCTAGGAGGTTGACTTGTACTAGATCTTGTAAGTGTAGAAAATTTGTGTGTAGGAAGATCACTTGGAAGGTGTGTGTGACAAGTGACAAGTGGAGTGGTTGTGCCATTGGGAAGAGAATCCTTGGTTGGAGAACATTGAGTTTACGTAGGAAATAGAGAAGGGAAGCCAACCTTGCTTCACTTTGAGTCTCCCCATGCAAGCCTCACTTTTGATGTGACAAAGATAGGTTTTGTGTAAGAAAATTTTTGGAGATATGTGTTGACTTGTAAGGATGTGATGGTGACAAGGAGATGACTACTTTTGGAGAGGAAGAAGTCTTCCAATTTAGTTTCCCTAGGAGCATACCAAATCTAGTTGAGTGACATATGTTAAGATTTGGTGGAAGATGAAGTAGTTGAGAGGAAAATGTGAGGAAGAAAGGTTTCGGGTGATTTGGAAATGGGAGTGCCGAACCCTTCATTGGTCTTTCCCATGCAATCTCATCTAAATCTAGATGAATGACCATTGATAGATCTTGTAAGTAGGAGTGACAAGGTGATTGACAAGTGATAGAAGGATGTGGTATCATAGGAGAGAGGAAAAGAAGATGAAAAGAAAACAATAGGATTTGGGTGAGCAAAACCGTAGGCCTTGTTTTTGGTTTTTCCTAGAATTTTGACAAAATCTAGGTAAAAGGACATATGAGATTGTGTAGGAATAGCTTGTGCTTGTGTGTAAGAGTGTAAGGTTGAGTGATGATTGATAGGATGCATGAGAGAAGAAAGGAAACCATGGATGAGATGAGAAGATTCGGATGACACAAGGAGAATGGTGTAGCCGAATTGGTGCAAGTTCATTTCCCCAAAATTGATCTTGAGATCTTGGTAAGAGACATATGAGATGATGGATGAGTGTGGAAGAGATGATGTGAAAGAAATTGAGGGGCTAAGCCCATGTGAGGCGCCGGACATGGATGAAAAGGGGAGGAAGAAACCAACCTAAAAGTGATTTAGATTTAGGCATGATGTGATCTAGTGATGGAAGTCACTCAAGTGTCTTTCAAACCTATCAAATGTCAACCCTAAAAAGTAGGGAATGAGTGGCCTAAGGGCCTAGAAGCTCACTTGGCTGAATGGCCTTATGCCTTTGTTGTTTTCCACTTGTTTGTCTCACTTGTTCACCCACACACCTCCATCCTACACACGGCAACAAGTTCTCCCATCTCACTCTCACTTTGCTTCCTATTCTTCTATCTCCTAAGCACCAAAATACCCTAAGTTCAATAGAATCAAGCAAGCATTCTTGAGTGGAAGACTACTTGAAGAGGTAATACAAAAGCCTAAGCTATTTCAAGAATAGAAAGCTAGGTTAAATCACATGCACACACCAAGGCCTATATCCTTAATATTTTCTTTTGAACTATATCCTTATAAACTATTTTAATGGATTATTTTTATATATATATTTTCAGAGCAAATCTTTGCTACTTGGAGTATTGTAAGTGCACTTTTATCTTGATCTTATCATTTCTTGTATATATATGAGTGAATGTGTTTGTATTGGTTGTTGGATGTATGGAAATGCTAGATTAGGTTTTTCTAAAGGAAATGCTTTGTTTCTATCGTAGAAAACCCATGCTTAATCCATATTATTCTTTAGGCTTGAAATTTGAATATGTTGGTGGATTTAGCTAAGTTGTAGCAAAAGAAATAAAGCATGATGATATGATATATGATGATGGTAGAAATGCATGCATGACTAAGTTTAAGTTTGTTAAGTGCTTGGAGATGTTAGGCTAGGTTCTCTTGAAAGAAATGATTTGTTTATTTAGTTAAAAATCTATGCTTAGTCCATATGTTATTATAGGCTTGAATCTATATTATGTTGATGGTTATAGCTAAATTGATGTAAAGGAAAAAGAAGCATATTGACATGGTATATAGTGATAAGAAAATGCATGTGTGACTAAGATAATATTTGTTGGGTGATTGAGGCGCTAGGATGAATGCTTAAAAAAAAAAATGTATTGTATGCTTAGTGATAAATCCATGCTTAGCAAGGTGTATGATTCTAGGCTTGAGATTTGCATTTTTATTGGTGGATTTAGTTACTTTGGTATAAAGGAAAAATAGAGCATGATTAGTATGAAAAATGGTGACAAAATGCATGCATGTTAAAATGATGTTTGGAGTTGAAAAGAATTTAAATTGGTGCATATATGGGTTTCGGTTTTAAATGTTTTAGGGTTAAGTTATTAATTGATTAACTATTCTTTCATATGATGATTGAGCCTTGAATAGTTGAGAGAGAGTTAGAAGCATGAAAAATTTGGAGGATTCCGTAGCATGATGTTTCGGTTTCACATGTATGATTTAGTGTGCTATTTTGGTGAAAGGAAAAGTGATGAAGATACTAATCCTAAGGATAATAGGGTTCGGTTAACCTCTCTTGGTGAGGCAAAAAAATGGTTTAGTTAATTTTATTAAGGTTTAGTGAGTATATGGAAGGAAATAGAAGGAAGAAACCCTAGGTAGTAACTAAAGAGGGTCTCGGCCCAACCATAGGGGTGGAGGCCAAGCACCCTACTCGACTCATTAAGCCTAATTATGTGATATATATGAATAGTGAGCTGAAGGATATGATGTTTGACTTAGGAAAGAAGATGGCTAAGTGTGCACTCGGGTTCGTCTCGGGTTTTTGCATGATTAGCATTAAAGGTTTGCATGTCACATGCATGAAACACGAAAATCATGTTTTTGGAGTCAAACATGTTTCCAAATGATAAGGAAAAGAATTAAAGTTTTTATAAGAACCCCAAAGGCTGGGACGGGGTAGTGCTCTAGTGGAACTCCCTGTTCACTCAGGAGTGATTAAAGTTGAGTGAAAGCCCCTGGATCGACGAAAAACAGTCGGCGGACCATGTATGGCTCCAAAAGGTGTCCGGAGCGTGGTCGCACCTAATGCTAGTGGGTGCCATAAAAGCGGTGTTGGTCTCGACCTCACCATATGAAAAGTTTGTAGTTGCTCGGAGAGAAATCCCCGAGTGACGAAAAGCGCGAAAGGGCGCGAAACGTATTCACCTAGGTTGACATGGTCGCCGGGTGTGACGGTAACTAGTGGGGAGCACACGGTGCATAGGGGAACCGTGAGGTGTCCAAAATGAACAGTGATGGGGAAGGCGATACGTAACTCCCGTATCACTGATAAGGATTCACGACATGACGGGGAAGGCGATACGTAACTCCCGTATGACTGACGTGACGACGGTGAATGATATGAATATGATAAGTGGCGCCTAAGATAAGAAACGATGAAAGAAACGAAAAGTTTTTACGAAAAAGGGTTGTTAAAGCATGAGTCAAAAGAATTTCGTATATGATGAACCCTTTTTGAAAAGCAAGTATATGAATAAAGATTGAAAGAAAGTCAAGTTTTTATGAAAGTTTTCATGAGCATATGCATTTGCTAAGTCCTTAGTTGCATATGCATGACACGTGTTCTGTTTGTTATTCACTGATATGTATGCTTGAAATGATTTTGTTGAGATAGTCGTGTACTTACTGAGATTTCTCGAAATCTCACCCCTTTATATTTCCACTATCGTTCCTTGTGGGGACGATAGAAGTTGTTGCAGGAAAAGATGACGTCGACGATTATGAGACTTGGAGAGACTCTCTAGACCACTGATGGTCTGGTGATCTCCCCACCTGTTGACGTGGTCGCGGGGACAGCATTTGGATGAGGATGCTTATTTACGTTTTATTTAGATCTTAGAGGTTCCCGATGTTTTGGGAGATATATATATTTTTGGAGACTGATACACTTAATGATGTTTAACAATATGAAGTTTATTTTGGGATCTTAAATTGTTATACCATGTGACGTAAGGCAAAATTTTACGTTCTTGCCTGATTATAAAATGGCTTGACCTTTTTCGCTGCGAAACTTCCTATTCATTGCGTTTAGTTTTAAATGCATACCCAAACATAAATGTATGCTACGACGAGGGGTGAACTTCCTTGTGTTGTTCGTCCCCGACGCTCCTATTCACGTGCGATCCCAAGCGTGGGTTGGGGCGTCGACAGTCATGCTTGAACAAAAACCAACATCACAAAACTTATCAACAAACAAATCGACATGCAAGCCATTAATTCCAAACTAAGTACCACATGTTTTGATTTTAGAGCAAAATACTAAAAATCTAAGATTTTCATGACATAAACATTCAAGAAATAAAACTATATTCAAGTTATAAACTTCATCCAAGCATTTAATATAAGATCACATGGCAAAAGTTTATAAAAACACAAGGGACACCCGTGAGCCTCAAGTTTTGTGTCTTAATTGAACCTTTGCATGCATAAAAATTATTCCAACAACATTTAAACCAACTCTCTTCCAAAACAAACTCTTAGCACCTCAATGAAAGTCTTAAGCATATCATTGGACTAGGTTTCTAGAATCAACAAGCATCACAACCTCGAAATAGAAACTATTTTGTGTATTCCAGTTTTAACCTGAAACAAAATGTGTATAACTCTTTAATAAAAATGCTAACATGCTTTGGATAAATTGTTATGGGCAGATTTGTTCTTGAAGGTACAAAAGGTAGACTTAGAGTTGATAGCAGTTATTATGAGAGGTGTGGTTTATAAGGAATACCTTTCTGTTTGAAAAGAAGTTTAGTGCCCCTGGATCAATTGTTGAACCAGTAGAGAAGACTTTGACTTAATTTTAGACAGCACAGACTCTAGTAAAGGGGAATGGAGTCACTTCTGGTCTGGCAAGAGGATGCAGTCTTTGGAAGGCTCCTACTAGTACTATGGTGAAAGCAAATGGGGATGCCAGTTTAAATTAGAAAGAGGGGAAGGTGGGGAAAGGCATAGTGATTAGAGATGCTAAGGGGGGAGGTGCTGGTTTCACTTAATGCCTCGAGAGTAGGCTGCTGCAGTTCTGTCAGAGTTGAGCTCCATGCATTGTGGAAAGCTATGAAGCTCTATGCAGAGCTGGATTTTGAGGATGTTATTTTTGAAGGTGATGCCTTGTTGTAAATGCTGTTCAAAGCATAAAGAAAAATTGGGAATGGTATGACCGAATGATAGAAGATGTCAAAAAGGGTTTTGAAGAATAGTCCACGTTGGAAATTTAGGCATGTTTATAGGGAGTGTAATGAAGTTGCACATAAGCTTGCTAAGATTTCCTTTTCATTTAGTGATGAACAAGTCTGGATGGAGAGTGTTCCACCTGTTGTTGAAAAGTAAGTTGATCTAGAAAGGTTGTATTTGTTTGACTCATAAGTAATACAATTGAGGTTTCCTTTCAAAAAAAGACAAAAAAAATCATAACATGTATAAAAATATGTTATAATTTTTATCATATCATTATCAATATCCATCCCTAACTTTAACAAAAACTTCATCAAAATATCAAGATTTCACACCATCATCCAATTTGTTACCCATCATGACCTTTGCATGTTCAAATCCTAATTTCACAAATCAATACTGAATGAAAAATTACACAATGTATATCTATGAAAACTAGACTTAGAGAGGAACAAATTAAAGGGTGAGGGTGATGCAAGAACTAGACTCTAATTTTCATGAGAATCAGCTAGAAAGTGTTGGAAAAGGCAATGCAATACCTGTTAGAAAAACAGTCTGAAAGTCTCGCTTGAGTTCTCCCCAAATAAGTGAATAAAAATCAAAGGTGATGCAAGGGCTGCCCTTTATAGGAAGAGAGGGCTGATGGGGGATGTCTAGGTGACCTCTTGATGGTGCTTTTGCAACCAAAACAAAGACAAAAACACAAGGCTAATCAGCCCATGGTATTGGGTGCTGTAGTCGAGAGGGGTGGGCCGATTTTGGGAGGCTTTTTGGCCCTATACATGAACTATTTGGGCTGAAATGTTAGCCATTGAACTACCTTGGATGGTGGTTTTTTATAGGCCTATATGGCCTTAACCGAATGGAATTCACTTTAGGCTTTAAAGGGGTTTGGTTTAGAATTTTGGTTTTGATAAAGTCCAATTCTATTTTTCTTGTCGCAATGAGATTTCAAGGCATAATAGTATAAATGAAAGTATAATAGCATGAATTTGTGTGACGTCCTCAATCTACGCTTTGTAACTAAACATACATTGAAGAGTCAGAGTAAGTAACACTAGACTACTTATCTCATATGTATCTGACTTATAATGCATGGACCTATTCTTATTATTGAGTGCAATGAAACTCGTAGTGGAAAAATGGTCTAAAAACAAATTTTAGCATAACAAGCTAGTGATCACATGGTAGAAATAAAATCACAATATAACATAATGTTACATTGCCACCTCGGCTCCTTCTTAATCTCCGGATAATCTCTCTCGTATTGCAATCAATTTATACTAATATCTACATCTTTTAGAAGGGTTTGTCAATACAAGATTTTATAGACACCACATATGGAAAACAAACTCCTTGAATCCACTACCAAGTAACACCCGACCCGCTGTCACTTTGTGGATGAGACGGATGCGTACTAGCTCAAAATTGCCGATATGTAATTATGTATGGGAGGGGCATCAAAATTATCAAAAAGTGGGAAATCAGAGAGTCTTTCAGGGCTCTGTTAAAGTCCTTATGTCATCATCGGGGCATTTCCCCTTTCTGTCATATGGTCCTGTGATAATATTTAATCTTCCAAAAAAAGACAAAAACATATAAAAGTAAGATTTTCTCGAAAATCTCAGTAAATACATTCAACATAATGAGGCGTAGATAAAACACAATATTAAAGCACATGACAAGACAAAATCATATAAAATGTGAAATGACTTATGAATCTTATGCATATGAGTGACATATGAATGACAGACTTATGTTTTTCATGGACCCACTCTTATCATATTTAAATTCTTATTTTTTTTATTGTCTTTCGTAACAACGTGAGTCTTAATTATTTCATCACCTTAACGAGCGTTACGTATCGCTGTCATCGTCGGGTTTTCTTAGTATGACGTGTCAACTTGGCCATACATAAACTCGTCAATTTTTTGGATGTTACGTATCGTCATCTCCGTCCTGACGAGTCTTGTGTCAATCTTTCAGGCGTTACGTATCGCCATCTCTATCATGACACGGAAATACTTATCATAGCGGGCGTTACGTATCGCCGTCCTCGCTAGTCATATCAGTCTTCTGGGTATTATGTATCACCGTCCCCGTCATGATACGATTATTTGTCTTAGTATGTTTTCTTAAGGTATTTTTTTAAAATAGACGTCATGACTTATGATGACACATATATGTGACGAAATGCAATCTATGCATAAACTTAGACTTATGATATGTATGTTTCATGTCTTCACAATTTATGTGACATATAAAAATATATCACAAGAATATAAATCACATGTACATGCACTTACGTCACACAAATTCGTAACATCAAAACTTAACGAATAATGCTTGAACAATTAAATAAGAAATTAAAATAGTATCAAAACTAAGGCTGGCCGAAACTCATAGGAACTAAATCTTATTTATTTATTTAATTCATTCAACTCAAGTAAAAAATTCACATATTTAGCGTATTAAAATTTCCCTTATCAATTTATGCATATTAGTTTGTTTTTCTTAGTATTTCTTCTATAATTCTTAGTAAAATGATTCTTGCAAATTTTCTAAGTAACTTAAGAGTTTCTAAACTCATTATTATCGCTAAAATATTATGCAAATACTTAAAAACCAATAGATAAAATTTAGAACTAAAATTCCACCAAAAATCCTATTAAGGCTTAATTACCTTAGGGAGCTTTTCTCAAACCAAGACCTTATATTTTTACTTAATATTCTTCATATATCAACATAGAACATATTTCTAGGTCTTGCAAAATTTTCAAGCATTTTTCCATAACAAAAACTATTTCAAAACTTAATAGGTTTCAATTTAGCACATAAACAATGTTTAAGCTCAAACAAGTATCAAACATAATCCACTCATCAAACCAATTATTCTATGCTAAAATTAGGTTAAGTAGTGTATTTACCAATTTCTCAAAACTTGGTTGGATGATAGGAATGAGTTTGAGGCAATTCTCCTTCCAAGGCCTCTAGTTTAATTTCTCTTTGGTGTTCTAGTGGTGTGAGTGTGTTTTTGGTGGATTTTCTTCTTTTCTTTTCTTGTGTGACTGTGGGAATGGACTAAAGAGAGGCTTGGAACAATTTTCACACACACACACACACACACACACACACACAGAGGTGAGTGGCGCCATGCATAAGAGCTTAAGGGTGAGAATACCCCTAGGCCAGCCATGAGAGATGTCCACCTCACTTAGGCCTAATCATACTCCTAATTCTAAATTTATTTGATTCTAATCTTCATCCAAGGGTCCTGTTTACTCCACCTATAAACTCTTTTTGATCAATGACTTAAATAATTACAACACATGGATATAGAAATAGAAATAGAAGTGTGAGAAGTCTTGGTAAGATTCCTTCGGTCACTTGGCCATTCTTGTGTCCCACGACTTCTAGAGCAGTTTCTCCCTTCTTGCCACACGTTTTAGCTCTCATTGGTGCACTTGAGACATTTTAGAAAAGTTATCCCAATTTTTAGTTGGCTATTGGTTAGCAATAAAGGGATAATTTGGCTGATTTAGTTAGTTCTAAACCAATCAAATTTACTCCTAATTCATTTTTGGTTATAGGCTAATTATCCTTTTAGAAACTCTTCCTCCACATGAAACCTACCTCCCCACACATATCTAGAAGATAGAAATGGAAAGAACTAATCAAATTCAAGCTCCTAAGATAAGGCGGTGACACACTTTTTTTTAGGCTTTAGTTTTCGTCCAATTCAGGTCAGTCCAATTCCAGCCCAAATAATCCCTTGATCCACTTCGATTTTCCAAACAATCAAAATATGAAAGTTTTAGATCATCCTTTTATTGATCTATAGAATTTTGAATCACCTAATTACAAGGTTAGATGAGAGAGATAAAACCATTTTACCGAAACACGTTGGACTAATCCGAAAACTCAATTCCGAGCTACATATGTGTTTTTCCATTCCCCTTCTAATTTTTTTTTTCAATTTTCCTCTTAATCTCCTCGATATAATTATCCTCAAAATTAAAACTAAAATGTTCTAAATTACACCTTACTCAATCTCCAAAAATTTGGTCAAAATTCACCATCTTTCATCTAATACCTTAAGTGTCTTTAATTTAGACTTTAAAGTCTAAATGTCATAAGTTTTCAAAAATTTCTTAAAATAATAAATCAATTTCTAAATGAATATACAACCTAAAAAAATCTTTAAAAAGGAAGGGTTATTACAATTTGAGTGATTAATAGCATGTGAAATTGATTTAATCAAGTTAAACACTTAAACAATTTGAGTGATGAACAGGCCTACTCCTAAATACATTATATAAATGAAAAGACAATTACGTCACCATAATGAGGAGGAAAGCAACTATGTTGACCAACTGAAACCTAAATAGTTTCTTCTTTCTAAGTTCAAGTGATGTTTATCAACTAAATTTTTAGCAAGATGTTACAGCTTGTCTTTTCACATGAGAATAACCAAAGCTTGATTGATTGCTTTATACCATATTGTTACTAGTCCCAACTCCTCTAAAAGTAAAAACCCATGATCTACCATTGAATGACATTATGCAATTTATAATAAATTTAGCCAACGTGATAGGAAAGAGATGACACTTGATCTTTACCAAGAGTCTCAATATGATAATAAAATCATAGAATCTTCTTAACATGTTTCCAAATGTTGTTTTGCCATAGTGATTTCTATTTTACAGATTTCGTAGAATGATGTGAGCACCGTATTGTGGTTGAAGGGTAATAACGGTTAAAGGAGCATGGGCATAGGATGGTGAAAGCTCAAATGAGAAGCGTTGTAGAACCATTGAGAGGGCCACTTTAGCTTCAATCAAAGAAAAGTTTTGTCCAATGCATATCCTAGGACCCCATCCGAATGGCAAAAATGATACTTGGCCTTTTGTTGCTTTTGAGACTCCATCAGAGAACCTCTCTGGTTTGAACTCATTTGCATCATCTCCCCAAAGTTCATGATCATGATGGATGAGGATTGTCGGCAAGCAGATTTGAACTCCAGCCGGTAAAGACAATGTTCCAAGTTTCGTAGTCTCATAAACTGTTCGATTAAGAATAACTATAGGCGGGTATAGTCTTAGAACCTCATGAAGTATCATGGTAACCTGTGGCATTGAATATTATGATGCATATTGTAAGAATTCAATTGCAAATTATTTTGGAAATATAACTTTCCAATGTACAGAACAAACACAAGCTCATGCAAATGTTCAAGGCAAGTTAATGCTGGAGCTAAAAGGATGGATGTAGCGACAAAGTTAGCAAACAAGCAAATCTTGCAAACTAACCATAACCTACACACTTTCATCCTTAAAAACAAGAAGTTCCAATCTCTATGCATTTACATGGCATGACTTCCCATCCTATATTTGAAAAGTCAGAATCTTTACCCTTTTTGTGTATACTTTAGATATGGTTTGTTTGTAAGGGTATTTACATCCTTTTTATGATATTGTAACTTTTTTATAGTAATTCAGATATAAAAAGGTCTTTCGAGAGAATCTTCAAAGTAGGTATATAAGAACTACTTACAACTTTTAAGTGATTTAATCCCTCAAAGTCTGGTTTTTCTTTGCCAAAAACTTCTAAAACCTCTTCTCTTGCACGTGCTTGCCAATATGGATACTTACTCAGCAGAACCATTGTCCAAACGAGTAGAACAGAGGTGGTCTCTTGCCCAGCAAAATAAAACAACTTACATTCCTCTATTACATCTTTAAGATTCATTCCGGTGTAATTGTCATTCTCATGCTCTTGAATTTCTTTGATGTTGGATTCTATAAGTATGCCCAGCAAGTCATCATTTCTGGCCTCACCCGCTCTTGTTTCCTTCTCTCTTTTGTTGATAAGGTGTTTGAGTGATGCTTGTATTTTATTGTCAATTTCTTTCATCCTCCTGTTCATCTTAGTTGGTAGATACCTGCATTCAAACCATTCATATAAACTTGACGAGAATAAATGGCTTACAAGATTATGCATTCAATTTTCTAGTCTCCAAATAATAGTTTATTTTTAGCGTTCTATATATATCTGACTTTTTTAGGTAAAATATTTCAAAACTTATGTATGAGAACCAAATGCAAGTTACAATCTTGATTAATTATTATTAGCTGGTGGCACTAGAAAGTTTTCGATTTACCTCCATCCTGGAATGTAGACAGCCTGTATGGATTTCATCGTAAGCTCTGCTTGCTCTCTTTGGAGTTCAAAAATCAGTCTCCCTTCTTCAAAGCTACTTCCGAAGGCCGTTCTTGAAATCACATCACTTGTGAGATTTTGGAGATAGGGCCATACATCTAACTCAATGGACCCTTCTTTGGTAATGGAACTTACCCATTTGCAAATCATGTTGTTGCAACTCTGTTGAATTGCTGGTAAAAAACTCTAAAGCAAACAATACAAAAAGTAATGGAATTAATTGCCCTCTCATACTCCAACTAACCAATCTACATCGATACATTGTTAGCAACTATGAATAGAATTTGCAACATACAGATGGGATTCTAACTTGAGTCGCTGAGAAAACATATAAATAAAAAATTGCAAAAAGTCACTACATTGTCACTATTGATTATTAATGAAATAAAAGAAATGGAAAGAATTAGCTAACCTTCAATTTCTCTAGATGGAATGCTGGATTGATAATCTTTCGATGTTTAGCCCATTTCTCAGTTTCATAACTGGCCAGACCGGTTGCTAGTAACTTGGTAAGTGGATTTGCTTGCGGCTTTTGGAAGGTGTAGTGTTTGGAGAAGATATCTTTTAAATGTTCAGAGTCCATAACAAACACCCTTGGTGTCGGACCAATCCATATAAAGGAGTTCTTACCTACATATATGTTCCTGTTATTATATGATAGTTGAGAAGCAAATCTAATATTATTTATGAAATTAATGTAACATACATACCCAACATGTGTCATTGGAAGGTAAATCTTTCTCTCCGTTTTGTTTTCCCGAATGAGAATTAGGTTGATAGTTCGCAGGCACGTTCATCGTCAAAGCATACACAGATTCTAGATATTTGTTTTTCCCTTAAATGGAATTAGATTTCAGCTCCTTTTGGAGAGTGGGATGAAATGAGATATTTTTAGATTAAATTTGAAAGTTAAATAAAATATTATTTTTAATATTATTATTGTTTTGACATGTAAAAAAATTAAATTATTTATTATATTTTATACAAGAATTTGAAAAAGTCATAAAATAAAATAGAGATACAATGGGATAATATGAAATCATTTCTACATCCAAACGGGTCATGTGCCTGTAAATATTTTATAGTCACATAATTTTCAGTGACACAGAAAAAATGGTTATTTCGAAAGCCATTCAAGGAGAGAAAGGACTGCTCAATAAAAATAAAAAAATAAAAAAAAAACGAAAAGAAAAAGACCTCTTAAGTCTTTTTTAACAATTATCCCAAACTCTTTTGCCTCGGTTTGGATGTTGAAAATATCTTCCTTAGAGTATAGGCATTGATTGTATCAATTTTAATTTTTTTAAAATTTGATGGAAAGTATAAATTTAATAAAAAATTAATATTTTTATATTTATAATTCTATATTTAATTTATTATTAGATTTATTAAAATAATAATATAATATATATTTTATAAAATTAACAAACACATCTATAATTTATTCATTCAATATATTAAAATGTAATAAAAAAATATTTTGATGGAGGAATATTAACTTTTCAAATATGAAAGATGATGGACAATTATTATAATTTAAAATTTGAGTGGATGGAATTTGATTAGCCCAATGTAAGATTATTTTGGATAAAACTATCAAATTTAAATTGATGAGTCTAATGATGAATCTAATACCAATATTCTTATCTAATCTTATTCTATTTTATGTCAACATGTAAATACCATGAATACAAACACTTTTCTATTTTCAATTTTCAATTTTTTTACATAATTATTATAATTTTTTCAAATTTTTACGCAAAATACAAAAATAAATTAAAAAATTTCAAATTCTTAAACAAAAAATAATATTAAAAAATATATTTTAACTTATAATATTTTTAGATAATTTGTTTTTTCAAAATCTTATATATCTCATTCAAATATCTTATTATTATTTATCAATTATTTTATTACTTTTTACTGATCATCTCATCTCACCGTACGAACCCAACTTTGAGACAATTTCGATAACGAACAAAAAACTACAAATAGAACTGGGAAAGTGGAAACATTTTGCTCCGATTTCATGTTTTGAAAACAGAAAATAGGGAAAAAAAAAACATGCAGTCCCAAGAGATTTGTAAATTGCTAGCCAAAATCTATGGATTTTATCGTTAAAAAGAAACAAACTTGAAGGGAAAGAATCACAAGGCAAGATGGCTGCCGGGAGTATCATAGAGAAATACATACCATAATTCTTCAGAGTTTGCAAGGGGAAGGGAAAGACACGAGGTGCGATATCATTGGTGAAGTTCATGGGTTTAGACGTCGCTTCACTTCTCATCCGAGAGCTATCCTTCAAGTCTCCAAAAAAAATCCGGTAGGAGTTTCCCTTAAAACCTAGCTCCCTCAGACACCTCTCGAGCTTCTTCGGCTTAAGCCACAGCCATCTCAGCGCTCTCCATGCTGATCTCAGTACCACGATCGTAAAAATTGAAGCAAGCGCAAGCGTTGGAAATGAGATTTCCATGATGAACAAAACCAGAGAGAGAGAGAGAGAGAGGTGAATGTGTAGTTGCGTGGTTGCGAGTGAGAGAGGAAATAGGAAATGCGAGTGGTTGCCCGGCTGCCAATCAGCTCTTTGGAAAGGAAGGTGACAGCAATGTTTGGAGTTTGGCAGAGACGCTTGCGTCCCTGCGTGGCCTAATCTGTTTGTTTGTTTGTTTTTATTTTTTTCATTTTTTTCATTTTCCTAATCAAGCATATTATAGAATGGGCGATGCTCGGAATTTCGATTTTGGAATTCCAATGTATTACGATTCATTTTTTTTAATTCTATTTTTTAGTTTTTTTTAATATTAGTTTTAATTATATATTTTTAAATAATGTTGTAATTTTATATATTTTTATATAATTTTTTTAACATCTTAAAATATTTTTGAAAAATACAAAAAATAATTATATTTTTTGAAAATATCTACTTAAAAAACATATAAAAAAACTAAAAAAAGAATTAAAAATCAGAATCCCAAAATGGGAAATTGGAATAAAAAGCATTTCCCTTATAAAATAAAACGAAACCAATTACATAGTAACGTCACAACAAGAAATTGCCTTTTGCCTGTGCCATGATCATGGATGCCAAGAAGACGCTTAATTCCTGTCGACTTTGGACAGCTGCTCGTGTAGGTGGGCAGGCAATCAGATCACTTTTTTAAATATCGTATTATTCTAGCCGCCGATACGGTTGGTACATGTCATACCAATCAGTTGGCTGATATAAATATACCACTTATTTTGCATTGGTTCAAATTAAAATCGTACCAGTATATATTGTATGGTACCGACCATAATGCTTATGCCTGTATTAGCCGTACTTAATTTTGACATATTTATTTAATTTAATTTAATTTAATATTATTTTATTATTCTAATTCAGACTAAACTATTTATATATATATTTATCTATATAATTTATTTATATTGATTATTATTTTAAAATATAATTTATATATATTTATATATATAATTTTTTTTATATATAAACTATTTCAAAACGATATATTTTCTTTTAATATCTTAGTATGCTTACTAATTCAAAAAATTGATCAGGATGCTCATTTATTAGCTAGATATGCCCTTTTTCTTAAAGTAGACTTATCCGTACTCAAGGATTACCAAGTGTTCTTACATCCTACTATTAGAAGTGAAGTGCTGTAAGTCTATTTTAATGAATAATAAAATAAGCAAGATTTTCACCAAAAATAAAGAAAGAAATAAAATTAACCTTTTGCAATGATTTTGGGTCTGTTAGAAATAAAATTGTCGCAAAAAGCCTTTAATTACACCAAGTTTTACATTGCCAGAGTCTTTTTACATCAAGTTTCAAAATTAGTTTTTTCTGGCGATATTTTTACTTTTTGCAATGGAAAACTTGGTTGAAAAATAACAACCAATCTTTTTGAAGTGATTTTTGACTTTTTATGACGAAAAATTCACCACAATAATACAAAGACTTATTATACGTAAGAAGCAGCCCGATGCATGTAACACCTTCTAGGAAAACAATTCTTTTCAGCTAAGTTAAGTCGCCGCAAATAAACTTATGGAAAATACGTGATTTCCATGTGTGGCTCATAAGTTTTTTCCACGAAAAACTTTGTGGTGATTATGAACTGTCACAATTAATTTTAAACTTAAAGTTTCCTTTTCTTTTCCACTATAACTCCTCTCTCTTTCTCTCTCTCTCTCTCTCTCTCTCTCTCTCTCTCTCTCCCCACGAGCTCACCCAAGGTTAGTTCCTTTCCAGCGCGACCTCACTTTGAGCCAATCCCTCTCCCCGACGTAACCTCACGTAGTCAGTCGTTCGCATAATTTTCCTTTAGAAAACCTCCACAACCTTAATCTCTCGTCTCGTCTCGTCTCTCTCCCTCCCTGTTTGTCTTTGTCTCTCGAGTCTCAACACGCCGTGCGATGTCACGGTCCTCAACTAGTCCCCCCGCTAGTAGGACTCCACACGGCTTCCCTAACAATTCTGCAGGCAGCAGTTCACATGACCACTCTCGCACTTCTGGAGACATGGTAAGCCTCTCTCTTTGTACTTTTCTTCTTCTATTGAAACCATTTTTGTGCTTTAGCAGAAGCCTTTTGGATTATGTATTGGGTATGCATTCTATTTTTGCTAGTGAATTGTAGGGCTGTAAATAGTCTGGTCCAATCCGGAAAAAATATGAACTGATTCTATTCGATCCAAAAATTTTCTCACCCTAGACCGGACCGAATAGGATTTGGTCCATACTGGTTCGGTCCAATTCGGTCTCGGGGCGGTTCGGTCTGGTCCATGGGTACCCTATATGATTTAATGAGCTAAATTTGATCCAAAATCTTGCAATAATTAAATATAATTTTTTGGCCTAAGTTTATAAATTATTAAATATATACTAGTACTACTTTAAAAAAAAAAATCATATTTGCCAATTGTCAATTTCTAATCTCATTTAAATATTAAACAAAATATATAATTATAACTTATAGTCTATAGACTTAATACTAGTTATATTATAAGTTATAATTAATAGTTTATATTATATATAGCCCATAGATTAATTAGTTAATTTAGTCCTCATAAGTCATATAAATTAATCAATGTTATTAATGATTATTGATCATACTTCATATATAGTTAAAAACAATATTAATAATTAATATTTATAATTGTTACATGTAATCATAAGAAGAGTAATTATTAATTAGTTAATAGTGATTTAGTGATACATTATAAGTTGGTTAACTATAACTAATAATAGTATTACATAATTTACATTAGTATATTATAAATTTATATGTTAGTGAATAGTGATAAATTAGTAATAATATATTAAATAATAATAATATACTTATTACTTATAAGTTATTACTAATATTCTCTATAAATATATTATAATTTATACTTTTATACTACAACTATTATAAATTATAATATGTTAATATTATAAGAGTATATATTATATATTAGTATGTTATATTGCCACTCTTAATCTATATTAATATTAATATTAAAATTTATATACTATTACTTATATATACATATTTAAAAAAAAAAATTTGTGTGCATTCGGTCCGGTCCAGGGGGAGAAATGTTCTCCCTTGGACCGGATCGGAAATTTTTGGTCCATAAAAAAAATTGGACTAGATCGGACCGAATTCCATCCGGTTCGGTCCAGTCTCGATCTGGTTCAACCAGTCCATTTTGGTTCACCAATTCGATTTGGTCTTTTTATAGCTCTAGTTAACTGATTGCAACTTCAAGTTGATGGCTTGAGATGAGCTCGAAGTTGGATTGTTTTGGTTGTTGCTATTTGGTTTATTTTGCGATTATTCTTCTAATTAGAGTGTAAAGTGCTAGTTTTTGTGACTCATTTCTAAAAGCACCATACTGGAAACTTGAAATTTTGGCTTATAGAAACAGGGGCTGTTTTTTGTACTAGTTTTGCTTCTCTATTTTTGAAAGAAATCAGAGTGTGCTTGGATTTTGTTATTAGAGAGGAGTATTTTACTTTAGAATAATCTTAAAGTAAATAATTTTTCCTTAAGAGCAAGCCAATGCTTGTAAAAGTTGTTGGTGATGTGGCTCTTTTGGTAGTATACTTTGATTACTAGGGTTAAAATTAAGGAAAATAAAATAAATATAAAACAATAATCTTTGAGTTGTAGACTACGGTGTTATGAATAATTTGATCCAACACAGAAACAGTGTTTAGTTAGGCTCAAATTGTTGACTTATTTTTTTCATTTTTAAATAAAACAATCTACCTTTATGAATTCTTAGAAATCCTTAGCAGCCAAAGGAAGAATTTATTGCCTTTTCACTTAGATGTTCGAATGGAAGTTGATATCTGGTGTTTTGTTGGAATCGGTTCTACAATTATTTTAGTTAGGACTTAAAAAAAAACTTTTTTCACTGATAGATGATGCAGTTTGATTGAAGGCCTTCTGGTACATTCCTGTTAAGGAAAAGAGACGTGATTCATTTGTGACTAGAGAACACGATCAACTTATCGTACCTCCTTTGGGTGCTGGTAATGAAGTCGGTCGGTCTTGTGTGCACATGTCCTGCAAAGAAAAAACCGTACTTCCATGAACATTAAAAACGTAGTACTCTTCATTTTTAGTTAGAAAACGATTTAATTTAGAAGGTTACTTTTAGATTATTTTTTTTTCTCCATTCGCTGTCCTATTTTATATCATTTTTGTCACTTTTCATGGATGGTAGTTTGATTGTGGAATTCATCTTGCTTATTCGGGAGCATGTCTGCTTTGCCGTACTCCGTTGAGATAGATCCTTCAACAATTGATGTCCTTCTCATCACTCAGTATGTTTATCTTTTTTTTTTTTTTTTACCATTTAAATTTCACTTTATGCTTTAATGAAATGTTGTGAAGTCCTTTGCTTGCCCTACTTTATTGAGCTGCTCTTTTAACTTATGTTCTGGAATTTTATCTTCAAGTGAATGCTTGTTAGACAAGATGCAGCACATTTTGTTACATCTCCTATTTTAATGCCAAATACCTTATTTACAAAGACTATAACTTTTAATACTACTCGATTTGGTTGAGTGAGTTGAGGTGTATACTAAAACATTTACAATAATTATAAGTGACAAGAATACGACATTTATGGTTACCACCATATATACAAAAATACATAAAAAAGTAAGTTAGAAGCTAACTTATAATAATACTAGCGTAACGTATGTAAAAAGGCGTGAAATGAAATGATATATTTTTCTAAAGTTATAAAATACCACCAAGGCTCATACATTCATAAAGTTAGGCTAAATTGCAACCCTCTACATCACGTAGAAAATTAAAATTTTGCCCTTGAAATCATAATTCTGCATACTAATTCCAAATTCTACCAAACGATACATTTCTCATATAGAATTTTTCTTAAATCCAAATATGCAATCAAAAAAATTTAAAACAAAACACAAGAATACAAACTATGAATTGGTCAATTCACATATAAGGCCAATCTTGATTTTGTTGCAGTTCACCCAAACTTCAACTTTCATGCTTAAACCGATTTATGCAATACTCAAAAATCATATCCCATATTATAATATCATGCTACGGCATCAAAATATACAATCCATAGAACCATTAACTAATCATACCAACAAAAATGCCAAAAAAACTAGATTTTGGTGATCAAATGGAATAAATCCTTAATGTTCTTAATCTAATACTTTTCAAATCAACGCCAAGGATTCCAAAAGTCCATAAACACACTCTTAACATGTATATAAATTAACGTAAGTGATAGTCATGCTTGAACAAAAACCAAAATCACAAAACTTATCACCAAACAAATCGACATGCAAGCCAAGTCCAAACTAATTAGTACCACACGTTTTGATTTTAGAGCAAACTACTAAAAATCTAAGATTTTCATGACATAAACATTCAAGAAATAAAACTATATACCTCATATTCAAGTTATAAACTTCATATATCCAAGCAATTAATCTTAGATCACATGGCAAAAGTTTATAAAAACACAAGGGACACCCGTAAGTCTCAAGTTTTGTGTCTTAATCGAACCTTTGCATGCATAAAAATTATTCCGTCAACATTTAAACCAACTCTCTTTCATGACCATAAGACTAGGTTTCTAGATTCAACCGATATCACAACCTCAAAACAGAAACTACTATTTTGTGTGTTCCAGTTTTATCCTCAAACAAAATGTAAATAACTCTTTAATAAAAATGCTAACATGCTTTGGATCAAATCATAACATGTATAAAAATATGTTATAATTTTTATCATATCAATATACATCCCTAACACTTTAACAAAAACTTCATCAAAATATCAAGATTTCACACCATCATCCAATTTGTCGCCCATCATGATGACCTTTGCATGTTCAAATCCTAATTTCACAAATCAATACTCCATGAAAAATTACACAAAATATATCTGTGAAAACTAGACTTAGAGAGGAACAAACCAAAGGGTGAAGGTGATGCAAGAACTAGACTCTAATTTACATGAGAATCAGCTTATAAAGGGTGGAAAAGGCAATGCAAGACCTGTTAGAAAAATAGTCTAAAAGTCTTGCTCGAGTTCTCCTCAAACAAGTGAATAAAAACCAAAGGTGATGCACGGGCCACCCTCTATAGGAAGAGAGGGCTGATGGGGGACGTCTGGGTGACCTCTTGACTGTGATTTTGCAGCCAAAACAAAGGGCAAAAGCACAAGGCTAATCAGCCCATGGTATTAGGTTAGGGCCAGCTCAATAATTTAGGGGGCCAAAGGCAAAAATTTTAATTGAGATTTTTTATTAATTTTAAAATTAAAATAAAATAAAATCAATTAATTTTAATTTTTACATTACATTTTTATTTAAAAATAATGCCTATCATTTACTAAGTAAAATTACTAATTAAGATTTATACTACTTTTTTAATTAATAACCGACTTAATCTTTATTGAAAAAAATTGATTTAGAGAATATTTTATTAGACTTAATTTTATAAGACGTGTTCTTGAGTTTTACAAGTCGTTTGTGAAGACTATTTTTATGTATTTTCAAATATTTTTAAATTCAAAATTTTCCTCTCATTCAAAACCCAATAAAACATATTAATTCAAACTATTTCACCATCATTCTAGATATTCTGAGGTATTCTTAATATTTAAAAAAGACCTAGAAGCAATTACAATAATTATCATCAATAAAATTCTATAAAAACGTACTTGCCTTTTCAAAGGATCATACAAAACATTTTTATGAGCACTCAAAAATTAGATTTTGCTATTTATAATTCTCACTTTATATATTAAACCAATAATGACAAAAAAGAAGTCTATTCTTATAAGGAGTATTTGAAATAATTATTATGCAGAATACTTCTAAAATAAATAACAACATATATAAAATCTATTTAATACTTTTATTTTTTATTGAGTTAATTAATCTTTTTAATTAGTTTTTTTTTTAAATTTATTTTAGATTTTTTTTTTGGGGCTTTTTACCATTAGGGGGCCTTAGACGATTGCTTAATTTGCCTAAGGCATGAGCTGGCCTTGTATTGGGTGCTGTAGTTGAGAGGTGCACTGGCTTTAGGTGGCTTGTTGGCCTCCTATACATGCACTATTTGGGCTAACATGTAAGCCATCGAGCTACCTTGGATGGTGGTTTATATGGTCCTATATGGGCTTAACCGAATGGAATTCACTTTAGGGTTTAAAGGGGTTTGGTTTAGGATTTTGGTTTTGATGAAGTCCAATTCTATTTTTTCTTGTCCCAATGAAATTTCAAGGTATATATAAAAGAATAAATGAAGGTATTGGATTTAAGTGATTAATAATTTAATAGTATGTGAAAGTGATTTAATCAAGGTAAACACTTAAGCAAAAATCGAGTAGTAACCTTTGTTTGAGAAACCATTTAGGGTTTCGATTTCCTCTATTGATTTGGGCTTTCAATTGGTTGGCCACAAAGTTTTTGGTTGGATGAGATGGTGTTTGGCTTAGGTGACATGATCACATTACTTGATTTTCGTTTTTTTCATTCACATTTATATTATTTCATGGTTTCTTCTTGTGCGAAGTTTCCTACACTATTCAGCAAGTGTGGTTAAGATCTTCCTAAGTGACCACTAAAAGCTTTCTAAGGCTGTTTGGACAATCCACACGGCAATAGGACAATACACGCAAACTAACTTGCTCATTATTTGTATTGAGTGGAATAAGAGTATCGATCCAAAAATCAAATACCTCCTGATATTTAAGTCAGTATGAAAAAGACCCTTTAAGCGTGCCGACCATTGTTTCGATACGGCATATATTAGACGTATCGGCTAATACAGTATGGTATTTAAAATATTGGTTATTATTTATCCAAATTTTGGTCAAATTATTATTACATCATAAAATCCTACTTAACCATATGAGTTTGGTGGAGCAATTCGTCTCATTCGACTCCTAACTATCTCAAATAAATAAAAAGACATTTTTAAACACTTTTCAACTAGAAAGTGGAAATTGTATTATTGTACTGTAAAATCCAAAATAATCATTTGAATCATGTGGTGCAATTATTTTCACAAACTCATACTCCTAAACACATTAAATAATTGAAAAGGCACTTTTGTTACCATAATGAGTAGGAAACTGACTATGTCAACAAACAAAAACCAAAACAATCTCTCAATTCGTGAAATCTTTCTAGGATTTCACATTCCTAAGATCAAATGAAATTCATCCACTAAATTTCTGGCAGGCTGTTACAACTTTTCTTTTCACATTTGAATAACTCAAGCTCAATTGATTTCTTTATATCATATTGTTACTAGGCCCAACTTCAAAAGTAAAAACCCAAGATCTACCATTGAATGAAATTATGCAATCTATAATAAATTTAGCTGACGTGAGAAGAAAGAGATGACACTTGATCTTTGCCAAGAGTCTCAATATGATAATAAAATCACAGAATCTTCTTAACATGTTTCCGAACGTTGTTTTGCCACAGTGATTTCTATTTTACAGATTTCGTAGAATGATGTGAGCACCGTATTGTGGTTGAAGGGTAATAACAGTTAAAGGAGCATGAGCATAGGATGGTGAAAGCTCAAATGAGAAGGATTGTAGAATCATTGCGAGGGCCACTTTAGCTTCAATTAAAGAAAAGTTTTGTCCAATGCATATTCTGGGACCCCATCCGAATGGCAAAAATGAAACTTGGCCTTTTGTTGCTTTTGAGACTCCATCAGAGAACCTCTCTGGTTTGAACTCATTTGCATCATCTCCCCAAAATTCATGATCATGATGAATGAGGATTGTCGGCAAGGAGATTTGAACTCCAGCTGGTAAAGACAATGTTCCAAGTTTTTTAGCCTCATAAATTGTTCGATAAAGAACAACTACAGGCGGGTATAGTCTTAGAACCTCATGAAGTATCATGGTAACCTGTGGCATTGAATATTATGATTCATATTGTAAGAACTCAATTGCAAATTGTTTCTGAAATATAACTTTTGAATGTATAGAACAAGCACAAGCTCATGCAAATGTTCAAGGTAAGTAAACGCCAGAGCTAAAATAATGAATGTAGTGATGAAAGTCAGTAAATAAGCAAATCTTGCAAACTAACCATAAGCTACACGCTTATGGTTTGTATCACATGGCATGACTTCCTATCCTTGTTTCAAAAGTTTGAATCTTTACATTTTTTGTGCATACTTTAGATCTTGCTAACCATGTTTTGTTTGTAAGCGTATTTACATTCCTTTCTATGATATAGAATAACAGATTACTTTTTTTTATAGTAATTCAGCTATTAAAAAGAATCTTTCAAGAGAATCTTTAACGTAGATATATAAGAACTACTTACAACTTTTAAGTGATTTAACCCCTCGAAGTCTGGTTTGCCTTTGCCAAAAACTTCTGAAACCTCTCCTCTTGCACGTGCTTGCCAATATGGATACTTACTCAGCATAACCATTGTCCAAACGAGTAAAACAGAGGTGGTTCCTTGCCCAGCAAAATAAAACAACTTACATTCCTCTATTACATCTTTAAGATTCATTCCGGTGTTCTTGTTGTTTCCATGCTCTTGAATTTCTTTGATGTTGGATTCTACAAGTATGCCCAGCAAGTCATCATTTCTGGCCTCACCTGTTTTTATTTCCTTCTCTCTTTTGCTGATAAGGTATTTGAGTGATGCTTGTATTTTATTGTCAATTTCTTTCATCCTCCTATTTGTCTTAGTTGGGAGATACCTGCATTCAAACCATTCATATAAACTTGACAAAAAATAAAATGGCTTACAAGATTATGCATTCAATTTTCTAGTCTCCAAATGATAGTTAATTTTTAGCGTTCCATATATATGACTTTTTTAGGTAAAATATTTCAAAACTTATGTATGAGAACCAAATTCATGTGATAATCATGATTAATTATTATTAGCTGGTGCGCACTAGAAAGTTTTCGATTTGCCTCCATCCTGGAATGTAGACAGCCTGTATGGATTTCATCATAAGCTCTGCTTGCTCTATTTGGAGTTCAAAAATCAATTTCCCTTCTTCATAGCTACTTCCAAAGGCCGTTCTTGAAATCACATCACTTGCGAGATTTTGGAGGTAGGGCCATACATCTAACTCAATGGACCCTTCTTTGGTAATGGAATTTACCCATTTGCAAATCATGTTGTTGCAACTCTGATGAATTGCTGGTAAAAAACTCTAAAGCAAATAACACAAAAAGTAATGGAATTTATAGGTGGGATTGAAAAAATTCTTTTTAGGAAGACAAAGCTAAGCAAGGAAAAATTTCAGGCATTAATTGCCCTCTCACACTCCAACTAACCAATCTACATCGATAAATTGTTAGCAACTATGAATAGAATTTGCAACATATAGATTGAATTCTAACTTGAGTAGCTTAGAAAACCTATAACTAAAAAATTGCAAAAAATCACTTCATTGTCACTATTGAGTACTAATGAAATAAAAGAAATGGAAAGAATTAACTAACCTTCAATTTCACTAGATGGAATGCTGGATTGATAATCTTCCGGTGTTTAGCCCATTTCTCAGTTTCATAACTGGCAAGACCGGTTGCTATTAACTTGATAACTGGATTTGCTTGCGGCTTTTGGAAGGTGTAGTGCTTGAAGAAGATATCTTTTAAATGTTCGGAGTCCATAACAAACACCCTTGGTGTCGGACCAATCCATACAAATGAGTTCTTACCTACATATTTGTTCTTGTTATTATATGATAGTTGAGAAGCAAATCTAATATTATTTATGCAATTAATAAAACATACATCCATATACATAGTTCACAGGCACGTTCCTCGTCAAAGCATACCATGAGATTCTAGAGAATTGTTTTTCCCTTAAATGGAGCTCGATTTCGAATCCATTTGGAGAGTGAGATGAGATTATATGCTTTTAAATTAAATTTAAAAATTAAATAAAATATTATTAGAATATCATTTTTAATAATATTATTATTTTTAGATTTGAAAAAATTAAATTATTGATTATATTTTATATTAGAAACTGTGAAAGTCATAAAATGAGATAAAATGAGATTATATGAAATTATTTCTATATCCGAAAGGACCATGTGACAATTAATATTTTCTAGTCACATTATTTTCAGTGACACATATAGACTAAAAGGAAAATCTCACATTACTTAAGAAAGTGATTGTCCTGGACTTTATATGAGGCATCATCTCTCATTCCTAATAAGACTTTTAAGAGAGTGCATGGACTTCTTTATGGTATCAGAATCAAACATTCCAACAATGCGCTCTACCCATTGATCCAATAAAATCCACTTGTAGCCTGTAGGAGCACGATAAAAATCGACCCACAAGCGAGGGAGGAGTAAAAGGAAAATCCTACATTTCTTAAGAAAGAGATTGTTCTGAACTTTATATGAGACATTATCTTCCATTTCTAACAAGGCTTTTAAAAAAAGGATGCATGTACTTCTTTAGAGACAAAAATGATTATTTCGAAAGCTATTCAAGGAGAGAAAGACCTCAAGTCTTTCTTGACAATTATCCCAAACTCTTTTGCCTTGTGCAGGCCTGGTTTGGATGTTGAAAATTTCCCATCTTGGAGCATTGATATTGACTATATCAAATTTTTTTTCAAAACTTGATAGAAAATACAAGTTTGATGAACATCCAATACCTTTATATTTATAACTCCACATTAGATTTATCATTAGATTCATTAATATAATAATATAATATACAATTTATAAAATCAATAAAAAAAATCTATAATTTATTCATCCAGCAATCATATTAAAAAGTAATAGAAAAATACTTTGATTGGTGAAAGATGATGGACAATTACTGTAACTCAAAATTTGAGTGGGTGAGATTTGATGAGTTCAATGTAAGATTATTTTAGGTAAAACTATCAAATTTATATTTGATGAGTCTAATAATGGATCCAATACCAATGCTCTTATCTAATCTTATCTCATTTTATTTTATCTTATTTCAAAATGCAAATACTATAAATACAAACACTTCTCAATTTTAAATTTTAATTTTTTTTATCTAATCGTTATAATTTTTTTAAATTTCCACGTAAAATACAAAAATAAAATTACAAATTACAAATTCTTAAACAAAATTTAATATTAAAATGATATTTAAACTTTATAGTATTTTTAAATAAATTTTCGTTTTCTTTTTTTCAAAATCTTATAAATATCTTATTATTATTTATCAATTATTTTACTACTTTACTGATCATCTCATCTCACTGTACGAACCTAACTTTGAGACAATTTCGATAATGAACAAAAAACTACAAATAGAGCTGGAAAGTGGAAACATTTTGCTCCGATTTCATGTTTTGAAAACAGAAATTGGGGAAAAAAACATGCAGTCCTAAGAGATTTGTAAATTGCTAGTCAAAATCTACGGATTCTATCGTTAAAGAGAAACAAACTTGAAGGGAAAGAATCACAAGGCAAGATGGCTGCTGGGAGTATTATAGAGATATACATACCATAATTCTTCAGAGTTTGAAAGGGGAAGGGAAAGACACGAGGTGCAATATCATTGGTGAAGTTCATGGGTTTAGACGTCGCTTCACTTCTCATCCGAGAGCTCTCCTTCAAGTCTCCAAAAAAAATCCGGTAGGAGTTTCCCTTAAAACCTTGCTCCCTCAGACACCTCTCGAGCTTCTTCGGCTTAAGCCACAGCCATCTCAGCGCTCTCCATGCTGATCTCAGTACCACGATCGTAAAAATTGAAACAAGCGCAAGCGTTGGAAATGAGATTTCCATGATGAACAAAATCACAGAGAGAGAGAGAGAGAGAGAGAGGTGAATGTGTAGTTGCGTGGTTGCGAGTGAGAGAGGAAATAGGAAGTGTGAGTTGGGGGATTTTTTAAATGTGAAAAGTTAAAGAGCGTAAATGGTGTTGGGATTCTGGGCTTCCAAATTCCCCCACCAGAATCTACTTTTAACAGAATAACAAGAAAAATGGAGAAATAAACACAACACAAGAATTTACGTGGAAAACTCCAAAACAGGAGAAAAACTATCAGACCCAGAGAAGAAAATACACTATGTGAAAAATTGTTACAATTACACAATTTTTCTCCTCACCCCAACGACACCCACAAAAACTTCTCCCACTAGTAAAATTCTAACTTTCACCTCTCTTCCTTTTACATATAAAAAAGGACAATAGAGGAATTTTACTAAAGTAAAAAATTACTAGATAAGTTTCTGACTGGTGTAATTAAACCAAGGAGGGTAGGCCTCCTTTTATAACCCCCTTGGCATTACCCCTCTCCCACTCCTTTCCCATGTGGGATTCAAGGAGCAAAAAATCCAACAATCTCCACCTTGCGACTTTGACTGATCTCACAGCCATGCTCCACCATAATGAAGATTCATAGCTTTCGCTATCATGCTCCACCATAAAAGCATAACCACTCAGAATAAACCAATTCCTAGCATTTCACTTCGGCCCATGTCGAAAATAACCTTGCTGAAAAATTATGATGCAACTTCCACGTTTGGCTTTCCTGGAAGTTCATCAGCCATCGATATGAATTTCCACCACACACCTTACATCAACGCTAAACCAATGCTCGTGTGCAAACTTGTGGAACAACTAATATTAACACATCCTCCATCATGGCAACTTTGGGATTAGCGGCATGCCATAAGGATATACATGTCTCTTTTTCTATGGAGAGAGACACAATGTTAGCTTCATACCAGTATCTCCATTTACTGACTTGGAACCACTTGCCGAACCGACTCCACTTCTTCGTGACAACTTTTCTTGACATGCCCAGGTTGTCCACACCTCCAGCAAATTGCTAACTTCATGGGTTGGTCTGCTCTTGTGTAATTGATGGAATCAAAATATCCGTGACTTGTACTTGCCACAAGTCAAAATTGATTCTCCCATCAACGCTCTCTACCTCCATTCTTGACATTGTTTCGATGAATTTTACCGTAGAAATAAATAGTATCCACTAAGTAAGTTCCCAGGAAAGACTGATCTTTCCTAGACAGAACTTCAAAGTTCCCAGGAAAGATTGGAGGATCACAACGGACACACTTAAAATTTCCAATCTCCTAGACAGAACCTCCTTAGACCGTACGTATTCACACTACCACACCAAAGCTCCACCCTGCAAAAAGAACCTAGTGGCTCTGATACCACTGTTGGGAATCTGGACTTCCAAATTCCCCCCACCAGGATCTACTTTTAACAGAATAACAAGAAAAATAGAGAAATAAACACAACACAAGAATTTACGTGAAAAACTCCAAAACAGGAGAAAAACTACCAGACCCAGAGAAGAAAATACACTATGTGAAAAATTGTTACAATTACACAATTTTTCTCCTCACCCCAACGACACCCACAAAAACTTCTCCCACTAGTAAAATTCTAACTTTCACCTCTCTTCCTTTTACATACAAAAAAGGACAATAGAGGAATTTTACTAAAGTAAAAAATTACTAGATAAGTTTCTGACTGGTGTAATTAAACCAAGGAGGGTAGGCCTCCTTTTATAACCCCCTTGGCATTACCCCTCTCCCACTCCTTTCCCATGTGGGATTCAAGGAGCAAAAAATCCAACAAATGGTTCGGTTTGAAAAATTTGTGAATCGATTTCATTTGATCTAAAAATTCTTTCATTTTGAATCGGATCGAACAAGAGTTCGGTTCATATCGATTCAGTCCAATTCGATTTAGGGTGATTTGGTCTAGTTTAGGAGTGTCTCATATGATTTAATAGATTAAATTTAATCTAAAATTCTATAATAATTAAATATTTTTTGTCCAAATTTAACTACTATAAATTATAATATGTTAATATTATAAAAGTATATATTATATATTAATATGTTAGTATATATTATATATTAAGTATGTTAGTAAATTATAACTAATAATATTATTATATTAGTATATTATATATTTATATGTTAGTAAATAGTGATAAATTAGTAATAATATATTAAATAATAATAATATACTTATTACTTATAAGTTATCGTTAATATTCTATATAAATATATTATAATTTTTATTTTTATACTACAACTAGTCAACTAATAAATAATAATATGTTAATATTATAAGAATATATAATATATATTACATGTTAATATATTAATTTATATTAATATTAATATTATAATTTATATATATTTATATATACATATATAAATATATATATGTAAGTTCGGTTCGATCCGGTTCGATCCATAAAGAGAAATCTTTTAGACCAAAATTAGACTGAAATTAATCAATCTACGTAAAATTTGAACGGAACCAAACCGAATAAACAAATTTTATTCAGTCTAGATCGATCTCGTTCCGGGCCAAGCAATCCGATCCAGTTCATTAATCCGAACTGAACTTTTTACAATCTTAGGAAAAGCCGACGCTGCTCTTTGGAAAGGAAGGTGATAGCGATGTCTGGAGCTTAGCAGAGAAGCTTGCGTCCCTGCGCGCGTGGCCTTATCTGCGTGCTTGGCTTTATTATAGGAAAAAACGAAACCAATTACGTAGAGTTTGACTTTTAGTTAAGAGAAATGATGAAATAAAATAAAATAAAATAAAGGATGATGTTGGGATACGGCTTAGTTCATTATCTAAATTTTTATAATTTATATAAAAATATAATAAAAAATATTTAAAAATATAATTAAAAAAATAAAATTTAAAGCATACAATAAAAAACATCATAAAATAATAAAATAAAAAAATATAATAAAACTCTTAATAAAAATATAATAAAAAAATAAAATAAAAATAAATTTTTAAAGAAATTCGACTTCAACCCAACTCCTGTTGAGGGCATATCAGAGATTGTTGAGGTTCGTCGTCGCAGGCGTGGGGTCGCCGGCTTCTTCCGGTCTTGATGGGATGGGCAATGTCGCCCACCACTCTAGAGACGGTAGGGGCTGCGATAGAAGAGAGTTTGGTCGAACCGAATCCCAAAATATTCTTAAAATAAAAATAAATGTATACATTATTGTAAGATACTTTTTTAATATTAATTTGATATGAAATTTTGAAAAAGTGGTATCAAAATTTAAAAAAATTAAATTTTTTATTATATTTTATATAGAGATTTAAAAAAATATAATAATAAATTTAAGATGTGTTTAAATTTTTAATATCATCTTTAAATTTTCACAACAGTTGTCACAACTTTTACGATTTATAATATTATTAATTTTTTTAAATTTTATCTCAAAGAATGCTGATGCATAGGGCTGAACATAAAAGCCGATACTCGACCCGATTAGCCGCTTATGTTTCGACCTGAAATTTCGACCCGCTGTCGGTTGAATCGGGTAACGGGTAATACCCGTTACCAATTAAAAGCTATTTCTGCTTTGGACTTTCGTTTCAAAACCTAATCACCCCTAATTCAAAATTCGAACCCAAGCCCCCATCTCCAGCGGCAACTGTTGAAAACTATCGACAACTATTGAAATCCATCGGCGACCATCGACAACTTTCCCATCGGCGACCATCGAAGACCATCAAGCATCGGTGACCATCGACAACCATTGACGACCATAGGCAGCACGATTCCAAAAAGGTGAACGACATCAGCGAAAGTTGCTAGAAAAACAAAATAATGAAATCTTCTTGTCCAAAAACTTGTGTTCATCAGCGGATTAGGTTAATCGAGTTTGATTAATCGATTTTGGTTAATCGAGTTCTTCCCATCGATGAAGGTTAGATCAAAGATTTCTCTTTTACTTTTATTGGATTCGGTTACTAGGGTTTGATGTTCTTGAATTCTGGAATTAGGGCTATTATTCTTGGATTCTGCTGATCAGGCTAGGGTTTGGTGTTCTTGGGTTACGATTTTAAGTTTGGTGTTCTTTGATTATATCTTTACGCATAAAAAATATCGAGTAATCAGACGAACGGTTAACGGAAGAACGAAAATGTACCAGAATCTGGTTGGGTCGGAAATGCTCGATAACGTCTCGAGTCAGGTCGGAGTATAGCCCTACTAATGCAAACTTGGCGGGCAAGTTATTTTATTTTATTTTATTTTCTTGTAGACCGATTCTCACATCCTCTTCTCAAATTATTTCTCGAAATGTCAAAAAATTATTATTTTTTTCTTTCAGTTTTTTATTGTTTTTTTGAATAATATGTACTATTCATGTGAGAGTGAGTGTAATGAGTGTGAGTGTTCTCTATCAATTTTTTTTTTTAATCTCAAAATCCATCCTGCAAACACTCATTTTCATTTGGTGCGTCATCACCTTGTCCTGCAGTCTTGACGAACACACTATCACCAACCCATGTTGAAACATACGGTGAAATTGAATTCGTCAAAATTAAATTGCAAAGCTGCAGGACCCCACAGGTTGAAATTGAATTGGTCGAAATTCAGGAGTAGAATGGCTAAGTGAAGCAAATGGCTGGTTTGCAGAAAAAAAAAATTTACCTTTGAAGGAGTAGCCTTGCAAGCGAATCGGTTTGCAAAAAAATATAATTTTCTTTTACTTGCCAGCCAAGCCTGCTTATTTGACAGCCCATTCTAATTTAAAAAAAAAAAAATACGAATGATATTATGACATGTGAAAGATGTTGTGAAAATTAATGTACGTTTATCATTTCTCTAACTTTAACGTCACAACAAGAAATAGCCTTTTGCCAGGTGTCATGATCATGTACGTCTATTGAATAATAAAATTTATTTGTAGATTTTGAAATATAAATATTATATACATCTTTATAATTTAAATATTTATTTATAATTTAAATAAAATATATTTATTTTTATACTTAATTTTGAAAATAAATAAAGTCATCAATATTAATATATACATCATTTTGTTACTTTTATTCTAATTTTATTATTGTTTAAAAAATTTGTAAATTTTGAATAAAATTTTTATATTTACTTATTTTTTTAATCAAATTTTGCATCTTGTTAGATAAAAAAAATGAAGCCTATTCAATGCGTGAGGTCTTAGATAATGACCTAATGGACTAGGCCTTCGAACCGGCCTGATAACAAGTCAATCAGGATGCTCATTTATTAACTAGAAATGTATGAACCTGGGAAATGAAATATTGAAGTTCGAGAATAGTACTAAGGTGCTGTACACTGGGTGGGATTTAGAGCAATTTCAATCGGCAAATCTATCTACTTATACAAGAGCCGCAACTTTACATCAGACATGACAGTCATATCGCATTAGTCGAAAATAAAATCGTCTCACCTCTCAATCTCCAGGCCGACTCAATATATATCGAAAATAGGTAAAATTTAAGTAACTCAGTTATAATTATATATAATATAATAAAATATAAATTATTATATAAAAATAAATGAGATTTTATTTAAATTTATAAATAAATTGTAAATGAGACTTTATTTAAATTTATAAATAAATTGTTTTTGAATTTATATTCAATATAATAATTTGTATAAAATGAGATCTTAACTTAAAATTTTTTTAATCTCAATTTAGCATATTTTTTTAAAAATATTTAAAAATATAAATAATTCATTATATTAAATATTAAAATTATATTAAATAATAAATTTAGTATTATGAAACCTTGCACATATTGAAAAGTATATTTATTTCAATTTTATTTAATGAAATGTTTTTTTTTTCCAAAAAAATTTAATAAAAATTTGATTACTTTTATTTTTGGAGGCCTTACATAAAATAAGGGACTTTAGGCAAGCCTTACATAAAGTAAGGGACTTTAGGCAATGTCCTAAATGGCCTAAACATTGAGCCGGCCCTACATCTCCATCACGGTCACTCTAGTTGACTGATAGAAATAAGAAGATAAAATAAGGTAACCATTAATTTCCAGTACTTTTGTTTCTCTATATATCTCTGCCACTGTCCCATTTACCTAACCGGAATCAATCCCAGCACTCCGCGACGATCTATTTTCACCCCACAACACAATTACCGTTTAATGCTTCCATTTTTTTTCTCAACGTCGATGCTACCCAAAAAATACTTGGTGTTATGGCCCAGCTACCATGGACCATTTGATAGGGATTTCGGTCTTGTTCCGATTACTTAAGGGTTCTTCCTTGCAAGGTTTGTTCCCTCTAATGACCGAGTTAGACTCAATGCTTGGTAAGGGTAATATGGATAAGGGAAACGGTTAAGTGAGGCTAGAATTTAGTGGAGTTAGAGGTGAATGAGAGGTTAATTGGCTAGGTTAGGAGCAAAGTGATGTATGGCTAAGGAGAATTTGGGGTGTTCGGCTAGGTTATTTGTGTTTAGGTTAATTGGTGTTTGGTTAGGGCATGTGGTGGCCGAATATGGCTTAGGGCATGCTAGGGTTTTTGGCAAAGTCAATTAGGGTTAGGGATTTAGGGTTTTGAGTGGTTTTGGATAAGTCCTAAAAATTAGGAGTATGGCTTATAGCCAAGTGAGGTGGGCGGCAACACTATGGTTATGGTGGCCGAATATGTGTAATGTGGAGGTGGGTTTTGATTGGTTCAAAACTTCAATTGAAGACCAATCAAATGAGGGAATGATGTGTCACTTAGGTGATGTGGCAATGGGGGTTCGGCTAGGGCAAAAAGGATGATGACCGAATGAGATAAACTAGGAGTTTTGGTTTGATTTGAATTTGAATTAATTTGAATTCAAATTGAATTCAGTGGCCGGTCATGCAAGGGCTAGAGGGGCATGAAATTGGCTTGATTTAGATGAGAGATGAGATGGATTTAAGTGAGGAAATTTAGGAGTGGGAGATGATAGGTGGCCAGCTAGGTTAAAGGGCAATATGGGCAAGTGTTTTGGCTAGGGTTGCATGGCCTATGGCCGAATGCCTCTAAGTGGGCAAGGTTTGGGGGGTTTGATGCCGTGGGCTACTTTGAGGCAAGGAAACACTTTTCAATTCAAGTGATCAATCAAATGAAGATTAAATACTCAAATATCCAAGAACATACCAATGCCCTTCAAGCACTCCACGGGTTCAGCACAAGCAATTCTTCTCCAACACTTCTCTCTTCTTCAATCACTCACTCACACACACACACACACACACACACACACTCAACACTCAACTTTCTTGAGCAATCCAAATCTTCCAATGGAGGAGGCTTTCGAATTCCTCTAGGGACACACACATAAGTTCTTAAATCCATAAGTGGTGTAAATTTGGCCTCACAAACACAAAACTTACACAACAATCAAACAAACGATTCAAGAACACAAAAACATGAAATCACTCAACAAGAACACATATTCCACCTGAACACTATTTATGAATAATTTCAAGATTTTTATAAATAAACTGAAAACAAATAAAGGATATATGTGGATCACCGATTCACGAATTACACAGATGATCCTCTTTCAAAGGGATTTACGAATTGCATCCTAAGAAAACCCAAGTGCTAAGCACCGAATTTAAACCACAAGAGATCTAGCCATCCTAACTCTTTCTCAAGAGCAAAGTCTAATTCTCAAAATGTCCAAAGATCTTCAAAATGAAACCTAGAAAACCTATTTAAAATGTCTTACAACTTGGAAACTCCAATTAGGTTACTTATTAAAAATAACTAATTACTAAAATATCTAATGCAATAAAATAATAAAATAACAGAAAATAAAATGATGGAGGCGCCTAATGCATGGTGTGGCCGTGGGGTGCAAGTGGCCCAAGGTGGGCTGGCGTGCTGCTACATCCACGGTCAGGTTTGTCTCGTGCTGTCTCGCTGCATGACGTCTGGTGGTGCGCGAAGCATGACTCTGTGTAGGGCCAACTGATGGTGCTCATGACAATGTGCTATGCATGGTCCTGGTGGTAGGCACAGGTCAAGCCACGTCGCTCTGGTGCTGCCCAGTCAAGGTGTTCGGGCGGTGGTTCTGCATGGCCCGGGTTAGGTGCCGGGGTGGTGTGCATGCATGGCCCAAACTGACGGTCTGGAGGCGGGCTGCATGGCGCGGGCTGGTGTCGCGCGATGGATGGCATGCATGGTGTGCATGCCACTGGCCTGCTCTGCAAGGCACGGGCTGGTGTCGCGCGCTAGATGGCATACATGGTGTGCATGCTGCTAGCCTGCTCTACAAGGCGCGGGCTGGTGCTGTGCACTGGATGACGTGCCTGTAAAGACACATCACTAACCTCGTTGAGTGGGGCTGTGGTACGCAGCAATGTGCCCATGGTGGGGCGTAGATGCACACGCACGCACGCGCACAGGTGAATGCGCTGTGGGGCGCGCTTATGCACAAGCCGGGTTGTGCGCATGCACTACCCATAGCTAGTAGCCTCGTTGGGCACCCGCTGCGTGTCAAGATCTAAGCCAAGGCATGCCTGCAGGCTAGTTAGGGAACTGTCCTGACTCTCCAAGACCTGAGTCAGGGTTTGATCCTGGGCCTCTCCTCTAGGGGTTCTGACACCATTGTAGACGTCGTACCACCTCCCAGCTTGCGCAGAACACTCCGTCGATTCATTGCCTAAATGGGTCTAATGAGGAGGTCGATAATTCCTTTGAAGCATTGTTCATTTGGGTGAGCAAGTCCATCGCTCCAATTGCCCATTCAAATGACGAAAGTGAAAATTGTACAACAATGTGTGTGAGCAGGGTCAACTGAGTGGGTACCAAATGCTTGATAAAAAAATTAGAGTTAGAAATAACCATTTAGAATAAAAACTCAAACCGTCTCAAAATGTATTTGATATGTTTATGAGTGAAGTGACACCTACTATAAAATAACAAAATCGCTTGAAACCATATTTATTTTGAAAATTATTAGTTTTTTTTTCTTTCACTCTCTTCTCTATTTGCTCTCTCTCAAATCAATGTGACGTTTAACCAAGAGTTCAAGTCGTTCTATATTTTTGCATTAAACTATTACGAGCATATAACCCACGTTGTGTATGGATTGTTGTATATGAGGAAGAGCAATTTAGAAAGATACATGATTTATAGTGGATAAATTTGAGTCTATAACCCACACAATATATGGACCATTATTTATGTTAAATTTTATAACTCTCAATAATTCATTATATATAATCACTACTATAATTATTAAAAAAATATTTCAAAAATATAAAATGGAACATGCAATAAAAAAGTTCACTTTACAAATAAATATTTCATGACTATTTTACAATGTAAAAAATCATCACTAAAAACAAATAGTGACTAAGAACAAAAATGATCGATCAAAACAAAGGAAATATCAAATTGAGCTATAATAGAATATGTTTCATAATATCGAATTGTAATAATTGAATTATAGTGAATGTTTTGCCTAGTTTTTTACTATAATTTCAAAATTAGACTGTTAAGACTTCATGAAATCATTCCTTAATAATTTCAAACTATTATAGATGTGATGTAGGACGTGGACACTTGCAGTGACATGGCAGATGCATACATTCATGCTTGAACCATAAGTTTGATTTCATGCAAGACGTGGCACTTGTAGTGACATGGCAGCCGCAAATAAACTTATAGGTACTACGTACTTTTCAAGTGTGGCTCAATAAATATTTTTCACAAAAAACTTCGTATCTTTTGTGGCACTTATGAACTGTCATAATTAATTTTAAACTTAAAATTCCATTCTTTCCCAATATAACTCCTCTTCCTCTCTCTCTCTCTCTCCCCGCGAGCTCACCCAAAGGCTAGTCCCTTCCCGACGCGATCTCACCTTGAGCCAGTCCCCCCTCCCCAGCGCAACCTCACCTAGCAATCTTCTCATAATTTTCCTTCAGAAAACCCTAGCTCCACAACCTCAATCTCTCGTCTCGTGTCTCGTCTCTCTCTCTCTCTCTCTCTCTCTCTCTCCCTCCCTGTTTGTCTCTGTCTCTCGAGTCTCAACACGCCGTGCGACGTCACGGTCCTCACCTAGTCCCCTCGCTAGTAGGACTCCACACGGCTTCCCCAACAACTTTGCAGGCAGCAGTTCACACGTACTCTCTCGCACTTCTGAAGACATGGTAAGCCTCTCTCTTTATACTTTTCTCCTGCTATTGAAACCATTTTTGTGCTTTAGCATAAGCCTTTTGGATTATGTATTGGGTATGCATTCTGTTTTTGCTAGTTAACTAATTGCAACTTCAAGTTGATGGCTTGAGATGAGCTCGAAGTTGGATTGTTTTGGTTGTTGCTATTTGGTTTATTTTGCGAGTATTCTTCTAATTGGAGTGTGAAGTGCTAGTTTTTGTGACTCCTTTCTGAAAGCACTATACTGGAAACTTGAATTTTTGGCTTATAGAAACAGGGGTTGTTTTTTGTACTAGTTTTGCTTCTTTATTTTTGAAAGAAATCAGAGTGTGCTTGGATTTTGTTATTAGAGGGAAGTATTTTACTTTAGAATCAGCTTAAAGTAAATAATTTTTCCTTAAGAGCAAGCCAATGCTTGTAAAAGTTGTTGGTGATGTGGCTCTTTTGGTAGTATACTTTGATTACTAGGGTTAAAATTGAGGAAAATAAAATAAATATAAAACAATAATCTTTGATTGTAGACTACGGTGTTATGAATAATTTGATCCAACACAGAAACAGTGTTTAGTTAGGCTCAGATTGTTGACTTATTTTTTTCATTTTTGAATAAAACAATCTACCTTTATGAATTCTTAGAAATCCTTAGCAGCCAAAGGAA
Source organism: Platycarya strobilacea (assembly GCA_036898215.1). Lineage (NCBI taxonomy): Eukaryota > Viridiplantae > Streptophyta > Magnoliopsida > Fagales > Juglandaceae > Platycarya > Platycarya strobilacea. Next base: position 31,838,928 of record CM072549.1, on the reverse strand, counting down.
GAATTTATTGCCTTTTCACTTAGATGTTCGAATGGAAGTTGATATCTGGTGTTTTGTTGGAATCGGTTCTACAATTATTTTAGTTAGGACTTAAAAAAACTTTTTTCACTGATAGATGATGCAGTTTGATTGAAGGCCTTGTGGTACATTCCTGTTAAGGAAAGGAGAATGGCTTCAGCAGGGCCACTAGAATCACTCAAGAGACGTGACTCAAGAGAACACGATGAACTTATCATACCTCCTTTGGGTGCTGGTAATGAAGTCGGTCGGTCTTGTGTGCACATGTCCTACAAAGAAAAAACCGTACTTCCATGAACATTAAGAACGTAGTACTCTTCATTTTTAGTTAGAACGCGATTTAATTTAGAAGGTTATTTTTATATATTTTTTTTCTCCATTCGCTGTCCTATTTTATATCATTTTTGTCACTTTTCATGGATGGTAGTTTGATTGTGGAATTCATCCTGCTTATTCGGGAGCATGTCTGCTTTGCCGTACTCCGTTGAGATAGATCCTTCAACAATTGATGTCATTCTCATCACTCAGTATGTTTATCCTTTTTTTTTTTTACCATTTAAATTTCACTTTATGCTTTAATGAAATGTTGTGAAGTCCTTTGCTTGCCCTACTCTATTGAGCTGCTCTTTTAACTTATGTTCTGGAATTTTATCTTCAAGTGAATGCTTGTTAGACAAGATGCATATTTTGTTACATCTATTTTAATGCCTTCTTTACAAAGAATATAACTTTTCATACCACTCGATTTGGTTGAGTGAGTTGAGGTATAGAGAGCATAGTCGTTTCTTTTTTTTCTCTTCCCATATCTTGGAGATTCCTTGCTGAGCGATTTCGTGGTTTTTAGCGCCTAGGGTTCACCCGAGTAATTCTGTAAAAATTTGATTTTGGAGAGTCGATGGGAGTCTGCAATGCCACATCAGCAGTGATTCAAAATGACAAAAAGAAAAAGGGAAAGAATTAGAAATAAAAAAGGAAAACCCACTCCCTCCATCTGTTACAGAATCAATGAGTTAGTGTAAGGAAAACCCATTTCAGATATGAATATTGCATTTCCTTCCCCCCTCAATCGATGCCCATCCCTTCGTCATATTCCCCCATTTTTTTTTCGTTGGTCTGTTTCTTTATATGCAAATGCGAAAAAAAGTGCAGTTTTTTTTCCCTTCATTTCCTTTCTTTTGTAATAATGGCCTCTCTGAAGCTAATCAGCGAAAAAAACTTCTCTTTAGCAAGAGGGAGGGTATGAGTTGGAGAAGAAGAATGGGATGGAGGGAGCAAAGTGAATAAAAACTGCAGTTTTTATTTTAGCGGGAGGGGAGGGACGATGGAGGAACAAAGTAAAAAGGAAGAGATCAGATGAGTTTCTACTTTATCATTGCAAATTTATCTGAAGGAGGAACCTTTTCTGAGTTTTCGATTATGTTGTCTGCAACAAAAAAGATTTGGCAGGAAGCCAAATATGAAAAACAAGGTTTTTATTATACCAAGTGTAATCGCAAAGGCCATATGGTGGCTGTATGCTAGGTTGGTGAAAAACGAATTGAAACACAATGAGTGGAGGAACGTAGCCCTGGGAAGAATCATGATAAAAAGCAGATTTGAAGAGAAAAGCAAGATGATACCAAACATGGGGATATAGTAGGGTCGGTGATGGAAGGGATTAATTTGGTGTAGAAAAATGGAAAATATATTATTGAAGAGGATCCTGTAGAGGCTATCACAGTGGTAGAAGGGGATAATTTAAATGAAAATAAGGGGCATGATGTTACTTGTGGAAGGCAAAAAATTGTATTCGTGGAATCAGAAAATCAAGAAAATATTCCTGAGGTTATGTTGCAAACAACGGAGGCCAATGGGAATATGGAGCAGAATAACGTTGATACTTACGTAGAAGAAGGGGAAATTGTTGAGCACTCTGTTGGTCTGCCAGTTCCGAACCATAACTCACCCTTTAAGCAAACCGTGGTGGCAAGAGGTTGAGATGCTTCAGTGCCAAGATACCGCGAGTGATCACGTGAACCTGGGGATTGAAATATTGAAGTTCGAGAATAGTACCACGGTGCTAGACTGTCAAGGCAGGAGGCCACAGACCATGCCTTCACAAGCACCCTGTCGTGCCTAGATGACACCTAGGGAGCACAACTGGCATGGCTTGATAGCCCACAGACTAAGCCATTGTAGGATGCTAGGCCACACTCGAGCAGGCAGCGTATAGTCGGTGTGTGCACGACTTGCGCAAGCGAGTGAGCAAGGTTGGCACACCTTGCTCAGCGCGCGGCTAGACTGCATGCGTGCCTAGTGCCCGCACGCAATGCGCACACACAGTGCGCATGCATGGCCTGGGCGCCAGCGCACGCGTGCAAGCACACCACACTAGGCATTAACAGTGTGATTGCTCAGCATGCTCACGCAGGCTGGCATGTCAATCAATGTCCTGGCTTTGGCTAGGGCCATGTTGACCAATGCCTAGACCCTACAGCCTGGGCCATGTCGTTCAATGCCCAGGCCTCATTAGCCTGAGCCATGCAGACCAATACTCAAGCCCCTCTGGCCTAGGCCATGTAGTAGCCTGTCACGCTCAAGCCTACCAAGGTCCAACCCAGCAACACTCCAACAATGCCCAGCCCACACAACCAGAAGACCACACATGCAGGGACCATGGACTAGCCAGGGCCAACCTAAAGACCCATGCACACCAACAAGCAGCTCGTGTCGTGGGCTCATCAAGGTCACCCATGGCTCACCAATGACATGAGGCCTCAACCAAGATGCGTGGACTCAACAACCATTATCCACTTTGCAAATATTGTTATTTCAATTCTAGTATAAATAAGGCACTAGGCCATTGCATTAGGATTTTTATCTTTTATCATTTGGACAATTTGGCTTGTAAGCCTTTGTAGGCACTCTTGTGTTCAATCACTTAGGTTCCATTAGGTGCAATTCGTGAATCCTAAAGGAAAAGTCTATCCCTGTGCAATTCGTGAATCAGGGTAACCATATTTCTATCTTTGTTTCCTTTATGTTAATGCATTTTCAAGGTATTTCAGTATTGTGGCTTGTTGATTATTGCATTGCATTTGTTGTTACTTGTTGATCATTTTGCACTACTTGAGTGGGGCAATGCGTAAGTGGATAGGGACAACAAGGGCGGTTACTGCCAACTGCCATTGAAGGGCACTCGACCTGCACCAGGCCTTTATAGTTGAATTCGGAGCAAGGACATGGACATCAATGGTGGTTATTGCCAACTGCCAAGCCACACGCCCAGCCTTTGACACCTGTCCATCCATAACTGTTTCCCTAATATGTAGGGATTAACCACTAGCACTAGAAACTATCTAACCACCCATTCAGCCAACCCACATAACTGTCCACAGCCACATGTGTTTCTCAGCAAGGCACATGCATGCATGCATGCTCAACCCCTACAATCTCGAGCTTGAGCACATGCCCCCACACGTGCATTCGGTTGAGCAACACTCGGCCACCTCAGCCATTAAATCGCTGCACATGCATGCACGCCCACAAGCATTGTGCCCAACAACACTCTTTGAGCACTCATTTGTGTTAACCCATCACCATCCATGGCTATCACAGTCAAGCAAGTGGCAGTTTACTTCGATCATCAAGGCATAAGGAGGGGTGCGACAGCTTGTGTCTAGGGTCTTGACCGAGGACCTTATCACCAAGACACTGGGTGGGATTTAGAGCAATTTCAATTGGCAAATCTATTTACTTAGAATGCCCCACTAGAATGCCTGTTAGTGTTAATTTAGTTTTTTTTTTTTGTATTTTTTTCACATCATTTATTTATGGGTGACGCTAGAGGTCGGTCCAGCTGCCCTTAGTGTAAAAAACAACCCAATACAAAAATACAATAAAAAATTTTAAAAAATATAATAAAAAATATAATAAAATAAAAAAATACAATAAAGAATATAATAAAAAATAAAATAAAAAAATACAATAAAAAATAAAATGAAGATGGTTTCAAGAAAGCATTTGGCCCTTAGCCGAACGGAGCTACCACCGGCCACCATGAGCGACACCGTCCATGCTATCGGGACCGCCTCCCTCCGGCGACCTCACCCCTGCGACGGCGACCCCAGAAGACCTCCTATCCTTCACTAGCAGCCTTAAACCCGAAATGGTATAGGCGGTTTTGTTGCCGGTGGCCGGTAGCGACGGGAGCTGTTTTTCTAAGGGGGATTGGTCGGACCGACCCACAGGAAATCTTTTTATTTATTATGCTTAAATATTTTTAAAAATAAAAAAAATCACACAATATTTTCTTAATCATTAAGTAAAAAAAATTTTAAAAGAAAAGGAAGCAAGGCACAGAAACATGACCCTCCAGTGGGCTCCTTATCATTTTCCTTACTTATATAATAACTGAAACTTTACATCTGACATGGTAGTCATACCGCATTAGTCGGAAATACACTTGCCTCACTTCTTTACCGCTTCATATCGCTTTACACGCTACCGCTTTACAACTGAAGTTGTGACATGTAACCATTATTTTCCAACACTTTCATTTCTCTTTCTGTCTATGTCGTGGTCACTCTGGTCGACTGATAGAAATAAGAAGATAAAATAAGGTAACCATTAATTTCCCACACTTTCGTTTCTCTATCTATCTCTGCCACTATCCCATTTACCTCACCATAATCAATCCCAGCACCTCGCGACAGTCTATTTTCAGCCACCACACAATTACTGTTCAATCCTTCATTTTTTTTCTCAACGTCGATATTGCCTAGACAAATACTTGGTGTTATGGCCCGGCTACCATGGACTATTGTATACATCGTACCACCTCCCAGCTACCGCAGAACACTCCGTTTAGGCCCCATCAACCACCCCGAGTTATTGCCTAAATGGGTCTAATGAGGAGGTCGATCATTCCTTTGAAGCATTGTTCATTTGGGTGAGCAAGTCCACAACTTTGATTGCCAATTTAATTGACGAAAGTGAACATGGTGCAGCAATGTGTGTGTGAGCAGGTGCACTGATCAACTGAGTGAGCACCAAGTGCTTGATAAAAAATGGAGTGAGAAATAACCGTCTAGAGTAAACACTTAACCTGTCTCGAAATGTATTTGATATGTTTCCGTGTGTAGCGACACCTATTTTAAAATAACAAAACTACTTAAAACCATATTTATATTGAAAATTATCTATTTTTTCTTTCACTCTCTTCTCTGCTTGCTCTTTCTCAAATCAATGTGATTCCAACCAAGAGTCCAAGTCATTCTATATTTCTGCATTAAGCTATTATGAGCATATAACCCGCGCTATGCGAGAATTGTTGTGTATGAGAAAGAGAAATCTAGAGAGATATAGGATTTATAGTGGAGAAATTCGAGTCTATAACCCTCACAACGCATGGACCGTTATTTATGCTGAATTTTATAACTCTAAATAATTCATTATATATAATCTCTACTATAGTTATTAAAAAATATATTTCAAAGATATAAAATGTAACATGCATATATAAAAAAGTTCACTTTACAAATGTCGGCGCCCCAGCTTGCGCTTGGGATCGTACGCAAACTGTGACGTCGGGGATTAGCATCACAGGGAAGTTCACCTTTCGTCTTATCGTCTACTGAATTTTTTTTTTTATTATTCGCAGCGGATAAAGGTCAAGCCTTTTCTAAACGTGTATCACATGGCTTAAAACAATAGCATCCCAAAATATTACAATACCATTAATATAAACATGAGGATCCTTTATAAATGTTCATTCTTTCAAAACAACGGAAGACCAAAATATATGCAATAAAAGTATAAAAGCTGCATGGAGGATCCCCAACTATCACTGCCTAGTACAACGGCTCATTCTTGATCTCCTTAAAGTTTGGGCCGTAACGGAGACGGTTCAATTCCAAGACCGGTCCTACCTCACAACTCATCCCGGAGGATGACTCGTAAAGGCGACCCACGTAGAGGGAATCATCCATGCCCAAAACTATACAACACTCGATAGGGCGTACTCCACATATATATGTAGCCAAAGGTAGTGACTCCGTCGTCCAGCGGCTTAAGTAGTCTAGAGTCACTAGCTCGGAGGCAATGGACTCAGTCGGGCCCGTAGGGGTCCGAGGCATCATTGGTGGGGTCGTACTCGTCTGGGTTGTCATCACCTGCGACTACTTCTATCATCCCAAAAAGGTGATAGTGGAAAAATAAACAAATGAGTGAGATTTTGGGAGAAATTTCAGTAAGCACATTTATATCATAACAAAGCAATTTAAGCATACGGTTAAGTGAATAACATACATTCAATCATACTTAATGCACTATGAGACTCATGACTTCGGGATATGCACATGCTCATGCTCTTGTCTTAAAATTTCTCCTTTTCTTTTCGTATTCTTTTTATACATTTGTCCGTAATCTCAGAAAACAAAACCATGAAGTTTTCTTTTCAAAAATACTCATTTCGTAAACACTTTTCATTTTCTTATCTTAGGCGCCACTTTTCATATCATATATGGCTCAAAAGCCCATCTTTTGTCATGACCTTTATTGGACACCGCACGGCTCCCCTATTCAGCGTGTGTTCCTGCTAGTTACCGTAGCATCCGGCGACCGTATCAAACCTAAATAGCTACGTTTCACGCCCTTTCGCGCTTTTCATCACTCGACGATTGATCACTCCCTGAGCGACTACAAATTTTTTTGTCGGTAAGGCTGAAGCCAACACCGTCTTTAGGCACCCACTAGCTTTAGGTGCAACCACGCTCCGGACATCCCTTTGGAGCCATACGTGGTCTGCCGACAGTTCTTCGTCAATCCAGGGGTTTTCACTTGACTTTAATTACTCCTGAGTGAACAAGGAGTTCCACCGGGACACTACCCCGTCCCAGCCTTTGGGGTTCTTATAAAACTTTACTTAGTTATTATTCTTTTGAGAACATGTGGTAGAACGAACATCACGCTTACCCTAAGTTAAGCCCTTTTAAACTTTTCGCACGTCATATTCCTATTCATTTTCTTCCCAAAATTCTATAATGGGCCTCAATACACTTAGGGGTACTCGGCCCCTTCCCACTAGGGTTGGGCCGAGACCCTCCCTTACACTCTCCTAGCTTTTTGTCTTCTCATTTTCTCCAAGTACTCTAGTTCCATTCCAATCCTTTAGAAGTATTATCCTAACCCTAAAACAAAACTTGGCCGAAAGTTCTAGGTCTCCTAATGTACTTTTTTATTCACTTGTTCTTCTAAGATAATTTACTCAATGATTTTCTTGAAAACCTTCAACCATGACAATGTAACCACTTTATTCATATGCATCTAATATCTCCAAAATTTTAAATATATCACGATCACATAATATAATAATTAAATCAATGATTTCCACCAAAGAGGTTCTCAAATCCGAAAATACATGCATGCAATACTCAACAATTTCATTCTCCAAATCAAAACCTAACAAATATATGTTCACCTTAACTCAACTTATTAATCATACCACATTCTCTTTTCATAACAAGTATTCAAAATCCTCACATGAAATAACCTTTAATCGTAGCAAGATATTCACTCTTAGACATGGATTTTCACTACTAAATAAATAACACTAAAGCATTATCAAATTTCATGCTGGAGAACCTTCAATCATGCATGCACTTTCCTTTATTCCACTTCATGTTGAACAACTAGCTAAACCATATATCATTTCAACTCCTCAACTTAGAAAAAATAACATAACTTAAACATGGATTCTTACTAAACTAAAGATGGCAAGTCTCCTCTAAAAAGATTCATTCTATCACATACATACAAGGAAACAAGCAAAGCAACCAAATTCACTTAAAGATATACTAACATTGCTAAAGATAGGATAAGAATGCACTTACCTCTTCAAGAGCAATCATTCCTCAAAATAGTTGTTCTAACTCTTTTCTACTTAAGATATAGTGAGGTTTAGAAGTTAAAAGAAAGTAGAACAAGAGAAAGTTGAGAGAGAGAGATGCTTGGCTGAGAGCTAGAAGGAAAGGCTAGTGTGTGTGTGTTTGTGAGCTAGCCAAATGAGGGATGGCTTTCCTCAAGGGTTTCGGCCATACACACCTTTCTAGGGGTCAAAGACAACTTACCATACTTTGATGTGAAGATTACAAGACTAGGTATGAGTGTTTGTATGGGAAAAGAAAACAATGATGGGAAATGGGGGAATGAGGAAACCGGATCCCCCTTGGCCTTTTAAGTTTCACCGAAACCTCCTCCCCCCTCAAGCTTCATTCTCTTGTCATTTCAACCTTATGACACACTCAACCATCCACTCTGAAGTCATTCTACAAGATTCTATAGCCATACTTTTGGGAAAATGAGCTTGCATGATCCGGCCATACCCAAACTCCATGTGTCATCCAAAATGCTCCCTTCTTCCATCCTAGTTTTGCTTCTAATTCAAGCAACCTCCATTCCTTCCTCTTACACCACCATACCTCTTACATATCTCACTTCATGTACTTTATTTCTTACACAAATCCAAGGTACACTTTCCACTAGATTTGCAAGCAAAATCTTAGGAAATCCCAAAGTGGTGCACATGGCATCCACCCGAATCCCTCTTGGTTTCCTTCTTTCATTTTCTTTTTATTTTTCCTCATGACACCTCTCCTCTTGTGTCAATCAACTTGTCACCTTTCCCTTGCAAGATCCTATGATGATCATTGACCTAGGTTAGAGAGAATGGGGTGGGAAAAACCCTTAAGGGTTTCGGCAATCACCCTAGCCGAATGCCTTCCCATTCCTTTCCTTCCACTTTCCACTCTATTGCACAAGTGTCATTCCCTAAATATGTCATGTACTAGTTAGAGTAAGTTAGACCATACCTTATTACTTTCCAAAAATATTCCCAATGATGGAAAGAATCCCATCACAAGATTCTACACTCAACCTCATCTCTCACGTACTAGTCAACTCTCACCTAATGGAAATCTCACATGTCTACCTACTAGTTGTAGTTGACTCACTAAAATCTTCCTATGAGTGACAAGTGTCCCATGGGTAGGGTTTGGTGGGTCATGGGTCAACTTCTTGGACTTGTGGGCTTGCCATTCCTTCATAGTCCCAATAGCTCATTCTAAGTTCCAAGGTCCAAATCTCAAGCCCATGCCTTTTTTCTCCTCTCCATATATATATATATATATATATATATATATAATTATCCTAATTACACAATTAACTACTTCATCAAAATAATTACTTAATTAAATAATACGAGAAGAAATTCTCGAGTCGTCACATCCTCCCCCACTAAAAAGAAGATTTCGTCCTCGAAATCAGTTTATGAGATAAAGATGTTAACAAAAGTTTAATACCTCTAACACTTGTGGTGGTGGACTCCTCTGACGACGAATAAGATGGTACCTCTTCCTCTTCGGTCACCGAATCTTGAGAAAAATAGAAGATGGCATCTACATCCAGGTTGTAGTACATGTTTGTCCTCATTTCGTTCAACTTATTGATGATTTCTTCCTCGGTATCAATCCGGGGTATTCCTTCTTTTTGTTGTCTTATGCGATCGTTCGAGGTGTCGCAAAAATCCAGTGGCTCTGCATTACACTCACTTATCTCGCCTCGAATCAATTTCTTCAATTGTTTTCTTTCCGCTTTAATCCATTTTCTAGGTGGTTGTCGCTCTTTGTGTGGTTTAGTGCGACGAAAAACAGGTACTCCTTCAGGGTTCACATCCGTGAGGTGGGTGCGGTGTTTATCCAAAAAGTCTAAAATTCTTAGTCTTTGTTCTCTCATTCTTTCAAGCTGTCTACGTAATATTTTTTGTCTGTTCTCTCTTCTTTCTCTTAATTGGGTTACTGTGGCCATCGACATGCGTGGGTTTCTTCTATTTCGAGCCATGTCTTGGTTAAAGTTTCACGCGTTACTATACTAGTCAAGTCTCAGAAATCCATAAACAATCGAAACACTCATATATATATGTAAAATATTTACACACACTTGTTTATTCATCATAACTGAGTTCAAACAAGAAAACAACAAACATGCCACTAATTTACAAATAGATGGGGATATTTGGCTCTCATATCGTCCTGCCGTTCTCACGTTACTTCTTGAAAAGCAGGGTTGTTCCATAACACTTTTACTAATGAAATTTTGCGATTCCTTAATTCCTGCTCCTTGTGATCATCAATTCGGGTTGGCCACTCCTCGTAGGATAGGTTAGGGCGCAACTCAATATTATCCAGGTCCATCACTGTCATAGGTCCTTCACCAAAACTCTTCTTTAAGGGCGATACATGAAATACATTGTGGACTCCTTGTAAGCTTACAGGCAAGTTTAGTCGATAAGTTACTGCTCCAACTTTCTCAACAATTTTATAAGGTCCAACATAACGGGGTCTTAATTTCATTTTTCTGCCAAACCGAGCTACTCCCTTCATTGGTGAGATCTTAATATACACCTAGTCGCCAATTGAGAAATCCAATGGTCTCCTTCGTTGATCCGCATAGCTCTTTTGTCTGCTTTGAGCAGTTTTCATCCTATCTCGTATCATCTTCACTTGAGCTCTGACCTCTTGTAGGTATTCGGGCCCTAAAACCTTAATTTCACCATCTTCGTCCCAGTACAAGGGCGACCTACATTTTCTACCATACAATGCCTCGTATGGTGCCATCTGTATAGTAGCTTGAAAGCTATTGTTGTAAGCAAATTCTATTAAAGGTAGAAGACTTTCCCAATCGCCGCTTGAATCTAATATGCAGGCTCGCAACATATCTTCTAGGGTCTCAATGGTCCGTTCTGTCTGACCGTTCGTCTGTGGGTGATAAGTACTGCTAAACTTTAGATTAGATCCCAGCATTTTCTGTAAACTTTGCTAGAAACGAGATGTAAATCTGGGATCTTAATCCGAAACAATACTTTTGGGTACGCCATGGAAACAGACTATTTCCTTTATATATATCCTTGCCAATTTTTCCATTAAATTTGTGTTTGCTATGGGTAGGAAATGTGCGCTTTTGGTCAGTTTATCCACTATTACCCAGATGGTGTTCTTTCCAGCTGACGTTCTCGGGAATCCGACTACAAAATCCATAGATACGTCTTCCCACTTCCATTCTGGAATCGACAAAGGCTGCAACATTCCTGCTGGGCGTTGATGCTCTGCCTTAACCAATTGGCATACCGCGCACTTTGCTACAAACGCAGCCACGTCCTTTTTAATACCTTCCCACCAAAATCTTCTTTTTAAATCTTGATACATTTTGGTGCTCTCAGGGTGAGCTGTATAAGGGGTACAGTGCGCCTCCCTCATAAGCTTTTCCTTTAATTCTGGGTTGTCTGGTATTACTGTCCTCTTCTCAAAATATAGTGTTCCGTCGTCTGATAATGTAAAGTGGGGTGATCCTTGCCCTTCTAGTAGTTTCTGTCGGATCTTTTCCAGCTTAGCATCCTTTCGTTGTTCTTCTCGGATTTCTTCTTCAGTCAATAGGATAATTTCTTGCGTTGTTGCCAATGTTGCTTCTCCAGATAAACTCTTAATCAGCATGCTTTGCATAACCGTTAATAGTGATGAGTACACAAAAATGCACTTTAAATACTCTATTTAAATACTAAAAGAAATGAGAAAATAATGGATATAACTCATGTTATTAAAATTAATGGTCATTTATCCTGAAATAGATATAAGCATGATTTAATATATTGATGAGAATATAAAATGTCATATTTTCCTCTCTTAATGTTTAATATTTTATTCTTATTTGATTCCTAAATATACTCATTATTCTTATATTTCGATTTAGGACACAAATGGAGACATTAGGAGCAAATGAAGATAATTACGAAATTTTAGACAGTTCTGACATCTTTTCGTAATATGGGCATAACTCTCTCATCCAATCTTCGATTGAGCTGATTCAAGATGATATAGAACCGAAAGAGAAATATCTATAACTTTTGTGTTTTATATTTGAAGAGATATCCACTCAATCTAAGACACAATTGACCATCAAGTGGACGCACCTGCACTTGACTTTCCTGGATATTTTTCAGCCACTTGCATCAAATCCAAAGAAGAGATAAGAAAAGAGCCATTATTTTGAGAGCTTGAGAAAAGAAAAGAAAAACCAAAGAAGAGATAAGAAAATAATGGTTGGCTCTTCCATATTATCCCTTGGAGAATTTTTGTTGCATATTTTCAATATGTGTAACTAAATTCTCAAGGAGGGTTAGGGATGAACTTGTGTGTGTGATGGTATTTGTAATTTATTTTTGATTCATGTATTTGGTTTTTAAATATTAAAACTCTTTTGTTCTATTATTCTCAATTTATTTGTGATGTTTTTTCGTCTTCAAATAATTATAGAATCTATTTCGTTTATGGATTCAGTCATGCTTTTTCTATTGAGTGAATTAGTTCTATAATTATGTTTGGAGCAATTGATTATCTATATTGATTTAATTCTATACTGCAATATCGTCTCTTGGGTATATTGTCGTCGTTGGATTTTCTCAATATCGATAACAATTAATGAGAGTTAAGCGTGAAGAATGATTTTTCAAAGAGTTACATGTGATTTAAATTTTGGTTATTAATGTTATATCTTCCGATTAAGAATTTGGACATAGAATTCTTAATTGAGTTATCAATGAATTAAGAATAAATTTGAATACCACAAATACACAAGGAATTCCCTACGCTCTACTTTTCGTCTCATTTTTATATTTTTCAAATTACTCATTTAGTTTTAATTTACATCACACTCTAAAATTTTCTTATCACACTCATTTAATCTTTTTGTTAATTTCGTTACTGTTCTTTAATTTCTCAAACCATCTCCCTGTGGAATTGACACCTCAAAGCTATACTGCAAATGACCGCGTTATTCTTTGGGCGTAATCAAATTTTGGCGCCGTTGCCGGGGAGACGTTAGAAGAATTTGTAGTTTTTTTTAGTAGTTTGTAAAAAAAAAAAAAAGCGGTAGCTTCATTCATTTTCTTTTTAGCTTTCTGCATCTTTATTTTATTTTACTTTTCTTTTCGTAGTTTTTTTTTTTTTTTTTTCAGTATTACACTTTTCTTTACTTTGCATGCGCAGGTATAGAGACGCTTTTGGATGGTTTGCTAGTAGACCCGTGCTAGAATCAGAATCTAATTTTTCTAATCACTTGTTTGATAATTCTTCCAATTCTGACGCGATGAGTGAACACGTGGACCAACCTGTTAGAACCCTCCAAGATTATCTTCATCCCGCACGAACAGCCACACCATCCTGTATTATGTTCTCACCTAATGTTCGTCACGTAGATTTCAAAATAGGAATGATACAATTACTTCCGACTTTTCATGGTCTAGAAAATGAAAACCCCTATGTTCATATTAGGGAATTTGAGGAAGTAGTTGCAACATTCCACAGTCAAAATACCACTGACGACACGGTAAGGCTAAAGTTCTTTCCTTTTTCTTTGAAAGATAAAGCTAAGAGTTGGTTGTACTCACTAAGACCACGGTCTATTGGAACATGGAGTGAGATGACTCAAGTGTTTTTCAATAAATACTTTCCCCAAGATAAGACCAATGCTTTAAAAAGACAAATCTCTACCTTTGCACAAAAGGATAGTGAGACTTTGTACCAATCTTGGGAAAGATTTAAAGAATTACTGAGTATGTGTCCCCACTATGGATATGAGAATTGGCGCTTAGTGAGTTATTTCTATGAAGGGCTTACGCCCAGGGAAAGTCAATTCGTGGAAATGATGTGCAATGGAGAATTTTTACAGAAAAATCCTGATGAGGCCATAGAGTACTTCAATGAGCTTGCTGAAAAAGCTCATACTTGGATTGGACCTAGTGCTACTGATAGCACAAACAGGTCACGACCTACAGGAAACTTGAGTGGTGGTATTTACCATCTCAGGGAGGAAGATAATTTAAAAGCCAAGGTTGAAATGCTTACAAGGGAAATAGAGTCGTTAAAGATAAGAAACTTAAAGTCAACACACATGCAGACTCTCTTGTGCCATGTGCTGTGTGTGGCAGGGTAGATCATCATGTCCAAGAATGTCCTACACATGCTAACATGAGAGGATGGCGTAATCACCCCAACTTCAGCTGGAAGTCTGAAAACCAACAGCCTGCACAGCCTGCACAACCTTCTAGATCATATCCTGCACCATACCATGCACCTCAATCTTCTAGAAATTCTTTAGAAGACATTTTGCATGCATTTATTGAAGTACAGAGTAAGACTAACCAAAAATTTGAGTCTTTAATTATGCAGGTTGTTGAAGAACAAAATGAGATAAAGAGCCAGGTATCTAAAATAATGAGTTTCTTGAGTGTAAATGAGCAAGGTAAGTTCCCTTCTCAAGCTTAGTCTATACCTCATGGTCAACATATGGCACAAGAAACTGTGAAGAATCACGAGTGCCAGCAGATATATATGATTGACTCACTCATAGACAGGGAAGTTTTCACAACTCATGATTCTGATCCCCTTGAGAATTTTATTGTTGATTTTGAGTATAATCCTATCAGTGATTCATCTGATGTAGCTAATATTTGTGCAATTTTTTACAATACTCAAGATTATAGCATACGGGCTTGGCAACCGAAGTTTGAGGAGTTTCTTGAGAAAAATGAAAAACAGATTCCTTCAAGTGGGCAAGTAACCAAAGTTAATCTTAAACCTTACCACCTACCTGTGAAGTTCAAGCACCGAGTTTATTGGGCAAATAAGTGTTTCGTTTTTGACCCAGGAGGAATAGTTCAAGAAGTGGAAGATAGTCCGGTTGTAAACTTGGTCTACCAACTTTGACCACAGCATGCAACAATAATAATTATTATTATTATATTTATTATCATCATCATTATTATTATTATTATTATCATTTTATTTGTTTTGTTTTGTTTTGTTTTTATTTACTACTGTTTTCTTTATTTTTGTTTGCAGGATAGTATCATTTTGTCATTTCAGATCACTACTTTTGACGCTTAGCGAGCTACCTACATCACACATCAGATGTATCCTACCCTTTTTAGTTACTCCCCATCCAATTTTGATTATTAAACATTGAGGACAATGTTTCATTTAAGTTGGGGGGTGGAAATACAAATCTGTTATTTAAATTCTGTGGCATATTTCAATCAATATATAAAAAATTGTCAAATTTTTTTCACACAGGCATCTTTTCACACATGATACTCATGCTCATTAATAACCATCTTGGTGAATTCAACAAACCCATCTTAAATCATTTTGCTAAAGCATCCACAGAACCATTTATGCACGTCTCTAAACTTTGTGGTAATATGGTGATTTGACACATGTAACTAAAGAATTATTTTGCTCAAATATTCATGTGAATTTTGTGAGAATTGAGAGCTTATAAATACAGAAATTGTGATAAGTATCCATTGATCTGTTGAATTTGACACTTATTTTGAGAATATCATTATATGGTTTGTGGTAAGATGGTGGATATACTTGGGATATGACGAAAGTCAACTTAGGATTAACGTCTGAGCCTTTCAAGCTGACCTTTTTCATCATAGACCCCTAGCAGCCAATTTTGAGCCAATATATACATATGGCCTTTTCTTTTCATATCTACATCATCCATACCTCTCCACATTAGAATATAGCTTATACACTATATTTTCCTATCATTTTACTTCCAAGTGTGTACTAAGTGTGAAATTATTATTTAAAAAAAAGATAAAAATAAAAAAAGAAAAAAGAAAAAAAGAAAACCATGACAACAATGGCATGGTGCTAGATGTGTCCATCAAATTATTTATGAAAGAGTTCATCAAATTGCGAAGACACCAGTTGCAAAAGAAGATGGAAAAATGTACTTAGTCCAAAATCTAAAAAATTGAAAAGTACATCAAAAGGAAAGTATAGTCTACTGAAAAATTTAACAGATTCCCTTTTGTGTATACTTGAAAATTTTTGAAACCTCTTCATCTTTTCTTCTTATGAACCCCAACCCTAAGCCACATTACAACCCTTTGTGTTGATTTTTCCGATCCTAAGTATGCTTGTGGAAAGAACGGTGGAAATCTCATTTGTTAGTATTCCTATCATAAGATCAATGTTTACTTGTTACGTATATATAATTGGCTAAATTTTCATGAGAGTAAATGTACACCTTTGTCAACTCCATAGAGAGAACCCATACATGAAACACTTCTATTCCCATGAGTTATGGAGTTGAACCTTTTTGCTTAAGATATTCTAATGTTGCATGTGTCGAAACCTCTGATTTGCTAAAAATAGTTTGGAACACATACACACTCTGTGGATTGCTATATTTGAATTACTTGTGAAAGGGTTATTGAATTTCTAAGATTGTTTTGATATGTAAATTTGAAAAATGTGTCTTGATGGCCCCTATTTGTGATTTTATTTGGTCTTTCTCATCATTTTGCATGAAAATTGCTAGGGATTAGCAATGAGTAAGTTGGGGGGTGTGATGAGTGCACAAAAATACACTCTAAATACTTTATTTAAATACTAAAAGAAATGAGAAAATAATGGATATAACTCATGTTATTAAAATTAATGGTCATTTATCTTGAAATAGATATAAGCATGATTTAATATATTGATGAGAATATAAAATGTCATATTTTCCTCTCTTAATGTTTACTACTTTATTCTTATTTGATGCCTAAATATACTCATTATTCTTATATTTTGATTTAGGACACAAATGGAGACATTAGGAGTAAATGAAGATAATTGCGAAATTTTAGACAGTTCTGACATCTTTTCGTAATATGGGCATAACTCTCTCATCCAATATCTGATTGAGCGGATTCAAGATGATATAGAACCGCAAGAGAAATATATATAACGTTTGTGTTTTATATTTGAAGAGATATCCATTCAATCTAAGACAAAATCGACCATCAAGTGGATGCACCTGCACTTGACGTTCCTGGATATTTTTCAGCCACTTGCATCAAATCCAAATGTTATCATAATATTTTCCAGCAAGCACTCCTACACCAACTTGAAAATTCAATGATCAATTCATATGTAAGATGAAGTGCACTCAAGTTTCTTCAAGACAAATTATTTGACCACAAGATATTAAGTCATACAAGACAACTAATGGATAGAGAAGCAAAATTGAAACACTCAACCTACAAGAAAAATCCAGCTCATGCATAGTGGGAAAACAAATGATCAAAATAACAACTCAGAAATAATTTGGATTCAAGAATGGCACATGGCAAAACAAGTTGAAATTGTGATGATTTTGTCATGACAACTTGCATGAAGGATGCTTATAAATAGAAGGGAGGGGTGTGTGTTCTAAGAATGCTTAGTGTGGGAGGATGCTTTGGAAGAGCCATTATTTTGAGAGTTTGAGAAAAGAAACGAAAAACTAAAGAAGAGAGAAGAAAATAATGGTTGGCTCTTCCATATTATCCCTTGAAGAATTTTTGTTGCATATTTTCAATATGTGTAACTAAATTCTCAAGGAGGGTTAGGGATGAACTTGTGTGTGTGATGGTATTTGTAATTTATTTTTGATTCATGTATTTGGTTTTTAAATATTAAAACTCTTTTGTTCTATTATTCTCAATTTATTTGTGATATTTTTTCGTCTTCAAATAATTATAGAATCTATTTCGTTTATGAATTCAGTTATGCTTTTTCTATTGAGTGAATTAGTTCTATAATTATGTTTGGAGCAATTGATTATTTATATTGATTTAATTCTCTGCTGCAATATCGCCTCTTGGGTATATTGTCGTCGTTGGATTTTCTCAATATCGATAACAATTTATGAGAGTTAAGCGTGAAGAATGATTTTTCAAAGAGTTACATGTGATTTAAATTTTGGTTATTAATGTTATATCTTCCGATTAAGAATTTGGACATAGAAATCTTAATTGAGTTATCAATGAATTAAAAATAAATTTGAATACCACAAATACACAAGGAATTCCCTACGCTCTACTTTTCGTCTCATTTTTATATTTTTCAAATACTCATTTAGTTTTAATTTACATCACATTCTAAAATTTACTTATCACACTCATTTAATCTTTTTGTTAATTTCGTTACTATTCTTCAATTTCTCAATCCATCTCCCTGTGGAATCGATACCCCAAAGCTATACTGCAAATGACCGCGTTATTATTTGGGCGTAATCAAGTGACGGCTCTTCCGCTCGGGTCTTTCAACTCAAAGCGTCTGCTACCACATTAGCCCTAGGGTGGTACTTGATCTCGCACTGAAAGTCAATTAGAGTTTCAATCCATCTCCGCTGCCTCATATTCAGATTCTTCTAACTAAACAAGTGCTTGAGACTCTTATGATCCGTATATATCTCGCATTTCTCGCCATACAAATCATGTCTCCAAATTTTTAACGTGAACACTACTGCTGCTAATTCCAAGTCATGAGTGGGGTAATTTCGTTCGTGGTCCTTGAGCTATCGAGATGCGTATGCGACTACTCGTTCCTCCTGCATTAGTATGCATCCTAAGCCCATTTTCGATGCATCACTGTATACCACGTAGGGCTTGTGAGATTCTGGCAATGCTAATATTGGTGCCGAAGTTAACCTCTTCTTGAGTTCTTGAAAACTTTGCTCACACTGATCACTCCCGACATATTTGACATTTTTTCTTAGTAAAGGCTGTCAAAGGGTTAGATAACTTAGAAAACCCTTCCACAAACCTCCTGTAATACCTTGCTAACCCAAGGAAACTTCTTTTCTCGTGAGCATTTGTCGGTCTTTGCCATTCTATTACCGCCTCGATCTTGGTTGGATCCACGGCTACACCTTGACTTGAAATCACGTGGCCCAAGAATTTAACGTCTCTAAGCCAGAACTCGCACTTACTAAGTTTGGCATATAATTGCTGCTCCTGTAAAGTTCCTAGCACAATGTTTAAATGATCTTTGTGCTCTTCATCATTTCGAGAATATATCAGAATGTCATCGATGAATACCACAACGAAACTGTCCAAATATTGTCGAAAAATTCGATTCATCAAATCCATAAAAGCTGTCGGGGCATTGGTTAATCCGAAGGGCATAATTAGGAATTCAAAATGTCCGTAACGGGTTCGAAAAGCCGTCTTGTGCACATCTGGTTCTTTAATCTTCAACTGATGGTATCCTGACCTGAGATCAATCTTAGAGAATACTGTTGCTCCTTGTAGTTGATCGAACAAGTCATCTATATGCGGAAGTGGGTATTTGTTCTTGATAGTAACCTTGTTAAGTTCTTGGTAATCAATACACATCCGCATGGTTCCGTCTTTCTTTTTCACAAACAATACTGGGGCTCCCCATGGCGAAGAACTTGGTCTTATAAATCCCTTCTCCAATAGTTCTTCAATTTGTGCCTTTAGTTCCTTTAGTTTTGTCGGGGCCATTCGGTAGGGGGCTTTATAAACTGGGGCCGTAACAGGTTCCAATTCAATGGCGAACTCGGTTTCACGGTCTAGGGGTAGTCCAGGCAGTTCGTCAGAAAATACCTGGGGGAAATCTTTCACGATCGGGATATCTTCAATGCTTTTGACATCCTCCAATGTATTTAAAGAAATTAGCAGAAACACTTTTGCTCTCCCTTTCAGACCTTTTGTTACCCTCTTCGCCGTCACGATAGAGAAAACAGAACTAATCATCTCCCTTCCATAACGCAGCTTCTCTTCGATGTCAGCATAGTGGTCAGATAACCAATCCATACCCAATATTACGTTAAACCCCAACAAGTGAAAAACTATCAAATTGGCGTTTAACCTCACACCAGCAATTTCTAAAGGGCAGTTCTTCACTATCCGTTGACATCCAATCACTTTCCCGTCGGGGAGTGTTACCAATACTTTCTGTGCTAACGGTTCGACATCTAATTTACATCTCCAAACACAATCGTAGGAAATGAAGGATCTCGTTGCACCATAATCAAATAACGCATATATCACATTTCGCATCATAATAATTTCACCTATAAGAATTTTCCTATGGTCATCTTAAAAGAAATCACCTTATACTTTAAAAATTTGGGGCAAGGTTAGAGTTTTACCAGTAATAATACTAGCATTGATAGCCTCTTCCTCGTCCACGTCTACCTTTCCTGGGGCAATGGCATATACTTTGGCTTTTGTGGGGGCATTCGTCTTTCTTTTGGGTGCTGCAGCTCTAGTTAAAGCCATTTGAGGGCAATCCCGCATCATGTGGCCCACTTGACCACATAGGAAACAAGCTCTCGATGCCGCTCGGCACACATCTTTGTGTGGCCATCCACAAGTTTTGTAGGGTGGTGGCGATGTTGGTACTATGGGCCCGCTCACTTTCCCTTTTCCTTTATCCACAGGGAAAATGTTCCTTTTCTTTCCCGCATTTCTGCCCGAGGAGTAGGGAAAATTCCTCTTCTTATGCGTCTGAGCTTGATTAATCAGACTTCTCTGCTCCGTTTCGGCGATTTCTGCCACATTCACTAGTTCTTGAAACTTCTCAATCCTCAAACAGGCCATTTGATTATGAATCCTTGGTTGCAGACCGTCTTGGAACTTCTTCACTCTCATTTTCTCTGTTACTACTAAATGTGGAGTGAATCGAGTTAGTTCCATAAATTTTGCAGCGTACTGATCCACCGTCATGGTGCCTTGCGTCAACGTAGTAAACTCCTTAGCCTTCTTCTGCTTGATGAATTCTGGGAAGAAGCGGTCGTCAAACTCAGTTTTAAAACGCTCCCAGGTAGGTGTTACATTCTCCCCAAGTTCTTGTTTTAGTAGTTTCCTCTTTGTATCCCACCATAAACCAACTTCTCCTTGCAGTAGGTGGCCAGCGTACTATACCTTCTGCGTCTCTGTACACCCACTAATTTCGAAGGTCCACTCTAAATCCATAATCCAACGGTCCACTTTCATAGCTCTTTCAGTCCCCATAAAATTCGGGTACCGATAAACCAAAAATTTCTCGTGTAAACATCCCAATGTTCCTTCTCCTGTATTTGGATGGCATCGACTTTGTTCCATCTGGTTTTTCACCATTTCAGTCATCTGGCGAATAGCCTCGGCTATCGCCTGTATTCCATCTAATGGGACATTTGAAACCTTTTGGGGTGAGGCCTCGGGTCTCGAAGTAGAAGCACGACGCCTACCTCCAGCCATAATCTCCTAAAAAGCACAGAATTCTTTTATGAGTTATCCTAACTCTTCACGCTTTTCGCCCCATAACTTTCAGCGTCAATTATCCAAACGGACTCTACTTCTAACCGATCACCCTTAGGGTAGGAACCTATAGCTCTTAAAGAATCATAACCTATGCCATGTGATTTTTCTTCCTAGGACTTGTGATTTCTTACCCAGAGACTTAACTGCTCTAATACCACCGCTGTCGGCGCCCCAGCTTGCGCTTGAGATCGTATGCAAACTGTGATGTTGGGGATGAGCATCACAGGAAAGTTCACCCCTTGTCTTATCATCTACTGATTTTTTTTTAATATTCGCAGCGGATAAAGGTAAAACCTTTTCTAAGCGTGTATCACATGGCTTAAAATAAGAGCATCCTAAAATATTACAATAGCATTAATATAAACATGAGGATCCTTTACAAATGTTCATTCTTCCAAAACAACGGAAGACCAAAATATATGCAAAAAAAGTATAAAAGCTGCATGGAGGATCCCCAGCTATCATTGCCTAGTACAATGGCTCCTTCTTGATCTCCTTGAAGTTTGGGTCGTAACGGAGATGGTCCAACTACAAGGCCGGTCTCACCTCACAACTCATCCTGGAGGATGACTCGTAAAGGCAACCCATGTGGAAGGAATCATCCATGTCCAAAACTATATAACATCCGATAAGGTGTACTCCACATATATACGTAGCCAGAGGTAGTGACTCCGCGGCCCAACGGCTTAAGTAGTCTAGAGTCACTAGCTTGGAGGCAATGGACTCAGTCGGGCCCATGGGGGTCCAAGGCATCATCGGTGGGATCGTACTCGTCTGGGTTGTCATCACCTGCGACTACTTCTATCATCCTAAAAAGGTGATAGTGGAAAAATGAACAAAGGGGTGAGATTTCGGGAGAAATCTTAGTAAGCACATTTATATCATAATAAAGCAATTTAAGCATACGGTTAAGTGAATAGCATACGTTCAATCATACTTAATGCACTATGGGACTCATGACTTCAGGATATGCACATGCTCTTGTCTTAAACTTTCTCTTTTTCTTTTCGTATTCTTTTTATACATTTGTCCGTAATCTCAGAAAACAAAACCATGAAGTTGTCTTTTAAAAAATACTCCTTTCGTAAACACTTTTCATTTTCTTATCTTAGGTGCCACTTTTCATATCATATATGGCTCGAAAGCCCATCTTTTGTCATGATCTTTATTGGACACCTCACAGCTTCCCTACGCACCATGTGTTGCTGCTAGTTACCGTAGCACCCGGCGACCGTATCAAACCTAAGTAGCTACGTTTCGTGCCCTTTCGTGCTCTTCATCACTCGGCGATTGATCACTCCCCGAGCGACTACAAACTTTTATGTCGGTAAGGCCGAAGCCAACACCATCTGTAGGCACCCACTAGCTTTAGGTGCGACCACGCTCCGGACATCCCTTTGGAGCCATACGTGGTCTGCCAACAGTTCTTCGTCGACTTAGGGGCTTTCACTCGACTTTAATCACTCTTGAGTGAATAGGGAGTTCTATTGGGACACTACCCCGTCCCTGCTTTTGGGGTTCTTATAAAACTTTACTTAGTTATTATTCTTTTGAAAACATGTTGAAAACATGATTTTTGTGCTATATGCATGAGAGGTGAGACTCATGTCATGGAACATATGCAATAGGTGACGAACATCACGCTTACCCTACGTTAAGCCCTTTTAAACTTTTCGCACGTCATATTCCTATTCCTTTCTCCCAAAAATGCTATAATGGGCCTCCAATGCACTTAGGGGTACTCGGCCCTTTCCCACTAGGGTTGGGCAGAGACCCTCCCTTACACTCTCCTAGCTTTTTGTCTTCTCATTTTCTCCAAGTACTCTAGTTCCATTCCAATCCTTTAGAAGTGTTATCCTAACCCTAAAACAAAGCTTGGCCGAAAGTTCTAGGTCTCCTAATGTACTATTTTGTTCACTTGTTCTTCTAAGATAATTTACTCAATGATTTTTTATTACGCCCAAAGAATAACGCGGTTGTTTGCAGTATAGCTTTGGGGTGTCGATTCCACAGGGAGATGGATTTAGAAATTGAAGAACAGTAATGAAATTAACAAAAAGATTTAGATGAGTGCGAAAAGTAAAGCATCGGGAATCTTTTGTATATAATTGGTATTTTAATTATTTTCGATTCATTAATAACTCAATTGAAAATTCTATGTCCAAATTTTCAATCGGAAAATAAAACATTAATAACCAGATTTAAATCAAATGTCATCTTTCGAAAAATCATTCGTCACAATATAAGAACAGGAATTGTTATCGATATTAAAGAAATTCAACGTCGACAATATACTCATAGAGCAATATTGCAGCATAGAATTAAATTAAAATAGTTAACCAATTGAACCAAACATAATCAAAGGATTATTGCATTTAATAGAAAAAGCATGACTGAATCTATAAATGAAATAAATTCTAAGATTATTTGGTGACGAAAATATTTATAATAAATTTCGAATGACTAAACAAAAGAGTTTAATATTTGAAGAACACATATATGAATCAAAAACAATTACAAATACCATCATATATACAAATTCATCCCTAGCTCTACTAGAAAATTCGTTACACATATTGAAAATATGCAACAAAAATTCTTCAAGGGATAATATGGAAGAGCCAACCATTATTTTCTTCTCTCTTCTTTGGTTTTTCTTTTCTTTTCTCAAGCTCTCAAAAATAATGTATCTTCCAAGGCATCCAAGCACACTAAGCATGGTCTTAGAACACACACCCCTCCCTTCTATTTATAAGCATCCTTCATGC
Organism: Platycarya strobilacea; assembly: GCA_036898215.1. Lineage (NCBI taxonomy): Eukaryota > Viridiplantae > Streptophyta > Magnoliopsida > Fagales > Juglandaceae > Platycarya > Platycarya strobilacea. Next base: position 31,814,955 of record CM072549.1, on the reverse strand, counting down.
AAGTTATCATGACAAAATCATCACAATTTCAACTTGTTTTGCCATGTGCCATTCTTGAATCCAAGTGATTTGTGAGTTGTTATTTTGATCATTTGTTTTTCCACTATGCATGAGCTGGATTTTGTTTGTAGGTTGAGTGTTTCAATTTTGCTTCTCTATCTATTAGTTGTCTTGTATGACTTAATATCTTGTGGTCAAATAATTTGTCTTGAAGAAACTTGAGTGCACTTCATCTTGTATCTGAATTGATCATTGAATTTCCAAGTTGGTGTAGGAGTGCTTACTGGAAAATATTATGATGACATTTGGATTTGATGCAAGTGGCTGAAAAATATCCAGGAACGTCAAGTGCAGATGCGTCCACTTGATGGTCGAGTTTGTCTTAGATTTAGTGGATATCTCTTCAAACATAAAACATAAAAGTTATAGATATTTCTCTTGCGGTTCTATATCATCTTGAATCAGCTCAATCGAAGATTGGATGAGAGAGTTATGCCCATATTACGAAAAGATGTCAGAACTGTCTAAAATTCTGCAATTATCTTCATTTGCTCCTAATGCCTCTATTTGTGTCCTAAATCAAAATATAAGAATAATGAGTATATTTAGGCATCAAATAAGAATAAATTATTAAACATTAAGAGAGGAAAATATGGCATTTTATATTCTAATCAATATATTAAATCATGCTTATATCTATCTCAAGATAAATGACCATTAATTTTAATAACATGAGTTATATCCATTGTTTTCTCATTTCTTTTAGTATTTAAATAGAGTATTTAGAGTGCATTTTTGTGCACTCATCACACCCTCCAACTTACTCATTGCTAGTCCCTAGCAACTTTCATGCAAAATGATGAGAAAGACTAAAGAAAATCACACATAGGGGCCATCAAGACACATTTTTCAAATATACATATCAAAACAATCTTAAAAATTCAATAACCCTTTCTCAAGTAATTCAAATATAGCAATCCACAGAGTGTGTATGTGTTCCAAACTATTTTGATCAAATCAGAGGTTTCGACACATGCAACATTAGAATATCTTAAGCAAAAAGGTTCAACTTCATAACTCACGGGTATAGAAGTGTTTCATGTGTGGGTTCTCTCTATGGAGTTGACAAAGGTATACATTTACTCTCATGAAAATTTAGCCAATTATATATAAGTAACAAGTAAACATTGATCTTATGATAGGAATACTAACAAATGAGATTTCCACCATTCTTTCCACAAGCATACTTAGGATCGGAAAAATCAACATAAAGGGTTGTAATGTGGTTTAGGGTTGGGGTTCATAAGAAGAAAAGGTGAAGAGATTTCAAAAACTTCCAAGTATACACAAAAGGGAATTTGTTAAATTTTTCAGTAGACTATACTTTCCTTTTGATGTACTTTTCAATTTTTTAGATTTTTGACTAAGTACACTTTTCCATCTTCTTTTGCCACTGGTGTCTTCGCAATTTGATGAACTCTTTCATGAATAATTTGATGGACACATCTAGCACCATGCCATTTTTGTCATGGTTTTTTTTTTTTTATGATAATTTCACATCTAGTACACACTTGGAAGTAAAATGGTAGGAAAATATAGTGTATAAGCTATACTCCAATGTGGAGAGGTATGGATGATGTAGATATGAAAAGAAAAGGCCATATGTGTATATTGGCTCAAAATTGACTGCTAGGGATCTATGATGAAAAGGTTCAGCTTGAAAGGCTCAAACGTTAATCCTAAGTTGACTTTCATCATATCCCAAGTATATCCACCATCTTACCACAAACCATGTAATGATATTCTCAAAAGAAGTGTCAAATTCAACAGATCAATGGATACTTATCACAATTTCTATATTTGTAAGCTCTCAATTCTCACAAAATTCACATGAATACTTGAGCAAAATAATTCTTTAGTTACATGTGTCAAATCACCATATTACCACAAAGTTTGGAGAAGTGCATAAATGGCTCTGTGGATGTTTTAGCAAAATGATTTAAAATGGGTTTGTTGAATTCACCAAGATGGTTATGAATGAGCATGAGTATCATGTGTGAAAAGATGCCTGTGTGAAAAAATTTGACAATTTTGTATATATTGATTGAAATATGCCACAGAGTTTAAATAACAGATTTGTATTCCCACCCCCAACTTAAATGAAACATTGTCCTCAATGTTTAAGAATCAGAATTGAATAACTAAACAGGGTAGAATACACCTGATGTGGGATGTGGGTGGATTGCTTGGCATCAAAGATGGTATTTGTCAAAATAAAATTAACCTATAACAAAATAAAGTAAACAATAAACAAAAATAAAATGAACGAAAATAAAATAAAAGAAAAACATACCTGGAGATGGTCAAGATTGATATACTGGGTCCATAAGTGGAATGTCTTCCACTTCTGGAATTTGTCTATCAATTAAGATTTTGAGGCGTTGACCATTTACTTTGAAGATACATCCATCTTTTGGAATTTCTATTTCTACCGCCCCATTTGTGAAAACATTTTTTACTATAAAAGGGCCGGTCCATCTAGATCAAAGTTTTCCTGGATGCTTATGGAGTCTTGAATCATATAAAAATACTCGATCATTAGGCTTAAATGTTCTTCTCAAAATATTTTTATCATGAAATACTTTCATTTTAGCCTTATAGATCTTGGAGTTTTCATAAGCATCATTTCTCAATTCTTCTAATTCCGTCAATTGGAATTTTCTAAATTTTCCTGCTTTTTCCAAGTCAAAATTGAAATGTTTAATGGCCCAATATGCTCGATGCTCGAGCTCCACGGGCAAATGACAAGGTTTTCCAAAAACAAGTCTATAAGGTGACATGCCTAAGGGAGTTTTGAAAGCTGTACGGTAAAGCCAAAGCGCATTGATTAGTCTCAAAGACCAATCTTTCCGATCCGGGTTAACCGTTTTTTCTAAAATTTGTTTAATTTCCCTATTCGCAAGTTCAACCTGTCCACTTGTCTGAGGGTGATATGCAGTAGAAAGCTTATGTATCACCCCATATCTTTTCATTAAAGCTTCAAAAGAACGGTTGCAAAAATGCGTACCTCGGTCACTAATGATAGCACGTGGGGTACCAAATCGAGATAATACATTTTCTTTGAGAAACTTAATTACCGTCCTGTTATCATTGGTCCTGCAAGGTGCTGCCTCTACCCATTTTGACACATAATCTACTGCCACAATAATATATAAATATCCAAAAGGAGGAAATGGTCCCATAAAATCAATGCCCCAACAGTAAAAAATTTCAATTACCAAAATTGGGTTTAAGGGCATCATATTACGACGGGTCATAGCTCCTAACTTTTGACATCTTTCGCATGAGCGACAATAGATATTTGTATCTTTAAATAAGGTGGGCCAATAAAATCCACACTGCATGATTTTTGCAGCGGTTTTCTTCATTGAAAAGTGGCCACCACAAGCTTGGGAATGACAAAATTCCAAAACGCTTGCAATCTCTTCATCAGGGATGCAACGCCTTAAAATTTGATCAGGGCAGTATTTAAAAAGGTAAGGGTCATCCCAGTAGAATTTTCGTACCTCAATCATGAATTTCCTTTTGTCTTGGGTGCTAAAATCCTTTGGTATTTCACCTGCAGCTAAATAGTTCACAATATGAGCAAACCATGGTAGAGAAGTAATAGAAAGTAAATGCTCATCGGGAAAATCATCTTTGATTGGTATGTGGTCAGAAGTGTCCTCGAATGTGAGTCTAGAAAGATGGTCTGCCACTACGTTCTCCACTCCTTTCTTATCTTTGATGGTGATGTCAAATTCCTGCAAAAGCAAAATCCATCGTATTAATCGTGCCTTAGCACCCTTCTTTGTAAAAAGGTACTTAAGGGCTGCATGATCTGTAAAGATAATGATAGGAGAACCAATCAAATAAGCGCGGAATTTATCCAAAGCAAATACTACAGCTAACAACTCTTTTTCAGTGGTGGAGTAGTTCATTTGTGCATTATTTAGAGTTCGACTAGCATAGTAAATGACAAAAGGTTTCCCTTCTCTTCGTTGTCCAAGAACAGCACCTACAGCAAAATCACTAGCATCACACATAATTTCAAAAGGTAAATTCCAATCAGGTGGTTGCATTATGGGTGCTGAAGTAAGCTTGCCAATTAATGTTTTGAAAGCCTCTTGACAGGCTTGTGTCCATTCAAATGGGGCATTCTTAGCTAGGAGGTTACATAGTGGTCTAGATATGGCAGAAAAATTCTGTATGAATCTCCTATAAAAACCCGCATGACCAAGAAATGATCTTATATCCTTGATTGTTCTAGGTGTAGGCAATTTAGAGATTAATTCAACTTTTGATTGATCAACCTCCATTCCTTTGGAAGAAATAATATGCCCTAAAACAATACCTGAAGGTACCATAAAGTGACATTTTTCCCAATTTAAAACCAATTCTTTTTCTTCACAACGAGTCAGTACTCTTTCTAAACTCATTAAACATGCATCAAAAGAAGATCCAAAAACAGTCAAGTCATCCATAAAAACTTCCATGCACTTTTCAACCATATCACTAAAAATACTCATCATGCAACGTTGAAAAGTAGCTGGAGCATTACACAGTCCAAATGGCATTCTGCGGAAAGCATAAGTACCGAAGGACAAGTAAAAGTAGTTTTATCCTGATCTTCTAATGCAATTTCAATTTGATAATAACCAGAATAACCATCCAGAAAGCAATAAAAAGGATGACCAGCCACCCGCTCAAGAATTTGATCAATAAAAGGAAGTGGAAAATGGTCTTTTCGTGTGGCGGCATTTAATTTTCTATAATCAATGCACATCCGCCAACCAGTCACCAGTTTTGTAGGGACTGACTCTCCAAGGTCATTTTTTATCACAGTTACTCCTGACTTTTTAGGAACAACCTGCGTAGGACTTACCCATTTACTATCAGCAATAGGATATATCATTCCTGCATCTAATAGTTTCAATACTTCATTTTTCACAACTTCTTTCATTATGGGATTAAGTCTACGCTGGGGGTCTCTTCGAGGATTAGTTCCTTCCTCTAAATTTATTTTATGAGTACAGATTAGGGGACTAATGCCTTTTATATCAGCAATACTCCATCCTAGGGTTGATTTATATTTGCATAAAATCTGAATTAATTTCTCACTTTGGGACTCAGATAATTCAGATGAAATAATAACAGGAAAAGTATCACCTGGACCAAGGAAAACATGCTTTAAACCCTTAGGTAGGGATTTTAATTCAACTTTAGGGGCTTCCCTACTTGAAGGAATCTGTCTTTCTCTTTTTTCAGGCAACTTCTCAAACTTTGGTTGCCATGCCTGTGTGCTATAATCATGAGTTCTGTCAAAAATAGCACAAATGTCAAATACATCAGATGAATCACTTATAGGATTAAATTCAGAATTAACAATAAAGTATTCAAGGGGATCTGAGTCATGAGTTGTAAGAACATCCATTTCTATAAGTGAGTCAATCATGTATGTCTGATGACACTCGACATCCTCTTCTGGCTGTTTTGCAATATGAAAAATATTTACCTCAAGAGTCATATTGCCAAAAGAGAGTTTCATCAATCCATTTCTGCAATTGATAAGAGCATTAGAAGTAGCAAGAAAAGGTCTACTTAAAATTAATGGAATTTTAGAGGTGGTTTCTACAGCAGAACTAGTGTCTAGAATTAAGAAATCAACAGGATAGTAAAATTTGTCAACTTGCATGTGATAGTTGGACATCCAGGATCCTTGTACTTAGGGGGAATCCGCTGTTCAATTAGAGCACTAACTTGCTCTGTCAAGAATGCAGTCTTCTTCACGTAATGCTTCCTCTTAACTGTACACAAATCTTTGAGAATTTTTGCGTAAGTAGGAACTTGTTTAATTACATGCAAAAGAGGAAGATTAATTTTTACCTGTCTAAGATTTTCCAAAATATCATTGTTATGATCTAGAGTTTGTTTGCTTGACTTTAATGCTTGAGGAAAAGGTACCTTACCAAGATTTTTTGTTACCGCAGGTTCCTCAGGTTTTGTTACCTCAAGTTCTTTGGGAAGCTCAGGACTGCTGCTATCTTGATCTTTCTCTACATCATTTTTTTTGTCTATTATTGGATCACGTAGAGACTTACCACTTCGTGTCACAATGGCGTTTACGTTCTTCAGATCTCCTTGTGCCATATGTTGACCATGAGGTACAGATTGAGTTTGAGAAGGAAACTTACCTTTCTCATTCATAGTCAATGAACTCATTATTTTAGACACCTGGCTCTTGATTTCCTTATTTTCTTCGACAACCTGCATAATCAAAGATTCAAATTTTTGATTAGTCTTACCCTGTATTTCAATAAAAGTATGCAAAGTATCTTCTAAAGAATTTCTAGAAGATTGAGGTGCATGGAATGGTGCAGGATATGATCTAGAGAGTTGTGCAGGCTGCTGGTTTTCAGACTTCCAGCTGAAGTTAGGATGATTACGCCATCCTGGGTTGTAGGTTTCAGAGTAAGGTGTGAAGGGCTTTTTGTACATACCTAGAGTATTACTTTGTTCCTCATACATACCATTCATGTTAGTATGTGTAGGACACTATTGAGAATGATGATCTATCCCACCACAGACAACATATGGCCCAAAAGATTCTGCATGATTAGCCGTGTGTGTTGGTTTTGAGTTTTTAGTTTTCAATAACTCTAATTCTCTGGTGAGCATTTCAACCTTAGCCTTAAGGTTATCCTCCTCCCTTAGATGGTAAATACCACCACTCAAGTTTCCTGTAAGTCGTGACCTGTTTGTGCTATCAGTATCACTAGGTCCAGTCCAAGTATGAGCTTTTTCAGCAAGCTCATTGAGGTACTCTATGGCCTCATCGGGATTTTTCTGTAAAAATTCTCCATTGCACATCATTTCCACGAATTGACGTTCCCTGGGCGTAAGGCCTTCATAGAAATAACTCACTAAGTGCCAATTCTCATATCCATGGTGGGGACACATACTCAGTAATTCTTTAAATCTTTCCCAAGACTGGTACAAAGTCTCACTATCCTTTTGTGCAAAGGTAGAGATTTGTCTTTTTAAAGCATTGGTCTTATGTTGGGGAAAGTCTTTATTGAAAAACACTTGAGTCATCTCACTCCATGTTCCAATAGACCGTGGTCTTAGTGAGTACAACCAACTCTTAGCTTTATCTTTCAAAGAAAAAGGAAAGAACTTTAACCTTACCGTTTCGTCAGTGGTATTTTGACTGTGAAATGTTGCAACTACTTCTTCAAATTCCCTAATATGAACATAGGGGTTTTCATTTTCTAGACCATGGAAAGTCGGAAGTAATTGTATCATTCCCGTTTTAAAATCTACATGACGAACATTAGGTGAGAACATAATACAGGATGGCGTGGCTGTTCGTGCGGGATGAAAATAATCTTGGAGGGTTCTAACAGGTTGGTCCACGTGTTCACTCATCGCGTCAGAATTGGAAGAATTATCAAACAAGCGATTAGAAAAATTAGATTCTGAATCTGATTCTAGCCCGGGTCTACTAGCAAACCGTCCAAAAGCGTCTCTGTACCTGCGCATGCAAAGTAAAGAAAAGCGTAATACTGAAAAAAAATAATTACGAAAAGAAAAGTAAAATAAAATAAAGATGCAGAAAGCTAAAAAGAAAATGAACGAAGCTACCGCTCTCTTTTTTTTTTTTTTTTACAAACTACTAAAAAAACTACAAATTCTTTTACCGTCTCCCTGGCAACGGCGCCGAAATTTGATTACGCCTAAAGAATAACGCGGTCGTTTGGAGTATAGCTTTGGGGTGTCGATTCCACAGGGAGATGGATTCAGAAATTGAAGAACAGTAACGAAATTAACAAAAAGATTTAGATGAGTGCGAAAAGTAAAGCATCGGGAATCTTTTGTATATAATTGGTATTTTAATTATTTTCGATTCATTAATAACTCAATTGAAAATTCTATGTCCAAATTTTCAATCGGAAAATAAAACATTAATAACTAGATTTAAATCAAATGTCATCTTTCGAAAAATCATTCGTTACAATATAAGAACAGGAATTGTTATCGATATTAAAGAAATTCAACGTCGACAATATACTCATAGAGCAATATTGCAGCATAGAATTAAATTAAAATAGATAACCAATTGAACCAAACATAATCAAAGGATTATTGCATTTAATAGAAAAATCATGACTGAATCTATAAATGAAATAAATTCTAAGATTATTTGGTGACGAAAACATTTATAATAAATTTCGAATGACTAAACAAAAGAGTTTAATATTTGAAGAACACATATATGAATAAAAAACAATTACAAATACCATCATATATACAAATTCATCCCTAGCTCTACTAGAAAATTAGTTACACATATTGAAAATATGCAACAAAAATTCTTCAAGGGATAATATGGAAGAGCCAATCATTATTTTCTTCTCTCTTCTTTGGTTTTTCTTTTCTTTTCTCAAGCTCTCAAAAATAATGTATCTTCCAAGGCATCCAAGCACACTAAGCATGGTCTTAGAACACACACCCCTCTCTTCTATTTATAAGCATCATTTATGCAAGTTGTCATGACAAAATCATCACAATTTCAATTTGTTTTGCCATGTGCCATTCTTGAATCCAAGTGATTTGTGAGTTGTTATTTTGATCATTTGTTTTTCCACTATGCATGAGCTGGATTTTGCTTGTAGGTTGAGTGTTTCAATTTTGCTTCTCTATCTATTAGTTGTCTTGTATGACTTAATATCTTGTGGTCAATTAATTTGTCTTGAAGAAACTTGAGTGCACTTCATCTTGTATCTGAATTGATCATTGAATTTCCAAGTTGGTGTAGGAGTGCTTACTGGAAAATATTATGATGACATTTGGATTTGATGCAAGTGGCTGAAAAATATCCAGGAACGTCAAGTGCAGGTGCGTCCACTTGATGGTCGATTTTGTCTTAGAGTTAGTGGATATCTCTTCAAACATAAAACATAAAAGTTATAGATATTTCTCTTTCGGTTCTAGATCATCTTGAATCAGCTCAATCGGAGATTGGATGAGAGATTTATGCCCATATTACGAAAAGATGTCAGAACTGTCTAAAATTCCGCAATTATCTTCATTTGTTCCTAATGCCTCTATTTGTGTCCTAAATCAAAATATAAGAATAATGAGTATATTTAGGCATCAAATAAGAATAAAGTATTAAACATTAAGAGAGGAAAATATGGCATTTTATATTCTAATCAATATATTAAATCATGCTTATATCTATCTCAAGATAAATGACCATTAATTTTAATAACATGAGTTATATCCATTGTTTTCTCATTTCTTTTAGTATTTAAATAGAGTATTTAGAGTGCATTTTTGTGCACTCATCAATTTTCATGAAAACCTTCAACCATGGCAATGTTACCACTTTATTCGTATGCATCTAATATCTCCAAAATTTTAAATATATCACGATCACATAATATAATAATTAAATTAATGATTTCCACCAAAGAGGTTCTCAAATCCGAAAATACATGCATGCAATACTCAACAATTTCATTCTCCTAATCAAAACTTAACAAATATATGTTCACCTTAACTCAACTTACTAATCATACCACATTCTCTTTTCATAACAAGTATTCAAAATCCCCACATGAAATAACCTTTAATCTTAGCAAGATATTCAGTCTTAGACATGGATTTCCACCACTAAATAAATAACACTAAAGTATTATCAAATTTCATGCTAGAGAACCTTCAATCATGCATGCACTTTCCTTCATTCCTCTTCATGTTGAATAACTAGCTAAACCATATATCATTTCAACTCCTCAGCTCAGAAAAAATAACATAACTTAAACATGGATTCTTACTAAACTAAACATGGCAAGTTTCTCCTCTAAAAAGATTCATTCTACCACATACATACATGGAAACAAGCAAAGCAGCCAAATTCACTCAAATATATACTAAGATTGCTAAAGATAGGATAAGAATGCACTTACCTTTTCAAGAGCATTCCTTCCCCAAAATAGTTGTTCTAACTTTTTTCTACTTAAGATATAGTGAGGTTTAGAAGTTAAAAGAAAGTAGAACAAGAGAAAGTTGAGAGAGAGAGATGCTTGGCCGAGAGCTAGAAGGAAAGGCTAGTGTGTGTGTGTGTGTTTGTGAGCTAGCCAAATGAGGGATGGCTTTCCTCAAGGGTTTCGGCAATACACACATTTCTAGGGGTCAAGGACAACTCCCCATATTTTGATGTGAATGATACAAGCCTAGGTATGGGTGGTTGTATGGGAAAAGAAAACAATGATAAGAAATGGGGGAATGAGGAAACTGGATCTCCCTTGGCCTTTCAAGTTTCACCAAAACCTCCTCCCCCCTCAAGCTTCCTTCTCTTGTCATTTCAACCCTATGACACACTCAACCATCCACTCTAAAGTCATTCTACAAGATTGCATAGCCATACCGTTGGGAAAATGAGCTTGCATGATCCGGCCATACCCAAACTCCATGTGTCATCCGAAATGCTCCCTTCTTCCATCCTAGTTTTGCTTCTAATTCAAGCAACCTTCATTCCTTCCTCTTACACCACCATACCTCTTACACATCTCACTTCATGTACTTTATTCCTTACACAAATCCAAAGTACACTTTCTACTAGATTTGCAAGTAAAATCCTAGGAAATCCCAAAGTGGTGCACACGGCATCCACCCGAATCCCTCTTGGTTTCCTTCTTTCATTTTCTTTTTATTTTTCCTCATGAAACCTCTCCTCTTGTGTCAATCAACTTGTCACCTTTCCCTTGCAAGATCCTATGATGATCGTTGACCTAGGATGGAGAGAATGGGGTGGGAAAAACCCTTAAGGGTTTCGGCAATCACCCTAGCCGAATGCCCTCCCATTCCTTTCCTTCCACTTTCCACTCCATTGCACAAGTGTCATTCCCTAAACATGACATGTACTAGTTAGAGTAAGTTAGACCATACCTTAGTACTTTCCAAGAATATTCCCAATGATGGGAAGAATCCCATCACAAGATTTTACACTCAACCTCATCTCTCACCCACTAGTCAACTCTCACCTAATAGAAATCTCACATGTCTACCTACTAGTTGTAGTTGACTCACTAAAATTTTCCCATGAGTGACAAGTGTCCCATGGGTAGAGTTTGGTGGGTCATGGGTCAACCTCTTGGACTTGTGGGCTTGCCATTCCTTCATAGGCCCAATAGCTCATTCTAAGTTCTAAGGCCAAAATCTCAAGCCCATGCCCTTTTTCTCCTCTCCATATATATATAATTATCCTAATTACACAATTAACTACTTAATCAAAGTAATTACTTAATTAAATAATACGAGAAGAAATTCTCGGGTCGTCACAACCAATAAATATTTCATGATAAATTTGCATTGTGAAAACTCAATTAAAAACAAATAGTGACTAAGAACAAATATGATCCACCAAAGCAAAGGAAATATTGAATTTAGCTATAATAGAATATGTTTCATAATATCAAGTTGTAATAATTGAATTATAATACTATTGTACATAATAGTTTCTAGAATGTTTTATAGTGAATGTTTTGCCTAATTTTTTACTATAATTTCAAAATTAGTCTGTTAAGACTTCATGAAATCATTCCTTTTTAGTTTCAAACTACTATAGGATGTTAGAATACATATAAATCATATAACTATAAACCTGAAGCCAGTTTCCTTTTAAAAAAAAAAAGCTAAAGCCGTTAAAAAGTATAAAGTATATGACGAAAATTCAAGATTTTTTTAACAGATTGCTGAAGTGGCAGACTTTATTGTGCATGCCCAAAAAGAATACCGAGATAGAGATCTATAGAAGTTTTGAAAACAATGCTGAATGGCTCATAGGCTTAGGACACCAAAAAAGAAAACCAAGCAAAGCAGTTTTTGTTTTCAGCCCCTCAAAACAAAGCATCCCATAGCAAAATGGCAACCAAATTATCCGAGGAAAAAGAAAAAGGAAAAAGAAAAGGAATTTTACAAAATGACAACTCGAAAGGACAATGAGCATAAAATTTACAGAAAATGGCTACAAATTAAAATAATGTTATTATGCGAAAAAAATGTATCAACTAATACTAGGGCAAATATAATCCTAATTTGTTAAAGTTATCACGATTGGTTCCATTGGTGATCTTGCAAGAGAACTGTGCATTTATTTTGGATTTATATAAGAGAAATTCTAGGGAGCATCCAACACATAACACTCACCTCTCACATAAATAGTAACATTTTATTGTTTATGTGAAAGGTGAGTGTTGTGTGTTGAATGCTCCCAATCTTTTTTTTTATATAAAAATATTGATAATCCAGGCCATCAATGGTGGAACAAAATACATAATATTGATAACCAATATCAACGGTGGAACAGAAATCGGTTATGACTAGGGTTGAACAAATAGGTCGAGGTTCCACCCCGACCTAAACTTCCAAAATATGTGATTCGATATTTTGACATGATTTTAGGTAATCGAATAAGGAGTATTTACCCGTTACCGATTTTAGCCTATTTCATCTATGATTTCATCCTGATTTTAAAGATGTGCATGGCAGATCCCCATTTTACAAAGAACATTGAGCATGTTAGGGTAAGACGAAAGTCGGCACTAGCAACAACCGCAGCTGCTGCGGCATTTAACTCTCTCTCTCTCTCTCTCTCTCTATGCATTCACAGCTCCAAAGGATCAATGATTTGAACCATAGTACGTTGTTCGTCTGTCTGAATGTCTCTTTCTCTGAGTTTCAGCCCACATTATTTTGGATGAGTTTCGGTTTGTCCGTCTCCTTCACTACAGCCTACATATAAGCTCATACCTCTCTCTCTCTCTCTCTCTCTCTCTCTCTCTCTCTCTCCCTCTCCCTCCCTCTGTTCACTCTACAAGCAACAAGAACATCGATTGATGGAAAGGAACTCTGATGTGGGATTTGTTTTTCTTGGGTTTTTGTTTTGATGTGGGATTTTTGTTTTTTGAAAAGTTAGGGTTTGATTGTTTTGATTTTTGATTTATGAATGTAAAATTGGGATTGTCCCTAGTAATCTAGTGTTTTTGCGATTTGGTTTCCTTCTTTGAGGAAATGTGGAAGTGATTGGGAATATGAGTTTGAGAAAATCTCACAAAAAAAAAAATCAATCGAAAAATCGGCTAATTGGGTGAACGGGTTGATTTGAAGCAGTTGAGTTGGTGTACACCCCTAGTTATGACTCAGAAAGTGAGATATATCAAGCAAAAATTCAATTGATTGAGTCCTCTAGTAATGGAGTGCAGCAGTCTCAACGGGGTATTACCCGTTTTGCAAAACCTATGATTGCTAAAATGATGGTGTGGAACGTGCGAGGTATTGACATATTGAAGAAACACTTCAAGAAGTTGGTAAGAAAGTATTCTATTTCCCATTTGGCTATTTCGGAACCCTTCATGCAGGAGGAATCCAAGAGTTAGTTTTTGGAAGGATTCAGTTTTTCTAAGAGAGTTTGTAGTTTGATATCTAAATGTATTACGACTCCAGGATCCTCTATCATAATGAATGACATGTGAAAGGGTTTTTTCAAGTCTAGTAGGAGTCTAAGGCAAGGGGATCTCTTTTTTTCCATACTTATATATTCTTATGGAAGAGGTCCTCTTTCGACTTCTAAATTTTGAGGCAAGTTGGATTGGTAGGTTTTATCACCCAAGGGAGCTTTTTTAGTCTCTCATTTATTATATGCAGATGATTTGCTTATTTTTGCTAATAGTGAGTGGCGTTCATACTGTTATTTTTCAAGTCTAGTAGGAGTCTAAGGCAAGGGGATCTCTTTTTTTCCATACTTATATATTCTTATGGAAGAGGTCCTCTTTCGACTTCTAAATTTTGAGGCAAGTTGGATTGGCAGGTTTTATCACCCAAGGGAGCTTTTTTAGTCTCTCATTTATTATATGCAGAAGATTTTGGAGGTGTATGAATCTTGGTCTGGCCAACTTATTAGTAAGGAGATCAACACTGTTATTATAAAATATTGTTCCTTTAAAATGGATGGGTCTTCTTCATTTGATAGGATTTGTAGAGGGAGAATTTCCAACAACATATATTGGGGCACCTTTACTTCTTGGGCGCCTCACTGCTAGAATCTTGGAACCTTTGGTTACTAAAATTCAAAATAAGGCTACTAGCTGGGAGATGAGACTTCTTTCTCAAGGGTGTAGCCTTGTCCTCATTCGACATGTATTATCGTGCATGGCCTCTCATATGCTTGTGGTTTCGCCAATTCCGGTGGTGGTCTTACGAAAACTAATTCCATTCTTTCTACTTTATTTTTGGGGAGAACGTAAGGGTAAGGTGAAGATGAAAGGGCATGCTTGGTTAGAGGTTTGCAAACCTATCAGTGAAAGGGGTATTGGAATAAAAAATTTCCAGGAAGTGCAAAGAGTTTTTCAGATGAAGTTTGCATGGAGATTGTTAACTTTGGATAATCTCTGGACTCGGTTCTTTAAGGCCAAACATGTAAAAAATGTTCAAATAGTTCTAGTTGAGTCCTCGCTTACGAGTTCCCATTTTTAGAAGTCAATTTTGAAAGTATTTTCAATAGTCTTTGAAAATATTTATGTGAAGGTTCGGGAAGGGAAAGCCTCTTTTTGGTTTGATAATTGGCTTAGTAGTGGTCCACTTCATGCATCGATTAATTCCATCCAACGCTAGGGACCGAAATTAATGAGTGCTAGGTAGATGGGTCTTGGGATATAAATTTCTTGAAGGAATTGGTGGGGGAATCCTAAACTAAAGAAATCTTGTAGTCGATTGTAAAAAACAAAAAAAAGGGCCTAATATCTTTGTTTGGAAACCATCCATGAATGATAAATTTTTGACGGCCTCTGCATGGGAAATTGTCTGAGTAAAAGGGATTTTTTTGCCTTGGTTAGAACAGGTTTGGTAGAAATTACTTCCTAAAAAAATCTCAACATGCATGTGGAAAACTATGTTCCAATGCTTAATTGTGGATGAGAAACTAAGGAAAAATGGAATAAATTTGGCTTCATGTTGTAGTTCTTGTGATCACAGACACGAGATTTTGTGTAAAATAACACAGGGATTGAAGAAATGGAACTTGTATATTCACTTTGTGTATGTTTGTATATATATAAATCTAGAATTGTAACGGCTAAGATACAAAAATACATGATTATAACTATGAATTTACAACATAATTATCTGTTACAAAAATTAAATTAACGACTCATATTGAAATTACAATCCTTTCATATCGGATCACTTGATCTCAGTAGCCGCATTATCTTTATGTATGTGACTACCAGTAGTGATATCAGTTTCAACTTTCGATTTCAAGGTTGCTTCACTTTTCTTCATATCGACACATTGATTATGGTTAACATTCCCCCTCAAGGGTATGGGTAGTTCATGGATCATAAGCTTGTCTCTTAGCTTAAAAAACCTTGTTGAAGTTAGTCCTTTAATGAACACATCTGCAGTTTGTTCATTTGTGACAATATACTTCAAATAGATATCTCTGCCAAGAACCTTTTCATGAATGAAGCGACAATCCACTTCTATAAGCTTTGTTCTAGCATGAAAGATTGGATTTGAAGCTAGAGCTACTGCACTTACATTATCAAACACTAAATTGTAGGTACTGTCGCCAAGGGAATTTTCAAATCTTGAAGTAGCATTCACAGCCAGTAGATTTTTGCAGTGACTAGTGCCAAGGATCAATATTCTGCTTTTGTACTAGACTTTGAAATCACTATTTGTTTCTTGGCACTTCAGGACATTAAACATGGATCGAGATAAATCCCATAGCCCGTGGTTGATCTTTTATCATCTCTGGACCCTGTCCGTTTTGAGTGACAAAATGCGTTCAAATGTGGGATCCTCGAGTGAAATAGAGTCCATGATAGATCCTTTGAGGTATCTTAGGATTCTCTTTGTAGCTGTCCAGTGTGTTGTAGTAGGGCAGTGCATGAATTGGCATAATTGATTTACCGAGAATGCAATCTCTGATCTTGTTAAGGTGCAATATTGAAGAGAACCTATAATTTGCCTGTATTTCGTGCCATCTTGGAGAGGACTGCCATCATGCTTGGATAGTTTTGATCTTGAGACAGTGAGGAGTAGTAAGGTTTTGCACCTACCATTTTTGTATTGTTGAGGATATCCAGAATATACTTTGATTGATTTAGATGGAGCCCATCATTGCCATGATTCACTTGAATTCCAAGAAAGTATGATAAAAGACCAAGATCATTCATTGCAAACTTTTGACTGAGATGATGAATCAGCTTCTGTATGTGACTTGGATGACAATCTGTGATGATTATATCATCAACATACACATGTACAAAGATGTGAATGGAATCAACATGAAATGTAAATAAAGAATGATTAACTTGGGATTCATAAAAGTCAAGATCTGTCAAAGCTCGTGACGGTTTATTACACAAAGCTCTAGGAACTTGTTTTAGTCTATAGATGGACTTTTGGGGCTCACAAACATACTAGAAATTGTTGGCTGAGAAAACCTTGTGGTTGCTCCATGAACACATCCTTATTAAGTTGTCCATGCAAGAAAAGCGTTAGGAACACCTAGTTGTCTGATTGGCCAGCTATAGTTGACTGCAAGAGCTAAAACCACTCGGATTGTGGATGGTTTTATGACTGGATTGAATGTTTCAATGTAGTCAATAGCATCTTTTTGTTCATACCCCTTTGCCACGAGTCTTGCTTTATATCTATCAAGAGTGCCATCTAATTTTTGCTTTATCTTCAATACCCATTTATAGTTGAGTACATGCTGCTTTGAGGGTCTTGGACATAGTGTCCAAGTGTGATTTGCTTATAGTGGATTAAATTCTTCTTGCATTGCATCCATCCACTCAAAAAATTTAGATGGTTGCTTGAATGTGATAGGCTCTGAAGGTACTAGAGATGAGTGAAGAGCCATTATGGGATGCTTGCTCGAGTAGTACATTTGATATCTAGGAAAGGATTTAGGCCTGGATGTGCCCGCCATTGATCTGGTGAGCATTGGATGTCTTGATTGAACTGGTTTAGGTCTGTCTTGTGGAGATGATGATAATGTTGGTTCAAAATGTTGAGATGGAGATGTTGTTTATATAGTGGAGATATCTGACGAAACAATTTTTGGTGAAGGGGAAAAAGGTAATGATGGAGGTGAAATGTCAAGAACGTTAACTAAGGAAGATCCTTTGACTGAGTTGGAAGAGGGAATGACTGAATCTCTTACTGGAAAAGAACCTTCGTCGAACACCACATGCCTTGAGATAAAGACTATTAGTGGAAGTGTCAAGACATCTATATCCTTTTTGGCTTGGACTTTAGCTAATGAAAATGCATTGTTTGGTTCGAAAGTCTAGTTTATTCTTGCTGTATGGTCTGAGTAAAGGAAAACAAGCACATCCAAATGGAGAGATGAATAATCAGGCTCATGGTTGAATAATTTTGTGTATGGAGATTTGAAATCAAGGAGTGGAGTGGGGAGTCTGATAATCAGATAGACAAAGGTTAGAAAGGCATCAACCTAGTGTAGTTTAGGTAGACTAGAGGTGGCCAAAAGTGCTAATCCTGCCTCCATAACATGTCTATTTTTGCGCTCATCCATCCCATTTTGCTGACTTGTGTGTGGGCAAGAAAATTTTTTCAGGGTTCCATTTGATTCAACGAAAGTGTTAAATAAGATTTTTGCGCTCATCCACCCCTCCCCCCCCCCCCCCCCCAAAAAAAAAATTGTTTGTAGCATTTTGATTCGTGAGGATAATTAGACATTTGAATTTGACAAAACATGAGTAGACATCAAATTTTAGTTTTATGGGGAATAACCAGGTGAACCTTGAAAAGTCGTCCACAAAAAGGACATAATACTTGCATCCACTAATGGATGAAATAGGTGATGTCCACAATCAAAGTGTACAAGTTGAAGAGGTCTAGTACTTTGTCTATTTGAATTAGAGAAGGGTTGCTGTTTGTGTTTTGTAAGTTGACAAGACGAATAAAAGTGAACTTTATTAATAGAATCTGTAACAGAAAGTTGATAATTATGCAAAATTTTTCTTTTTACTGAATGATGAGTATGGCCTAATCTAAGATGCCAAATAG
The DNA here is from genome assembly GCA_036898215.1 of Platycarya strobilacea. Classification (NCBI taxonomy): domain Eukaryota; kingdom Viridiplantae; phylum Streptophyta; class Magnoliopsida; order Fagales; family Juglandaceae; genus Platycarya; species Platycarya strobilacea. Next base: position 31,796,808 of record CM072549.1, on the reverse strand, counting down.
AACTTAAAGTCTTGATGCCGAGAAGAGCAGTGAGTTGGCTTGTTTTGTTCTTTGAGATTCTTCCCAGCTTTATTAGATATAAGTCAGTCTCTTCTTGCCTTGCAATAAGATCTTCCCTGTGATGATGTCCTTCACAAAAAAAATAATTAGAGATAAGAAGAAAATAACAAGAGTTATTATTGTAGAATTGTTGAATAGAGAGAAGATTTGTAGAAGCCTGAGGACAGTGTAAAATGTTTTGTAAATGAAAGGATGAACCATTGAACTAGTGTTTGCAATGTTGAGATTGGATCTATTGCCCATAACTACTTTTCATGTCCTTGAAAGGGTTGCTATATTGACAGATTTTCGATGGTGGCTGTCATATGTTGATTTGCTCCACTGTTTGCAAATCAAGATTTAGCATATTCAAATTGGGAGTTGGTTTGAGCAACCATAGCAGCCAGTTGTTGTGGAGGATGTCTTCCTTGATAAGAGTAATCCATCTTGTGATAACAATCAAGAGTTTGGTGATTAATATTTCCATATATTTAACATGGGGGTTTGCTATTGTTATGGAAAATGGATCCAGATTTGACTTGGTTTTTGTTGCTATTTGATTGTTGAGGTTATTTGATTGTTTGGAAGTTATTTGGCTTGAACTTTCGATTGTTGGAAGTTTTGTTGGTCTTAGGGGTAAAAAGAGCAAAGTAGCCAGTTTCTACTGGGATTGACTTGTTTTCAAACTCCAGTAGAATTTCAAAGTTGAGTAATTTTGCTTGAAAGTCATCAAATTTCATTGAGTTGGCTCGTGTCTCAAAGGAAAATAAGGTAACAAAGGGAGTATATGATGGATTTAATCCACTGGTAATAAAGCATATCAAATCATCATCATTTATTGGCTTGCCCACTGCTGCAAGTTGATCAGCATAAGATTTGGCAAGAAGCAGATATTAAAAGCTGGACTTGGACTCCTGATTAAGTGTTTTCAATTCCTTTTGAGATGATTGATCCGTGTTGGAATGAGAAGGAAATCGAGATGCGAAGGATAGCCAAACTTGGCGTGAGGTCTGAAGACCAAAAATAATAGAGAGAACACTCTTGGACAGAGTTGCATTAATCCAACTTAGAAGATATTGATCATTCTTGTTCTAGAGAACATTTTGTGGATTTAAAGTAGGTGGTGAGGACATATTTTTGGAGGGAAGGAATTTGGCTGGGGATGGCTCCGAACCATTTAGGAGACCTTCAAGATCATGTGTTCGGAGATCTGGTAAAAACCGTGAAATCCAAAGCAAATAGTTGTTTGCATCAAGTTTGGTGTAAATGAGTTGAGTAAGGTTTAAGATTAGAAAGGAAGAAATCTATATTTGAGTTTGACATAGTAATGTTTCGGTGTTAGCCTTGTTGGCTCTTGATACCATGTAAAATAACATAGAGATTGAAGAAATGGAACTTGTATACTCACTTTGTAGATGTCTGTATATATATACATTCAGAATTGCAACGGCTAAGATACAAAAATACATGATTGTAGCTATGAGTTTACATCACTATTATCTATCACAAAATTACATCAAAGACTCATATTGAAATTATAATCCTTCCATATTAGATCCATTGATCTCAGTAGCAGCATTATCTTTATGTCTGTGACTACTAGCAGTGATGTCAGCTTCAACTTTCTATTTCGAGGTTGCTTCACTTTTCTTCATATTGACACATTGATTATGGTTAACGGTTTAAACCATGTGCTATGCCAAGGTGACATTACAAATATGGTGTGGGGCAGAGCGGCAACTGCTTTGGGTTTGCAACATATAGAAAATGAAAGTTGGAAGGTAAGAGTTCCGAGATGGTACATATGTGCCGATAAATCTTCTCAAAGTGGATTGCTCATTGTCTTATTACTGGCAGTGATAACTTGGCATCTTTGGCTTCGTTGTTGCAAGGCTCGTATTGAAGATGTTTATGACTCAGAGGTTACAATTTGGTTGTCTATGAGATTTTGGCTTGCGGAAATTGCAGATGGTATAATAGGCTCCTTGTCGTCTCTGGATAAAAATATTTTGGAACCTCTTGGGATTCAAATGAAGCCTAGTAAGGAATGTAGTTTGTGCACTATTCTATGGAATAAACCTCCTGATGGTTGTTTCAAACTAAACATTGATGGGTCAAGTAGAGGAAATCTTGGATGTTGTGGTGGTGGGGTCGTGATTCCAATGGAAATGTTTTGGCTGCCTTCTTAGAACATCTTGGGTTTGGTACAAACAATGAAGTGGAGTTACGTGCTCTTATTAGTGGAGTTTGACTATGTAAGGATTTGGGATACAAAAATATATGCATTGAGAGTGATTTGGCTTTGGTTGTGGGGTGGCTAAATTCTGGTATTTGCTCATCCTAGTACTTACGGGATTTTTGGAAACATTAGGGGAGGAATTACTAGGCTTGCATTTCTTGATAAAGCATTAATTTAGAGAATGTAATAAGGGGGTGGATGTTTTGGCAAGACAAAGAGAGAGAGGCTTCACAAGAAGATACTACATTGGGGACACCTTGTCACGTACGCTGAGAGGCCTGATTCGTATGGATAAACTGTGTTTACCAAATTTTTAGTTCTAATTTATGGTTGTTTTGCAAGTATTGGTTGTTTTGTTTGTTGGTCTTTTGATTTATTTAGGCTTGGATAGATTGTTTATTGCTTTTATTTGAATTATGAAGCTAGGCATGTTTAGATGTTTTATTTGGTTTTTGATGTCGGGGATTGTTTTTATTTTGAATATTTGTGAATCTCCAGTGTTCTACTTGTTACTACGGTTTTACTTTGCCATAAGTGAGGGATACTAATGAAATTGGAGGGGTTAGTCACGGATATGTGGCCCCGTCTCTGTCTAAAAAATAGATTGGTTGAGTGATATTGCGATACTTTATAATTGTGCTCCTTTCTTTCCCCTACTTTAGAGAGTCAAGGAATAATAGGACCAAGTTTTCTTTCCAAGAGTTCCTTCATTATATTTTACTGGCGTTCTCTTGTGCAATTTTCATTCATTTGGTAGATTTATGTTTTTTGTTCAAATAATAGGATATCCCAGAATGCTAGGAGGCCTGATCATCTAAATGGATTTGATATATCTTAATTAAGCTTTCCTATCATGTCTTTAATAGGATCACTATAAAAATCTCAAGAAAAAACAACTAGCAAATAGATAAAGCATATATATGCAAGAGTTAAGTACTACTTAACAAAGCTTGCACATAAGAGATCTAAGTTAGAAACATCTATTAGTTTTCGCTAGAAACATCTCTTATGGCTTTATTTTGTTTTTAAATCTCTCTATTGATATATCTATCAGTGTTCACTACAAACATCTGAAAGTCAAGGTTTTCCAAATACTTTTACATGTTTGTGCAACTGTAAAATCATTGCTTACACAAGATTGAAATCACCAACCATATAGGTTATTTAAGTTGTTTATAAACTAATGGTTGGTGGAGGAAGCAATGTGTTCTATTTACTGAAAATATTTCTATTCTTAAATGTTATAAAACTTCTAATCAATTCAATAACACTCATATATCTCTTAAATGTTACCATTTGACAACTGCATATAATATATACTTCAGACAAGCATAAAATGGAAGAAAAATCACTTTAAACACAAAGCTGAAAATTCTATTATAATCCAAACACCTACTCATACTCAATATATACATTACTATCACTTAATTAAACTAATACAATCACATCATATTATACTTTATGGCAATATTGGAGTAATAAAATTATACTTTACTTTCAACTCCCATTCAATACCCACTGACACAACACATACCTTCTTCTTATAAAGTTAGTGATTGTGTTTGAGTTAACTCGAACACAATCACTAATTTTGTAAGCTTCATTCACACAATACATGGTTGAAAGAAAACTTGTTCAGCCACTATACAACCATACAATGGTCCTTCAAGCTTCCACACATATTCTACAGTTACAATCATGTAAACATAGTAGCCTAGGAATGATAAAGGGAATAAGGATTAAAGGATTTGAATATAAAGGAAATATGGCATAGTAATATACGCATCCAATATCCTAAGAAAATCCTATTCATGATTATTATTTTAATTATCATCCTTTCATTTGCCTCCCCTCATATGGTATCAAATGATTTAAAGATAAACAAGAACACTATTTATAAACGACATAATTAGTAGTTACAAATTAAAAGATGTAAAATGTATTAATTAGAAGATCATAACCTCTTACTCCAAGCTAGGATAACTTAAGGTGTATATCTAAGTTGACTTGTTCTCATGTAGTATGCAATTTGGTTTTGTGTTTAGTCTCCCTAGTGTGCTAAACTTAGTTCCAACGAGTCATAACTTTCCTTTGGTTGTTAAGTGTTTGAGTAGACTACTTTATGCAATAAGCCTTATAGGTTAATTGCTGTATTTTGTTACGCTCAGACCCTAAGCTAAATGATGCAGAGTGTTTTTGTAACAGCCTGCTAGAATTCAATGGTGAAGTTTTTATAGGCTTTAGGAACCTTGTAAAAATCCTATAAGTTTTCATGATCGGCTAATCGAGTGTGTTTTAGTTTGTCAGCAAAGTCAGTGTTATCATTCACTTTGGTGCAAGAAGTATGATTTCATTTATATAGGATAGTCATACGTGTTGGAATGCATTTTGGTATGTGCTATTAGACTCGGATGATTATTTAAGATTTTGTAATGCAATAATCTCATTTTCAATTTTCAAACAATATGCTTGTTTGAAAATGTGTTTTAGTTTTTGCAAGGCACTTCAGAGTAGAATTTCAATAAATGAAGTGCACTTTTTACTTCGTGTTAATATTGATGAATTTTTTAGTGCAAAGTGTATTTTTCACTTTTTTGGAGTGAATAGTAACCTTCATAATAGCACCTAGTACTGTGTTTTTAGAAGAACAGGGTGGGATGTCCAAATTGGGTTAGAGAAGTTTACTTGGAAAGATCTTAGCCACACTTGGTGAGTAGTATTTGACACTTGGCACCAAGATGAACTAATAGATGTTTTGTGAAGGATTAATGCATGAGATTGTGCCACTTAAGCAAAATTCTATTTTTCATCTGACCATCCAAATTGTGCCAAACCAAAGAGAGCTTCAACCCTAGAAAAATCCAAAATGGTTGGAATCCAATTGAAATCCCAAAAGCTTGGTTGGAAATGAAACCCTAATCAGTTTTCCCAAACCCTATAGTTGGCCTCCAAACCCTTTTTTATCCGATTTCTAGCATTGTGTTTAATCACTTGATTAAATCACTTCCACATGCTATTAATTTCTCCAATTAATTTTATGAAATCATTATACAACCTTTTTTAGTTTGAAAATTTAATTGAGTTAAGAAAAATTAGATTTGGGTTTGATAGCATCCAAAACCATAATTAAACCCCATTTGAACCCGAAATTGAAGCTCACTTAATTGAGGCCCACCAAGGCCCATAAAATTGGCTACCTTGGCAAAGTTTCTTGAGGAAGTTTCATCCCTCGCATGAAAGGTCGTCCTCTACCATTGTCTGGTCCAAATAGTGCTTTATTGTGAAGGACAAATCCACCTTACCACCCACCATACATTACAAGAACAGACAGCCATGCTCCTCACTATTCTTCACTTTATGGGACTTAAGCACCTCCAATCAAGGGTCATTCAAGCCCATAATTTTATTTCATCATTTTCACCCCATTTTTAGAGAGAAATCCGAAAGTGCTCTCTTGGGCGTATTCTTGTGTCTTCTTGTGTGGTGATTCTCGACCCTTTGTAAGTATTTTCTTGCTATGACTCATTCTTGAGATTTTTTCTTCTTTAAGTTTAGTCTCTATGGGTTTTAAATTAGAAAGTGTGTTATATTTTAGAGTTTTTGACCAAGCTAATGATATATCTTTGTCCAAATATTTTATGGAGTATTTTTAACATGTTTTTATGAATGATAATTGATATTTTGTTGCATGGATAAAGCTTTTGATAATAGGTTTCCTTGGATCTAGAAACTTGAAAACTAGAAGTAAATAGTTTATGTTTTGAGAAACTTTCAATATTCTGTGGTTTAATTCTATTTCAATAGCTTTGATAATTTTATTAGATGATCTTAAGTCTCTTATATACATGTTATAATATTATTTGAATACATTTGATGTTAGTTTTAAAGATATCAAATTTTATGAAAAGAGAAAAAGCCTATGCATGTTTCGACCCCTATAGAGTTTTCATGGTTGGGTTTAGTTTAAATTTTTTTTTTTGAGTTGGTGGTTGAGTTTAGGGCAAGATTTATAGAGGATTGTAAAATTTGGAGTTAGAATGTGAAATCCTTATGATATGTGTAAAATTGTCATTTTTCCACATATAGAGAGTAAAATGATAATTTTACTCTAAGTTAGTATTTCTTTTGTGTTGCTTTTTGTTAGTGATTAAATTCTAACTTTAGAATCACTATTCTCAAGTCCTTGTGTTTTGAGCTTTTTTCTCATAAAGTACGACAATCGAGGTAAGTTAGCTCTTAACTTACTAGCTGTTTACTGTGTATGTGTAATGGGTAAGGGAGCTATAATTTATGTATGTATGTTATCATATATGTCATGCCATGCCATATCATTATATGTTTATCTGTTATAAGAATTATTCTGTCACGAAATACTTATCTATTACACAAGAATTTGATCATGTAATATTCACTGTTATATGTTATGCTATGTTATGAAATATTATCTATGCTATGTTACGAAATATTGTATGCTGCATATTATCTCATACTGCGAAATGTTCTCATCTCAAGTAAGTCATGTCTCTCGGGTTACATTCAAGTCATGTTATGTGACGTCAAGAGTTCTATCCTTTCATGTTTCAATCATGTTTCGTTTCAATTACAATTGTGTATTTTGAGAACAGTTAAGCTTCAGTTATGAGTTAGGTCCTTTCATAAGTGCATGTTATGTTCAAATTCACGTTAATGCTTTGTTTTAAGTCCATGTATATTCAAGTTTACATTCATGCTATGTTCAAGTTTACATTCATGTTATGTTCAAGTTTATGTTATTTTGAGTTTATATCATATCAAGTTAAGTTCAGTTTACATTTTTGTTCAAGTTATGGTAGTGATGCCGTGCTATATGTCAAATTATGCTATGATTATTTATGACTTTGATTATGCATCCATGTTTTTACTGTAATGCATGCATCATTAATTTGTGTGGAGGTTTTTAGTTAACTTACTGAGATTTGTAATCCAATATCACTGTGGTAGTTCCAACTACATTTCCTCCTAAATGGTAGATCTTGTTTTAGGACAAGAGGGAGAACTAGAATTCGACCAGCTGAACACGGTCTACTGAGTGACGGTGCGGCGTCAATGTTAATATAGTAGTTAATTTAAGTGACTACTTATACTATGAAGTTGCATCTTCAGTACTCTTGGATCATAACCATTTTGGACTAGTGTTATGATCTCGATTGTTTGTTATGTTCTTTTGTGTAAATGGTGTTTTAAGCATTTTGGATATTTTAAGTTTGGTGCTGATGAGTGCACAAAAATGCACTCTAAATACTCTATTTAAATACTAAAAGAAATGAGAAAATAATGGATATAACTCATGTTATTAAAATTAATGGTCATTTATCTTGAGATAGATATAAGTATGATTTAATATATTGATGAGAATATAAAATGCCATATTTTCCTCTCTTAATATTTAATACTTTATTATTATTTGATGCCTAAATATACTCATTATTCTTATATTTTGATTTAGGACACAAATAGAGGCATTAGGAGCAAATGAAGATAATTGTGGAATTTTAGACAGTTTTGACATTTTTTCGTAATATGGGCATAACTCTCTCATTCAATCTCCAATTGAGCTGATTCAAGATGATATAGAACCGCAAGAGAAATATCTATAACTTTTATGTTTTATGTTTGAAGAGATATCCACTAAATCTAAAACAAAATCGACCATTAAGTGGACGCACCTGCACTTGACGTTCCTGGATATTTTTCAGCCACTTGCATCAAATCCAAATGTTATCATAATATTTTGCAGCAAGCACTCCTACACTAACTTGGAAATTCAATGATCAATTCATATGCAAGATGAAGTGCACTCAAGTTTCTTCAAGACAAATTATTTGACCATAAGATATTAAGTCATACAAGACAACTAATGGATAGAGAAGCAAAATTGAAACACTCAACCTACAAGCAAAATCCAGCTCATGCATAGTGGGAAAACAAATGATCAAAATGACAACTCACAAATCACTTGGATTCAAGAAAGGCACATGGCAAAACAAGTTGAAATTGTGATGATTTTGTCATGACAACTTGCATGAAGGATGCTTATAAATAGAAGGGAGGGATGTGTGTTCTAAGAATGCTTAGTGTGGGAGGATGCTTTGGAAGAACCATTATTTTGAGAGCTTGAGAAAAGAAAAGAAAAACCAAAGAAGAGAGAAGAAAATAATGGTTGGCTCTTCTATATTATCTTTTTGGAGAATTTTTGTTGCATATTTTCAATATGTGTAACTAAATTCTCAAGGAGGGTTAGGGATGAACTTGTGTGTGTGATGGTGTTTGTAATTTATTTTTGATTCATGTATTTGGTCTCCAAATATTAAAACTCTTTTGTTCTATTATTCTCAATTTATTTGTGATGTTTTTCGTCTTCAAATAATTATAGAATCTATTTCGTTTATAGATTCAGTCATGCTTTTTCTATTGAGTGAATTAGTTCTAAAATTATGTTTGGAGCAATTGATTGTCTATATTGATTTAATTCTCTGCTGCAATATCGCCTCTTGGGTATATTGTTGTCATTGGATTTTCTCAATGTCGATAACAATTTATGAGAGTTAAGCGCGAAGAATAATTTTTCAAAGAGTTACATTTGATTTAAATTTTGGTTATTAATGTTATATCTTCCGATTAAGAATTTGATTATAGAATTCTTAATTGAGTTATCAATGAATTAAGAATAAATTTGAATACTACAAATACACAAGGAATTCCCTACGCTCTACTTTTCGTCTCATTTTTATACTTTTCAAATTACTCATTTAGTTTTAATTTACATCACACTCTAAAATTTACTTATCACACTCATTTAATCTTTTTGTTAATTTCGTTACTGTTCTTCAATTTCTCAATCCATCTCCCTGTGGAATCGACACCCCAAAGCTATACTGCAAATGACCGCGTTATTCTTTGGGCGTAATCAAATTTTGGCGCCGTTGCCGTAGAGACGGTAGAAGAATTTGTAGTTTTTTTTAGTAGTTTGTAAAAAAAAAAAAAAAAAAAGAAAGAGCGGTAGCTTCGTTCATTTTCTTTTTAGCTTTTTGTATCTTTATTTTATTTTACTTTTCTTTTCGTAATTATTTTTTTTCAGTATTACGCTTTTCTTTACTTTGCATGCGCAGGTACAGAGACGCTTTTGGACGGTTTGCTAGTAGACCCGTGCTAGAATCAGATTCAGAATCTAATTTTTCTAATCGCTTGTTTGATAATTCTTCTAATTCTGACGCGATGAGTGAACACGTGGACCAACCTGTTAGAACCCTCCAAGATTATCTTCATCCCGCACGAACAGCCACACCATCCTGTATTATGTTCTCACCCAATGTTCGTCATGTAGATTTTAAAACAGGAATGATACAATTACTTTCGACTTTCCATGGTCTAGAAAATGAAAACCCCTATGTTCATATTAGGGAATTTGAGGAAGTAGTTACAACATTCCACAGTCAAAATACCACTGACGAAACGGTAAGGCTAAAGTTCTTTCCTTTTTCTTTGAAAAATAAAGCTAAGAGTTGGTTGTACTCACTAAGACCACGGTCTATTGGAACATGGAGTGAGATGACTCAAGTGTTTTTCAATAAATACATTCCCCAACATAAGACCAATGCTTTAAAAAGACAAATCTCTACCTTTGCACAAAAGGATAGTGAGACTTTGTACCAGTCTTGGGAAAGATTTAAAAAATTACTGAGTATGTGTCCCCACCATGGATATGAGAATTGGCGCTTAGTGAGTTATTTTTATGAAGGGGTTACGCCCAGGGAACGTCAATTCATAGAAATGATGTGCAATGGAGAATTTTTACAGAAAAATCCTGATGAGGCCATAGAGTACCTCAATAAACTTGCTGAAAAAGCTCATACTTGGACTGGACCTAGTGCTACTGATAGCACAAACAGGTCACGACCTACAGGAAACCCGAGTGGTGGTATTTACCATCTAAGGGAAGAGGATAACCTTAAGGCTAAGGTTGAAATGCTCACTAGAGAATTAGAGTTATTGAAAATGAAAAACTCAAAGCCAACACACATGGCTAATCATGCAGACTCTTTTGGGCCATGTGTTGTTTGTGGTGGGGTAGATCATCATGCCCAAGACTGTCCTACACATGCTAACATGAGAGGATGGCGTAATCACCCCAACTTCAGCTGGAAGTCTAAAAACCAACAGCCTGCACAGCCTGCACAACCTTCTAGATCATATTTTGCACCATACCATGCACCTCAATCTTCTAGAAATTCTTTAGAAGACACTTTGCATGCATTTATTGAAGTACAGGGTAAGACTAACCAAAAATTTGAGTCTTTAATTATGCAGGTTGTTGAAGAACAAAAGGAGATAAAGAGCCAGATATCTAAAATAACGAGTTTCTTGAGTGTAAATGAGCAAGGTAAGCTCCCTTCTCAAGCTCAGTCTGTACCTCATGGTCAACATATGGCACAAGAAACTGTGAAGAATCACGAGTGCCAGCAGATATATATGATTGACTCACTCATAGATAGGGAAGTTTTCACAACTCATGATTCTGATCCCCTTAAGAATTTTATTGTTGATTTTGAGTTTAATCCTATCAGTGATTCGTCTGATGTAGCTAAAATTTATGCAATTTTTGACAATACTCAAGATTATAGCATACAGGCTTGGCAACCGAAATTTGAGGAGTTGCTTGAAAAAAAGAGAAAGATAGATTCCTTCAAGTAGGGAAGCCCCTAAAGTTGAATTAAAATCCCTACCTAAGGGTTTAAAGCATGTTTTCCTTGGTCCAGGTGATACTTTTCCTGTTATTATTTCATTTGAATTATCTGAGTTCCAAGGTGAGAAATTAATTCGGATTTTATGCAAGTATAAATCAACCCTAGGATGGAGTATTGCTGATATAAAAGGCATTAGTCTCCTAATCTGTACTCATAAAATAAATTTAGAGGAAGGAACTAATCCTCGAAGAGACCCCTAGCGTAGGCTTAATCCCACAATGAAAGAAGTTGTAAAAAATGAAGTATTGAAACTATTAGATGCAGGAATGATATATCCTATTACTGATAGTAAATGGATAAGTCCTACGCAGGTTGTTCCTAAAAAGTCAGGACTAACTGTGATAAAAAATGACCTTGGAGAGTTAGTCCCTACAAAACTAGTGACTGGTTGGCGGATGTGCATTGATTAAAGAAAATTAAATGCTGCCACACGAAAAGACCATTTTCCGCTTCCTTTTATTGATCAAATTCTTGAGCGGGTGGCTGGTCATCCTTTTTATTGCTTTCTGGATGGTTATTCTGGTTATTATCAAATTGAAATTGCATTAGAAGATCAGGATAAAACCACTTTTACTTGTTCTTTCGGTACTTATGCTTTCCGCAGAATGCCATTTGGACTGTGTAATGCTCCAACTACTTTTCAACGTTGCATGATGAGTATTTTTAGTGATATGGTTGAAAAGTGCATGTAAGTTTTTATGGATGACTTGACTATTTTTGGATCTTCTTTTGATACATGTTTAATGAGTTTAGAAAGAGTACTGACTCGTTGTGAAGAAAAAGAATTGGTTCTAAATTGGGAAAAATGTCACTTTATGGTACCTTCAGGTATTGTTTTAGGGCATATTATTTCTTCCAAAGGAATGGAGGTTGATCAATCAAAAGTTGAATTAATCTCTAAATTGCCTACACCTAAAACAGTCAAGGATATAAGATCATTTCTTGGTCATGCGGGTTTTTATAGGAGATTCATACAGAATTTTTCTGTCATATCTAGACCACTATGTAACCTCCTAGCTAAGGATGCCCCATTTGAATGGACACAAGTCTGTCAAGAGGCTTTCAAAACATTAATTGGCAAGCTTACTTCAGTACCCATAATGCAACCACCTGATTGGAATTTACCTTTTGAAATTATGTGTGATGCTAGTGATTTTGCTGTAGGTGCTGTTCTTGGACAACGAAGAGAAGGAAAACCTTTTGTCATTTACTATGCTAGTCGAACTCTAAATAGTGCACAAATGAATTACTCCACCACTGAAAAAGAGTTGTTAGCTGTAATATTTGCTTTGGATAAATTTCGCGCTTATTTGATTGGTTCTCCTATCATTATCTTTACAGATCATGCAGCCCTTAAGTACCTTTTTACAAAGAAGGATGCTAAGGCACGATTAATACAATGGATATTGCTTTTGCAGGAATTTGACATCACCATCAAAGACAAGAAAGGAGTGGAGAACGTAGTGGCAGACCATCTCTCTAGACTCACATTCGAGGACACTTCTGACCACATACCAATCAAAGATGATTTTCCCGATGCGTATTTACTTTCTATTACTTCTCTACCATGGTTTGCTCATATTGTGAACTATTTAGCTGCAGGTAAAATACCAAAGGATTTTAGCACCCAAGACAAAAGGAAATTCATGATTGAGGTACGAAAATTCTACTGGGATGACCCTTACCTTTTCAAATACTGCCCTGATCAAATTTTAAGGCGTTGCATCCCTGATGTAGAGATTGCAAGCGTTTTGGAATTTTGTCATTCCCAAGCTTGTGGTGGCCACTTTTCAATGAAGAAAACCGCTGCAAAAATCTTACAGTGTGGATTTTATTGGCCCACCTTGTTTAAAGATACAAATATCTATTGTTGTTCATGCGAAAGATGTCAAAAGTTAGGAGCTATGACCCGTCGTAATATGATGCCCTTAAACCCAATTTTGGTAATTGAAATTTTTGACTGTTGGGGCATTGATTTTATGGGACCATTTCCTCCTTCTTTTGGATATTTATATATTATTGTGGCAGTAGATTATGTGTCAAAATGGGTAGAGGCAGCACCTTGCAGGACCAATGATAACAGGACGGTAATTAAGTTTCTCAAAGAAAATGTATTATCTCGATTTGGTATCCCATGTGCTATCATTAGTGACTGAGGTACGCATTTTTGCAACCGTTCTTTTGAATCTTTAATGAAAAGATATGGGGTGATACATAAGCTTTCTACTGCATATCACCCTCAGACAAGTGGACAGGTTGAACTTGCGAATAGGGAAATTAAACAAATTTTAGAAAAAACGGTCAATCCGGATCGGAAAGTTTGGTCTTTGAGACTAATCGATGTGCTTTGGGCTTATCGTACAGCTTTCAAAACTCCCTTAGGCATGTCACCTTATAGACTTGTTTTTGGAAAAACTTGTCACTTGCCTGTGGAGCTCGAGCATCGAGCATATTGGGCCATTAAACATTTCAATTTTGACTTGGAAAAAGCAGGAAAACTTAGAAAATTCCAATAGACGGAATTAGAAGAATTGAGAAATGATGCTTATGAAAACTCCAAGATCTATAAGGCTAAAATGAAAGTATTTCATGATAAAAATATTTTGAGAAGAACATTTAAGCCTAATGATCGAGTATTTTTATATGATTCAAAACTCCATAAGCATCCAGGAAAACTTCGATCTAGGTGGACCGACCCTTTTATAGTAAAAAACGTTTTCAAAAATGGGGCGGTAGAAATAGAAAATCCAAAAGATGGATGTATCTTCAAAGTAAATGGTCAGCGCCTCAAAATCTTAATTGATAGACAAATTCCGGAAGTGGAAGACATTCCACTTATGGACCCAGTATATCAATCTTGACCATCTCCATGTATGTTTTTCTTTTATTTTATTTTCGTTCATTTTATTTTTGTTTATTGTTTACTTTATTTTGTTACAGGTTAATTTTATTTTGACAAATACCATCTTTGATGCCAAGCAAGCCACCCACATCCCACATCAGGTGTATTCTACCCTATTTAGTTATTCAATTCTGATTCTTAAACATTGAGGACAATGTTTCATTTAAGTTGGGGGGTGGGAATACAAATCTATTATTTGTTATTTAAACTCTGTGGCATATTTCAATCAATATATAAAAAATTGCCAAATTTTTTTTCACACATGATACTCATGCTCATTCATAATCATCTTGGTGAATTCAACAAATCCATCTTAAATCATTTTGCTAAAGCATCCACAGAACCATTTATGCACTTATCCAAACTTTGTGATAATATGATGATTTGACACATGTAACTAGATAATTATTTTGCTTAAGTATTCATGTGAATTTTGGTGAGAATTGAGAGCTTACAAATACAGAAATTGTGATAAGTATCTATTGATCTGTTGAATTTGACACTTCTTTTGAGAATATCATTACATGGTTTGTGGTAAGATGGTGGATATACTTGGGATATGACGAAAGTCAACTTAGGATTAACGTTTGAGCCTTTCAAGCTGACCTTTTTCATCATAGACTCCTAGCAGCCAATTTTGAGCCAATATATACGTATGGCCTTTTCTTTTTATATCTACATCATCCATACCTCTCCACATTGGAGTATAGCTTATACACTATATTTTCCTACCATTTTACTTCCAAGTGTGTACTAGGTGTGAAATTATCATAAAAAAAAAAAGAAAACCATGAAAAAAATGGCATGGTGCTAGATGTGTCCATTAGATTATTCATGAAAGAGTTCATCAAATTGCGAAGACACCAGTGGCAAAAGAAGATGGAAAAGTGTACTTAGTCAAAAATCTAAAAAATTGAAAAGTACATCAAAAGGAAAGTATAGTCTATTGAAAAATTTAACAGATTCCCTTTTGTGTATATTTGGAAGTTTTTGAAACCTCTTCACCTTTTCTTCTTATGAACCTCAACCCTAAACCACATTACAACCTTTTGTGTTGATTTTTCCGATCCTAAGTATGCTTGTGGAAAGAATGGTGGAAATCTCATTTGTTAGTATTCCTATCATAAGATCAATATTTACTTGTTACTTATATATAATTGGCTAAATTTTCATGAGAGTAAATGTACACCTTTGTCAACTCCATAGAGAGAACCCATACATGAAACACTTATATTCACGTGAGTTATGGAGTTGAACCTTTTTGCTTAAGATATTCTAATGTTGCATGTGTCGAAACCTCTGATTTGATAAAAATAGTTTGGAACACATACACACTCTGTGGATTGCTATATTTGAATTACTTGTGAAAGGGTTATTGAATTTCTAAGATTGTTTTGATATGTAAATTTGAAAAATGTGTCATGATGGTCCCTATGTGTGATTTTCTTTGATCTTTCTCATCATTTTGCATGAAAATTGCTAGGGACTAGCAATGAGTAAGTTGGGGGGTGTGATGAGTGCACAAAAATGCACTCTAAATACTCTATTTAAATACTAAAAGAAATGAGAAAATAATGGATATAACTCATGTTATTAAAATTAATGGTCATTTATCTTGAGATAGATATAAGCATGATTTAATATATTGATGAGAATATAAAATGCCATATTTTACTCTCTTAATTTTTAATACTTTATTATTATTTGATGCCTAAATATACTCATTATTCTTATATTTTGATTTAGGATACAAATAGAGGCATTAGGAGCAAATGAAGATAATTGCGGAATTTTAGACAGTTCTGACATCTTTTCGTAATATGGGCATAACTCTATCATCCAATCTCCGATTGAGCTGATTCAAGATGATATAGAACCGAAAGAGAAATATCTATAACTTTTATGTTTTATGTTTGAAGAGATATCCACTAAATATAAGACAAAATCGACCATCAAGTGGACACACCTGCACTTGACGTTCCTGGATATTTTTCAGCCACTTGCACCAAATCCAAATGTTATCATAATATTTTCCAGCAAGCACTCTTACACCAACTTGGAAATTCAATGATCAATTCATATGCAAGATGAAGTGCACTCAAGTTTCTTCAAGACAAATTATTTGACCACAAGATATTAAGTCATACAAGACAACTAATCAATAGAGAAGCAAAATTGAAACACTCAACCTACAAGCAAAATCTAGCTCATGCATAGTGGGAAAATAAATAATCAAAATGACAACTCACAAATCACTTGGATTCAAGAATGGCACATGGCAAAACAAGTTGAAATTGTGATGATTTTGTCATGACAACTTGCATGAAGGATGCTTATAAATCGAAAGGAGGGATGTGTGTTCTAAGAATGCTTAGTGTGGGAGGATACTTTGGAAGAGCCATTATTTTGAGAGCTTGAGAAAAGAAAAGAAAAACCAAAGAAGAGAGAAGAAAATAATGGTTGGCTCTTCCATATTATCCCTTGGAGAATTTTTGTTGCATATTTTCAATATGTGTAACTAAATTCTCAAGGAGGGTTAGGGATGAACTTGTATGTGTGATGGTGTTTGTAATTTATTGTTGATTTATGTATTTGGTTTTTAAATATTAAAACTCTTTTGTTCTATTATTCTCAATTTATTTGTGATGTTTTTCGTCTTCAAATAATTATAGAATCTATTTCGTTTATAGATTCAGTCATGCTTTTTCTATTGAGTGAATTAGTTCTATAATTATGTTTGGAGCAATTGATTGTCTATATTGATTTAATTCTCTGCTGCAATATCGCCTCTTGGGTATATTGTCGTCGTTGGATTTTCTCAATGTCGATAACAATTTATGAGAGTTAAGCGCGAAGAATAATTTTTCAAAGAGTTACATTTGATTTAAATTTTGGTTATTAATGTTATATTTTCCGATTAAGAATTTGGACATAGAATTCTTAATTGAGTTATCAATGAATTAAGAATAAATTTGAATACCACAAATACACAAGGAATTCCCTATGCTCTACTTTTCATCTCATTTTTATACTTTTCAAATTACTCATTTAGTTTTAATTTACATCACACTCTAAAATTTACTTATCACACTCATTTAATCTTTTTGTTAATTTCGTTACTGTTCTTCAATTTCTCAATCCATCTCCCTGTGGAATCGACACCCCAAAGCTATACTGCAAACGACCGTGTTATTCTTTGGGCGTAATCAGGTGCGTAGTATTGCTAAAGAAAAAAATTTATCCGTTGTAAATATTACATACTGTTAGATGTATATTAGGTGCATTGTATACTTATTTATAATAAATGGAGGTAGGTAACCTTGTGTTGCATGTCGAAGCACTTCAGATGTCCAACCAATCCAAAGCAGAAATCTGGGTGTGTCACAGTATATGTAGCACATTTCTAGCAAGCATGCACTCTGTTTAGGTGATTCTTTTTTTTTTACCCCACCAATGTCTTGCCATCATCTTTCAATTTCTAAACAAAATTTGGAAGGTAATATAAAATAGCTCATAGAATAAGAAGCGATTGCTAGAGCAATTGCCTTAAGAAGAATTTTCCTCTCATCTTGAGAAAACATGTCCCCTTTGCACCTTTGTAGTTTGAGCCATACTTTGTGCTTAATATCAGCAAAAGCACTTGTTTTTGACCTGCCAATCAAAGGAGGCAACCCTAAATATTTCTCATATATTGCACTTAAGATGAACTCCACAAATTCATTATGCTTTGCCTCTGAATAGGATCCACATTTGCACTAAGCACCATTGCTATTTTTTCCTTCTTCAATTGTTGTCCTGATGCACTTCATATTGGTTCAACAAAGCTTGTACCCTAGCATTTGATCCCACATTAGCACCACAAAATATCAAACTGTCCTTTGCAAATAGCAGATGATTCAACTTGGTAGCCCCATGACAGATCTGAATACCAGCAACATACACTGATCTTTCAACTTCTTTTAATGGAGTTACCAAACCTTCAATGCACAAGAAGAAAAGATAAGGAAAAAATGGGTTTCTTTGCCTCAGGCCTCTTGAAGGAACTATAAAACCAGTTGGCAATCGATTAATCAAAACTGAAAAAGAGGGGGTTCTAACACATTTAATCACAAGTTAGACCATTTTTTCATGAAAACCCAGTTTTCTCATGATAACTTTAAGTGTTGAATCCTTATTATTTGGTACAATGATATAGTTTCTTCTGTTGGAATGCTAAAGGTAGTAGTTGGTCAATTGTGTGTCTGGTAGAATGTTGGTTTTGTTGGTGGATGCTTGTTGATCGACTGGTAATGGTTGGGAGTGTGTATAAATTTTGAAGAGTGTATGCCCTTGTTATAATTTAACTTGAATAAGTTTCTTGTAAAGGAATGGATGTTGATTCGATGCAGTGGTATTAAATTTAAGTGATCTTAGCCATAGGCTATTTGATGGGTTGATTGGAGCGTGCAATCCAAACAGATACTTGACGAAGTTGTTGGTTGACAAGATTATTGGGATTATTTATAGGAATTATTTGGGACTTGAGGACGCATAGGAATATAAACATGAGATAATTCTTTTCTTGGGAGTTGGATATATGGGTCAATAATGGGTGGTATAACTAAATTATGAGGTGATAAAACATTAGGATTTGGAAGTTTAGCGCTTTAATGTCTAGTGGATTTGGTATTCGAATTACAAGGTTTGTCTTAACATTTTAGACGTGATGTATTATTGAAAGACTCGGTAATGATAATTTTGGAAGGAATTTAGGAGTAGGGGGTTCAACCTTAGGCTGATTTTAAGAAATATGTGGAGTGACTTGAGATCGAGACTTTTCTTTTCCTTTGGAGTTGATCCTTATTGTGAAAATCATGTTTATCAATGGTTGACTAGATAGGTGACTGATGGGTCATCGAAGTGTAGAGTAAGACGTAAGTTGAAAGTTAAACTTGAGAGTCATTTGATAGTGGGGCGATGTGTTGTATGAAACTAATGAGTGTTAGGATTTGTGAAAATTGTATTAAGGACCTTGTGGATATAGAGATTTCGGGTTCCGTGACTGCACTAGAAGTTCTAAGCATGATATGCCAATTGGAGACTTATACAATTATGATAGAAGCACCTAATGGGGTAAATATGAAAAATAAATTTTGTAGGTCTTTGGGGCAAGGAGTGATTGTGTAGTTTGTGTCCAGCAGGTGATGAGCAGTATGGTGAATATTGTGGAGTTCCTTTCGTTAAAAGTCGAGCAAATTTCGAGGAAAAAATTTCTTTTAAAGGGTGAGGATGTGAGATGCCAGATTTTTTTTTTTATATTTTTACATATTTCTCTTATATTATCGTTGCCTGTTTTAATTTATTTTAATAAATTTTATTTGTTGTTATTTCACTTATTTTATTGCAAGTTACGTTGTTTTATTTACGATTGAGGTTGGTTATTTGTGAAATTGACTACGCCCAAAGAATAACGCAGTCGTTTGCACTATAGTTTTGGGGTGTCGATTCCACTGGGAGATGGATTGAGAAATTAAAAAATAATAACGAAATTAACAAAAAGATTTAGAAGAGTGTAAAAAGTGATTTTTGAAGTATGATGTAAATTAAAACTAAATGAGTAATTTGAAAAGTATAAAAATGAGACAAAAAGTAGAGCATTGAGAATCATTTGTATATAATCGGTATTTTAATTATTTTTGATTCATTAATAACTCAATTGAAAATTCTATGTCGAAATTTTCAATCGGAAGATAAAACATTTATAACCAGATTTAAATCAAATGTAATATTTTGAAAGATCATTCATCGTAATATAAGAACGGGAATTGTTATCGATATTAAGGAAATTCAACGTCGACAATATACTCGTAGAGTAATATTGCAGTAGAGAATTAAATTAATATAGATAACCAATTGAATCAAATATAATCAAACGATTATTCCATTCAATAGAAAAAACATGATTGAATCTATAAATGAAATAAATTCTAAGATTATTCGGTGACGAAAAAATTTATAATAAATTTTGAATGACTAAACAAAAGAGTTTAATTTTTGAAGCTCACATATATGAATACAAAATAATTATAAATACCATCATATATAAAAATTCATCCTTAACTCTACTAGAGAATTTAGTTACACATATTGAAAATGTGTAACGAAAATTTTTTAAGGAAAAATATGGAAGAACCGGCCATTGTTTTCTCTCTTCTTTGGTTTTTATTTTCTTTTCTCAGGCTCTCAAAAATAGCTCCTCCAAGGCATCCCCTCACACTAAGCATGGTCTTAGAACACATACCCATTCCTTCTATTTATAAGCATCTTTCATGCAAGTTGTCATGACAAAATCATCACAATTTCAACTTGCTTTACAATGTGCCATTCTTGAATCCAAGTGATTTGTCATTTGTCATTTTGATCATTTATTTTCCCACTATGCATGAGCCGAATTTTGTTTGTAGGTTGAGTGTTCAATTTTGTTTCTTTATCTATTAGTTGTCTTGTATGACTTTATATCTTGTGTTCAAATAATTTGTCTTGAAGAAAATTAAATACAATTCATCTTGCATGTGAGTTGATAATCGAATTTTCAAGTTGGTGTAGGAGTGCTTGCTCGAAAATATTGTGATGACATTTGGATTTGATGTAAGTGGCTGAAGAATATTCAGGAACGTTAAGTGTAGGTGCGTCCACTTGATGGTCGATTTTGTCTTGAATTGAGCGGTTATATTTTAAAACATAAAACATAAAAGTTATAGATATTTCTCTTAGAGTTCTATATCATCTTGAATTAGCTCTATCAGAGATTGGATGAGAGAGTTATGCTCATATTATGAAAAGACGTCAAAACTGTCTAAAATTTCATAATTATCTTCTTTTGCTCCTAATGCCTCTATTTGTGTCCTAAATCAAATATAAGAATAATGAGTATATTTAGGCATTAAATAAAAATAAAATATTAAATATTAAGAGAGAAAAATATGGCATTTTATATTCTCATCAATATATTAAATCATGCTTATATTTATCTCAAGATAAATGACCATTAATTTTAATAACATGAATTATATTTATTATTTTCTCATTTCTTTTAGCATTTAAATAGAGTATTTAGAGTGCATTTTTGTGCACTCATCAGAGATTTATGATTTTAGTTATTTAATGATTATTATCAGTTTTATCATTTGAATTGTTATCAATATTATTTTTGGTTTAGTAATTTTATTTTTATTGTTTTATTTATTAAGGTTATTGATGTATTGTGAGTGTTTCTAGTTACTTTAATTAATTGTTAATATGGGTCTTTTCATTTGAAATGCTATCTTTATTATTTTTAGTTTTAATTATTGTATTTTATGGTTTAATTTGTTGTGTTTTATTTTGTTTCAATGAACATTTTATTTTATTGAATTTTTTGGATCAGTTCAATGATTGTAATTTATCAAATAATTAGGTTTTACTATTATTTATTCTATTTTGTTTGATGACATTATGAAGAGTTGCAAAATATTATAATTGTACAAGATTCTTTTATTACTTGGTTTTAGTTATTTAAAGTATTGTGAGATTTTAATGTGCTTTAAATCTCTTATTTAAATATATGGCTTCATTCTTTGAAAATAATTGGAAAGCTTCATCATTTTAATTAATGAAGAAGAATATTATGTTATGAACTGAAGTTAAGTTGAAATAAGATTCTATTTTAAATCTTCTGAATGTTTTTAAGTTAAATTGATTTTATGTGTTTTCAAATTAGTGTTTTAAATACGTCGTCCATTCGTTTGAAGACCGAGGAGTCCAAGCCCTTCACTTATCTCTCTCTTTCTTTCTTCTCTCTCCTCTCCTTCTCTCTCTCATGTGCAGGACTATCGTCGTTTGGCCTCACCTCCGCCCAGCCTCCACTGTCAGCCACCATGTCTCACCGCCCCTACCATCGGCACCTCCTCGCCCTGGTGAGCTCACCAGTACTGGCGGTGTCACCTCCGGCCACCCGACCTCCCATGCACTGCTGTAAACCTGAAAATGGGTTTCATGGTCTTCTCTCCTTTTTTCGGTGGCACCATTGGCCACCTTAGCCTTCGACCATCCCTATCGTGTTCCCCACTCACTAGCGACCCTTCAGCCACTTTTGGCGACCCCCAACTCCACCATTTCACCTCCACCCGAAATGGGTCATACCCATACGATTTGAGCAACCCCTCGCCGCCACGGGCCACCGGCCACCGTCCAGCCTCATCACCATCACCACTAGCTTCCTTATCCTCCAACGAGCAAAACCCACCATCGATAGCCCTTTAACTCCATCATTCCTCCTCCACCCGAAATGGGTGCGAAACCCACAGGTTTCACCTCTTGCTATCGTCGTTTGCCAACGTCCGGTGTCACAACCATTGCCAAAAGCCTCCTCCATCTCAGGCGACCTTCACCCTAGCTTAGCTACTCCATCCATGAATCTACCTTCCTTGTATGTGTATAAATCTAAAAATGGTGTTTCACACATTTTGAGCTAGATTTACCACCTTCCGGTGGTTGCACCTCCTCACCACCACCGCCTTGAGATTTTCCTTCCTCTAATGAGTATTCTCCTAATTTCCAGTGTCAAACAGAGTACCCTAGTCCAAACTGTTGCAAGCCGTGCTAGGAGATGAATAATGTACAAGTGTACCCGTTACAGATCATGGACCGACACGCTTGATGTTTTGAACTGCTTACATGCATTGTAAGTAGCAGTCCTGTGTGTAATTTATGTTTGTTTTCATAATTTATTTACTTAATTATGGACTAACCTTTTTTGGCAGCTTGAAGAGTTTGGTAATTGATTAATAATGTTAATAAACTTGGAAGTAGGTTGGTTGGACCCAAAGCCATTAAAAGGAGGATGACATAACCTCATAGTTGGAAAAATTGCTTGGGCTTGGATTTATTTGTGGATATTGTTTGGTTGAATTTATAATTGTTGGATTGGAATATTTTAAGAAAATGTATGTGTTAAACTAGAGAAAGTAAAGAAGAAAATTTTGGGGTTTAACTCACTATGAGTTTCGGCCTAGACATCTTTAAGGCTATAATTGATTTGTTTTGATTTTCTCTTATTGGAATATGCATGACTTATTTGAGAAAGAATTACGTTCGCATATTATAGCGTGTACAAGTCATGGTTTGGAAATGCATTCTCCATATGTCATATGTCTCATGAAACATGTGCCCCGCATAAGAAAGTTCAAGTTTGGCATGCATGTCCATTCACGTCATAAGTTCCATCTTTTAAGTCATCATGGTTTTTAAAAGAAACAAGATAAGAACCCCAAAGGCTAGGGTGGGGTATTGTCCTAGTGGAAATCCCTGTTCACTAAGGAGTATATAAAGTTGAGTGAAACTCCTGGGTCGATGAAGAACAATCGACATGCCACGAATGGTTCCTATATAAAGGATTTCAAAGTGTGGTCGTAGCTAAAACTGGTGGGTGCCAAGGACGGTGAAGGCGTTTCGATCTGTTGTTAAGAATATGGTCATGACGGTTAAGGCGATTCGATCTGCCGTTATGATTATGATCATGATATAGTCACATCGACTAAAGTAGTCATAGCGTGATGCAGTAACTAGCACGAAACACATAGTTTATAGGGGAACCGTGAGATATCTAACATGAGAAGTCATGACGGTGAAGGTGTTTTGATTTGTCATCAAGACACGAACAATGATGGCAAATGCGTTTCGATCTTCTGTCGAGAATGATATTGAAAAGTCATAATAAGAATAATGACAGTGAAGTAGTTTCGATTTGCCGTCAAGGATGATATTGAAAAGTCATGACAAGAACAATGAAGACGTTTTGATCTACCATCAAGAATGTTATGAACAAGAATAATGACACGTAATGTTAGGAATAATAAGAAAAGATATGAAAGTTCACAAAAAATTTCAAGATTATGAAAAGTTTTACATACATGTCAGCAAAAGTCAAAGAAATATGAAAGTCTTTTTAGGAGAAATATGAAAGCCTTTTTGAAAATCTAGGGTGCATAAGTCATGTCACAAGTCTCATGATCATGATACATGCATTTGTTGTGTTACTTGTATTTTACTTGTTTTACATTGTCATTCCATCAAATAAATGTTTATCATGTATATTTTTATTAATTCTTGCTATTTGGTCTGGATATTATTTAGTAGATGGTGAGGTGTTTTGAGGTGGTGATGGTCTGGTAGTTTTGATCTATACCATAAATAGGTATTAACAAATAACTTTTTTCCAAGAATTAATAACACTATACCAAAGACTATATATGTAAACATAACGTGCTTTGTAACTTTATAATAGTCCGATAACTATAATGTTTTCAAAACTTATCCATCATAATTTAACATAAATAGGTATTAGAGGCAATGCTCCATAAGTACAGTACTAAATAACATAACTATGGTGCAATTAGTGGAATCGCTCATGCAACTCGATTAAGATAGCTAAAATCTTATCTATAGACTAGAAGACTGAATCGACAATCTCCCCGTCATCACGTTGGGCTTAATCAATCTCATCTAGTATGTCCTTAGATTGCTCTTCAAATCCTGCTAATAATCACCATTTCAGGATAATGATAGTTGGGACTGCCAGGTAAGATTTGATTACAAATCTCAGTAAGTTAACTACTGATTTACTAGCAATATATAAATACATGCATAATAGTAAAATGCCATGAATACATCATGACGTGGACATGAATATACACAACATGACTTGGAAAATAGCAAGATATGACCTGACATGAACTTGGAATCTTTTTCAACATATACATGGTTAGTTTAAAATGAATATGTGGATGCTACACAAGTCATCTTGGGCCGTGTGCTCGTGCCGTACCATATCATATCATAGGCATCCATGTCAGTTGTGAGTATATCATAATAACAAAATTAAAATTATTTCCATGTTATTGGCACCGCCGATGTTGGGCGTCTGGCTTCGCTCCGACAGCCAGTTATTTAGGTCCTATTCAAAGTCTTATTGATGGAACTTTGTCAACTTAGAAAATTCCACATCTATTTGAAAAATCCATCATGGACAATGGAGTTTCACTAAGATAAAACTCAATCCTATCATTTGAAATCGTGATAAAAATAATATATGCCACTAGCTAGCAAATATTCTCCGAGACATATTCTTTGCATGAAACATGACGTAACATTTAACAATGAATGTGTAACAGATGGCATGTCATAACATTACACGTGACATATTAGCGTGTACTTGAAATAATTAACATGACATGGAATAATAAAACATTTACAATAATAATAACTGACAAGCATATGACATTTATGTCTTACCACTATATGTACAAGAATATACCGAAAAGTAAGCTAGAGGCTAATTTATAGGGATGATTGCGTCTTGCATAAAAAAATGTGAACTGAAATAAGATATCTTTCTAAAGTTAGATGATGAGAATATAAAATTTCATATTTTTCTCTATTAATATTTAATATTTTATTTTTATTTGATGCTTAAATATACTCATTATTTTTATATTTTGATTTAGGATACAAATAGAGGCATTAGGAGCAAATGAAGATAATTACGAAAATTTAGACAGTTTTGATATCTCGTTATAATATAGGCATAACTCTCTCATCCAATTTCCGGTTGAGCTGATACAAGATGATATAGAACCCCAAGAGAAAGATCTATAACTTTTATATTTTATGTGTTGAGAGATATCGGCTCAATCCAAGACGAAATCGACCATGAAGTGAACACACCTGCACTTGACGTTTCTAAAAATTCTTCAGCCACATTTCCAGCCAATTGCATCAAATCCACATGTTATCACAATATTTTTCAGCAAACACCCCTGCACTAACTTGGAAATTCAATGATCAACTCACACGCAACATGAAGTGCACTCAAATTTCTTCAAGACAAATTGTATGAACACAAGATACAAAGTCATATAAGGCAACTAATGAAGAAGAAGTAAAACTGAACACTCAACCTACAAGCAACTTTCAGCTAAGAATGGTAGAAAAACAAATGATCAAATGCCAACTTACAAACTACTTGGATTAAAAAATGACACATGTCAAAACAATTTAAAATTATGATGATTTTATCATAACAACTTGCACAAAAGATGCTTATAAATAGAAGGGAGGGATGTATGTTCTATATACGATGTTTTAGATGCTTTTGATGCTTAGTCGAGCTATTGTGTTATTTTGAAAGAAAAACCAAATACTTCATTTCTCTTCTTTTTCTTTTGATTGATATTTTTGTTATGGTTTTGAGTGGCTAAACTTTTGTAATTGGTCAAAGGAAACGAAAGCCTCAGAATTTATATAGCTGTGAGATCTAATTTGTTCTTATCATTTAATTTATACTTTGAGAATCAAATGTTTTTTTGTGCCTATTTTTATGATTATTTCGTTTAATTACTAGAAGCTAGTTTATTATTTGTTATAGTCTATTGCTAGGTTAGATATCAAATCCATAAATATTTGATCTCTCTAATCTGTGAAGCAATTAAGGTTTAATGATTTGCTGCGTCAGAAATTATTATAATTTAAGAAGAACACTCAACTAAATTAAATGCAACCGCTTGTATTTGTATTATTTAGTTTCATTGATCTTTCTAATTGTAAAGCTGCTACTAGATTAAATCTTTAGCGCTTGTCTTGGGTTATTTAGTAGTTAGGACGAATTAAATCGCTTGTTTTCTAATTATTTTAGCTAAGGAGAGATAAGAAAATTGTTCTAACAATGAATACTCAAAGTATTAATTGATTTATATTTCATCAATGATCAGTTATAAAATTCCGATGGTAGACGTTGACTTCGACCAATGCTTTTTCCTTTGATTGATATTTTGAAACTAAATTGGTCTTTAGTTGTTTTTATTTCCTTTGAAGATATTCTTATTATAATCAAAAATCCCATCTTCCTTGCTTAATAGCATAAAAATAAGTTAATCACTCTCTGTGGGATTTCACTAGGGTTGATAACCCCATTTGGTTTGCCACAAAGTGTTTGGTTGGATTGATTTGTGTTTAGCTTATATGGCATGATCATATAACTTGATTTTACTTCCATTCATTCACATTTCTATTTCATGGTTTTTATAAAGTCTCATACACTATTTGCCAAGTGTGGATGATTTTGTCAAGTGACCACTAAAAGCTTTTCAAGGCTATTTGGACAATCCACAAGGCAATTGTTTGGACTGAGTGCCACATGGCCAGGTGTTATGATTCGCTCGAAATTTTGTGAAATTATTATTGCATTATAAAATCCAAATTAACTATACAAATTTGGTAGAGCAATTCGTTTCATGAAATTAGACTCCTAAGTACCTCAAATAAATGAAAAGGCATTTCCAAACGGTTTTCATTTATAAAATAGAAAGTGTATTATTGTACTATAAGATCCTAAATAATTACTTGAAGCTAGTGGTGAATTATTTTCTCAAACTCATACTCTTACATACCTCAAATAAATGAGAAGTGCGTAGAAAATCCATTGTTGACAAACTAAAATTTTAAAAATTTCTTGATTCGTAAAATGTTTCTAGGATTTTATGACACTCCAAAGGTCAAATAGAATTTATTCACTATATTTATGGCAAACTTTTATAACTTGTCTTTATAAATCAAGATCGATTGATTTCTTTATATCATATTGTTACTAGTTCCAATTCCTCCTAAAACCCCAAGATCTACCATTAAATGGCATTATGCAATCTATAATAAATTTAGCCGACATGATAAGAAAGATATGACACTTGATCTTTGCCAAGAGTCTCAAAATAATAATAAAATCACACAATCTTCTTAACATGCTTCCAAATGTTGTTTTACCACAGTGATTTCTATTTTACATATTTCTATAATGATGTGAGCACCGTACTGTGGTTGAAGGGTAATAACGGTTAAAGGAGCATGTGCATAGGATGGTGAAAGATCAAATGAGAAGCGTTGTAAAACCATTGAGGGGGCCACTTTAGCTTCAATCAAAGAAAAGTTTTGTCCAATGCATATCCTAGGACCCCATCCGAATGGCAAAAATGATACTTGGCCTTTTGTTGCTTTTGAGACTCCATCAGAGAACCTATCTGGCTTGAACTCATTTGCATCATCTCCCTAAAATTCATGATCTGAATGGATGAGGATTGTCGGCAAGGAGATTTGAACTCTAGGTGGTAAAGACAATGTTCCTAGTTTCGTAACCTCATAAACTGTTCGAGTAAGAACAACTACAGGAGGGTATAGTCTTAGAACCTCATAAAGTATCATGGTAACCTGTGGCATTGAATATTATGATGCATATTGTAGGAATTCAATTGCAAATTATTTTAGAAATATAACTTTCCAATGTACAAAACAAGCACAAGCTCATGCAAATGTTCAAGGCAAGTTAATGCTAGAGCTAAAATGATGAATGTAACGACGCAAGTAAGCAAACAAGCAAATCTTGCAAACTAATCATAAGCTAGACGCTTTCATCCTTAAAAACAAGTTCCAATCTCTGTGCATTTACATGGCATGACTTCCTATCCTATATTTTAAAAGTCAGAATCTTTACATTTTTGTGTGTATACTTAGATATTGCTAGCCATATTTTGTTTGTAATTGTATTTACATCCTTTTTATGATATAAGAAAATAGCTTAATATTTTATAGTAATTCAGCCATAAAAAGAATCTTTCAAGAGAATCTTCAAAGTAGATATATAAGAACTACTTATAACTTTTAAGTGATTTAACCCCTCGAAGTCTGGTTTGTCTTTGCCAAAAACTTCTATAACCTCTTCTCTTGCACATGCTTGCCAGTATGGATACTTACTTAGTAGAACCATTGTCCAAACAAGTAAAACAGAGGTGGTCTCTTGCCCAGCAAAATAAAACAACTTACATTCCTCTATCACATCTTTAAGATTCATTCCGGTGTTCTTGTCGTTCCCATGCTCTTGAATTTCTTTGATGTTGGATTCTATAAGTATGCCCAGTAAGTCATCATTTTTGGCCTCACTTGCTTTTGTTTCCTTCTCTCTTTTGTTGATAAGGTCTTTGAGTGATGCTTGTATTTTATTGTCAATTTCTTTCATTCTCCTATTTATCTTAGTTAGCATATACCTCCATTCAAACCATTTTTATAGACATGACAAGAATAAAATGGCTTACAAGATTTTGCATTGAATTTTCTAATCTCCAAATAATAGTTGATTTTTAGCGTTCTACCCAAATCCAACTTTTTTAGGTAAGATATTTCAAAACTTATGTATGAGAACCAAATCTGAATGACAAACTTGATTAATTATTATGAGCTGGTCTACACTAGAAAGTTTCGATTTACCTCAATCCTGGAATGTAGACAGTCTGTATTTTTTTCATAGTAAGCTTTGCTTGCTCTTTTTGGAGTCCGAAAATCAGTCTCCCTTCTTCATAGCTACTTCCGTTCGAAAATCAATCTCTCTCTAGAGTTCAAAAATCAGTCTCCCTTCTTCTAAAAAACTTAGTATTTGGTAGTTTTTCTTTTTTATAGTTTATTAGAGTTTCCTTAATTGTTTATGACTGCAACTCAATCTTCTAATCAAGGTGATTTTTCATATGATAAAGAAATAGAAAGGACTGTGCACAGATTAAGGAGGGAAAATTAGGGAAATTCTGAAGAGGACAATTTCGTTTCTAACTCCCTATTTGCTAGCAATTCTGATTTTGTAGAAGAAGAAGTCATGGTTGGTAATCGGACTTTGAAAGAGCTTGCCACTTATGATTTAAACCAACAACCTCTATGCATCACATTTCCTATTTTAGATGCTACTACTACTTTTGAATTAAAATCTGGACTAATACATCTCTTGCCCACTTTTCATAGCTTTGCAAGTGAAAATACTCACAAGCATTTAAAGAAATTTCATATGGGATGTACGAGTATGAAACCCACAGGGGTGACTGAAGATCAAATTAAATTAAGAGCTTTTCCATTTTCTTTGAAAGATTCAGCTAAGGATTGACTCTTTTATCTACCCTCTGGGAGTATTACCCCATAGAATGAGATGAAAATGTTATTTTTGAAAAAATACTTTCCAGCTTCAAGGGCAGCCAGCATTAGAAAATAAATTTGTGGTATAAGGCAGCACAATGGAGATTCCCTACACGAACACTATGAATGTTTTAAAAAATTATGTGCAATCTATCCCCATCATCAAATTAGTGAGTAGCTACTTATCCAATATCTCTGTAAGGGACCTTCTACCCACTAATAGAGGTATGATTGATGCTGCTAGTGGAGGAGCTCTAGTAGATAAAAATCCTAAGGCTGTAAGAAACTTGATTGCAAATATGGTAGCCAATTCTCAACAGTTTGAAACTAGGCTTGACTTTCCATCTAAGCAAGTTAATGAGGTAAATGTTTCATCCATTGAACAAAAAATTTCGAGTTTGACTTCTCTTGTTCGTCAAATGGCTGTAGATAATACGCAAATAGCAAAAGCTTGTGGATTTGTTCAGTAATAGGACATCCAACCGATATGTACCGAACTCTTCAAGAGAAATCCATTGAGCAAGTAAATGTGGCAGGTGGTTTTCTTGGATAACCGCAAAGGAATTATGATCCTACTCGAACACATATAATCCAGGATGGAGGGATCACCCGAATCTTAGCTATGAGAATCAACAAATAAATCAGCCTGTTACTTAAAACCACTCAAATTTCCAGCAATATAAGTATCCATACCCCCATAGACAACAACAGGGCCAAACTTCTAATTCTGGTATATCTTTAGAAGATATTGTTAAGTCTTGTGCCACTAACACTTTACAATTTCAATAGCAAGCAAAACAATTTCAACAAGAGGCGAGGGCCAGTATTCAAAATTTAGACAATCAGATGGGCCAAATGGCAACTGCAATTAATCAACTAGAGGTGCAGAGTTTAGAAAAATTACCCTCTCAAACGATAGTAAACTTAAGAGAAAATGCAAGTGCAACAGTCTTGAGAAGTGGTAAAGAAGTTGAAATTCCATTAAAGGCAACCCATGTATATTTGGAACAAGAAAAAGAGAAAAATGTCACAGCAGACAAGAATATTCTCAATGAAGATGATGGACCTAAATGTAAGTTTTTGCCTCTGTCTGATTATAAACCAATACCCAGTTTTCCCCAGGCTTTAGCTGAATCTAGAAAAGATGAGAAAAATAAAGATTTATATGAAACTTTTTGAAGATGCGTGGTAAATATTCCACTATTTGATGTTATTAAACAAGTACCTCGTTATGCTAAAATTTTGAAAGAATTGTGTACAACTAAGAGGAAACAGAAATTTAAAGGATGTGAGAAGGTGAGAGTAGGGGAGAATCTTTCTGCACTTATTCAAAGAAAACTCCCTACAAAATGCAAAGATCCAGGTATGTTTACTTTCCCTTGTACGATAAATAGCACTAAATTTGAGAAGGCCATGCTAGATTTAGGAGCTTCTATCAATGTCATGCCATATTCTATATATGCTTATTTGAAACTTGGACCTTTGAATAAAACTGGTGTTGTAATTCAATTGGTTGATAGATCTAATGCATATCCTAAGGGTGTAGTTGAGGATGTTATTGTACAAGTTAATGGTTTATTTTTCCTTACTGATTTCTATGTGCTTGATATGAAAAATGGTGATCAAAATGCTCATATTTTGTTAGGAAGACTTTTCTTAAAGACATCCAAAACTAAGATAGATGTTCATAGTAGTATACTTACTATGGAATTTGATGGTGAAATTGTTAGTTTAATATTTATGATGCCATAAAATATCCTGATGATGATAATCCTGTTTATTCTATTGATGTGATTGATTCTTTAACATATGAAGTTTTTGAACTTAATGGAAAAGATGGTTCGGAAGTTGCTATTAGTAAAAATCTTGAGAAAGGGAATGAAGAGTTAACCTTTAGTTCTGAATTACAGGAAATTGTTGCAACATTGAATGATTCTCCAAAGTTACAACAATCAGATAACTTTCCTATTATTGCCTTACCAGATTTTGACAAAAGGTCTTTACTCTCTGTTTTGCAGACCTTTATTCCAGATTTGAAGCCTCTCCCCAATTGCCTCAAGTACATGTTCTTTGGAGACGGAGGAACATTACCAGTGATTATCTCCAATAAACTTAGTGCACTATAAGAAGAAAAGCTTGTGCAAGCTTTTAAGAAGCATAAGACAGCTATTGGTTGGACGATTGCGGATATTAAAGGAATTAGTCTTCTACATGCATGCATCGTATCTTACTTGAAGAGGGAGCTTTTCGTCAACCACAAAGAAGATTGAACCCACCTATGATGGATGTAGTAAAAAAGGAGATCCTCAAACTTCTCAAAGTTGGAGTCATTTACCTTATATCGGATAGCAATTGGGTTAGCCCAATTCAAGTGGTTCCTAAAAAGACTGGAATAACTGTTGTGAAAAACCAGAATAATGAGTTGGTACCCACCTATGTTCAGAATGGGTAGTGGGTTTGTAAAGATTATAGACAATTATATGCTATAACCCGCAAGGACCACTTTTCTTTACCTTTTTTATTGATCAAATACTTGAAAGATTAGCTGGTCATTCTTACTATTATTTTCTTGATGGTTATTCAGGTTATTTTCATATTGCAATTGCTCCAGAAGATCAAGAAAAGACGACTTTTACATGTACATTCAGTACTTTTGTATATCGCTGCATACCCTTTGGCCTTTGCAATGCCCCAGCCACTTTTCAAAGGTGTATGGTTAGCATATTTTCAGATTATATTGAGTATATCATAGAAGTCCGTATGGAAGATTTCACAATTTATGGAGATTCATTTGATAATTGTTTGTATAACCTTACACTTATTCTTCAAAGATGCATAGATACTAACTTTGTGTTAATTTCTAAAAAATGTCATTTTATAGTTGAACAAGGTTTAGTTTTGGGACATGTTGTTTCATCTAAGGTAATTGAGGTGGATAAAGCCAAATTACCTTATCTCACTAGTGTGTGGGAAGTTCGTTCTTTTCTTGGACATGCAGGTTTTTACCGCAGATTCATCAAGGACTTCTCCAAAATAGCATTATCCCTTTGCAAGTTGCTACAAAAAGATGTAATTTTTGAGCTTGATGAGACATGTAAAAAGGCATTTGATAAGCTGAAAGAACTGTTGACTTCTACCTTAGTTATCCAACCTCCTGACTGGAATGTTCCTTTCGAAATAATGTGCGATGCAAGTGATTATGCAATAGGCGCTGTTTTGGGACAAAGAATTGGAAAAGCATCTCATGCCATTTATTATGCTTCAAGAACTTTGAATGATGCCTAGAGAAATTATTCTACTACAAAAAAAGAACTTTTAGCTATTGTGTTTGCTTTAGAAAAGTTTAGATCTTATTTGCTTGATACTAAAGTCATTGTTTATTCTGATCATGCAGCTCTTCATTATTTGATGACGAAGAAAGAAGCAAAACCAAGATTAATAAGATGGATACTTCTCTTGAGTGAATTTGATTTGGAAATCAAAAACAAAAGAGGGACAGAGAATCTTGTCGCAGAATATTTGAGTCATTTAGTTCATGTGAAGAATGAACTTTGTCTGCTAGAAACATTTCCCGACGAACAATTGTTCTCCGCAAGTGTAACATTACCTTGGTATGCGAATATTGTGAATTATTTAATTACTAACATTTTACGTCCTAGTTTGTCTAAGGTTTTAAGAGATAAGATCAAAAGTGATGCCAAATACCATGTGTGGGATGATCCATACTTATGGAAGCATTGTGCAGATCAAGTGATAAGAAAATGCGTTCCTAAAAAAAGAAAATTTCTCCATCCTCACCTTTTGTCATTCTTATGCTTGTGGAGGTCACTTTGGAGCTAAGAGAATAGCCAAAAAAGTACGAGAAAGTGGTTTCTTTTGGCCATATTTACTCCAAGACTCATTTTCTTTTGTAAGTCATGTGATCATTGTCGAAAAACAGGTAATATATTTCAAAGGAATGAGATGCCACAAACCCCCATACTCTTTTGTGAAATTTTTGATGTTTGGGGCATTGATTTTATGGGACCGTTTCCTGTATCTTTCGATTATGTTTATATTTTGCTTACTGTTGATTATGTCTTGAAATGAGTGAACGCCAAAGCCACTAGGATTGATGATTCTAAAGTTGTTACAGATTTTATCAAGTCTAATATATTCTTTAGGTTTGGAATTCCAAGAGCTTTAATAAGTGATCGAGGTACTCTCTTTTGCAATCGAACTGTGGAGACTTTGATGCGAAAGTACCATATAACCCATAAGGTGTCAACTGCTTATCATCCGCAAATTAGTGGACAAGCGGAAGTGTCAAATAGAGAGATTAAGTCCATCCTTGAAACGATGATCAATTCAAGTAGAAAAGATTGGAGTTTGCGTTTGGATGATGCCTTGTGGGCATATAGAACTATGTACAAAACACCCATTAGTATGTCACCTTATTGATTGGTCTTGAGAAAATCGTGCCATCTTCCAGTTGAGTTAGAACACTAGGCTTATTGGGCTATCAAGAGTTTCAACATGAAACTGGATGAAAGTGGAGAACACAGAAAGTTGCAATTACAAGAGTTAGAGGAAATTCACAATAATGCCTATGAGAATGCAAGGATCTACAAGGAAAAGATGAAAGCTTTTCATGATAAGATGATCTCTAGGAAGGAGTTTAAAGTTGGTTAAAAAGTCCTTCTATACCATTCACGGCTACGTTTGTTTCCGGGTAAGTTGCATTCTCGTTGGATTGGACCTTTTATTGTTACTAATGTTTTTCCTCATGGTGTAGTGAAATTCAAAATTTAGTAACTTCCAAAGTATTCAAGGTAAATGGTAATAGACTTAAGACTTTCCAAGAAAGATTCCAAGCAGAAAATGCGGCAAAATTAGACCTTGAAGATCCAATTTATTCTGATTAAAGAAGAAAACAACTTTGAGTTGAGCCAAAGACAATAAACAAAGTTACTGCTTGGGAGGCAACTCAAAGGGAGTTTGTTTTCTTATTCTCGCATTTATATTTCGATTATTTTTGTCTTTTTTTTTTGCATTTAACCTTAAATTGAGGACAATGAAGTTTTAAGTGTGGGGGGGAGAATTTAGGTTGTGTTTTAAATTTTTTTTTATTTTTCTCTCTTAAAAAAAATCATAACATGATTAAATAAATAATATTCCAAATTAATTAGTCTAGTTATTTTCCTTAAAGAATGATAGTGACTAATTTGGTAGACAAAAGCCGGTGAGATTTTAAGCATGTAGATTGACACATTCATATCAGTCTCACCATTTTCTTTCATGTGATATATTTTTTCATGGATTTATTTCTCTAAAACTTGCCTTGATTCTCTTTAAGATCACATTGATACATGCATGTATGAATATGATTAAGGCCATCTTTGTTATAAGTTACATAAGCCAAATAGCCTACCTGGTAATTAATTCTTTTTTTTTTTGAAACCCCTTTGAGCCTTATTAATCATTTTCATTTGTTATAAACCCACATTACAAGTTTTAAATCTGAAAAACAATGTCTTGATCCAAGCTATAGAGCTAGTGGAATATTGTTCATAGATGTGCAAGAAACTAGTGTGGGGTGTCTGAATTTGTGATATGGCTATGATTGATGAAATGAAATATTTTCTCACTTTTAATTCATAAATTCCATTGTTCAAGTATTAAAAAAAAGTGATGAAGGAGATTGTTTTTAATATTACAAACTGTCTATATTCATAATTCCTCCTATGATTTCAAGAAAGGGGTATGTTTACTTGTGTTATATACAAGGAGAAAGTTGTTGCAAATGATCATTCCGTGCTACAAATAAAAAACTGTTCCTTTTAAATGATCTCTTTTTCAACAAGAGTTTTACATGGTTTAAATGCTTTAAAGACAAAATGAAGAAGCTGTTGAATGAGGAGATTGGTTTTAAATGCCTTATATACTCAAACTTGAGTTGATTAATTTTTGTTCCACTAGCTTCTTTGACTTTTGAGCTACACTCTCAAATATTTCTTACCTTAACTCTGACCCCATTACAACCCTTAGAAAGTCCTTATGATTCGTGTTATGCACGTAATCCCAGTGGTGGAGAATGAGAAGATATTCAAGCTTATTGTAGATCATTTCCATTGAGATGAATTTGAGCAAAACACATACCTTTCAAACACATGAGAATTGAGCGTTAACTTTTGAGAGGATCTACATATTTAGTTTACTTTATCTTCAAGCGAAAATACTTACTAAAAAATTATAAGTTATTTGTTCATGATACGTTATGAGTTTTGAAGAGTTTAATTATTCTTAATTAATAGAATTGCAACCTTGGTATTTTTGGAAAAGTAGATTAGAGTTTTGCCCGAGGACGAGCAAAAGTTAAGTGTGGGGGAATTTGATGAGAATATAATATGCTATATTTTTCTCTCTTAATATTTAATATCTTATTCTTATTTGATACCTAAATATACTCATTATTCTTATATTTTGATTTAAGATATAAATAGAGGCATTAGGAGCAAATGAAGATAATTATGGAATTTTAGACAGCTTTGATGTCTCTTCGTAATATGGGCATAACTCTTTCATCCAATTTCTGATTGAGTTAATTAAAGATGATATAGAACCCCAAGAGAAAGATATATAACTTTTATATTTTATGTGTTGAGAGATATCTACTCAATCCAAGACGAAATCGACCACGAAGTGGACACACCTACACTTGACGTTTCTAAATATTCTTCAGCCACATTTCCAGCTAATTGCATCAAATCTACATGTTATCACAATATTTTTCAGTAAGCACCCATGCACCAACTTGGAAATTCAATGATCAACTCACATGCAATATGAAGTGCACTCAAATTTCTTCAAGAAAAATTGTTTGAACACAAGATGCAAAGTCATACAAGGCAACTAATGAAGAAGAAACAAAATTAAACACTCAACCTAAAAACAACTTTCAGCTAAGAATGGTGGAAAGACAAATGATCAAATGCCAACTTACAAATCACTTAGATTAAAAAATGACACATGGCAAAGCAATTTGAAATCATGATGATTTTGTCATAACAACTTGTATGAATGATACTTATAAATAGAAGTGAGGGGTGTGCGTTCTATATACGATATTTTAGATGCTTTTGATGCTTAGTTGAGCTATTGTATTATCTTGAAAGGAAACCCAAATACCTCATTTCTCTTCTTTTTCTTTTGATTAATATTTTTGTTATGGTTTTGAGTAGTTAAACTTTTGTAATTGGTTAAAGAAAACAAAAGCCTCAAAATTTATATAGCTGTGTGATCTAATTTGTTCTTATCATTCAATTTATACTTTGAGTATTAAATGTTCTTCTGTGTCTATTTTTATGATTATTTCATTTAATTACTAGAAGGCCTACTAATTTATTATTCGTTATAATCTGTTGCTAGGTTATATATCAAATCCATAATTGTTTGATCTCTCTAATCTGTGAAGCAATTAAGGAGAGATAATAAACTGTTACTAGATTAAATCTTTAGCACTTGTCATGGGTTGTTTAGTAATTAGGATTAATTAGATCGCTTGTTTTCTAATTAATTACAACTAAGGAGAGATAAGAAAATAGTTCTAACAATGAATACTCAAAGTATTAAATGATTTATATTGCATCAATGACAGTTATAAAATTCCGATGGTAGACGTTGACTTCGGCCAATACTTTTTCCTTTGATTGATATATTGAAATTAAATTGCTCTTTAGTTTTTTTTATTTCCTTTGAAGATTTTTTATTACAATCAAAAACCGCATCTTCCTTACTTAATAGCATAAAAATAAGTTAATCACTCTTTGTGGGATCGACCGTTACTCACATTATTACATATATTTTTTTGGAGTACAAGATTTTATTTTTGGGTGCCTGCGACTGCACGCCATTAGAAAATCTCACTAGAGCTCATATATTCATAAAGACTCACTAATCGTATGTGAGTGGTTAAGGATTTGAAAAAGCATTTAGGGATTAATAGTATGTGAAAGTGATTTAATCAAGTGATTAATCACTTCAACAAAATTTGAGTGATTAAGGATTTGAAAAATAATTTAGGGTTTCAATTTCCTCCATTGATTGGGATTCCAATTGGATCTTAATGGTTTTGGATTTCACTAGGGATGATAACCCCATTTGGTTTGCCACAAAGTGTTTGGTTGGATTGATTTGTGTTTAGCTTATATGGCATGATCATATAACTTGATTTTACTTCCATTCATTCACATTTCTATTTCATGGTTTCTGTAAAGTGTCATACACTATTTGCCAAGTGTGGATGATTTTGTCAAGTGACCACTAAAAGCTTTCCAAGGCTATTTGGACAATCCACAAGGCGATTGTTTGGAATGAGTGCCACATGGCCAGGTGTTATGATTCGCTCGAAATTTTGTGAAATTATTATTGCATTATAAAATCCAAATTAACTATACGAATTTGGTAGAGCAATTCGTTTCATGAAATTAGACTCCTAAGTACCTCAAATAAATGAAAAGGCATTTCCAAACGGTTTTCATTCATAAAATAGAAAGTGTATTATTGTACTGTAAGATTTTAAATAATTATTTGAAGCTAGTGGTGAATTATTTTCTCAAACTCATACTCTTACATGCCTCAAATAAATGAGAAGTGAGTAGAAAATCGACTGTTGACAAACTAAAATTTAAAACATTTCTTGATTCATGAAATGTTTCTAGGATTTCATCACACTCCAAAGGTCAAATGGAATTTATTTACTAAATTTATGGCAAACTTTTATAACTTGTCTTTATAACTCAAGATCGATTGATTTCTTTGTATCATATTGTTACTAGTTCCAACTCCTCCAAAAGTAAAAACCCAAGATCTACCATTGAATGGCATTATGCAATCTATAATAAATTTAGCTGACATGATAAGAAAGAGATGACACTTGATCTTTGCCAAGAGTCTCAATATGATAATAAAATCACACAATCTTCTTAACATGCTTCCAAATGTTGTTTTACCACAGTGATTTCTATTTTACAGATTTCGTAGAATGATGTGAGCACCGTATTGTGGTTGAAGGGTAATAACGGTTAAAGGAGCATGGGCATAGGATGGTGAAAGATCAAATGAGAAGCGTTGTAAAACCATTGAGAGGGCCACTTTAGCTTCAATCAAAGAAAAGTTTTGTCCAATGCATATCCTAGGACCCCATCCGAATGGCAAAAATGATACTTGGCCTTTTGTTGCTTTTGAGACTCCATCAGAGAACCTCTCTGGCTTGAACTCATCTGCATCATCTCCCCAAAGTTCATGATCATGATGGATGAGGATTGTCGGCAAGGAGATTTGAACTCCAGCTGGTAAAGACAATGTTCCTAATTTTGTAACCTCATAAACTGTTCGAGTAAGAACAACTACCGGCGGGTATAGTCTTAGAACCTCATAAAGTATCATGGTAACCTGTGGCATTGAATATTATGATGCATATTGTAAGAATTCAATTGCAAATTATTTTAGAAATATAACTTTCCAATGTACAAAACAAGCACAAGCTCATGCAAATGTTCAAGGCAAGTTAATGTTAGAGCTAAAATGATGAATGTAACGACGAAAGTAAGCAAACAAGCAAATCTTGCAAACTAATCATAAGCTTCACACTTTCATCCTTAAAAACAACAAGTTCCAATCTCTGTGCATTTACATGGCATGACTTTCTGTCCTATATTTCAAAAGTCAGAATCTTTACATTTTTGTGTGTATACTTTAGATGTTGCTAACCATATTTTGTTTGTAATTGTATTTACATCCTTTTTATGATATAGAAAATAGATTACTATTTTATAGTAATTCAGCCATAAAAAGAATCTTTCGAGAGAATTTTCGAAGTAGATATATAAGAACTACTTACAACTTTTAAGTGATTTAACCCCTCGAAGTCTGGTTTGTCTTTGCCAAAAACTTCTATAACCTCTTCTCTTGCACGTGCTTGCCAGTATGGATACTTACTTAGTAGAACCATTGTCCAAACAAGTAAAACAGAGGTGGTCTCTTGCCCAGCAAAATAAAACAACTTACATTCCTCTATTACATCTTTAAGATTCATTCCGGTGTTCTTGTCGTTCCCATGCTCTTGAATTTCTTTGATGTTGGATTCTATAAGTATGCCCAGTAAGTCATCATTTTTGGCCTCACCTGCTTTTGTTTCCTTCTCTCTTTTGTTGATAAGGTCTTTGAGTGATGCTTGTATTTTATTGTCAATTTCTTTCATTCTCTTGTTCATCTTAGTTGGTAGATACCTGCATTCAAACCATTTATATAACCATGACGAGAATAAAATGGCTTACAAGATTTTGCATTGACTTTTCTAATCTCCTAATAATGGTTGATTTTAGCTTTCTACCCAAATCCGACTTTTTTAGGTAAAATATTTCAAAACTTACATATGAGAACCAAATTTAAATGACAAACTTGATTAATTATTATGAGCTGGTCTGCACTAGAAAGTTTTGATTTACCTCAATCCTGGAATGTAGACAGACTGTATTTTTTTCATAGTAAGCTTTGCTTGCTCTCTTTGGAGTTCGAAAATTAGTCTCCCTTCTTCATAGCTACTTCCGAAGGCCGTTCTCGAAATCACATCACTTGCCAGATTTTGGAGATAGGGCCATACATCTAACTCAATGTACCCTTCTTTGGTAATGGAACTTACCCATTTGCAAATCATGTCGTTGCAACTCTCATGAATTGCTGGTAAGAAACTCTGAAACAAACAACACAAAATGTAATAGAATTTATAGGTGGGATTGAAGAAATTCTTTCCAAGAAGACAAAGCTAACCAAGGAAATATTTTAGGCATTAATTGCCCACTCTCACTCCAACTAAACAATAGATGAATAACCCATCAACATCGATACATTGTTAGCAACTATGAATAGAATTTGCAACATACTAATTGGGCACTGTAATTTGATAAACTTAGATAAAATAAATATACAAAATTACGAAAAATACTTCATTGTCACTATTGAGTCTTAATGGAAAAAAACAATTGGAAAGAATGAACTAACCTTCAATTTCTCTAGATGGAATGCTGGATTGATAATCTTTCGGTGTTTAGCCCATTTCTTAGTTTCATAACTAGCAAGACCGCTTACGAGTAACTTGGTAAATGGATTTCCTTCCGGCTTTTGGAAGGTGCAGTACTTGGAGAAGATATCTTTTAATTGTTCGGTGTCCATAATGTTCACCCTTGGTGTCGGACCATTCCATATAAAGGAGTTCTTACCTACAAATTTGTGCTTGTTATTACTTATTGTTTGACAGTTGAGAAGCAAATCTAATATCATTTTTCAAATAAATAAACACATACATATACGTGTCATTCGAAGTTAAATCTCTATTTTTTTCCCAAATGAGATATTAGGTTGATAGTTCACACGCATCGTTCCTTGTCAAAGCATACGCAGATTTTAGAAAAATGTTTTTCCCTAAATGGATTTAGATTTTGCCTGTATATATTTTGTAGTATCATGATTTTCAGTGACCATGTAGATGGAAATGGCTATTTCAAAATTGAGTCAAGGAGAAAATGACCTCAAGTCTTTTTGACAATTATCCCAATGTCTTTTGCTTGGGGTTTGGATGTGAAAAGCCTTTCATATCTTCTCATTTCATCGCATTTCGTTTAAATATTCCAATACTACAAATACAAATGCTCTTTAAGTTTAAATCTTAATTTTTTTCATCTAATCATTATTTAATTACTTCAATTTTCTTAATCTTTCACATAAA
This sequence comes from Platycarya strobilacea, assembly GCA_036898215.1. NCBI lineage: Eukaryota > Viridiplantae > Streptophyta > Magnoliopsida > Fagales > Juglandaceae > Platycarya > Platycarya strobilacea. The sequence goes on along the minus strand of CM072549.1, from coordinate 31,755,064 downwards.
ACACAAAAACCAATTCAAAAAATTTAAATTCTAAAATAAAAACAATATTACAAAACAATATTTTAATAAAGATAATAACAAGGTTACTACTTTTTTACTATCTATTTATTATTTATTTTGTATTTTTATTTATTTTTAATTTTCTTTTTGACAATTATCCCAAAGTCTTTTGCCTCGGGTTTGGACGTGAAAAACCTTTCGTATCTTCTCATTTCATCGCATTTCATTTAAATATTTAAATATTATAAATACAAATACTCTTTAAATTTAAATATTAATTTTTTCATCTAATCATTATTTAATTACTACAATTTTCTTAATCTTTCACATAAAACATAAAAACCAATTCAAAATTTTTAAATTCTAAAACAAAAACAATATTACAAAACAATATTTTAATGAAGATAATAATAAGGTTACTACTTTTTTACTATTTATTTATTATTTATTTTTATATTTATAGTTTTTTTTTTCTTTTTGACAATTATCCCAAAGTCTTTTGCCAGGGGTTTGGACGTGAAAAGCCTTTCATATCTTTTTTATTTCGTTGCATTTCATTTAAATATTTCAATACTATAAATACAAATACTCTTTAAATTAAATCTTAATTTTTACATCTAATCATTATTTAATTACTAAAATTTTCTTAATCTTTCACATAAAACACAAAAACCAATTCAAAAATTTTAAATTCCAAAACAAAAAAAAATATTATAAAAAAATATTTTAATAAAGATAATAATAAGGTTACTACTTTTTTACTATTTATTATTTATTTTTGTATTTTTAGTTTTTTTATTTTACTTAATAATTAAGAAAGTTACTGTTATTAAAATTTTATATTTTTTAATTTTTTTAATGATTAAAAATGTTAAGAAAATACTTTAGAAAATGATAAAAATAAAAAATTTCAAATATATTATAAATAATAAATAGATAGTAACCCTATTGCTACCCAATAATAATCACATAAAAACTATAAAATATTTTATGTGATTATTTATAAAATATTTTATATATTACTATTCAAATATATTTTACTATTATTTATAAAATATTTTATATATTACTATTCAAATATTATCTCGTCTCTATCCAAACCAGGCCATACAGATTTGACACTGAAAAAAAACTATAAACAGATAGGAAACATTTACCCCGATTTCGTGTTTTGAAAAGAGAAAATAGGTGGGAAAAAGCATGCAATCCAAAGAGATTTGTAAATTGCTAGTCAAAATCTATGGAATCTATCGTTAAAGAGAAGCAAACTTGAAGGAAAAGAATCCCAAGGGAAGATGGCTGCTGGGAGTATTACAGAGATATACATATTACATACCATAATTCTTCAGTGTTTGAACGGGGAAGGGAAAGACGCGAGGTGCAATATCATTGGTGAAGCTCATGGGCTTAGACCTCGCTTCATTTATCATTCGAGAACCCTCCTTTAAGTCTCCAAAAAACATCCGGTAGGAGTTTCCCTTAAAACCTTGCTCCCTCAGACACCTCTCCAGCTTCTTGGGCTTAAGCCACACCCATCTCAGCGCTCCCCATGCTGATCTGAGTACCACGATCGTAAAAATTGAAATAAGCGCTAGCGTTGGAAATGAGATTACCATGATGAACAAAATCACAGAGAGAGAGAGAGAGAGAGGTAGGTGAATGTGTATTTGTGTAGTTGCGACTGAGAGGAAAAAAGAAAATGTGAGTGGGGGGCATTTTAAGCTGCTTTTTGGGATCGAAGGTGATAGCGATGTCTGTGGAATTTAACCGAGAAGCTTGCGCAGGCTGCTTGGCCTTATCTGTTTACTTTTTCCCTTTTCTAATCAAGCGTGTTATAGAATAAAACGAAACCAATTATAAAGAGTTTAAAGTGGATTTTTTTTATTTATTGTCAATATACAAAAAGCAGCTAGAGAAATTACTTAAGGGTAAGTTTCCAAATATATGTTTGGTTGCTACTCATAGTTATTGGGTGCATACATCAATTTTGCGATGTATTAAAATTTTGTAAATGATTAGAGTTTATATATTTTTCATGTATATTATATTTGGTCCTTTTATGTAATTTTACTTACATTGATAGCTGGTTGACCTTAAGTCGGTTATATTTGTCTATAAATAGATGTACTATTCATTTATAATAATAAGATGAATTTTGAGGCATTATTCACAAAACACGTGTAATTTGTTATGGTATCAATTTAGGAGATTCACACGATTTTGCACGTTTATGCATATGAATCATACATTCACAAATCATATCTCGTATATATTAACATATGAACATACTTCCCTTTTTAATTTATCTTCTTTCCAACATGTGTGCATATTCCAATGAAAAGATAATCAAATCAGGTTACATCGAATCAAACCAACATTATCCTATAGGGGTTAATGACACAACTTATGGTGGTGTCAAATGTAAACTTTTCTTTTCTTTTCTCTTTACCAAAATACACATTTTTCCTTAAGGTTTTCTCAAAACCTAATAACCAAATTAGAACTAATCATTAGCCAACACATTTATATTGCTTATAGGGTTATTCTCTTCAACAACGTGCCATCATATGATATTTTTTCTAAACCCAAACATTTCTCAAACTATGCATTAAATTAATCTAAAAGTACACTTTAATATTTCATCCAACGACTCAAATCATAACTATGCATCAGCCATGAGTTAAAGTCTAATATTTTTCCAAAGAAGTATATCATGATTGAAACTAATGAACTCCCAAAAAGTAAACTTTTCATCGTCCAACATGTTATGTCATTGTTCAAACCTTAGCCGAATTATACTTAACTATATTTCTTAAGTTCCATCATCAGATTTTCACCATATTCTTCCAAATATCTCTTAGATTAAAATCCTAATGTATCACCTTAATGAAACATAGAGAAAAAGTAACGGAATCATCAAACCAAACCATTATACCACCAATAAATACTAAAGCATAATGGAATCATCCAATCAAATCATTTTATCACCAACAATTATTAAAAAGTATTCGAGTCATCCAACTAAGTCATTATATCACCAACAATTAATATCCACACAAATATTCAATCACAATAAGATTAACTCGGGGTGATCTCAATCTCCATTAAATGGCCTCTGGCCCAACCAACCTACTTCTAAATTATTTATCATCACTAGCTAACACTTCAAGCAAACAAGAGAGAGATTAGCATACAATTAAACAGTTAATCAAACAACAAACAAATGTTTGTCACTTACAGCGCACAAATGAACGCCAATCAGGTATTCTACCAATCCACGATCCATAGCAGATAAATCGTGCATTATTCGCCTCCTGGCACGGCAAGTGACGGGTTAGGTTTGGGTACTCCGTTTGACACCAAACTTTAGGGTAATATACATTGGAGGATGGGTAATCTCATGGTGGTAGTAGTGAGGCGGTGCAATCACTAAAAGACGGCATATTTGGCTCAAAAGGGTTATTTTCAAATTTTTACTTGTACAAAGGAGGTGGGACCAGGCATAGAAAAACTGCTTTAGGGGTGTGACAACTTGAGGTAGGGGAAGCTTTTGGCGGTGGAGGTGAGAGTCACAGTGGCCGGACGGCAGTGCGGCAAAGGGAGGTTCCTTTTGAGACCCATTTCAGTTTTATGGGAGGTGAGATAAGGTGAGGGAGGGCTCCGTTGGGGTTGGAATTTTTAGTGGTAGATCACTTGTGGATGGTGGATCCAATGGCGAGGGTGGTGTCATGGTACAGTGTCTCATGGTGGAGCTAGGGGCTGAGCAAGGTGAGGCGTGGAGGAGAAAACTAGTTTCGGGTTGGAGGCTACCGGCGGGAGTTGGGGCTGTTGTGATTGACACCTCTAATGGAGTTGGACTCGCCGGAGGCTGGTTGTTTAGGCTAGGCCAGAGGTGAGGCTTGGTGGGCGGAGGTGGCGCCGCCACGAGTTGAAAATCGAACTGCCCAGTGGAGCACTATAGCATGCGAGAGAGAATAGAGAGAGGAGAAAGAAAATGGAAATGGAGAGGGAGAAAATGAGGGATTGTGACTTTTTTCGAGTTATATATAGGCTTGGTACTTCGGGGTCTTCAAATGGACAACAGATGAATTTAAAATACTGATCTAAAAGCAAGTAATATCAATTTAACTTAAAACGCTTAAATTAATTAAATATAATACTATTTTAACTTACTTTATTTCTCAACATAATATTTTTCATCAATACTTAAAATGATGAAGTTTATTTAATTATTTAAAAGGAATAAAGCCATATTTTTAAATCAAATATTCAAAGCACGTTTAAGATCTCCCAATATTTTAAATAACTAAAATCAAGGTAATAAAAGGATCCTATATAATATAATATTTTTAAAGCACTTCAAAAGCTACCCAACCAAAATATAATAAACATAATAAGACTTGATATTTTAATAAGTTTAAGATCAATGTATCAAATAATGTCAAATAAAATAGATTAAGTGCTCATTAAATTAATACGACAAACCAAACCATACATTATGATAATTAAAACAAAAAACAAAGAAGATAGCATTTCAAATGAAAAGACCAGTAGTAACGATTAATTAAAATAACTAAAAGCACTATTATTCAAGAATCTTACAAAAACTTGTATCAACAATAGAACCAAAACCACTAAATTAAAATAACATTGATAACAATTCAAATAATGAAACTGATAATAATCTTTAAATAACTAAAAATATTAAAATCGTAGATTTTACAAATAACTAACCCTAATCATAAATAAAGCGTACCCAAAATAAAATAAGTAAGATAATAATTTAATTTATTAGAATAAATTAAAACATCCAATGATAAAATATAAGCAAAATAAGAATATGCAAAAAACCTGGGGTCTCACATCTTCCCCCCTTAAAGAAATTTCGTCCTCGAAATTTGTTAGACTGCAACACTAAGAATCCCAACAACGCACGTACCATACCGCTCGTCACTTGCTCAACACAAGTTTACCCGATTACTCTTCTCTCCAAATACTTAGGGATATTGTTCCCTCATAATTACTCCATTAGGTGATTCCATCATAATTGTATAAATCTCCAATTAGTGTATCATGCTTAGAACTCCTAATGCTGCCAGGAAACCCGAAATCTCTATACTCATAAGGTCCTTAATACAATTTTCAAAAATTATAATGTTCCTTAGTTCCATACAACACATCGCCCCATCTTCGAATGAATCTCAAGTTTAACTCTCAACTTACGTTTTACTCCACACTTCGATGACCTATCAGTTACCTATCGAGTCAGTCATTGATAAACATGAATTGCACAATGAGGATCAATTTCAGAGGAAAGAAAAAGTCTCAATCTCAAGTCACTCCACCTATTTCTTTAAAATCAGCCTAAAGTTTAAACTTTTTTTTGTCTAACTTCTATGCTAAACTTCTTCCAATGTTAACGTTACTAAGTCTTCAAATAATATATTCGTCTAAAGCCTCACGACAAGTCTTGCAATGTGAATCTCCAACTCTCTAGACATCGACAATAGATGCCACATTCACCAGCTCTTGAAATTTTTGATTCGCAGGCAAGCTACTTGGTTGCAAATCCTCAGTTGCAGTCCATCTTGAAATTTATGTGCCCGCATTTTCTCGATAGCAACCAAATGAAGGGTGAATTGGGCCAATTCCATGAATTTTGCAGCGTATTGTTCCACCGTCATGCTTCCTTGCACTAAAGTGGCAAATTCCATAACTTTACGCTATTTGACAAACTCGAGGAAGAAGCGGTCATCAAATTTCATCTTAAATCATTCCCAAGTGGGGAGCACATTTTCTCCCAGTTCTTGCTTCAATAGCATACTATAGTTTCTGGATCTCCGTGCACCTGTTGATCTTGAAGGTACATTCTAGATCCAAAATCCATCGATTTGCTTTCATGGCTCCCTCCGTTCCCATGAAATTCGGGTACCGATAGACAAAAAACTTCTCGTAGGAGCATCCTAATGTCTCTCTGCTGGTATTTGGATAACATTGGCTCTGTTCCATTTGATTTCTTACTAATTCCATCATTTGCTGTCCGCCATTCAATGGGGCATTGGGAACCGCTCTGCTTTCTTGTCTAGGGGGAGTGATTAAGGGGGTATTTCCTACCGTTGGCACAACTGGGCATGACACATTCCCTACTGGTGGTGCTACGGGCCTTGGGGTAGGGGTGCTTCATCGTCCTCTTGCCATGATTCCCTTGAAATGCATAGAACCTTTATATGAATTACCTTAACTCTGGCAACTCCAATTCTTACTGCTTAAGGCTCTAACAATTCATACTGACATCATCTTCAACCAACTCTTTTTGTATCAACAATAGAACCAAAACCACTAAATTAAAATAACATTAATAACAATTCAAATGATGAAATCAATAATAATTTTTAAATAATTAAAAATATTAAAATAGTAGATTTCACAAATAACTAACCCTAATCGTAAATAAAGCGTACCCAAAATAAAATAAGTAAGAAATAATTCAATTTATTAGAATAAATTAAAACATCTAACGATAAAATATAAGCAAAATAAGGATATGCAAAAAACGTGGGGTCTCACAACGGATCATACTGCACAAGCTTTTGCGGATTGTCTTGATCTCTATAACTCTTGTTCGGGAGGAAATGTATCAATCAAAAGAAGTCTTCCATCCACTTTAGTAGGAACACTTTCCTAGAATCGATCCATGTAGTAAAAAATTATATCAACTTCCGTGTTTCCCCTCCAAACTCAAATTATTTAGGCCTCCCTCTCTTTGAGAGAGTGGACAAGAAGAAATTTACTTCTAACTTAATGGATATTGTCAAGAACAAACTCTAAGCTTGGAAGACAAAAAATATGTCCCAATCAGCTATGATGATTTTGATTAGAGTCCTGGCTAGCACGATACCGTCCTATGGCATGTTCACTTGATCTCTTCTTCCAAAGCACTTAATCCACAATCTAGACAATCTATTTCAAAGATTATGGTGGAGTTTTGAGAGCACTGGAAAAAAAAAATTCACACCAAAATCTTGGACTTCCATTTGTCTCCTCAAGTTCAAGTCCATGGGTGGTTTAGGTCTTAAATAGATACTTGCCTTTAATTCGTGCTTAGTTTCAAAATATACGTGGTCCTTCCTGAATGGTCCAGCTAGCCTTTGGGAACTTGTTCTCTCTAGAAAATACTAGGTCAAAGGTCATTCTTTGAAGTGACCCTTAGGCTTTCAGACTCTCGCTTCTGAAAGTGCTTTCTCATGGAAAGAGAGTTTCTGAAATTTAGAGCTTGATTTCAAATTTGATTTCAAATCAAATTTGGATCGATCCCTGGATCCCCTTTATCCCCTCTATCCCATCCATCCTACCGATTCATAATCCACTCTTAGCTAACCCATCCATCTTGCCGATTCTAAAGGGATCCAGAAAATCCCTGTAGCTAACCACAATTTCCACCATATTTCGGATAAACTCAAGTGACATCATCATTCTTCTTGAAACTTCTCAGTCAAATTTGCATATGTTGCAATTGTAAGGCTTATTCCCTTACCGACCTCTTTCATCATGTTAATTGGAAAGGTCTTTGAAAATTGAAATTGCGGGATAAACTCAAACTTTTTCTCTAGAAAATCAACCACAACATTCTTTCCACCAAATCTCTAATTAGTATAGTCATTCCTTTGGTGGAAGATCATCTTAGCTGCCCTTTGTGTCGAACCGAACTGGAGGATCTCTCTCATCTATTCCTCAACTGTTCTTACTCTAGGGTTTTGTGGAGACAAGCCAAATGGCCTACTGACAATTACACTTTTTGCAAATCAACCCATATCCAACTAGATCAAAAACATCATCAATACTTCAAAGACTCTCAAAATCACTGAAGAAGAGCACAAAATTTTCAAATTTGTGCTACTATTGCAATGGATAATCTCTGGTTGATAAGGAACAAATTGGAGCACGATCAGATAGTTCCCACCCATTCGGATTATGTGGAATTTATTTGCAGCACATTCCATCAACACTCAAGAGCTTGGTCTTGTGAAGCCAACCAGTTAGAAGAACATGAAGAAAGACACCCACTTGGTTTCCATCTACTCACTTTTGATGTTGCAATCAGATTGTAGGGAAGTATTTTTGCCACTATTTGTTGGGAAGACAATGGTGAAATATTATTTGTAAAAATAGATCTCATTTGCAGTGCTAGTCCAAAGCATGGAGAAGGTAGATCAACCTTAATGGTCATCAAAGAAGCCAACAATCAAAGACCAAAAACAAAATCTGGAAGGTGACTCAAAAGTGACAATTCAAGCAATTACGCATTCCTCTCCCATTCAAGACTGGATCATATGTTCCATCACCAATGACATCAAATACCACTTAAATTCTTTCAAAGGAAGGACATTGCATAAAATTCATCTATCTCAAAAGCGATGCACACATAACTTGGCACAATGGGTAGTGAAGATGCAAGCTTTTGGAAATATCCCTCTCATCCAAACCTTCATGTATACAGTTTCGAAATATAAGCATTGTCTTATAAACAATGGCAAGATGATAGATGACAGAGCGAGCAGGTGAGTGATGCTCTTGCGGTATGGTATGAGGGTATTTTTGTAAATTTTCTTAAGTATATCCGTAAAATTAAGGTTAGTATAAATATATATGATGTAATCCTACTTTAGATAATAGTGAAGTTTCATTTGATTAATTTCGTATTATTCATCATAATTGCTGCATGATCACAACACATGGTTTTTTAATTATTATATTTAAAAAAAAATTAGGCTAGTATGGTTAATCTGCACAATGGGTCGCCCCTGCAAATATGGTAATTAGGCTAGCATGTTTCAAAATTAGGGTTGTATGGTTAACCTCACTTCTATTACTAGGTGCCATACTAACATGCTTGCATTAATTCTTTCATAATATCGAACATCGTAACATGAAAACATAAACTAATTTTATATACTTATTGCAAAACTAGACAAGCTCAGAAATACATGATGATCAACCAAAACTTTTCATTCACATTCTATATTAGTTTAGTTTAGTGAGGGTGAGATATGCGCCACCTTGTCAAGGCAACAGAGAGTAGAAATGGTCTTCGTACATTAATTGTATTACCCTGCCCCCAACAATCTATAATCAACTCAAATTATATAGCAACAAAAGTAAAACCGAATCGCTTGTCTTCCACATTAGAGTAACTCAAGGTTAATCGAATTCTTTTATATCATGTTGTTATTAGTCCCAACTCCTCCAAAACTAAATTGATGATCTAGGACTAAGAGCATTGGCAATGGCAGGGCCATAGTGAAGTCCAAATCTTGATTAAAACTCGGGTTTTGGTTAAAGCTAAAAAGTTTGGAGAGGTTAATCCATATTAGACTAGTCATGTCAAAGTCAAAATAATATTATAAAAAAGAGATGACACTTGATCTTGGACAAATTATTCTTGACATGTTTTATCATAGCTAGAGATTTCTATTCTACAGATTTCGTAAAATAACGTGAGCGCCATATTGTGGTTGAACGGTAAAAATACTGAAAGGTGCATGAGCATAGGATGGTGAAAGCTCAAAACAGAAGCGTTGTAGAATCATTGAGAGGGCTACTTTAGCTTCAATCAAAGCAAAGTTTTGTCCAATGCATATCCTAGGTCCCCATCCGAATGGCAAAAATGATAGTTTGCCTTTTGTAGCTTTCAAGACTCCATCCGAGAATCTCTCTGGTTTGAACTCATCTGCATCATCTCCCCAAAGTTCATGATCGTGATGGATGAGGATTATCGGCAAGGAGATTTGAACTCCAGCTGGTAAAGACAATGTTCCAAGTTTTGTAACCTCATCATGAATTGTTCGAGTAAGAACAACTGCAGGTGGGTATAGTCTTAGAACCTCATATAGTATCATGGTAACCTGTGGCATTGAATATTACGATGCATATTGTAAGAATTCAATTGCAAATATAACTTTTGAATGTACAGAACAAGTACACGCTCATCCAAATGTTCAAGACATTTAAATGCTAGAGCTAAAATGATGAATGCAGTGAAAGTCAAGCAAATCTTCCAAACTAACCACAAAATAGAAGTACTTACAACTTTTAAGTGATTCAATCCCACAAAATCTGGTCTGTCTTTGCCAAAAACTTTTAAAACCTCTTCTCTTGCACGTGCTTGCCAATATGGATACTTACTCAGCATAACCATTGTCCAAACGAGCAAAACAGAGGTGGTCTCTTGCCCAGCAAAATAAAACAACTTACATTCCTCTATTACGTCTTTAAGATTCAGTCCGAGGTTCTTGTCGTTCCCATGCTCTTGAATTTCTTTGATGTTGGATTCTATAAGTATGCCCAACAAGTCATCATTTTTGGCCTCACCTGCTTTAATTTCCTTCTCTCTTTTGTTGATAAGGTATTTGAGTGATGCTTGTACCTTATTGTTAATTTCTTTCATCCTCCTATTCATCTTAGTTGGTAGATAGCTGCGTTCAAACCATTTATATAAACATGATGAAGAAAAATATTTTGACAGACTCGATTAATTACCATTAGCTAGTATACTAGAAAGTGTTTAATTCACCTCCACCCAGGAATGTAGACAGTCTGTACGGATCTCAGTGTATGGTCTGCTTGCTCTCTTTGGAGTTCGAAAATCAGTCTCCCTTCTTCATAGCTACTTCCGAAGGCTGTTCTTGAAATCACATCACTTGCGAGATTTTGGAGATAGGGCCATATATCTATCTCAATTGACCCTTCATTGGTGATGGAACTTACCCATTTGCAAATCATGTTGTTGCAACTCTGATGAATTGCTGGTAAAAAACTCTAAAGCAAACACCATAAATTGTAATGGAATTTATAGGTGGAATTGAGGAAATGCTTTCCAAGATGACAAAGCTAAGCAAGGAAAAATTTCAGGAAGTAATTGGCCTCTTACACTCCAACTAACCAATAGATTAGCAACCTATCAATATCGATACACTGTCACTAGTAGATAGATACTATAACCACAAAATGATTAGATAAAAGTAATTCCGTAAAATGGTATGTGGCTTGATATAACTTATCAGATTGTAAAATTATTTTTATTATAAAACAGATTTGACGGATTGTGTGAATCTACATCAATTTTAGGATAACTTTTATGCAAACCCTTCGTGACTGAAGCATTCCTCTAGCAAAAGAACTTGCAACATACACTAGATGGGATTCTAATTTGAGAAGCTTAAAAAAAATAAAGAATAAAAAAAAAAGCATTTCAAATGTCACTACTGAGGCTTAATGGAATAGAACAAATGTAAAGAATTAACTAACCTTCAATTTCTCTAGATGGAATGCTGGGTTGATAATTTTTCTGTGTTTAGCCCATTTGTCAGTTTCATAAACGACTAGACCGGTTACTAGTAACTCGGTAAGTGGATTTCCGTGCGGCTTTTGGAAGGTGTAGTGCTTGGAGAAGATATCTTTTAATTGTTCAGTGTCCATAACGTTCACCCTTGGTGTCGGACCATTCCATATAAAGTTGTTCTTACCTACATATAATTTCTGCTTGTTATTATATGACAGTACTTGCGAAGCATATCTAATATTTTTTTTTTCAAATTAGTAAACTAAACACATACATATCTGAGGATTTCATTTTATTTTATTTTATCGTTAAAGGGAAACCAACTTGAAGGAAACGAATCACAAGTCAAGATGGCTGCAGCTGGGAGTATTATAGAGATATACATACCATAATTCTTCATTGTTTGAAATTCGAAGGAAAAGACACGAGGTGCAATATCGTTGGTGAAGCTCATGGGTTTAGACGTCGCTTCATTTTTTATCCGAGAGATATCCTTCAAGTCTCCATAATAAATCCGGTAGGAGTTTCCCTTAAAACCTAGCTCCCTCAGACACCTCTCTAGCTTCTTCGGCTTAAGCCACACCCATCTCAGCGCACTCCATGCTGATCTGAGTACCAGGAAAGTTAAAATGAAGATGAGCGCAAGCGTTGGAAATGAGATTTCCATGATGAACAAAAAGTACTGAGAGTGAAGTACTGAATATTGTAGATTTATGTGTGCTTGTCAGTGAGAAAGAAAAAGGAATTGAACTGAAGAAATTGCTTGAGCGAAGAGACCTTTTAAAGATGGAGAAAGCCTAAGAGGTATCTTTGGAAAGGGAGGTGATTACCATGTTTACGGTGTTTAAAGATGGGAAGCTTGCATGGTCTTATCTGTTGAACAGAGAATAAATGACGAATGCTTTAATGGAAAAGAAAACAGAGAAGAAATGACGAATGTATTAATGGAATATCAAACTGGCCAACTGTTTTTTTTTTTTTCCACAAAAGCAACACCCTTCAATAAAAACTTGCCACGTTGGCCACTCATGAGAGTAACTATGGAAACGCAACATAGAAAGTCACGTTATTTCCTCTTCAGTCGCGCTCGCTCTCCCGGCAAACTCCTCTGAATTTGAAAGGATCGGAGGCTACTATTATATCCTGTGTAGAACCGGAGGCCACTAATTTTTCTTCACCCAATAAAATTATCAAAATATGAAAGAATAACGAAGGTTGTAATATCATGAATTTGAGTAGTTAATATTACGTAGAAGTAATTTAATTTAAGTGATTAAATATTAAGTTAAACCCGAATTCAGTTATGTTTTGAAGGCAAACTTTTGAAATTTGAAAAAATCATTTGGGATTTCAATTTTTACCAAAATTTTGAATTTTGAACTAGATTTCAAGTGTTTTAAAATTTTTCTAGAATTGAAATCCTTTTTAATTTGGTATAAATTAGATGATTGGATAGAATATAATTTTGCTTAGGTGGTATGATTACAAAACTTGATCCTCTTCACATTTCACCTCATGATTTCTCTTGGTGTCAAGTGTTAAGGGTATGACGGGTTCAATTTAGTCTGATTTTGAACAAATTTTAAGACCGAATTAATATATTTTGCATTTTAAAAATCAATAATGCACTGATTATCCTCATAAACCAATACTTTCAATTTTACCGATTCAAGTTATGTTTTTTTTATTATATATTAAATCTCTAATCTTTTATACTTGATATATATTAATATACAAAAATGTCAGTAATACACTAATACCATATATAGACTTAGAGTAAATTACTATAGTATTAGTATTTGGCTAAAAAATGTAATTAATATATAATAAATATTTATTGAAAATATATAATCAAATAAACATTATTTCATATATGATTATTCAGTATAACTAATACAAGGATGATTTATATGTAATTTATATATAGACTTAAATTGAATTACTAATAGTAATATAGTATTAATAATTTTTATTTGGTCATAAATGTAATTAATATATATTATATTTAAAATATTTGATTAAATAAATTTTCATGTTAATTAAATTTTTTATATTATAAGTTAGAATATAAAATTATTTCATATATAATTAAAATTTATATATATTATATATAAAAGTTATATAAAATACAAAAAAAATTATATATAATATTAAAATATATAATATATGAATCGGTTCGGTCCAGTTTTAGGAAACAAAAAAAAATTGAGACTCGACCAATTATGATCGATTTTTAAAATGGAGGAATTGATTCCCAACTGAAATGGTCCAAAATTGGACGAACCAACGAGTCCAAGTTCGGGTCGAGTCAATTTTCCGGTTCTCCATTTAATTTTTGGAAAATGCTTCTCGTAACCGACCCCGCGAAACCCTGCAAAACTATGTCTTACATGGCAAAATAAAACGGCATCGTTTTCCTTTTAATTCAAATCTCCACCTGCACTGGTCGATTCCTACGCACACACAAATTCGAATCCCTCGATCCCAAATCCCTTGATCTCTAGCTCCCTCCATCCCCACCCCTTCCCCTCACAAAGCTTCCATCCAGATTTCTCCATCCTAGATGAAGCTCCATCGATCCACAATCATTGCACGTTGATTTCTTCATCTCATACGAAGCCAACCTCATGGAGAAGAAGCCAACCTTGTTCCTCATAGTTGGTTGCCATCGGCGTCTTCTCCACGAAACCAGTGGGTCTCCTTGAACCCAAGAGCCACAAAGCCACAACCCCATTCGTCTTCCCACGAGAGATAGTAATCCAATGATTGAGTTCCAACATTGAGAAAGATTCAATAAAGTGCTCGAGAAAGAAAAAGAGCTCGAGAAGATACTCGAGTATCTCGAGAAGACACAAATTGAGCTGCATAAAATAGTAGATCAACTTGAGAAGTTGCGAGTTGGTAACTTCATCTTATCAACTTTTATGTGCTATAGATATTGGGAGATCTGAGTACTTTTATCAACTTTTATGTGCTATATATATTATGGGAGATCTAGCTTGATGGAGTTTGATCTTCAATTCTCTCTTTGTTAGATCAAAATGGTGCCCGGTTTCTTGCTTCTTAAATCAAGAGTACCCAGATCTCAGAACCCAAATAATTGCCAAAATGAATCAATATTATGTGCTTTTATAGGTAATATAAGTGACATACGGATCTAACTTTTCAGAGAAAAAAGGACAAGAAATCTGCATTGCACAAAAACAAACTAGATACACGGTTTCATGGTAAATCGTGCATGTACATGCATGCATGCCATATTTTATCTATTCCGGATCATAATAAATTAAGTCATCAGCTAAACATTTAACAAAAAGATTATCCCAAAAAGACATTAAACTTCACTTGTCTAAAACCGAGCTAAATTCGTTTTAATATATTTTCATAGACGATTAAATCAAATGAACACCTGCTTTCTCTGCAGAAAGCACAACTTCGAAAAAGATATTTAAGTACACTTGGATGTAACAGTTGCAACAACTGATCAACTGAACAGCAAAAGAAAGAACAAGAAGAAACTCTGAGAAATTGAAATTGTCTAATGACATCAAAATAATTACAGATCTATGGAGATTGAAACAAAATTCATTATAGATTTGAAAGTTGACAAATCAAAGAACTCAATTCTTAGAGAAATATATCTTTTCTTCTCCTACACAAGCAACACAAAAAAGTGCCAAAAATAAGACCTGAACGTCAACTATTTTTTTTTTTTCACAATAACTTGCGCTATATATTCACAAAAAACCCACTAATAAATTCACACCAGATAATTGCTTTTCCTTAGATAAGACAACAATGGCAAATAACACAAAAGTAACGAATTGCTATCTAGTTTTTGAAATGCTCCATTCGATGCTAGCTGTAAGTGGTCTGCCCTGCCTCCTTCTCCTACACAAGCAAGTTAACGAGGTCAGTGAGTAAATTGAGCAAACAAGTAGTTTAAATTGACAAATTCTCATATTTTTTCATTCCACCAATATTGGAAACAAGATTACGTAAAAATCAGATTTCAAACAGAAAAAAGAGGAATAGTCTAGTTTTAAGCAGGCAGCAGATGGTGCATGAAAGAAATTGAAAAATACTGTCTAGTTGATATGAACACCCAGTAGATATGAACAATTTCAAAATGCATGAATGAATGAAAGGTGCAGATCTCATGCCATTGTTCTAAAACATTTGTAGGAGGTTTCTTTCAAATTTGAACATGTTCATTACTAATTAAAACAGATCTCTTGATTCAAATTGCATGAAGGTAACAACCATTAGACCAACAAAGGTTTTTCCACGTTAACTAGTAGTAATTAAGCTTGCAAGGCTTCAATAATGTCTTCATCTTTTCTTTATAAAGTGCAAAGAGGCTCCACTAAAGGATTTAACTCCAATAACCAAAAGGTAGGTTTCCAACAAACCATAAAAGCAGGATAGACAGCATGATGCCTAACTTTTAAAATGGAAAAACATGCTTCAAATAAATGGAAATTAATATGAGTCAAACATGCTTCTGTCAAGTGCAAAGTAACATAAATATAGAGCCCTATTGAGAATGCTTTGAATTGGATAGGAAATGGGAGATGTACAACCATAATCATGTTCAAGAACGTAGCTGGAAACTTAAAAAAGTACAGATGGATCTAAGCCAAAAATGGGAACTTTATATAGAAACTCGCCATCAAAAAAGAACAACAAATATAACTCGAACTGAAAAATAGAAGCACTGAAACACAGAGCAAATATAACTCAAACTGTCAGCCAGATTTGTCAAGAATCAAATTGTCTTTAGAGGTTCTATTTAAAAACTAAACTCTTTCAACTAATTACTTGAAGTTTTGATCTCTTAACAAGATATGAGAAGAGAATAAATATGTGAATGTATGGAGCGAAATTAAATAGAATGATACTCTGCTAGTGCTTCCCTGATTGTA
This sequence comes from Platycarya strobilacea, assembly GCA_036898215.1. Lineage (NCBI taxonomy): Eukaryota > Viridiplantae > Streptophyta > Magnoliopsida > Fagales > Juglandaceae > Platycarya > Platycarya strobilacea. The sequence continues at coordinate 31,738,801 of CM072549.1, read as the reverse complement.
GTCCTAGGTGTCATGAAAATCATGTCCATGTCATAAGGAATATGTTTACACTTTATGCTGAAATACAATATAACCACGCAACATTGCCTCAACGTCCATCCCAATGAATAGAATAGTATATATAAATGGCCCTCATGAGGATTTCCTTGGTTGCCATCATTTCCTTAAAGAACCGAATTTCCTAACTAAAATTGCATTTAACTACTCCAATCATGTCTCTCCCAGCAAATAGATATATTGCATTTGACAATTCATGGCCGTTTTAAAATTGTAAGCACTCCTCAACTCCACCAATACGTATCCAAAACCATTGATTTCACTTCAATATGGAACTCGGGACCAAGAAAAAAGGGAACAGAAAGAAAAGAACAAAAAAAATGATAGAACGTCAAATGCTCTCATCACCTCAAATCAACATAGCATACATACACTCGCAGAGAAGGGAAAGAGATAAAGATATATTCTTCTAACTCAACATGACCATTAAATTCATCATATATAACTTTTAATTCCAGACTCGGGTTAAAGCAAAAGAAGTAGATAATTTATTAGTGGAAGCGTGACTCACCCTGCAAAAACCCAAAACCTGCAGAAATGGTTGAAGCAAATGAGACCCAGATAAGCAAAGATCCAAATTCGTTCAAACAGAAGCAGCTATATTACAATTACACAAATGATTCTGCACACCTCCCTCCCTTGTTACCTTCCTTTATTTCTCTCTTTTCGGGTAAGTTCATAATCTGTTGGAGAAAAGAAAGCTTTCTACCGTTTATCTCTCGCAACCCGGAGCAGAATCTAGTAGAACAAAAAAGATGTTCAAAAATGGAAACGAGAGTTTCTCTGAAGGAAATTCGAAGAACTATATAAATCAAAACCGAATCACAAGAAAAAAAAGCAAACCTCTCTCTGTCCAAACCCACGGCTTCAATCGCGACCTAGAGGTGGAATGTGTGACGCCGGTTCGATCCTTCCCACGGCGGAAACCACCCTCACAAACGTGCTAAGCTCTGCGTGCAAAATGGAGCTGTGAATCTTTGCGTGCGAAATCGAGGTGCGAAGCGAGCGAACGAAATGTCCGAAGTGAGCGAACGAAAATGGAGGTGATCTGTTTTCCCTCCCAATTTTCCTTTTGGGTATTTCTGAGCGTTTTTCGCTTTTTTTTTTTTTTTTTAAGTTAGCCTGTCATTGCTTGATGCCTGTTTCGCAGATTATGCAGGGACGATTTCCTATAGCACTATAATTTTTACAGTTCTATCAAGTAATTAATATTATTCATCTAAGTGTGGTTAAGATTTTGTCAAATATTCAAATAAAATTTTTCTAACCTAATTGAGTTATTCTACACTCCAATCTTGAAAATACTGAATTGAGTGCCACACTAGAGTCATTATTCACTCCTAAAATGGCCAAATTAACTTTGCATCATAACATCCTGAATGTTCATATGAAACTAAGAGCATACTTCATTTTGTGAAATTCAACTCCTAAATGTCTTGAACAATTCAACATGTATTTTCGAGCATATAATTTCTCTTTGCACCATAATTCATACAAACAATATTTAATTGTCCCATAAAATCTTAAATATTCATTTGAGACTAATCGCACATAATTTCTTTTTCTCACACTCCTATGTACCTCAAATAAGCAAAATCACATTTTTGGTATTATAATGAATAGTAAAACTGATTATATTGGTAGATTAAAACCTTTAAGATTGATCAATTCGTTATTATTATTTTTTTTTTTTGGATTTGCACAAGGTTGCTAAATCCTAAAGAAACTCATCAGTTGAGTTTCTAGCAGGCTGTTGCACATACTCATACCCAATCTATATATCACTATCACTTAACTCAATATACAACAAGTTAACACGACATCATGCACTGCCCATTAGTCCCCACCACCTCACACAATATACAACCAAAACACAAACAACATATTATTAAATATAAATCTATAATCCGCATAATGCGCGGATTGTTGTGTATGAGGGAGAGAGATCTAGAGAGGAATAGGGTTTTATAGTGGAGAAATTCAAAATGATTTAGTGGGCAATTTATTTTGACGAAACAATATAAACGTTGAAATAGTTCATTTGGATAGAGTTTTGAATCAGTTTGTATATTTATATGTAAGAAAAAAAATGAAATTTAAAAATTACAACAATTCATAATAAACATTGCTTTTAAAAAGATTACCGATTCATAAATATAATACTTCAAGTGTATGAAGGATAGAAATAGGGTTTTATTATGGATAATTTGAACGATTTATAGGATGGTTTATTTTGATAAGATAATATAAAGGCTCAAATAATGCCTTTGGGTTGGAGTTTTAAATCGGTTTATATATTTATATTTAAGAAAAGAAATGAGATTTAAAAGTTATACTAGTTCATAATGAAATATTGTTTTTAAAAGGATTACCACGCTATAAATATAAAACTTTAAGATTTGATTTTTTATTTCAATTATTGCCAACAAGAGTCTACTTTTATAGGTAGAATGCCATGTTGAAATATTATGACTTCGCTTTTATATATAGTAATAGATACTACCACACTTGCCACCCATGTACGTCAATCCAACACAATTACAATTCAAAAGATTAATAAGTTTCATTCATAGATCTACAAAATCCCAACCTTCAAAAAAACTAAATCTCAAGCATGCGTAAACCCCACATAGAATAGATAACACAAATCCCATACCTCACAATCTTTATACTTCACCTACAACTCCATTCAAATAATATTCCTTTTCTTATACACTCAAAACACATTACCATACACATCCATACTTACTCCTCAATTACAACCAACGGCATAATTCAGTAAACAAGCATGAAAGGTATATCAATATTGAGTAGCTATTAGTATGTCATGGTGGTCTCAGATGCAACTAGGGGTAGCTGAACATGAAGGTCGGTTACAAAGGTTGGTAGTGGAATGGTGTGGCTATGGCTCATAGAGCTTCACTCTTGCTCATTTGAGATATAGGATGGGTTTATTCCATGTTGGTGTTCTTTAAAAGGCTCATAGTGGTGTTAAAAAATGGGGTTCATGGCTCTCAATTTTGGTTATTTGGAATAGGGGTTGGGTGGTTGTGGACGGGAAGGGAGGGGAAAAGGGGTTGGCAGTGCTAGCTGCAAAGGATAGGCCTCGATCTCTTGTGGTGCTACTGTCAACTTGGGTCACAACCGTGAGTGGAGAGAAATAGAGGGATCAGGGAGAGACCGAGGGATATCGATCGAGGTTAGGAGAGGGAGCAACCGAAAGGTTGGAAGTGAAAGAGTTACTCGCACGAGTGAGAGGAAATCAATGCCAATGGCTGGGTGTAGCGACAGCTGACAACATTGCTAGGTTGTTTACTGAGAGACAAATAGAGAGAGTAAGATAGGTAAAGACAATGAGAAAGCTAACTAGGGAGAGAAACATAGACTAAGGAGTTTACCAACCTAGTCTTAGTGATGAACGGCAATGGCAGTCCTAACTGAGATAGGGAATAAAGAAGAGAATAAGAGGAAAAAAGGTTTGTGGGATAAGGGTGAGGCCAAAAGGGAAGAGAATGGGTAGATGGTCAACGAGGCATGGCAGCAAAGGTCTGAGGTGGTGTTGTTGACAGCAACATGGCTAGTTTGCAAGGAGGCATGTCGAGAGAGAAGGAAAGAAAGAGGAAAGAGAGGGGGGAATTAAGATTTTGTGCAAAATGAATCCTTTCCCTACAACTTAGGGTTCCTAAATTTAATCCAAGGATAAAGACTAAACCTAGAGAAAATGAAAATAAACTTGAACAAAAAAAGACAAACGAAAATAAAATGGGATGAAACTTCATTTAAATTCAACTTTGTTTTATTGATCCAAAAACAATAATTTTCAACACAAAATATATGATGAGTTTTAATGAATATCTCTTAAGAGAAATAAATCATCTAAATAAGTAGAGTTCATAACATAAACAAAATAAGTAATCTTAGTAAATATTTATGAGAGAAATAAATCCATCTAAATAAATAGAATTTTTAACAGAAACTCAAACAAATGGTTTTAATAAATTCTCTAAGGAATTAAGATAATTTAGACAAAATGGATTTGCAAAACTACTTCATTTTTGGGGTTCCAAAAATAAAAAGGCTAGCTATTTAAAAATTTTAGGTTTCGCCCAATATGACATCTTGGATTTTCTTAGGAAACCTCGTTCATATTTTGAATGGGTGACATTTTCTTACTTATGGATTTTTGGCTTGGTGCTAGAAGAGTTCATTAAGCCATTTTCTATTTTTATGTTGGACTTGGATCTTAAAGCATGATGCTTGAGAGCCCACAAAATGGAAATAGAAGAAAAAGGGCCATGGAATTTGGCCCATAAGGATATTAGCTTTTGAAGGCCCAAGTTGAGCTATTGAATAAGGAAGATGCGTCACTTGGAGTAGGAAATGAATTTTTAGTTTTTTTGGAAAAGTACTAAAATGACAACTGTTAACCATATATTGGAACCTTAGAAGAAAAAATGGTAGAGACAAAAAAGACATAGAGTTTTGGTTGGGAGGTGTTAGGCACCACTTGCAAGACACCAGCTTCTAAATGGACACACGTCAAGTTTAGAACAAAAGTGAATTTTAGAGTTTCAAGATGTGTCATACCTGAAAAAGACAAAAAGCATTTTCTAGGATATTTTTTGAGGAACAAGGAAGGCATGTAGCCAATGACAACATTAGTGGGAGAAGAATAGACTCAAAAGTGACCTAAAGAATGACCAAAAAGTCACTTGAAGTGACATGCTCATTTTCGACACCCAAGAACCCACACTCACCTTAAGCCATGTGTCACTCATGCATTGGAGGAATATCTTAGAAAGATTAGGATTTTTAAGGAAATTACCAATTGACTAAGTGCATTAAACTAAAACAACAGATGAAGGGCAAGATAGGAAATGAGACACAAAGGGATTTTGGATATGGGAAGGAAGAAGGGCACACACAAGCTACCCTTTGGTCTTCCCCTGTACAATCCCATAATGAGGGAAATGGAAAAGAGTCATGCCAACTATCCTGCATGCATTGGTTGGTGAAAAGAAAAAAGGGAGACACTATATATAGGGGTAGTCATAAAAGAGAGAGGTCTACAATAACATATGATTTGGTTTTTAGGTTAGAAGAGAAACCAGAGTTTGAACCTCCAAGGGTTTTGGCTCTAAGGTTTTTAGCATGAGAAAATGATTTCGAAAATGCTATGACACTCACACTCATATTTTCGGAAATTGGGGTTTTGTTTGATGATTCCTAATATTTTATGTTACATTTTCAGATTTTCTTGCTAATATTATCATTGTTTTTTCGTAAGTAAACTTCTAACCTACTCTTGATATTATGTGTATATATTATGTAAAGTCTTGTTTGATTGTTTGCTTGAGTATTGTTATTTTATTCATTGTGTGTGTATGTATTCAGCCTATGTGATTCTATGAATATTTTTGCATGAAATTGTGACTTTAAACATGTTATTCCATGATGTTATATTTGGCCTATGTGATTCAGTTTTTGCTTGAATCTTGTATTACTATAATGCTATGTTCGACCTATGAATGAGAAGAAGGAAAAACAATGTGTTGTGATGCTTTGATTAAAAGAAGTTTGGATGTGTACATTATAATTCCAGTTTCACCTTGTATACTGGCTTTGCATGGATGTTTGTATATAAAATTGAATGAGAGTATGAGTATATGAGTTAGGACAATGAAAATCTATGATTGGAAGGCCTACATGAATTAGACAAGACCCCTTTTTGGGTTATCACAATCTGTTTTGATGGAAGAATTGAATATGCTTGCATGAATTCATTATTGTTTATATGTTCTAATATTTTCAAACTATGTTACAAGGTTTATGCTATTGTTTAAGCTGTTTAATTCGACTTTTGCATGTTGCATGCATAAGATTAATGCTTCATCATGAGTCCATATCACATGCAATTGGGTCCATGATTTTTTAAAAGAATGAGTTAAGTATGTTTTATCACGACCCCAAATGTTAGGATGAGGAAATGCCCTAGTAGAATTCTCTGTCCATTCTGAAGTGTTTAAAGTTGAGTGGAGACTCTTGGATTGAAGAAGTACAGTTGACAGGCCTCGAGTGATTCCTATGGAAGGATATCGGAGTAAGATTACACCTAAAACTAGTGGGTGCCATACAATGAAGGTGAAATATGTAAATTTTCATAAAATAATGTGTTTATGTTTATGACATAGTCACCTCAAACAAAAGGATTGTTGGTTGATGCGGTAATTAACAGAAAACATATGATACTTAAGAGAATCATGAGGTATCGAAAACATGTGAATTATATGATATGAATAAGGCATTTAAGCTCTATGATATGATAGGTTATGATATTCCATGATGTGAAATGATATAGCATGATATGTTATGCCATGATATGCTATAATATGAATGATGAGATGTGATCTCAGTATGACATATTGTGAAGATGTAAAAACTGGTATGATATGTTATGATAAAATAAGAACTCGAATTCAAATGATATGAACATGTATTGAGAGTTTAAAAAGATGAAAGTCATTTTTACATGAAAGTTATGTTGCATAAGTCAAAGTTTTATGTCAAATGTACATGCCCATGCCATTCATTATGGTTTATTTTTATATGTTTGTGATATCTGTAGTATGTTGGTTGTTTACTTGCCTGAGATTTCTTTAGATTTCACTGTGATAGTTTTTATAACCATTCCCTTCTCGGAATGGTAGAAGTTGTGACAGGTACACCAGATACATAGAAATCATGAGCTTAGACGGTTCTATGATAGAGGATGAATATATAATACAGGCTCGTCAAGACTATACTTCAGTGATTTTGAGACTGCCCTGCTTCTTCAAGAGATAGAAGATAGTCTTAGCAAGGCCAAATCGATACCGTGCATACCAACCTTGTGAAGAAATATGAGTTCTGAGAAAAAATGTATGTTATAATGGGATTTCTTAAACATGCAAGTAAAGTTAGTGCCAAAGCAAAGGTCTTAACAAAGGACTTGTGTCTTAGTTACCTGAGATCTAGAAGTCGCATGTCGTTTTTCTAACTTTGTCCCCTGATAGAGTTTTGGCAATTGGGAGGATGAGGGCCTAAAGAAATTTCATTTTGTGGACATGACTTTATTTTGGATGTGGTCCCCTATTTTGGGAATATTTTGAAAAAACTTAACTCTTTTGATGTGCAATTGCTTAAAAGAGTTTTTGGAATATTTGCACTAATTGGTACCATGTGTCTTATTATTTTATCACCGTGCTTAAATAAATAAATAAAGAAATTTTCTTATGCAACTTTATTGTATATTGCTATGATATTAGATGTATTGCAGCTTAACTGTCAAGAAATATGTGAATTTATGTTACATGTTTCGACGCATTCAATCACTGTAAAGATCGATATCGTGCATACCAACCCTGTGAGGAGATATGAGTTCTGAGAAAAATGTAAGATGTGATGGGATTCCTTAAATGTTCAAGTGAAGTCAGTACCAAAGCAAAGGTCTTAACAAAGGACTTGGGTCCTGTGTTACCCGAGCTCCAGAAGTCACTTGGAGTTTTTTTAACTTTGTCTCCTGACGAAGTTTTTTATTTTGTAGACATGATTTTATTTTGGATGTGGTCACATGTTTTGGGAATATTTTGAAAAAACTTAACTCTTTTGATGTACATTTTATTAGAAAAGCTTTTGGAATATTTGTACTAATTGTACCATGTGTCTTAGTATTTTGTCACTGTGCTTAAGTTAATAAAAAAAAGCATTTTTCTTATGCGATTTTATTGTATAATGCTAGAACATTAGGTGCATTGCATCTTAACTGTCGGGAAATATGTAAATTTGTGTTATATGTCCCAACACATTTAGTCACCACCAAATCTCAAGCGTGAGCTGGGGGCTTCACATCCAATAACACTAAAAATATCAAATTTAAAATAATTTTGAACTTTTAAAATATTTGAAAAGTTTTAAAATACTTATTCTATTTAAAAATCGCCCGCTAGATTTAAAATGAAGAATCGAGATAAGTCAATTGGACGAGATTCATGACAACCTAAGAGGAAAAATGACCGGTTGGTCATACCATTGCATGTGCAACTTGTGTCAAATTAGCAATATTATGATCACTTGCTAGATGAGATCACGACTATGGGCCCGTTTGGATTCGAAGACGAGTTAAGCTCATGTCAACTCATCTCAAATTTATTATTATACTTTTTCAAATTTTCATACAAAATATATACATCAATATAACTTTTTCAAATTCCAATACAGCCTTTTTAAAATCCAATTCAATTTTTTCAAATTCTAAAATAATAATAATATTTTATTCAACTTTCATAATATTCAATCCGACAAGCTAAGTATGTACCTATTCCAATCCTCTCAATATTCCTTACCAGTAACAAGTTAAGTAGGTACAAGCGAGAAGGAGTTATGTCATAAATGTCACGTGTTGAGAAAAGTAAAAAGGACAAAAAAAGAGAAGAATCAAATTGGACAAACATAGAAGAAAAGAAAGACAATATTGAGTTTCGACATTTGCAATTCATTAAAATATATGTTGCACGCTACACAAGTCTTCCCAAATATTATTCTTGACAAATTATTCTTGACCTTTGACAAATTATTCTTGACATGTTTCACCATAGAGATTTTTCTTCTATAGATTTCGTTGAATGATATGAGCTCCATATTGTGGTTGAAGGGTAAACATATGGAAAGGAGCATGAGCATATGATGTGAAAGCTCAAAAGAGAAGCGTTGTAGAATCATTGAGAGGGTTACTTTAGCTTCAACCAAAGCAAAGTTTTGTCCAATGCATATCCTAGAACCCCATCTGAATGGGAAAAATGATAGTTGCCCTTTGTCACTTTCAAGACTCCATCATAGAATCTCTCTGGTTCGAACTCATCTGCATCATCTCCCCAAAGTTCATGATCGTGATGGATGAGGATTGTTGGCAAGGAGATTTGAATTCCACCTGGTAAAAATAATGTTCCAAGCTTCGTAACCTCATGAATTGTTTGAACAAGCAAAGCTGTAGGTCGGTATAGTCTTAGAACCTCATAGAGTATCATGGTAACCTGTGTCATTCATCAATATTATGATGCAAATTGTAAGAATCCAATCTCCAGTTATTTGTCAAATATATATAACTTTTGAACATACAGAAGAAGCACAAGCTCATGCAAATGTTTGAGGCAAGTCTTGCAAACTAACCACAAAATATAACTACATATAACTTTTAAGTGATTTAATCTCTCGAAGTTTGGTTTGTGTTTGCCAAAAACCTCTAAAACCTCTTCTCTTGCACGTGCTTGCCAATATGAATATACACTACAAGAAACATGGCCTTTTGCATCAATTTTAAATTCATCGCAAATAAATTTGTTGCAATAGATGAGTTCTTGCATTGCTATAAGGATTATTGTATCATTCTCTGCGCTTTCTACTTAATAATTGCGGGTGAACAGTGCATTATGTTGTTGCATCAACTTTTTCATTGCAAATCATTTTTTTTTTGTTTTGCGTCGGCGAATTACTTCATAAACAGCTGATGCTTTTCTTTAATGAACAGTAATGAACAGTGGTTTAACTATAACATTGTCCTCTTTTTTCCATTTATGCCCCGTTTCTTGGGCGGCCTTGTTACATTCATCCCTGAAAAATATCAGAGCACACTCAAATCTAGTACTATCACTCTCATTGTCGGCTATCTCCCTCGAGTTCTCTCTTTTGACTAACCTTAGGTCTTCTCTTTATCGCCTTGCGTTGGTGGCCACCATCATCAGTCTCGGAGCAAGCTGAACAACAGCCATCCTTGAAGCACTAGCAGCAGTAACTCTTTCGATCTATTCAGCGATAAGCCCGTATGACCGACTTGTCGGCAGAGACTTAAACCTATCGATGATACAAAATAAGTAATATTCGATGGGGACGCCTATCGATGATACGAAACAAGTAAGACTCACAATATAGCGAAAGAAAAAAAAAAGTTTAAGTATGATAGAGTGAGTCCATGGAGAACATAAATCTAAGTCATGCATGAGTCACATCAAGCATGCAATAAATGCATACTCTGATTGTCTAGTTTGTATGTGATTATTTCACGATATCTAAACTTTTATTAAGTTACGTGTGTATTTACTGAGATTTCCAAAGAAATCTCACTCTTGTATATTTCTATTTTTGGAAAAATAAAAATTATGTGACAAGATTGATGACTGAGAAAAGGGAAGACCTGATGACTTAAGAAACTTAGAGGAGCCTGGATAGCCATGAAGTTAGTCTAAGTTTTGAGAATAAGTTATGTACATGATAGAAAAAACTAAATGGGTTATGCATGTAAAGATACAATGATATTTTTAAGAATGAATGATGTGAATATTATGATTTTTATGCTACCATGTGATCACTAAAAATTAATTTTATTCAAAACTTTTTTCACTGCGATTTGCATTAAATTTAAATAAGTATGGGGGTGAGTAGCCAAGTGTTATTTACCCTGATACTTCAATTTGCATTGAATTACGAACGTAAATTGGGGGCGTCACAGATTGATATAAGAGCAATACGACTCTGGGTAAATCCATATTGTTCTAGAAAAAGATCATATGGTAATATAATAGGCTTAAATCTTTGTGAAGTAAGGTGGATTTGGTGAATGATTTAGGTGCCAAAAGTTTGGAGTTATTAAGGAGAAAGGTAATTTATGAGGAAGTTTGGTATGTTTCAGGAAGATATAATGATAAGAGAACGAGATGTCGGTAATGATCGAAGGTTCAAGCTACATCAATTTTGAGGATCTAGAGATTTATTAGGAAAGAGATTTAATTGAGGATAACTTGACAAAGGGTTTTAAGTTCTCAGAGATAGAATATGAATAATCATTTAGAGGATAAATAATTGTTGATTACGCCCAAAGAATAATGCGGTCGTTTGCAGTATAGCTTTGGGGTGTCGATTCCACAGGGAGATGGATTGAGAAATTGAAGAACAGTAACGAAATTAACAAAAAGATTTAGATGAGTGCGAAAAGTAAAGCATCGGGAATCCTTTGTATATAATTGGTATTTTAATTATTTTCGATTCATTAATAACTCAATTGAAAATTCTATGTCCAAATTTTCAATCGAAAAATAAAACATTAATAACCAGATTTAAATCAAATGTAATCTTTCGAAAAATCATTCGTCACAATATAAGAACAGGAATTGTTATCGATATTAAAGAAATTCAACGTCGACAATATACTCGTAGAGCAATATTGCAGCAGAGAATTAAATTAAAATAGATAACCAATTGAACCAAACATAATCAAAGGATTATTGCATTTAATAGAAAAAGCATGACTGAATCTATAAATGAAATAAATTCTAAGATTATTTGGTGACGAAAACATTTATAATAAATTTCGAATGACTAAACAAAAGAGTTTAATATTTGAAGAACACATATATGAATCAAAAACAATTACAAATACCATCATATATACAAATTCATCCCTAGCTCTATTAGAAAATTAGTTACACATATTGAAAATATGCAACAAAAATTCTTCAAGGGATAATATGGAAGAGCCAACCATTATTTTCTTCTCTCTTCTTTGGTTTTTCTTTTCTTTTCTCAAGCTCTCAAAAACAATGTATCTTCCAAGGCATCCAAGCACACTAAGCATGGTCTTAGAACACACACCCCTCCCTTCTATTTATAAGCATCCTTCATGCAAGTTGCCATGACAAAATCATCACAATTTCAACTTGTTTTGCCATGTGCCATTCTTGAATCCAAGTGATTTGTGAGTTGTCATTTTTATCATTTGTTTTCCCACCATGCATGAGCTGGATTTTGCTTGTAGGTTGAGTGTTTCAATTTTGCTTCTCTATCTATTAGTTGTCTTGTATGACTTAATATCTTGTGGTCAAATAATTTGTCTTGAAGAAACTTGAGTGCACTTCATATTGTATCTGAATTGATCATTGAATTTCCAAGTTGGTGTAGGAGTGCTTGCTAGAAAATATCATGATGACATTTGGATTTGATGCAAGTGGCTGAAAAATATCTAGGAACGTCAAGTGCAGGTGCGTCCACTTGATGGTCGATTTTGTCTTAGATTGATTGGATATCTATTCAAACACAAAACATAAAAGTTATAGATATTTCTCTTGCGGTTCTAGATCATCTTGAATCAGCTCAATCGGAGATTGGATGAGAGAGTTATGCCCATTTTACGAAAAGATGTCAGAACTGTCTAAAATTTCGCAATTATCTTCATTTGCTCCTAATGTCTCCATTTGTGTCCTAAATCAAAATATAAGAATAATGAGTATATTTAGGCATCAAATAAGAATAAAGTTTTAAACATTAAGAGAGGAAAATATGGCATTTTATATTCTCATCAATATATTAAATCATGCTTATATCTATCTCAAGATAAATGACCATTAATTTTATTAACATGAGTTATATCCATTGTTTTCTCATTTCTTTTAGTATTTAAATAGAGTATTTAGAGTGCATTTTTGTGCACTCATCACACCCCCCAACTTACTCATTGCTAGTCCCTAGCAATTTTCATGCAACATGATGAGAAAGACCAAAGAAAATCACACATAGGGGCCATCAAGACACATTTTTCAAATTTACATATCAAAACAATATTAGAAATTCAATAACCCTTTCATAAGTAATTCAAATATAGCAATCCACAGAGTGTGTATGTGTTCCAAACTATTTTCATCAAATCAGAGGTTTCGACACATGCAACATTAGAATATCTTAAGCAAAAAGGTTCAACTCCATAACTTGCGGGTATAGAAGTGTTTCATGTACGGGTTCTCTCTATGGAGTTGACAAAGGTGTACATTTACTCTCATGGAAATTTAGCCAATTATATATAAGTAACAAGTAAACATTGATCTTATGATAGGAATACTAACAAATGAGATTTCCACCATTCTTTCCACAAGCATACTTAGGATCGGAAAAATCAACACAAAGGGTTGTAATGTGGTTTAGGGTTGGGGTTGATAAGAAGAAAAGGTGAAGAGATTTCAAAAATTTCCAAGTATACACAAAAGGGAATCTGTTAAATTTTTCAGTAGACTATACTTTCCTTTTGATGTACTTTTCAATTTTTTAGATTTTTGATTAAGTACACTTTTCCATCTTCTTTTGCCACTAGTGTCTTCGCAATTTGATGAACTCTTTCATGAATAATTTGATGGACACATCTAGCACCATGCCATTTTTGTCATGGTTTTTTTTTTTTTTTTTTTATGATAATTTCACACCTAGTACACACTTGGAAGTAAAATGGTAGGAAAATATAGTGTATAAGCTATACTCCAATGTGGAGAGGTATGGATGATGTAGATATGAAAAGAAAAGGCCATATGTGTATATTGGCTCAAAATTGGCTACTAGGGATCTATGATGAAAATGCTTAGCTTGAAAGGCTCAAACGTTAATCCTAAGTTGACTTTCGTCATATACCAAGTATATCCACCATCTTACCACAAACCATGTAATGATATTCTCAAAAGAAGTGTCAAATTCAACAGATCAATGGATACTTATCACAATTTCTGTATTTGTAAGCTCTCAATTCTCACAAAATTTACATGAATACTTGAGCAAAATAATTCTTTAGTTACATGTGTCAAATCACCATATTACCACAAAGTTTGGAGAAGTGCATAAATGGCTCTGTGGATGTTTTAGCAAAATGATTTAAAATGGGTTTGTTGAATTCACCAAGATGGTTATGAATGAGCATGAGTATCATGTGTGAAAAGATGCCTGTGTGAAAAAGTTTGGCAATTTTTTATATATTGATTGAAATATGCCACAGAGTTTAAATAACAGATTTGTATTCCCACCCCCCAACTTAAATGAAACATTGTCCTCAATGTTTAAGAATCAGAATTGAATAACTAAATAGAGTAGAATACACCTGATGTGGGATGTGGGTGGCTTGCTTGGCATCAAAGATGGTATTTGTCAAAATAAAATTAACCTGTAACAAAATAAAGTAAACAATAAACAAAAATAAAATGAACGAAAATAAAAGAAAAGAAAAACATACCTGGAGATGGTCAAGATTGATATACTGGGTCCATAAGTGGAATGTTTTCCACTTCTGGAATTTGTCTATCAATTAAGATTTTGAGACGTTGACCATTTACTTTGAAGATACATCTATCTTTTAGATTTTCTATTTCTACCGCCCCATTTGTGAAAACGTTTTTTACTATAAAAGGGCCGGTCCATCTAGATCGAAGTTTTCCTGGATGCTTATGGAGTCTTGAATCATATAAAAATACTCGATCATTAGGCTTAAATGTTCTTCTCAAAATATTTTTATCATGAAATACTTTCATTTTAGCCTTATAGATCTTGGGGTTTTCATAAGCATCATTTCTCAATTCTTCTAATTTCGTCAATTGGAATTTTCTAAATTTTCCTGCTTTTTCCAAGTCAAAATTGAAATGTTTAATGGCCCAATATGCTCGATGCTCGATGCTCGAGCTCCACGGGCAAATGACAAGGTTTTCCAAAAACAAGTCTATAAGGTGACATGCCTAAGGGAGTTTTGAAAGCTGTACAGTAAGCCCAAAGCGCATCGATTAGTCTCAAAGACCAATCTTTCCGATCCGGGTTGACCGTTTTTTCTAAAATTTGTTTAATTTCCCTATTCGCAAGTTCAACCTGTCCACTTGTCTGAGGGTGATATGCAGTAGAAAGCTTATGTATCACCCCATATCTTTTCATTAAAGCTTCAAAAGAACGGTTACAAAAATGCGTACCTCGGTCACTAATGATAGCACGTGGGGTACCAAATCGAGATAATACATTTTCTTTGAGAAACTTAATTACCGTCCTGTTATCATTGGTCCTACAAGGTGCTACCTCTACCCATTTTGACACATAATCTACTGCCACAATAATATATAAATATCCAAAAGAAGGAGGAAATGATCCCATAAAATCAATGCCCCAACAGTAAAAAATTTCAATTACCAAAATTGGGTTTAAGGGCATCATATTACGACGGGTCATAGCTCCTAACTTTTGACATCTTTCGCATGAGCGACAATAGATATTTGTATCTTTAAATAAGGTGGGCCAATAAAATCCACACTGCAGGATTTTTGCAGCGGTTTTCTTCATTGAAAAGTGGCCACCACAAGCTTGGGAATGACAAAATTCCAAAACGCTTGCAATCTCTTCATCAGGGATGCAACGCCTTAAAATTTGATCAGGGCAGTATTTGAAAAGATAAGGGTCATCCCAGTAGAATTTTCGTACCTCAATCATGAATTTCCTTTTGTCTTGGGTGCTAAAATCCTTTGGTATTTCACCTGCAGCTAAATAGTTCACAATATGAGCAAACCATGGTAGAGAAGTAATAGAAAGTAAATGCTCATCGGGAAAATCATCTTTGATTGGTATGTGGTCAGAAGTGTCCTCGAATGTGAGTCTAGAAAGATGGTCTGCCACTACGTTCTCCACTCCTTTCTTGTCTTTGATGGTGATTTCAAATTCCTGCAAAAGCAAAATCCATCGTATTAATCGTGCCTTAGCATCCTTCTTTGTAAAAAGGTACTTAAGGGCTGCATGATCTGTAAAGATAATGATAGGAGAACCAATCAAATAAGCGCGGAATTTATCCAAAGCAAATACTACAGCTAACAACTCTTTTTCAGTGGTGGAGTAATTCATTTGTGCATTATTTAGAGTTCGACTAGCATAGTAAATGACAAAAGGTTTCCCTTCTTTTCGTTGTCCAAGAACAGCACCTACAGCAAAATCACTAGCATCACACATAATTTCAAAAGGTAAATTCCAATCAGGTGGTTGCATTATGGGTGCTGAAGTAAGCTTGCCAATTAATGTTTTGAAAGCCTCTTGACAGGCTTGTGTCCATTCAAATGGGGCATCCTTAGCTAGGAGGTTACATAGTGGTCTAGATATGGCAGAAAAATTCTGTATGAATCTCCTATAAAAATCTGCATGACCAAGAAATGATCTTATATCCTTGATTGTTTTAGGTGTAGGCAATTTAGAGATTAATTCAACTTTTGATTGATCAACCTCCATTCCTTTGGAAGAAATAATATGCCCTAAAACAATACCTGAAGGTACCATAAAGTGACATTTTTCCCAATTTAAAACCAATTCTTTTTCTTCACAACGAGTCAGTACTCTTTCTAAACTCATTAAACATGCATCAAAAGAAGATCCAAAAACAGTCAAGTCATCCATAAAAACTTCCATGCACTTTTCAACCATATCACTAAAAATACTCATCATGCAACGTTGAAAAGTAGCTGGAGCATTACACAGTCCAAATGGCATTCTGCGGAAAGCATAAGTACCGAAAGGACAAGTAAAAGTAGTTTTATTCTGATCTTTTAATGCAATTTTAATTTGATAATAACCAGAATAACCATCTAGAAAGCAATAAAAAGGATGACCAGCCACCCGCTCAATAATTTGATCAATAAAAGGAAGTGGAAAATGGTCTTTTCGTGTGGCGGCATTTAATTTTCTATAATCAATGCACATCCGCCAACCAGTCACCAGTTTTGTAGGGACTAACTCTCCAAGGTCATTTTTTATCACAGTTACTCCTGACTTTTTAGGAACAACCTGCGTAGGACTTACCCATTTACTATCAGCAATAGGATATATCATTCCTGCATCTAATAGTTTCAATACTTCATTTTTCACAACTTCTTTCATTGTGGGATTAAGTCTACGCTGGGGGTCTCTTCGAGGATTAGTTCCTTCCTCTAAATTTATTTTATGAGTACAGATTAGGGGACTAATGCCTTTTATATCAGCAATACTCCATCCTAGGGTTGATTTATATTTGCATAAAATCTGAATTAATTTCTCACCTTGGGACTCAGATAATTCAGATGAAATAATAACAGAAAAAGTATCACCTGGACCAAGGAAAACATGCTTTAAACCCTTAGGTAGGGATTTTAATTCAACTTTAGGGGCTTCCCTACTTGAAGGAATCTGTCTTTCTCTTTTTTCAGGCAACTTCTCAAACTTTGGTTGCCATGCCTATGTGCTATAATCATGAGTTCTGTCAAAAATAGCACAAATGTCAAATACATCAGATGAATCACTTATAGGATTAAATTCAGAATTAACAATAAAGTATTCAAGGGAATTTGAGTCATGAGTTGTAAGAACATCCTTTTCTATAAGTGAGTCAATCATGTATGTCTGATGACACTCGACATTCTCTTCTGGCTGTTTTGCAATATGAAAAATATTTACCTTAAGAGTCATATTGCCAAAAGAGAGTTTCATCAATCCATTTCTGCAATTGATAAGATCATTAGAAGTAGCAAGAAAAGGTCTACCTAAAATTAATGGAATTTTAGAGGTGGTTTCTACAGCAGAACTAGTGTCTAGAATTAAGAAATCAACAGGATAGTAAAATTTGTCAACTTGAATTAAAACATCCTCTACCACACCCCGTGGTGCTCTAACTGAACGATCAGCCAATTGCAATACCACAGAAGTTGGTTTGATTTCTCCCAATCCTAATTGCAAATAAATAGAATATGACATCAAATTTACACTAGCCCCTAAATCTAGCAAGGCCTGTCCAAGCTCATGATTGCCAATGTTGCATGTGATGATTGGACATCCAGGATCCTTGTACTTAGGGGGAATCCGCTGTTCAATTAGAGCACTAACTTGCTCTGTCAAGAATGCAGTCTTCTTCACATAATGCTTCCTCTTAACTGTACACAAATCTTTGAGAATTTTTGCGTAAGTAGGAACTTGTTTAATTACATGCGAAAGAGGAAGATTAATTTTTACCTGTCTAAGATTTTCCAAAATATCATTGTTATGATCTAGAGTTTGTTTGCTTGACTTTAATGCTTGAGGAAAAGGTACCTTACTAGGATTTTTTGTTACCGCAGGTTCCTCAGGTTTTGTTACCTCAAGTTCTTTGGGAAGCTCAGGACTGCTGCTATCTTGATCTTTCTCTACATCCTTTTTTTTGTCTATTATTGGATCACGTAGAGACTTACCACTTCGTGTCACAATGGAGTTTACGTCCTTCAGATCTCCTTGTGCCATATGTTGACCATGAGGTACAGATTGAGTTTGGGAAGGAAACTTACATTTCTCATTCATAGTTAATGAACTCATTATTTTAGACACCTGACTCTTGATTTCCTTATTTTCTTCGACAACCTACATAATCAAAGATTCAAATTTTTGATTAGTCTTACCCTGTATTTCAATAAAAGTATGCAAAGTATCTTCTAAAGAATTTCTAGAAGATTGAGGTGCATGGTATGGTGCAGGATATGATCTAGAGAGTTGTGCAGGCTGCTGGTTTTCAGACTTCCAGCTGAAGTTGGGATGATTACGCCATCCTGGGTTGTAGGTTTCAGAGTAAGGTGTGAAGGGCTTTTTGTACATACCTAGAGCATTACTTTGTTCCACATACATACCATTCATGTTAGTATGTGTAGGACACTCTTGGGAATGATGATCTATCCCACCACAGACAACACATGGCCCAAAAGATTCTGCATGATTAGCCGTGTGTGTTGGTTTTGAGTTTTTAGTTTTCAATAACTCTAATTCTCTGGTGAGCATTTCAACCTTAGCCTTAAGGTTATCCTCCTCCCTTAGATGGTAAATACCACCACTCAAGTTTCCTGTAGGTCGTGACCTGTTTGTGCTATCAGTAGCACTAGGTCCAGTCCAAGTATGAGCTTTTTCAGCAAGCTCATTGAGGTACTCTATGGCCTCATCGGGATTTTTTTGTAAAAATTCTCCATTGCACATCATTTCCACGAATTGACGTTCCCTGGGCGTAAGGCCTTCATAGAAATAACTCACTAAGCGCCAATTCTCATATCCATGGTGGGGACACATACTCAGCAATTCTTTAAATCTTTCCCAAGACTGGTACAAAGTCTCACTATCCTTTTGTGCAAAGGTAGAGATTTGTCTTTTTAAAGCATTAGTCTTATGTTGGGGAAAGTATTTATTGAAAAACACTTGAGTCATCTCACTTCATGTTCCAATAGACCGTGGTCTTAGTGAGTACAACCAACTCTTAGCTTTATCTTTCAAAGAAAAAGGAAAGAACTTTAGCCTTACCGTTTCGTCACTGGTATTTTGACCGTGAAATGTTGCAACTACTTCCTCAAATTCCCTAATATGAACATAGGGGTTTTCATTTTCTAGACCATGGAAAGTCGGAAGTAATTGTATCATTCCCGTTTTAAAATCTACATGACGAACATTAGGTGAGAACATAATACAGGATGGTGT
The DNA here is from genome assembly GCA_036898215.1 of Platycarya strobilacea. Taxonomy (NCBI): domain Eukaryota; kingdom Viridiplantae; phylum Streptophyta; class Magnoliopsida; order Fagales; family Juglandaceae; genus Platycarya; species Platycarya strobilacea. The sequence continues at coordinate 31,719,433 of CM072549.1, read as the reverse complement.
GGCTGTTCGTGCGGGATGAAGATAATCTTGGAGGGTTCTAACAGGTTGGTCCACGTGTTCACTCATCGCGTCAGAATTGGAAGAATTATCAAACAAGCGATTAGAAAAATTAGATTCTGAATCTGATTCTAGCACGGGTCTACTAGCAAACCGTCCAAAAGCGTATCTGTACCTGCGCATACAAAGTAAAGAAAAGCGTAATACTGAAAAAAAAAAATTAAGAAAATAAAACTAAAATAAAATAAAGATGCAGAAAGCTAAAAAGAAAATGAACGAAGCTACCGCTCTTTTTTTTTTTTTTTTTTAACAAACTACTAAAAAAAACTACAAATTCTTTTACCGTCTCCCCGGCAACGGCGCCAAAATTTGATTACGCCCAAAGAATAATGCGGTCGTTTGCAGTATAGCTTTGGGGTGTCGATTCCACAGGGAGATGGATTGAGAAATTGAAGAACCGTAACGAAATTAACAAAAAGATTTAGATGAGTGCGAAAAGTAAAGCATCGGGAATCCTTTGTATATAATTGGTATTTTAATTATTTTCGATTCATTAATAACTCAATTGAAAATTCTATGTCCAAATTTTCAATCGGAAAATAAAACATTAATAACCAGATTTAAATCAAATGTAATCTTTCGAAAAATCATTCGTCACAATATAAGAACAGGAATTGTTATCGATATTAAAGAAATTCAACGTCGACAATATACTCGTAGAGCAATATTGCAGCAGAGAATTAAATTAAAATAGATAACCAATTGAACCAAACATAATCAAAGGATTATTGCATTTAATAGAAAAAGCATGACTGAATCTATAAATGAAATAAATTCTAAGATTATTTGGTGACGAAAACATTTATAATAAATTTCGAATGACTAAACAAAAGAGTTTAATATTTGAAGAACACATATATGAATCAAAAACAATTACAAATACCATCATATATACAAATTCATCCCTAGCTCTACTAGAAAATTAGTTACACATATTGAAAATATGCAACAAAAATTCTTCAAGGGATAATATGGAAGAGCCAACCATTATTTTCTTCTCTCTTCTTTGGTTTTTCTTTTCTTTTCTCAAGCTCTCAAAAACAATGTATCTTCCAAGGCATCCAAGCACACTAAGCATGGTCTTAGAACACACACCCCTCCCTTCTATTTATAAGCATCCTTCATGCAAGTTGCCATGACAAAATCATCACAATTTCAACTTGTTTTGCCATGTGCCATTCTTGAATCCAAGTGATTTGTGAGTTGTCATTTTTATCATTTGTTTTCCCACCATGCATGAGCTGGATTTTGCTTGTAGGTTGAGTGTTTCAATTTTGCTTCTCTATCTATTAGTTGTCTTGTATGACTTAATATCTTGTGGTCAAATAATTTGTCTTGAAGAAACTTGAGTGCACTTCATATTGTATCTGAATTGATCATTGAATTTCCAAGTTGGTGTAGGAGTGCTTGCTAGAAAATATCATGATGACATTTGGATTTGATGCAAGTGGCTGAAAAATATCCAGGAACGTCAAGTGCAGGTGCGTCCACTTGATGGTCGATTTTGTCTTAGATTGAGTGGATATATCTTCAAACACAAAACATAAAAGTTATAGATATTTCTCTTGCGGTTCTAGATCATCTTGAATCAGCTCAATCGGAGATTGGATGAGAGAGTTATGCCCATTTTACGAAAAGATGTCAGAACTATCTAAAATTTCGCAATTATCTTCATTTGCTCCTAATGTCTCCATTTGTGTCCTAAATCAAAATATAAGAATAATGAGTATATTTAGGCATCAAATAAGAATAAAGTTTTAAACATTAAGAGAGGAAAATATGGCATTTTATATTCTCATCAATATATTAAATCATGCTTATATCTATCTCAAGATAAATGATCATTAATTTTATTAACATGAGTTATATCCATTGTTTTCTCATTTCTTTTAGTATTTAAATAGAGTATTTAGAGTGCATTTTTGTGCACTCATCAATTGTCCTTTAAGTATGTGAAATCAAAATCAACCAATTAACTTGTTAGTTTTCTATTTGATAGAGTTTTGGTTTTATCGGTGGTATTTGATGATCGAGGTGTAGTAATGATGAATGGATGGGTTTTGGAGAATGCATGTCCTTGTGAGTTGATTTGGGAGAATTATTTTGTTAGGTGTGAAATATTGATTGGAAGAGATGATATGATCGAAAATACCAGTATAGGTATAAACGTTTAGTATGGTAGGCTTGTAACTTTTATAGACATTGATTACATTTACATTATTGAGATTCAACCTCCCAAATTTCAAGAACGAAATTTATTTTAAGGGGGGAGAATGTAATAATCTGAATTTTCACTTTTTTTTTAATTCTTAGTTTAATTATAATTTCTTTAGAGTTATTTTGGATGAACTTTTGGAAATTTTAATAAGGTGTCAACTAGAGAAATTCAATTTGAACTTAGAAAAAGGTAAATTTTTGAATTTTATGAAGAAATTCAAGAAGAAGTAATAGCACCAAAGATCAAACACTTTGTGTGCCTGGAATGAACTCTCGAGCTAGTCTGTCGTGTTTTCATGTAATGAGCATAATTTCTTCATATGAGGTTCAAATGAGGTGATTCTAATTCTGATAGAATCGTGAGAAAAAAATATAGAACTTTCATGTTTTGGATTTTTAAAGATAAAGAATCGATAAAGAACTAAATCCAATGTGAAATGAACAGATAGGACTAGGAGTCAACTTGTAACCGACTTAGATGAGTTGTCTTATGTTCAACCATGTGACAAAAATTGTGATTGACCACCAAAATTTCTAAGGTATTGACATGTGTTGGAACATGTGGCAAGTTTATAATAATTGATCTAGAAGCCTTGGTTAGTAAGAAAATAAAAGAAACCAAATGGTGAGCTTGGATTGGATGTTCTCGGGTGAGTTTTGACGTGTTTTGGTGAATTAATCATATCTCTGTCATCGGATCTCATAATGAAGTGATTCAAATTTCTATAGAACCTTAAGAGGATTAAAGTAAAATTTACTTTTTTGAGTTTTTGAAGAATCGAATTTTATCAACTTATTTGAACTGGAACGTGGTTGACCTCTAGGGGAGGCCAAGTGGCCAAATACACCCATTGAAAGATTTCCTATGATGTTGTTTTATCTTTACCCCCATAAGCTGGAACTCTTTGAACCATTGATCAAAATAAATTTATAGGTGGATTAATCTCAACCATTGGATTAAAATATCAGAAAATCTCCATAGGATTAAGGGTGATCATGAGACTACAAGTGTAGGGGATACATCACCCCAATTAGCCAAGGGCGTGCTGAAATGCCCAAACTCTCTTCCCTTGCTCCCCATGCCTTTCATGCCTATAACTAGATGCATGGGCTTCTTTTCTTTTCCCATGAGAGATACAAGTTGGCTATAGTGAGAAATAACCAAGAAAAATACACAAAAACCCACTAACATTACTTAAGTGCCAAAAGAGAGTTAATTGAGGGCATTGGAGAAGAAGTGGTGTAAGACCAACCATAGACATCTAATCTAGCTTTGGAAAAATTTGCAAGTGCATAGATTAACTTAATCTTGGCATAAAATAAGTGGTTTGGTGATTAGACTATGTTTGATATTTATTTGAGCTTAATCTTTGTTTATGTGTTAAATTGAAATATATTGAATTTTGGAGTGGTTTTTGCTATGAAAAAATGTTAGGAAAATTATGCGACTTTAGAAATATATTCTATGATATTATATGAAGAGAATCATGTGAAAACATGAGGTTTTGCTATGGACAAGAATGAAAAAACAACTCTAGTGAATTTCAGCCTTAATAGGATTATTATTGACAGATTTGACACATTTTAGTAAATTAGACATAACTTGTTCATTTGATATTGGCTTTAATTGATTCAAGAGGCTATGGAAATCTAAGAGAAATATATACAACTTTTATGTTTTAACTTTTAAGATATAAGGACTTAATCAAGGATGAAATTGAAATTGAAGTCAAAATCAAGTTTATCATAGTAGGCATTGACTTTATGAATTGATGTGACGTAAATGTATGTGCATGTAATGTATGCTATTGTAAAATATTCTCACATATTATAAGGCTCATATGGACATAAAATATGCATGTCATAAGTTTAAGTTTATGCGTATGTTGTATTACTTCACATATATGTGTCGTCATAAATCATGAAGTTTATTTTAATAAAATATGTTAAGACGACTTTACAAGTGAAAAGATTAATAAGTCAGTCACATCATGAGGGAGACCAGCGATACGCCTATATGACTGACGTACCGGCAGGGACCTAAGCCTATTTATAATACGAAATAAGTAAGATCGGACAGGAACCTAAACTTGTCGATGATACGAAATAAGTAATACTCGATAGAGATGCCTGTCGATGATATGAAACAAAAAAGACTCACAATGTTGTGAAATAAAAGAAATAAGAGTGTAAGTATGATAGAGTGAGTCTATGAAAAACATAAATATAAGTGATGCATGAGTCACATGAAGCATGCCATAAATGCATACTCTGACTGTCTGGCTTGTATGTGATTACTTCACGATGTCTATACTTTTATTAAGTTACGTGTGTACTTACTAATATTTTCAAGGAAATCTCACTCTTATATATTTCTATTTTTGAAAAAATAAAAATTATGTGGCAAGATTAATGACTGAGAAAAAGAAAGGCCTGATAACTTAAGGAACTCAGATGAGCCTAGATGGCTATTAAGTTAGTCTAGGTTTTGAGAATAATTTGTGTATATGACTAAAAAAACTAACTGGGTTATGCATGTAAAGATATAATGATATTTTTAAAAATGGATGATGTGGATATTGTGATTTGTATGCTACCATGTAATCACTAGAAATTAATTTTATTCAGAAGTTCTTTCACTGCGATTTGCATTAAATTTAGATAAGTACGAGGGTGAGTAGCCAAGTGTTATTTACCCTAACACTTCAATTTGTGTTGAATTACAAACGTAAATTAGGGCTGTCACATTTTAGCTTTTGGTGCCCCGTGACCATGATTTTCTATTGCGATCGTTTGGATTCAAGTCGTGTTGATTCTTTGTTATTTGTTGTATTTTATACTCAGATTTGGCATCTTTCAGTTTGATCACCTAGTTTTGTTCGCCAGTTCATGTATTTTTTGATCGATTATTTGGGTATGTGGTATAATTCTCTACCTATTATGCTTCTCTTTTTGAGTCCATGTATTGCATAATTCGCCTTCGATTACTCTTTCATTTGTTCCTCTATTTTCTAGGTTGTGTTTGGGTATAAACAAATTTGTAGATATTAGGGTGTTTATCTTTGTTATTGTCTCTTACTGCCGTTCAGTGATCAATATGATTGCAATCGGTTAGTGATGAGTTCCACAACCGCACTTGCAACTTTTTATTCACATTTGCGTTAGGGTCTTGTTGGGTGTCAACTCATCTAGAAATTGGTGATAATGGATTGCGGATGGGATCCTTCTTAGCTGACCTGACTAACTTATTTATTTATTTTTGATAAACAATCATGACTGACTTATGGAGTGTCTATATACTTGAATACCATTTGCTGGCCCAATGTTAGGGTTTAGAATTTACTTTTCAAAAGTAAAAACCTTGATGTTGTAAAATGTTTGTCTTGACACATGTCAATGAAACAAATATATCAATTGAGGCATTTATCAATTTAAAAATTAGGAATTTAACTTTTTTTTATAAGTAAAAGTTAGGAATATCACTTTAAAATGTGTCTTTGAATATAAATCTCTTATTTGACTTTTTACATGATGTTTTCTTAAGTAATTGAAGTTTTCCAAGATTATTGGCATGGACATCATTGATTCCTTTTAAATTTGACTAGCTTATGTTTGAGACCTTTGATTAGAATTTTCTTCTCTTTAAATTGCTATCAACAGTTCCAGTGATACTCTGACATGATTTAGGGCATTAACACTTATCTACTACTACTTAAGGATTTGAAGGGAATTCTAAGTTATTTTTATCTTAATGGGATTTTTGTTACTATGTTTGATTGAGGTTTAGATTTTTGTGGAACAATAACAAAGAGAGAACTAGGAGTTGGGCATTTATATTTTATATATATATATATATATATATATATTATCTGTGTTACTAATATTCTTTGTAGCCAAACAAGGACTTCAAACAGCTGTAGCTTGCAATTCGACAGTTTTTTTTTTTTTTTTGGTTTTGGAGATTAAATGAACCAAGGGCTGAGCTAATTAATAGAATCCAAAAAGGTAATTTTAAGCAATGCTTTCTAGTGTGAATAATGGTTGTTAATTTCTTCAATTTTTTTTTACACATTTTACTTCTAATGGCAAACCACTTTTTTTTTTTAGCTACATAGGAATTGCAAAATTGGAGATCAAAGTTAGACACTTCAAAGTTAGACACCATGAGTGGTAAAAGTATTACCATCTGAAACCTCACAAGTTATATATAATGATTTTAGAATAAATTAAAATGAATGCCTATATTTATGCGTGTCTTCTAATTGTTTGTTTGGCTGTTGTGTGTCTTTCACTCAAGTGGTTTGTCTTCAAAAGAAAAGTCAAATAAAAAAGGTGAATAAATATGATACCTTTACCCTAATTATACAGCCCGGTCTGTTAATCTCATATTATGATCTAAGGGATTAATGGGTAGGATTGCACTAACTTATTAAGAAGAGAACGTAATATGTAATACTTTTTCATATATTTATCACATTTTTTTCATGTATATTTTTTTATAGGTAGTATATGTTTTCATCTTTAACAGATCATTTTAAATTTATTGACAAAGGATTACCTATCAAAAAATTTTATTGACAAAGGATTACAAAATGAGCAATACTTTTATATCATCTTTGTATAGTTTGTGATGAAGTTTTGCTTTTTGGTTGTCTTTTCTTGTATCAAACATTATGCATGTAATAAGATTAGGTTTCTTATGGTGTGTTTGCTTCTGATCATCATGTACAGGTATAGATAGCCCTTATCCACAATTATTTGATCTTACTGCATGTAAAAATGTCAAAACTTAAAATGTTTTTAGACATTTCACATTTTGAATCCTAATCTGGCCAGTTTGATTTGGAAGGTGGAAAACTTTGTGCTCGATTTCGCCACTATGATGTGCTTCCAGCTTGATTTGGAAGGTAGGCATTTCACCTTTTAGGGAATTTGGATTGTGATTATGTTTTTAGGGATTGGTCTCTGAAAAAAATAGATGACTTTCAGTTTTTTTTTCATTTTTTTGCATGTTATGATGTTATGGTCTTCTTTTTTTTTCTTTCATTATTCTGATTTGTTGGTTTGGTTTTTGTAGGACATTTGGACGATTTGGTTTGAAGTGTATGCAATAAATGAGGTTTGTATGGCTATATATTAATTATAAATATTAGAGTAGTTAATATATTAGTTATTTTTTCTTCTATTTTTGTCCATGCTTAAACGCTTGTATACATTTTTGTTTATGTTAATGTTTTCCTTCGCCTTAATGGTTAAGACAATGATGAGTACTGTTATTGTATTAGTGTATTTGTTATAAATATTTAAAATTTTAAAAAAATGTATGATAGAAATAGAAAAATAAGTGTTGCCTGCACTGAGAGCATAACCAACATATACATGCTAGACAGTCCTGTAGTGTAATACTTAATGTATGCTCCACTATACAGTTTGTGACCTAATAATTTGATTTTGGGTTAAGGAATGTTGGAAAGAAAAATATATGTAGAATAAGCAATGCTGAGACAAAATAAGATGTTTTGCAATGTCTATTCATTTTCTTATATATTATGAATTTTAAAGCAGGGTAATTCTTTTCCCACTGCTCATGTTGCCTACTGATTAAACAAAGAATTATAATCGACAATGGATCTCTTGCATCAATTTTCTCTACTTTTTTTTTGGGCTTTACATGGATTAAATAATCTCATACCTATCTTAGCTTCTAGTGTAGGTGTGTGGGGAAGGGGGGGAGGATAAGTTGGTGTAGTGTAGCTTCTAGCGTAGTTAATCTGACTAGTTAGGATCTCAGGTTAAGTGAAAAAAATTATTTAAGGTAGCTTTGTTTCTGATTAGTTTTGGATTTTTTTTAACATGGTAGTGTTTTCTCCCATCAGCCATATTTTACACCGTATGACATGCAGTGTAATCACCTTGCTGGGTTGAAATATATATGTACTCGTTGGACAAAAGTCAGAGGTAAATATCTCTTAGCTAGCCTAAGAATTTCTTGCACATCTGCTTATATCTAATGTATAATGCTATCTATTTGTGATATTGTAAGGTTGGTTATATAAATACTTGAACTTTTAATGGTATCTATTTGTGATATTGTAAGGTTAGTTGTATAAATACTTGAACTTTTTCCCTCCTCCTCAACATCCATTTCCAAGTTTCAATTTTGTTGCATCTGGATTCCTTCAAGAAACTATCTTATTTGATTGAGTTGATTTGCTTTTGTAACTTTTTGATTCGCTACAAAATTATATAATCAAGTTTACTCTCATCATAGTAACAAAAAATCTTTATTTGTTATTGACTTCTCTATTAAGAATCCCCCCTCCCTTTTGATTGTTTGTTTGTAAGCTAGGATGTTTCAATCTAAAGTGAAGTTTTTCCAATATATCAATTTTTAGTCTTTGAGCCATCTTCATAATCCAAAGGCTTTCCAAACTAGATTATATATGTTTGGATATATAAATATATATATATGTCTATATATCTATATTGTGTAGAGTTTTGCTCAAATATCCATTTATTTGGGTTTAAGTTATTTTAACTTATGTTTTGATGTAGTTATTTTTAGGATGCTAAGAGTAGTTGGTTTAGAGGTTTGGCTTGATTCTTTGTAATTTTATAACTTGCTTTTAAAAAGTTAAACATGGGTAAAGCATAAGCTTGGGTGTCTAAAGGTTTTAAAGTTTATTAAATGTGTAATTGGTTTTATGGTTAAAATAGTGTTGTCATTTTGTTCATTATCTACACGGCCATACCACTATTTGGTCCTCCATCTTGCTGATTTAAAGTTTATTAATTTCCTATGTTGATGTTTCGGTTTTGTGGTTAAAACGGAGCATTAAGTCATTTTGTTCCTCATTTGCATAGTCATTCCACTATTTGGTCCTCCAGCTTGTTTCTTGAAAGGAGTTAAAGTTTAAGGTAAAGACCCTAACTTGATCCATTTAATGTTGGTTTAATTTGGAAGCCAACTAAGTTATTTTAGCTTTTGTTTTGATGTAGTTAATTTCCTATGTTGCAAACAAATATGAATGTCCTGTTTTTTGCCCAAACCAAATGCTATTATGGTTGTTTTGCTATGTGTTTTCTTGTATTTCAAAAATTACTTGTTATTAAATTTGTTTAGTCCTAGGTGATGTTAGCTCTACTTGTGTCTAGAAGTGAATATCCTGCTCCTTAAACAGTTATTAGTTTGAAAGAACTCATTCCAAGTTTCAAAACCACAGTTCTAACATTCAAATTTCGTTATGAAAACCTCTAGGACTTGTTGCTCTACAGACTGTCTACAAATGCAAATTTCATAGCATGGTGTTCATGTTAAAATTTGTATATTTATTAGGTTGGTGGTAGAATATTAAAGAACACTTGTTTACAAGTTATAAAAGTTATAAAACGTTACCCAAGAGTCTAGAAGATTTCATTTATAGGTCATTCGCTACGTGGCCTGATAGGAAGGTACGCTATATGTGTATCAGAGTACATCTAAATATGCAGTCAACTTAATGTTTCAAAGATGTAAACATGCTTATCAAAAGCAAAATTTGAAGAGAATTCACTTGCACAGAAAAAGCTATGTGTGTATTGTTGTCTTATTTATATAAGTAATTAGATTGATTATATATGCATGGCTTCTTTGCATCTAAAATCTAGGGTGGAAGCTTAAGTATGTATGTATGTATGTTTATGATGCATGTGTAATGTCTAGATATTGTATTGTCTACTTAGTTCAGTGCATACACATTAATGGCAATTGGGTATGGGAAAACATGGGCTAGGTGATGTTGGGTAACTTGGACTTTGGGTTCCTATCTTGTCAAATGCGTGTAATTCCATTACATATGACACATATAGGGCATATATAATCTGCTGCATCTCCAATATATATATTGATTTTTGGATCTTAAATATGCCTCACTGTTTGGATGACAATCATGTGGAAATGTTGTTGTGTGGACCTTTATGTTTTAATTAAAGACATTAGATTGGAGTTTAAGTGGAGGTAATTGGGTTGTTCTATATAACCTCCCCAATCTCTACACACCATCACTTTTTAATTTTTTTAATTTTTTTAATTTTTTAATTTTTTTATTTTTTTATTTTAAATTTGTTCTTTTTAAAATAATTTTATCTTTTTATTCATATATTAAATATTTAATAAAAATAAAATAAAATAAAATGTGGTGTATAGAGGTTGTGTGAATAGTAAGAGGTTGTATAAATTTTTTCGAGATAATTATGATTTCTGACTAGGGGAACCTGACTATGCAGAAAAATTTGACTATCTATACAATTATTGGAAGCTAAAACATTTGGATGAGTGGGAGAAGTTGGATGGGCTTGGTTCAGTAAGGTGCTTCCCAATGCATGTGTTCAGCAGATGATGAATTTCCAAGTATCTTAGAAGCTTGAAGTTTACCCCCACCCAAATGGAATACATGGCAAGTTCTTCTATTGTTTAGTATTTGTTGTCATGGTCCAGGATTAACCATTGAATCGACATTTTGCATGAAAAAACAGCATTACGAGCATATATACATGTATGTATATGTTATGGACACGTGTAAGTAATGGTATGCTTCAGCTATATATAATAGGAAGTGATACAATATTCCACCTACATGTAACAATGAATCTTATTGTATAACATGCACTAGAGTGAAGCTTGGGCTAAATGAATGAAAAGATGAGTTATTGTTGCATCCTGTGTGTTTACCAGCAATAGTAGATATTGTTGGGGATCTACATTATTCAATGTAAGCTTTTTGAATTTATTTTAGAAGGGGTTTGGTTGCAACCACATGTTTAGGCATGTCAGGCTTGTGTTATATTAATTAGTTGATTTAACATACTATATAAATATATATCTAATATTATATATATATATTGGGATGCCAGGTTAGGTATATATGTGATGCAAGGGAAGATTAATGAATCCAATTAATCTAGTTCTCATACATATATGAGGATATGATGTATATAAATATATATATATGAAAAAAATCGTTCCAGCAGTTAATATATATATATGTCTATATACGTGTGGAAACAACAAATAATATAGTGATCAATTTCATCAATATATATTCATCAGTATATATATAGAGTAGTCAAGCTAGTTTTTTTTCCCTCAAGGATTAGTCAAGCCAGTTGATTAATAGATTTCATCTTAGTATATATATATATTTATTATAAATATATAAGTAGTTAATACATTGCATTTTTTTAGTAGTTAATATATTAACTACTTAATATATTAAATATGATATCAAAGATATAATAATTAATATATTAATTATGATAAGGCGGGTTGATGAGATAAAATGGTGAATTATATAGCTAGATACAACGTTGCCTTAGGCCATATGTTGCGAAATGCAATATTAACATGCAGCAATCGAACAAAAATGCGTAGTTTCATCGGAACATGTTGGGTGTTTGCATCCATTTACCATGTGCCCAACCAAAGTGCCAAATGCAACGGAATAGATATTAGTTGCAACGAAGACTTGTTCTATTTGCGACAGTTTGATTTCACAGGAAATAAGTAAAAGCAAAGGGCTCCAGTATTTTGGCATCAAAATTTATATTCTTATTTGTAGCGAATATACTTTTTGCGACAAAATTAAATTGCAGCAAATAGAGTTAAGCATCGAAGCTGTTAGTCAAGCGTTGAAATGGTTTAGCTCTTTTTTCGGCAAACATGAGCTTAATTACGGCGACAAGTAGGCACCGCTTTAAGACCAATTGCATCTAGGATTAACGATTTTGGTAGGTCCTTTTCCGGCGAAAGGATATTTGCTACGAATAGAAATCGCCGAAAAAAGTATAACAATTTGCCGCAGTTTATGAAAATCGATATTGAAGGGTAGAAATAAGCAATCTGATGTGTCTACTAACCATTGCATGTGAAACTGACACTTTAGAGCAAATGCATTGATTTTTGCCACTTTTTGCAACCAAACCAATCGATGCAAAAAAGACTGATTTCTTGTGGTGATACTTACTCTATAGAACCATTGTCCAAACGAGTAAAACAGAAGTGGTCTCTTGGCCAACAAAATAAAATAACTTACATTCATCTATTAAGTCTTTAAGATTCATTCTAATGTTCTTGTCATTCCCATGCTCTTGAATTTTTTTGATGTAGGATTCTATGAGGATGCTTAGGAAGTCACTGTTTCGGTTTCTAGCCTCACCTACTTTTGTTTCCTTTTCTTTTTTGTTGATAAGGTCTTTGAGTGATGCTTGTATTTTATTGTTGATTTCTTCCATCCTCCTGTTCAGCTTAGTTAGTAGATACCTACACTCAAACCATTCATATAAGAGAAGTGATGCATCATCTATAAAGACATTACATAAAAAGAATTCCACAAACTGACGTAGCTCAATATAAGCAGTCAGATCTCAATTACAATAAAAATAATTTTATAATTTGAAAGATCACATCAAGATAGACAGTTTGTAAAGTTATTTTTGTATAATCACTTTATAGATAAAATATTTTTCTTCCTATAAACATGAGAAAGTAAAATATTTCAAAACTTTATTCATTTTATAATTAGTTGGTCATGTGCACTAGAAAGTTTTCGATTTTACCTCCATCTGAGAATGTAGACAGTCTGTATGGATTTCATCGTAAGATGTTCTTGCTCTCTTTGAAGTTCGAAATTAGTCCCCCTTCTTCATAGCTACTTCTGAAGGTTGTTTTCGAAATCACATCACTTGCCAAATTTTGGAGATATGGCCATACATCTAACTCAATGGACCCTTCTTTGGTAATGAGACTTACCCATTTGTAGGGGTGGGCAAAATTTCCGACTTCCGACTTCCGTCCGAACTCTGCTCCGATTCCGACTCCGATCGGTGTCAGAATTCGGAGTTCGGAATTTGGAGTCAGAAATTTCCGACTCCGAATTCGGAGTCGGATTTCGGAATCGGAGTCAGGTTTTATACCGAACTCCGACTCCGAACTCCGAAGTTTTTTAAAAAAAAAATAAAGATGCAAAATGACGTCGATTTGCATCTTTATTTGTTTTTTTATTTAATTTAGCTAAACGACGCCGTTCCAATTAAATTGAAACGGCGTTGTTTAGGCTAGGGTTTGTAAACGCCCAGCTCTTTCTTCTTCCTTCTTCTTCTTTCTTCTTCAGTTCTTCTTCCTTCTTCTTCCGCCACTGAGACTCCGAAGGCGAAGTCCATCCCTAGGGGCCCAGTGCTGCGCTGCTAGTCTTCGACGACGATTCTCTCACACCGTCGGTGCTCCACGGCGTCGCCCGACGCTCGCTGACCAATGACCGCGAACCATCCGAGATTCCGAATCGGTGATTTCGGAATATTGTTGGTAATTACTAATTAAAACTAATTAAAACTAATTAAATGTATTATTTTAATGTGATTATTTGAGTTGGTTGGCTTGTGAGCTGTGTATGTTATTATATTGTGAAAAATTCGAATTTATATTGTGTATTTTGACAGTGTGTATAAACTGTTTGATGAAATGTCATGGAGAAAAAATATTCGAAATTGGCCTAATTAAATGTCATTGTGTATTCTATTTAAATATACAACTTAGCAAGAAGACTTACTTAAACTTGGACCACTTTTATTAAAAAAAATAATATATATATATTGTAGGTAAATACTAATATTTGTACTTTGTAGGTTATATTTATTATTGAGATCATTTGTTTGAATATAAATATATTGAAATATTTGTTGGAATGTATGAAATAGATTGAGATGAATTTAATTTTTTTATTAAATATTTATTATATAAAATGAAATAAAATAATTTCAAGTTTATATTGTGTGTTTTGACAATGTGTGTAAATTGTTCGATGAAATGCCATTGAGAAAAAAAAAATAACTAATTTGGCCTAATTAAATGTTGTTGTGTATTTTATTTAAATGTAAAACTTAGCAAGAAGGCTTATTCAAACTTAGACCATTTTTATTAAAAAATTAATATATATATTGTAGGTAAATACTAATGTTTGTACTTTGTAGGTTATATTTATTATTGAGATCATTTGTTTGAATATAAATATATTAAAATATTTGTTGGAATGTATGTAATAGATTGAGATGAATTTAATTTTTTTATTAAATATTTATTATATTAAAAAATTAAATATTTATTCAGTACAAGTCATGAACTTTCACCTAATAACAGTTTCCTAATATTGTATTTTGCTACACTAATAACATTATAAATTTATAATTTTTAGGAATTTACTAATATTTTTTATATTATTATACTTGAATTCTAAGTCTACAATTACAAACAGATGGATCCCTCACGTAGTGCTAGTGGGACTCCGACTCCACATGAGGCTCCGAATCCGGATGGTGGGACTCCTTCGGCGCTCCACGCTGCAACTTCGAGCCGTAGTCGGCTACCCTCCACTCAAACACAAACCTCGTGTGCTAGCAGTGGATTTCCACTTCCAATCGACATAGAATTGGAAGTGGAAGATCCCGACCAGTTTATGGAGGGGGAGGAGATGGGCCTTGGAGACGATCCAATTCAGGATCCGGATGTACCAGTACACCCTACAGCTGCGAGGCCACCCCGTCCATGGTCAAATAAAAAAAGATCGTGGACATGGGAACATTTTGAGAAGGTTAAGGTTGAGGGTAGGGATCCCCAGAACCCACGGGCTAAGTGCAATCATTGTGGCGCTCGAGTTGGGTGTCATTCAAAAAGGCAAGGCACTTCTTCCCTTTCAGCACATCTGAACGGTTGCAAGCGCTACCAAATAGCGAAAGGGATGGCATCAAGAGGTTAGTGTCTTGCTAGTTGCTTTATATGCTACTTAGTTTGGTGATTATAATCCTATTTAATTTTCATTTAAGATTAATATTGGTAATAAATTATCAACTACAGACGCAGGTGGGTCTCAGACTAATCTTAACTACGAGACTTCTACAGCCACTGATGGGACAGGAACACAGACAAGGAATCTAGTTGTCCCTCAATACAGTGAGAAGATATTTCGTGAGGCGCTTGCAATGATGATTATAAAAGATGAGATGCCCTTTACCACGGTTGATAAGGATGGGTTCCGGTATTTTGTGAAGCTTCTTGAACCAAGATTTTCAATCCCATCCCGTTATACAGTGATGCGAGATTGTATGAAGATACATCTGAGGGAAAAGGCAGAAATGAAGAAGATGTTCTCCACCACTGGTCAGAGAGTATCATTTATGACCGACACATGGACGTCAGTACAGAATACCTCGTACATGTGTATCACAGCACATTACATTGATAGTGAGTGGAATCTTAAAAAAAAGATTATTGGATTTAAAGAAATCGTTGACCATATGGGTGCATCGATAGGAGCGGAGATGGATGATTGTTTGGTTGATTGGAGCATCCAAAAAATATTGTGCGTTACAGTTGACAATGCCGGTGAAAATGAGACCGCCATCAAATGGTTTATACAAAATACGAGGGCGAGAGAAGATGTGATTAAAAATCACCAGTATATCCACATTCGATGCACTGCTCATATAATCAACCTTATTGTTGGTGAGTCTTTCTGGTTTTAATTTTGTATTTTGTATTTTAATATTTTTATGATTAAAGTCTCTGAAAATGGTACCATTTTTTTAATTATTATGATAATAAGATATTTTTCAATGATGAAATAGTTAAGGGGTTGGAAAATGTAGACGACTCTATCAAGAGAGTTCGCAACATTGTGCGGTACGCGAGGGCTTCTCCCCAAAGGCTACAAAAGTTCAAGGCAATAGCAGAACAGGTTGGGATTGAGTCTTCAAAGATGTTGTGCCTGGATGTTCCCACTCGATGAAACTCCACATATCTGATGTTGGATGTAGCACTAAATTACCAGAAGGTATTTGAGCGGCTAGAGATCGAGGATGGAGGTTTGAGGTATGCCTTATTGGAGCTTGATGAAAGGGGGCTCGATCTGCCAGACAACAGTGATTGGCAACATGTATCCGAGTTTGTCACATTTTTACAAATCTTTTATGACATCACGATGTGGGTTTCTGGATCTGTATATGCGACGGCAAACATGTGGTTTAGCGAGATCTCCATGCTACACCACCACTTGAAAGAAGGTTGTGCTAACCCGAGTGGATTGTTATCTGGTATGGCATCACAGATGCAGTCCAAATATAATAAATATTGGGGGCAAGTTGAGAAGATAAATATATTATTGTTCATAGCGTCGATCCTCGACCCTCGATTGAAGTTGGCAGTGGTAGAATGGTGGGCAACAGAGGTTCTCGGGGCAGTAAAGGCTAAGTCGTTTATCACAGCACTCAAGGCAGATTTGAACGAGTTGTACACCCATTACAGTGCCAGTAGTCCTGCTTCATCCTCACGAGCCATGGGTACCTCACGTTCTAGTTTGAGTTCAGGACCAGCCACAGATGCTCGTTCGAGTCAGGCCAGTGTAGCCAGTCGATCCCGAGGCTTCAACGTCATGACATCGTTTCATGCATGGTCAACGAGAAATCCATTGCAGTGTACAAATGAGGTTGAACGATATTTACTGGCAGAGGTTGAGGAGCCTAGTGAGGAGTTTCAGATCTTGATTTGGTGGAGAGCTAATTCACCCAAGTACCCGATTCTCTCTCGAATTGCTCAAGATGTACTAACCGTTCCTATCACTACGGTTGCATCTGAATCGGCATTTAGCACTGGAGGTCGGGTGTTGGATGCCTACCGGAGTTCATTGTCACCGTCAACTGTGGAGGCCCTCGTTTGCACACAAAACTGGCTCAGTGATGTACCTACTGGACTAGAGAGTATTGGCATCGATACCGTGAGCTACAGACTTGAGTCAGATAAACTTAAATTAATTTATATAATTCTTTTTAAATGATTAAAGTAAAAAGTTTATATAATTATTAAATTATTTTAATAATCTTTTTTATAATTTCATTTTAATAAATCTATTTAAATTTTAATTTATACTGTTTATGATTTTACAGATTTAGTTATCAACCCTACCATACTTGTCGATGACTGATGGAGCAACTATCGATTACGTATATTTTTTCTCTAATTTATAATTAGTTATTTCATGTTTGGTTAATTTTAATTTTTTTCATATATAATAATACATTTTATTTTTATCTTAATCTCAGGTACGAATCTGTATAAGTTCCAACAACAAACTATTTTGCTCTAGCAATTATTATTATTATTATTTTGTAACATCGATACGGGTCCCAACCGTCCCATTAAACCAGAGTCATCAGACTATCACTAAAAATTTAATTTATATTTTGTATTATTTTTTGTATTAATAGTCTAGAGTCTTGGACTTTTTTTTGTATTACTATTTTTTGTATTATGCTATAACGCTATTGGCTAGCATTAGCATTGTAATTACTACTTAGTATTTTGTATTTTTTGTTTAATTATTTAAGACTAATTAGTACTTAGTAGTGAAAACTGAAACTTGAATAGATCAATAGTTGTGGGCCTTATGGCAACTCAATTGAATCTAGTATCTAAATAGTAAATACTCAATTCGCATATCAGTAAATTCATCTCAAGTCAAAACTTATTTATATATGACTATGAGATTTTAATTCAATATTTCTTTATATACGAAATTCATAAATTTTTAAAATTTTATAACTATATCTAAATTTTTTATAATATTAAAATATATTAAAATTCATTTGAGATAAATCTCATAAAACTTATTTTATTATCTTAATTTATTTTTACATTATTAAAAAAAATTTATTCTATCTCAAATCAGCTTCAACCATTAAATGCAGTTATGCAAGTTAAAATAAAAAAAAGTTACTTCCTAATATCCTATCCATGCGCGCCGCGCGGTAAACCCAAAGAGATTATGCGGGAAACTCAAATATTTGGCTCCATTATCAAAGATCGTGTACGTCAGAAGCTGTATGACTGATGGATTGATTACTTGCCAGTTGCCAAGTCTACCATACATGTTAATTGTTAAATAAGCACGGTTAACTTATTTCTTCACAAACTTTACATCTCAATTGAACAAATGAGTTCATATGGAATATGTATGGCCCAATTGGAAGAATTTAGTTTCGGAATGAGTGTAATTTGGCCCATACCGAACTCGCCGAAGGAAACTAAATTTGGAGTTCCGATCGGAACTCTGATCGGGGTTCGGAGTTTGGAGTTCTGAACTCCGATCGGTGTCGGCCTCCGACAGTGTTTCGGAGTCGGAGTCAGAGTCGTTTTTGACTCTGATGATTGTCGGAGTCGGAGTCGGAAACTCCGAACTTCAACAATTTCGGAGTCGGAGCCCACCCCTACCCATTTGCAAATCATGTCGTTGCAACTCTCATGCAATGGTGTTAAAAAATTCTATAGCAAAACAACAAAAAGAAGTAATGGAATTTATAGGTGAGATTGAAGAATTTCTTTTCATGAAAACATAGGTAAACGAGGAAAGGTTTTGCCACGTAATGATATTCTAATTTGAGAAGCTTAAAAAAATAAAAATAAAAATATTGCAAAAAAGAAGCTTCAAATGTCACTATTAATATGTCTTAAACTGACCTTCAATTTCTGTAAATGGAATACTGGATTGATTATCTTTCGATGTTTAGTCCATTTTTCACCTTCATGAAAGGCAAGTCCAGTCATCAGTAACTTGGCAAGTGGATTTTGTTTCGGCTTTTGGAAGGCGTAGTTCTTGGAGAAGGTCTCTTTAAATTGTTCAGTGTCTATAATGTTCACCCTTGGTGTTGGACCAATCCATATAAAGGAGTTGTTAACTACATATTTGATAAAGGCTAAATATATGAAGAAATAATGAAATTTTAATTTGTATCTTCATTTTCTATATTGTTGTCAAAAAGTTTAGATGCGAAGGAGAAAAAGGTCATTGGATTTGATCATATCATGTTTTATGTTTTGGAAAATCTCTTTTGAATCTGTTCATTCGAAGACAAGCTTGGGACAATTTCGCAATGAAGAAAAAACTATAAACAGAACACGAAACATTTACTGATTTCAGGTTTTGAAAATAGAAACCAACAAGGAAGAAGGATGCCGGCAATATTATAGAATATATACATACCATAATTCTTTAGAGTTTGAAAGTCGAAGGGATACAAGGTGCAATATCATTGGTGAAGCGCCTCATGGGTTTAGACGTCGCTTCATTTATCATCCAAGAGCTCTTCTTGAAGTCTCCAAAATAAATCCAATAAGAGTTTGCCTTAAAATTGAGCTCCCTCAGACGCCTCTCTAGTTCCTTAGGCTTAAGCCACACCCATCTCAGTGCTCTCCATGCTAATCTAAGTACCACGATCGTTAAAATTGACATAAGTGAAAGCATTGGAAATAAGATTTCCGTGATGAACAAAAACACAGAGAGAGAGAAAGAGAGAGAAGTGATTGTATATTTGTGTGCTTGCAAGTGAGAGAGGAAAAGGAAATGGAACTGAAGAAAGTGTTTGAGTGAAGGGGCCTTTTAAAGGTGGAAAGAACCTAAGAGGTATCATTGAAAAGGAAGGTGATTGCTTGCCATGTTTGTGTTTAAAGATGGATGCTAGCGTGGTCTTATCTCTTGAATAGAAAATAAATGATGAATGCGTTAATGGAATAGGAAACAGAGAATAAATGACCAATGCATTAATGGAGTAGTAAAAAGAGAATAAATGAGGATTGCTTAATGGAATATCACACTGTAAAGTGGTTTTTTCTCCACAACTTGTCTGAGCAGTAGCTAACGTTGGACAAAATAACGATTATTTTGCAAGTTAGTTCCAACAGATGTACATGGAAGAATACACAAGAGAATCACCCAAAAAAGTACAAAGAAACGCCACTAATGTTTAGTTGAAAATTATCAAATCAAGTAATGTTGAAAATCAGTCTACAAGTAGTATGATATAGCCAAAATCGTCTGATTCAAAATTTTACTAAAACTGGCAAAATTCCAATAATCAAGCCAAAATAAAATACAGAATAAAAGTAGTAATTACCAAAAATCTAACTCAAATCGGGTTCAAAATCACTTCCAGAACGACGAATAAAATATTACCAAATAAAGAAAAGAATAACTAAAAAAGTGGATCCGAATGGGAAAATAATAGATTTCAGCCAAGAAGACTCACACACTGAGCGTAGCTAGATGGCCACGACGTGTGCACCAAAAAGAGTTTTTCGAATTGGCCCGAACTTCTACTTCATTAGCGCTTAGTAGTCGGGATCCTAGTCAAAAGTGCCTCGTATTTGGTCTCGTTGTTGGTCACTTTGAATGTGAGCTTTATTATGTAATCATGCTCTTCTCCTATGTTGGTTACTATCCGCACCCTCGCTAGCCTGACAGGCTAAGTCATCAACATAAACATGTTAGGGCTATCCTGGAGGTGCACTGGGTACTTCCTCGAGAAAGCTAGTAAACTCAGCGACAAAGTTGGCTTAGACCTGTCCTTTGATTGCAGTGCGGGGCACATACTCTAAATTGAACTCGCTAAGTTCGATTTCCCATTTGGCAAGTCTCCCAAAAGTAACCAGTTTATGCAAAATTGTCTTGAGCGGATGATCAGTTAAGTCTTTAGTATTGTGAGCTTGGAAGTATGATTAGAGTCGTCTCCCGACTATGACTAAGGCAAAGACTAACATTTTGGTTCGTGGGTATCTGGCTTCGACTGCATGAAGCGCTCGACTGATGTAATAGACAAGTCGTTATCCTCAATCTATTTCGCAGACTAGCACTGCCGAGATGGCATGCGAAGAAACGGCCAAGTAGACAGTCAATTTCTCGCCCGGTTCCATCTGGCTGAGTAAATGGGTGGGTCCATTACTTCTATAGATCATTAAACACTTCTTCACAGATCACATCCCATTCTTATGCTTTTGTCAACACCTTGAAGAATGGCAAGCACTGGTCAGTTGAGCACGCAATGAAGCAGCTGAGGGCAGCACCCTTACGGCTAGTTGTTGGACCTTGCAAAAATTGCATAAGGAAAGCATTTTGGTAATTGCATCTACCTTTTTAGAATTGACCTTGATCCCTCTTTCAGAGACCATATAGGCTAGGAATTCTCCTTGCTCCAACCCAAAGGTGCATTTCGCCAGCTAGAGCTTCATCTGATACTATCGCAAGACGAAGAAGGCCTCTTGAAGGTCTTCCAGGTGCTTTTTGGGTTGTCTACTTTTGACCATGAGTCTTTCACCTAAACCTCCATGTTTTGACCGATTTGGTGCTTGAACATTTGATTCACCAATTGCTAATAGGTGGCACCGATTTTTTTGAGTTTGAAGGGCATGACTCTATAGCAGTAGAGTCCTTGATTGATTACAAATGCCATTTTTTCCTTGTTGGCAAAGCACATCCTAATCTAATTGTATTCCAAGTAGGCGTTCATGAAGCTAAGGAGTGGGTGCCCGGCTATCGAATAAACAATCAAGTTAATGTGATGCAGGGAAAAGTTATCTTTCGAACAGGCCGTATTGAGGTTGGTGAAGTCATACATATTCTCCATTTACCGTTGGCATTTTTCACAAATACCACATTAGACAACCACTTAAGATAGTGGACTTCTCGAATGAATATGCTAGGAGGCGATTGACTTCCTCTACTATGGTCGCATACTTCTCCACATAGAAGCTTTGTCACTTCTGTTTAATGACAGGGTCCACACACAAGTGATGCTTGATGACAGAGTTATCGATTCTTGGTATATCTTTATGGGTCCAAGCGAAAACATCTTGGTGTCTGATGAGAAGTTGCTTCAAATTTAGCTTTAGTCTCGATTCCAGCTTGGTACCTATCTGCATTGTCCGCTCCAATTTTCGGGGATTGACCAAGACTAGCTTCAATGGTTCATTGGGTTCGGCTTTTTAGAGAGTTTGTTCATCCCGTATCTCTTTGTCCCAACTGGTCAGAGTTAGGGGAGAGGGCAAGTTACCTGTTCTGCTACTTGTCTCAACCGTCACGACCATTTTGCATTCGTGTCGCATCTCGTGCGTAGCACACGCAAGCCAGTACCTACTCACCGCAGGCCTTGCCTGTCCTCTGGTCAGTGGGGAACTTAACCTTAAGTTGGTAAGTTGAGGTGACTACCTTCAGGTTGTTCAAGATTGGTCGCCCTAGGATTGCATTGTATGAGGATGGGGCATTTACTACTAAGAAGTTGGTCATGGTTGCGGCAGTCTTAGGGGCCATTTTGGTGAGTACCATAAGTGTGATAACTCCCACCAATTGGATTACGTTGCCTATGAAGCCCGTAAGAGGGACCTGGGTAAGCCTCTACGTGGGTGCTCTATGTGGTAAATACCTTTTTGTATCGGGCCTTCCGGGCATATGCTTTCTGAGACGAGGAAGTTGTCCTGCCTGTCAGGACTCCTTTGGTTATCATTTGGATTTCACCGAATGGCCTGCTAGCTCCTGGCGGACTTTTACGCTCCTCGTGGCTTGGCTTGCATCTTTGTGGACTTGTACTACGCCTTTGGCAAGATCATTCGGCGTCTTTCGCCAACCGACCCATTCCGACATCTCTCGCCTTGCTGTTTTTCCTCTCTTTTTCTTTTGAAAGCATAGGAGTTTTCGGTGCTACGTTGGCTGGTCCAGTTGTATTCGCAGAACCGCCTTCCACTGCCCTCCTAGGCTTGCTCCTTCTTCAGGCTAGGTCCCCAGTTGTCTTCCACCGCTAGGCTCATGTGAAGGCGAGGTTGGACTTGTGAACTGGGACGGGGCTCTTGAATTTTCTTTACATTTAGGTTGCCCCTTTTCTATTGTCTCGGCTAGGGTCTTCATGTTGGTTTGCTGTATTTCTGTCTGTTTGTTCTATTTCCTCTCTACACAAGGCTGTTAGGGCTTCTAGTGTGTATTTGTTGTTGATGAACCCGTTGATCCGGTCCATAAACTCCCCTGACATGGTCGAGATTTTTCGTGCGATCTCTACTATGAAATGGCTCTTGGGCCATATCCCGCCAATGAGAGCCGCTAAGGTGATTTTCTCATCTTGGTCATTGGTAGTCATATGCTCTCGATTAATCCAAGCAAGGTACTTCTTCAAACTTTCTCAATCTCGTTGCTTAACAGTGAGTAGGTAAGTGGCCAGGAGTCTCTTCATGCGGCTAGCCATAAACTGCGTCATGAAGAGGCGAGCCAACCCGTCAAAGTTGTTGATCGTTCCCGAGGGAATGGTTTCGAACCAAGCCTGAGCCACCCCTTTCAGAGTCAGCAGGAAGGCTTTGCATGCGACCTCGCTCGAAAAATTGTGGAGACTCATATGAGTTTTAAATGTCTCCAAGTGTTCGAATAGGTCCTTGGATCCATCATGGAGCACTACCTAGGGCACTTTGACTTTGTGCGGTAGTGGGACGACCATGATGTTGGCGCTATAGGGTGTGCCCGAGCTATTGCGCAATTAGCTGGCTATGGACGACGTTTCTGTCAACTTGGCCATCTCCACATACTTGTCACCCGACTCCCGAAGCTTAAGGTGTATTTTGTGTCATTCATCCTTCATCGTAGTGTGCTCAAGTCCTTGTCGCGAGGTCTCGTCTTCCTTGATGTTGGGCTCGTTGTTTGTGGCGTATTCCTCATTGTTCTGTCGGATAGCTATGTTTTCCTCCATGAGCTTCCTGATAGTCTCTTCCATTGTTGCAATCTGGCTTCCATTACGTTGCTTTGGTTCTCCTCCTTTCTCATTGTTTGGGATCGTGTTGTGGCCGGCATACGAAGTATAGATTGTTATGGGTTGTATCTAACAGACGATGTCACTGTTGATGCCGTGTTTCGTTGCCTATGCTTCTCGGCAATGACTCCAACAATCCGAACCTATAAAAAGGAAGAGGAGGGGGGGTCAAGGTCCGAGACTGCTCCGATGATGAAATCAGATAGGAATGATGGAGTAGGAGATGTGAACAATAGCAAATGATTAAAAGACATTATCGTGGTTCTAGATAATGATGGGCTATTTATAGGATCATCTGAGTACTAGTTGTAGACAAGTGATAATGATGATTTCTTGTTTGCCTGTTCAGTCATTATTCGATTGTTGGTACCATGGTGGGTAGATTTGTCTTGGGCAGTGCCCAAGAAAGAGCAAGGGCAAATGTCTCATCCAAGCCGCCCTAGTCCTAAACGTCTTGGTACCATGTGGCCAGAAGTTTCGGCTCACATTTAATGCGATATAGTTCTGCCTACTTTACATTTAATGCGGCATGGGGTTTGTCTGATTCCTCAATTAATGCAGTGTCAGGCACTGTTTCACCTCTCTTACTTTTGAGTTACTTTCTATTGTGGGTACTCAACCCCTCCTGGGTCGAGCATTTGTTACCTAGGTAACACAGTCTCTATGACCGAAGCTCGAGGATGTGTCACTTTGGGCCTTGGCCCTTTTAATCTAGGTGGGTTTTTCCTCATAAGACTCTTGGCAGACAATTACGTATTATTGAAATTTTGTAGAGTTCAATTAGGAGTGTCAAAAAAAAAAAAGAGAAAACCAATAAACCGGTCCAAACTAGACCCGTTAGACCGGGTTTGAGTCGGTTTAGTCCGAAACCGGTTTTTAGAAACAGAAAACCGATAAGATCCAGTTTGATTCCGATTCCTTTCATTTTAAAATCGGACTGGACCGAACCAGATTGGTCCTAGTAATTATATAATCTAAATTATTTTTTTAATATTATATATAATATGTTTTTACATTTTATATATTTTTTTTATATATAAAAGTTTAATTTTAAACATGATATAAAATTAGTTTTTTATAATATTAAAGCAATTTTTATATAAACATTTTATTTTTACATAACAATTTTTTTTCTATAACAGTTTTTATATTACAGATTTTTTTTTTATGTAGCAGTTTTTTGTTAGGCTAATAAAAAAAATTAAACTAGATTTTTTTTCTTAAAAATATAAATTTATTTTAAAAAATTAACAATTTATTATAACCGAAAAACCAGAATGGAACTAATAAAATTGCTCCTATCGATTTTGGAGGATAATCGAGACGTAATCGATTTCATATTTTGCAAAACTGATACCAATTTAGTTCTATATTTTGATTAAAACAAGACCGAACCAAACCGATTACACCCTTAAGTTCAGTAATACTTTTCTAAAATTTGGAGTTCAATTATGTCTATTTGGAGGAACGTATTATTAGAAAAAATGAATTTACATGCTGAAATCTTTCCTATATCATTTATAATAGTCTATAGTATTCTTGTTAGGAATTTGACGTGAGTAACAGGAAGTAATCCCCTGAAACTCAAACCTCCGGATGGAACGTGACATTAATGCTCACTAGAAGGGACATTTTACTCTTCTTTTCTTTATTCATTTCCGGATAAAATAATAACATACTAAAAATGAATAGCACTATAGCAGTTGGAAACTCGCGGATTTAACTTGCTGGAATTTTTTGAAAACTCGAGCTTTTGTGGGCCCTAACGCGGCATAAACATAACAGCTATACCTTTTCACTATAGGCGTCAAGTAAGAGAGTATACAAATAAATAAATAAATAAAAAAGCAGTGTCTTCAGGGTTTCATGTCTGTATCTTGACCAAAATTGGTCCTTAAAACGCCACGAACAGCATTGATGCATCATAACAATTTGAAGTGCAGCTGACCATTGACACCTCCAACCATGCAAACCGTCAAAGATAAATATAACATATAAACACAAAGTAAAGTTCCAGCAAACGGCGACGAGTGCATAGATCCATTTTGCTACATATGCCACACATCACTCTAAGATCACCAGCCATGGTGATGGTGGGGTCCTCCTTTTGTAACTCCAAGAATAACGGCAAGGGTAGTAAGGATAGCCTGCACATGGAGCAGTATCACATAAGTGTTAAGACCGATGCAGGCAGGGAAGTGTGACCATGACGCCAAGCAATGGTCAATTTTTGAGTTTTAAAGTGAACAACGTTGATTTTGGTAAAATCCGGACCATTGCGTTTTAAAGTGATGAATGTTGACACATTTCTAATATTTGATTGAACAATTCATTATTAAAGGAGGTGTATAGTGCACAAACAAAACGCTATTCTAGAGAGATTTCACTTTTGATCTCTGTATGTTGTTATTAAACACCATCTCTCCCGAAGTTACAGAAAACAAAGCTTACTACAAGTTGAAACAACCTTCGCAAAATGCAACTTGAATGGTAGAGGAAAGAATCCAGGTTTTTAAGATTATACTTTCTCTATGTCAGTTCTCTCTCTCTTACCAGGCTTTTAGGTTTCGAAGTAAGGCATTACCACCGGCAAAGAATCCAAGTCTGACCTAATCAGACTCAATAATGAGTTTGGGAGATAAATCCCACTAATGGTTCTAATCAAGACATGTTTATATGGATATTTTAGCATTTTAAAAGGAAACATAAAAGCAAGATCTCCAAACTGAAGGTCAAATCTTAGATTCAAACTGAAACTGAACAACATTGCTTAATATATGCATACTAGTGGTTGTGCAGAAATAAATATAAGGATATTCATCAAACTTAAAAGAAATATCTATTTCTTTACGTAGCAGGTAGTTAATAGATATATACAAGGCACACGTGTGCGTGTCTGTGTAGAGAGAGCCTGTAACAGGAAATCCACAAAACCGGAGGTAAACATTATAAGTAGAATATTTTTGTTTTTGATAAGTTGGAGATTTATTGATAGAAAGAAATGAGTGAGACCATGGTAAACATGGAGTGTATAAGAAAAATACCTAGCTTTTGAAGGAAGAGATCTGGAAAGTAAAACTAGAAAGAAACGGGCAGCCATCCGGTAGCACAAAGTTCTGAAAAAAGAAAGTCCTAAGACCCACCATTGTTTTCTCACAACCAATGAATCGAATATCATTCCATTTTCACCATAAACATTTGGTATATAGGAATCCCTTCCACAATGTCTCACTTTGATGGATATTAACCGCACCCCTTCCAACACTTCAGATGTTGTACCACACTATGAGGCATAATGGACGTCAGTAAAATTTGACAAGATATAATTCCTTAGGGCACTTGTTCTTTGCAGTGGAGTGAAAGATAGTTGACAGATTCCAAATTCCTCTTGCACATGCAACACCAATAAAACACAAATACTCAAAAGCTCTCAAATTATCCAAGGTGAAGATCTTCCCTAAAGCAACTGTTCACATAAAAAATGCATCTCTCAAAGGAGTTTACTATGCCAAATATTCTTCCATGGGAAGTGGGGGGACTAAGGAAAGCTAAAGCATTGTATAATGATTCTAACCTTAAATGCACAAACATGGTTTGACTTGTATCTGCCACCAAGACACCAATGTCATCTGTACCACTCACCTCAGGGATCCAAACCATCACCACAACAAAATGAAGATATTTGAACACATGGTAGGAGAAAAAAGAATCTACCAAGATTGTCGGGATACAATACCTTATAGTGTGATTCTCAGCACGAGGAAAAACTTGACCCAGGTCAACTAGGATGCTTTGATGTAAATCTTTTTACTGCAGCAGCAAAGATCTAAAATTTGAAACTTATTGCCTTGACCCAAACCCACCCCTATGAGAATGAATTCAAGAAGAAGGCTCTCTATTAATGTAACACCCCAATGGAAGGCTCAAGTCACATGGCCTATATTCCAAAAGAACTGGTTAATAATACAATTAGAGTCCTATTGAAATTATTATAAAAAACAAGAATTTCTCATTTCCAAGCAATATGAGATTTCATACACCACATACTCTTATTCTTACCATATGAAACATCACAATCTCCCCCTCATAAGTTTTCAACGTCCTCGTTGGACTAGTCTATCGTAGGTGGCACAACTCAAGTCCCACATTTCTTATTGGAACCTAACTCCGATAACATTTATAACAAACTAACGGAAGGCCCAAACCACATTGTCTACACTAAAAAATGACTAATCAATAATACAATTAGAACCCTATTAGAACTATTATAAAGAGCAAGAACTACTTTTCAAACAATGTGAGATCACATACACTATCTACTCTTATCATCATCGAATGTGATACCCCATATGATAAAATAAGGATAGATGGTTTAAGGCTTCTATTTAAAATTTCTCAAGAATATGCAAAGTATAGGACCAAATATCTGACGATTTGAATTTTTGGAATCTTAGGTTCGAATAAATGATCGAGGACTAAGACATGGAAATGATGTGACGGACAAGTATATAAGTTACGCTTGAGGTAGTAAAAAATTCCAAAGACGCAATTTTTGTAAGGAGAGATCGTAACAACCCGTCATATATTATTTGGGATGAAATATGGGTAAATTGTTAGGCCTAAAAAATAGTTTTAATGGGTGATAGCCCAAAACTATTTATTTATTCAAAATTAGTTAGGCTCATAGGCCCAAAATTTCAATTTTCAAGTTGCTAAGGGTTAGTCGATTTTGGAGGATATAAATGGGCCAATATTATAGAAGCCTAGATTAGATTAATTGGGAAATTTTGGAAGATCATGGGCCCCTAATTTATTCAAATGGACTATGGAAATTATTATTGGGCTTAATAATCGAGTCAAAGCCCATTTAATATTTATGGACCAAGTGAGCCCTATTTAATTGGTATCAAGACTAGGAATTATGTTATAAGCCCGAAAATATTTATCAGATGAGTTGGGCTCATTTTGGAATTTGAGATCAGTTCATTAGGGTTATTAAGTGGCTTCGCCCATCAAAATTATAGGCAAGCCTTATAATTTAGTTGGACCAATTAAATGCGTCAACCCATTTGCTAGCCCACATGAAATGGACCCAAACCGTGAGACCCAAGGACCAATCTATACGTGAACTTTAGTATTCAATTTCAAACACACCTCATAGCAACAGTATATATATATACATATATATACATGCATTAAACACCTTCACACACAGTCGGATCCCTTCTCATGCATGTAGAAAACACCAGTCCCTAGGGTTGCTGCAGCTTTGAGCTTTTTTCTGTGAAGCTCCTCCTCCATGCTGTTGTCATCTCCTCCAATCCACTGCCCCATCATCAAACACCAGCAAGGCTCTCCACACCGCAAGCCTCTTCCTCCGCAAACAACTGCCGCTACCTCCTCACATAAGGAAGTCCCTCCTACTCACAGACACCGTGAACTGCCCAATTGCACCACTATAGCCCAGTTCCTCCACGCATCAACCTCACATGGCCAGCCCCCATTCTAGCCAAAAGAAAAACAAATTACAATCAATCCTCTTATCAAAAACAATGCCATTCCGGGCCGTCCATCACCGCCATATTCCCTCTCTCTGCAAACCAGACAATTAATGTGCCATCCATGAAGTAAACACACTGTCTCGGATTACATCCATTGTAGCTTCACCACCGTACCACATCGGGGCCACCACAAACCATTACAAACCCAAGCCCTGACTCACACATCCTTTCCCCATGCCATTTTCCTCTCAGGTTGTGCCACATAGATGAGCACAAGCCACCAACAGCCGCTTATGCATACCTAGTTGAAGACCACCAACCAAGATAGTGCCCAGCTCTCTCTCTCTCTCTCTCATGCATATTGTGAGGTAGTCATAAAAAATGGCAAAGGAGTCAACAGAATATACGGTTATATAGGATGCAGAATTTTCATGTTTTAAGTTTTGGGTCTTGCAACATGATTTAAGTGGGGTAAGTGTCATTATCTAATAAATTTGGTTTTAAGTCTATTTAGTTATGAATATGGGTTATGGGCCTAGTAAGGGGAATTCGGGTGGTACGGATGGATATAGGCTGATTTTCCTAGGTGTTATTATTCAAGTTTGTAGGCAAGGAGCATTTTGGGGTTGATGATCATCATGTTTAAATAAGGTTTAGGTTATAAGACCATTTTACAGAGTGAATATGATTTTTGGATTTAATCGTGTAATTATCTGGAAAAATGATGTGAAGATCAAAGTATTTGAGAAGTGATGATATTTTAGAGTTTCAAGGATTTGAGGCTTTAGGGAAATATAGATTATTTTAGTATTTCAGATTTTAATTACAAAAGTATGTGTTTGGTTAGAAATTGATGCAAGTTACGTACCTATATTTATAGGCAATCAACTTCGCCTCAGAAATACTGGATTAGCACTACAAGATAACATAATCATACCCTTTCATGTATATACAGTAAATGACATATCATTTTATAAAGCATTATGTATGAACGTCCTCTATTGGAAGCCCCTTTTTATATACCCAAGTCATGATAAATTTATAGCTGCCATGATTTTATAATAAGTTTCATGTTTGTTGCATGACAGATGCATCAAGATATTTTATGAAAATCCATGATCTAATGTGAAGATTTATGCATTAAAATATTTATGTAAAGCCATGATTTTATGTGAAGGTTTATCCATCAAAAGATATATGAAAAATGATGATTTTATGTAAGGAAAAATGTATCACGACATTTTATGAAAGATTGTGAATTCATTTGAAATCTATAGGATATGATAAGGCATGTTTTCACTTGAAACATATAATATGACGAGAAAAAATATGGTGAGAACTATACATGTATGCTTATGATGAAGTATGAATGTTAAGATACATAATAGCCTATGCTTTGATATGAAGACGTTACCATATGTTATGGGCATGTTGCATTGTTAGGTTGTACATGCTGGTAGTACACCTAATGTGTCTTTCATATGTATGGATCCCACAACTCACAATCACAGGCGAAATCAGAATCTACTGAGATTCGCTAACCCTAACTCAAAAGGGTCAATAGTGCATACCGGCCTATGACAAGTGAAAAGACAAGTTAAAGCATTTCATGCACAGTTCAGGTTCATGTGATTTACATATGTAACTATAATTATGCATGTTTTTCAAGAACCTTATGTTTTACTATGTTTACTATATCATGTGTTGCTGATTAAGTATTCAACTCATTTTTATATGTTTTTATGTTTTAACCGCCCCAAGTGAGGATCTTTATGAGGATGGATCTGCAGGATATAACTTGGCCCATGGAGGCGAGACCCAGGCCGAGACAGCTTATGACATGCTCAATTTATGATATCCAGCTTAATAAGTTGTTCTTAATAAGCATGAGAAATTCTTATGGATTTTAAGTATTTAATGAAGATTTAACTTTATTTATTTATGGAATATTTGGCATCTGGCACTTCATTAAGAAGAAAATATTTTAAGTCAAGTTTAGCACTAGCACCTTGGTTCCCCCATGTTTCTAAAAGTGACGTTCTTAATCATGGGGAAATGGGGTGTTACGGTAATCGTCAACACTGAGATTGGCCAAAGCACCACATAGCTACAGCAATGGCATTGCAACTCTACCTGTTGCCTCCATACCCGTACCCAACTAAGACAGAAGGAGAGGTAGGAGAAGTCCCTTCCAGAGACCAAGGCTATGCTTTGTTCACTTTTTAAAATTTAAAAAAAAAATGTAAATTGAATTCAAACATCATTGAAAATACTGAAAACGTTTTATATTTCTCAACAAACTTCACATCCAATCATTTGTCAAGGTTTCATTAAAAAGAAAAAACAAAAATCCAAACCATTTTTCACCAAAAAAAAAAAAAAAAAAACCACATCTCAAGAAAAATTAACCCAAACAACTTTTCAAATCTACACACTCACTTTGACAAATCCAAATACAAAACAACTGTTAAAATAGATTTATCCAAACATCTTATTTTCCTACTCACTTCACAAAATCCTATACTAGCATGTTACAAATCCCAAAATTATTTTTATAAGTTCAAGAAATTTTCAAAATTTTCACCAATCAAACATGCCATTAGCCTCTTTTTCTTTTTTATTTTTGGATAAGTAACATGCCATTAGCCTTACCACCTAAAAGAACAAATCTCACTTAGCTAGGGAGAAAAGGACTCAACCATCGAGCCTTTTTCCTTTCTAATCCATAGATGGCTCAATCTCTAAGTCTAACGATTGGGTGAACTTTGTTAGGAAAGCCTGTTCAACATGGATATTTAAAGGAAACCTTCTCTAGGTCTTTACCAATGCAAGCCCTTACATCACGTGAACCCCTATTGGGCATTTTAACCACAACAGTTAGATTTGAGAGGGATTGGTCAAAGACTGATTTCAATTTAATGCCACATCAGCCCGAGCAACTTCAAAGCCATATCCCAGCC
This sequence comes from Platycarya strobilacea, assembly GCA_036898215.1. Classification (NCBI taxonomy): domain Eukaryota; kingdom Viridiplantae; phylum Streptophyta; class Magnoliopsida; order Fagales; family Juglandaceae; genus Platycarya; species Platycarya strobilacea. The sequence goes on along the minus strand of CM072549.1, from coordinate 31,687,062 downwards.
TTATCCAACCTTTGAATTAAAAGATGAAAGCTTCTCAAGCCCTCCAATTGGCTTCTTAACTTAAAGAGGATGTCCTTAAAAAAACTTGAAGAGGATGCTATTGATCCTTCTTTAGTTTGATTTGGATAGTGAGAAGTGTTGAGAAAAGTTTTGAATAGTAGTGAAAAGTAATAATAGAATATTGAATAGTAGTGAAAAGTAATGAATAGTAGTAAAAAGTGGGTGAAAATCAATAATAAAGTAATGAATAGTAGTGAAGTATTTTGAGAAAACCTGAAAATACTTTGCTTGACAAACCTACCCTTACACACTAACAATGGGTATCACTCCTTGAAAAATACTAAAGAAGCACCTATAATGGATGGAATTCCTGTGTTTGTTGTTTGTTCACCTTCCTCACTACCTAACAAAAATAATTTGTTGTTTGCTGACCATTCCCAGCTTCAAAATTTTAATTTTCCACCAATACAATTTCCCTTCCCTGGCGTGCTATTCTCATTACTATCAATAACCACAGTCCTAAGAAGGCCCCGCATAAAATTTGACTCGGCCTTGCCCACCATATCTTTCACAATGCCCTTAAAAAAAATACCAATTCTTTTGGATTTAGAGAACAGCAAGTCTTCTGCAACTGTCTCCATTGGGACCCATTGCCAATGCTATATTTCCCTTCTGGAATTACCAGGAGTCCCCATGAACCAATACCTCCATGCTTTGGAATGGCCATACAACGATGACCGAGATTAGAACATCACTACACAAGATATTCTCTATCTCCGAAGCAAGAAGTTTCCCATTTTGTCAACCCATCCGCCAGAAACAAAGTTGCCATGGCTGTCGACAAATAACCCATGCCAACTATGCCCAAGTAAATAGTTCAAACAAACCCCCTACTTGTCACAGGGATGCCCACTACTGCCAACAAGACGAAATCCATTCTAGGATTATTGCAATAAAGACAACATAATGTAATATGGCTAAAAGGACTACAAAATCTTAAAACAGTGTGTGTGGGTGTGGGTGTGGGTGCATGTGTGTGAGAGAGAGAGAGAGGTTAGTGCAATTATCAGTAGAGCATATCCTCACATGAAAAAGAAAAGAAAAACTCAAGAAGAAAAAAAATGGGGGGTAGAAAAAGATGATGAGACAGAGAGATGCGTTACTCACAGCAACTGTGCAAGCAACATATCCAGGTTTCTCCCGGTAATCAATTCTGGAACACAGTAGAACAAGTGCCCCAATATACCAGGGGATGGCACCCAAAAAGAAGCCAATAATAAACCTTCAAAAGATAACACTCTTCTCAGTATTAAAAACTCAAAAAATTGCACTGAAATCTAAATATGAATCAAAATATGACTACAGTGAACTAAGATATGATAAATATCTGAGAACATCATTAATAATTCCCAACATTCTATTAGCCTTAGATACATGAATCTGAAAGGAAAATGCATTATTACAGCAATTTCAAGGAGCAAAGAATAGAAACGTAATCCCAAGAGAAAAAAAAAATCATTCTCAGACTGACTGAGAGTGAGGGATTGAAGAATCTGGACACAAATTTTCAGGCACCTGAACATCCATATCGAGTAGATTCTCAGTCACTCAAGTGTATCATGCACATAATTATAAAATGCCAGCCTAAACTAATATATTCTCAGTCTCAAATTAATGAGCTGATATAAAGATGGCAAGGAAGCCATTTGTTGAAATAAGAGTACTTGTACGTAGTAGCAAGCCTTGTGGACACCAACACAATGCTAAAGGATCTTAAAAACTCTACAAAAGGCCAAAAAGAAAATTCAAAGGAATAATTAGGAAAGTCATCAAACTCGACGAGCTCCACCTCATCATTCTTAAATAATCACCTTATTTACACCTAAATGCTTTCTCAGCTACATCAGTTAAACCATTAGTTCAAACTTCCTGGATATACTGCAGTTCCTTGATCAGAAGGACACAACATAGGCAATAATGTCCAGGAGGAGGCTAGAACAAATGGACAAGGTTAATTCCAATTAATTTACTAATTTTGAGGAAAATCTATATAAGTACTTATTGCATGTGAAAATTTGCAGCTCTTAATTTGTGGGTTTAATAATTTTATACAGCGATTTGGATCTGGTAGGAGTTAATTTAGAAATTTTGACATTCAGAATATTACATTACATTGCTTAGAATACAGCAAAGAAGGCATGAACTTAGTAAAATCTAACTAAATTGTCAGTATTTATTCAGCAATTTGGTTTCTGTAATGTAGAATATGTGTAAATGTATCTTATCCGGTAAACATTTAAGACCTGAACCCACAAATTAGCATATGGAAATTTCATATTTGAGGATAAAAATGCAAACCCATATCACAAATTCTTACTGATTATTATGTTGATGTAATTCTTAAGAGCTATGTTTTAGTAAAATCAAAGTATAAACAAACCATGATAAAAACTTACACGAACCAGCCGAAACCAATACCACAGCAAGGAAGGCGGGGCTCTCTCACTGGTGTTCCCTCGGCAACAGCATAGCCTTGAATAAAGTTAAACACATTCAAAACTATAAGTATAAAAACTCAAATGCAAACATACACAACTGACAATTTAAAAGTCATGATAGTTATTGAACTACAAAGAAAATAGTACTCAAGAATCAATCAACTTATAATACCTGTAATACTACATACACCAGACAGGATAATTACACTCTGAAATGTTGAGAGGTGGCTTGAATAAGTGCCTCCCCTGTATTCTCGTTCGCTGTTCAGCTCGAGCGAGAGTCATTTAGTAAGTTCGCTCAATTCTCACTAGAATTCCAGCTTAAGCGAGACTTCAACCCGAGAGTTCGCTCGACTCTCACTCGACGTCCCGCTCGAGCGAGATGCAGGCAATGACTTGGCTTGACTCTCGCTCAAAGGTCTCGATCGAGCGAAATGCAACCCTAACTGTTCGCTCGATGGTTTGCTTCGAGCTAATGTTCTACGGACTTAGGGTGCGCCATTTGGAATAGTGTCTCGCCCAAGCGAGAGCACTCTCACTCGAAGTGCTACTTATATAAGAAAAACACGTTCATTTGAACGTTAACACCCAGAGCTCTGCCTATTTGTTTTTCCTTCTGTTATTTGCATTTTGAGTGTTCTTAAGAGTAAACACTTGTGAGATTGAAAGTATACACGTGAAACTGAGTGATTATTTTGTACAATCTTTTAATTCAATTTTTATACTCCATCTTTGATTTATAGTGAAAGTTTTGAGACCGACCCCACAGTAGACGTAGGCTTATTCTGAGCCGAACCACTTAAATCTGTATGTTTTATTTCGTTTTATTTTCTCCTGTATTGCATCCGCTGCGTTACTTCATCTATTGCTGTTTGTTGAACTGCTTATTCTCAATAAACTGGTATCAGAGCATTTGCTCTGTGAAGATTTAAAGGGATGGCTACAACAAGATTTGAAGTGGAGAAGTTTGATGGGCTTCAGTTTATGGCGCATATAGATGAAGGCTTTGTTACATCAGCAGGGTTTGTTCAAAATTCTTGAAGAGAATGTGTCTGTTAATTCTCTTATACCATCTAAGGACAATGAATATAAGGTACATAGCATTATTCTTTTAATTACTATCTGATGATATTTTGAGAGAGGTTGCTAAGGAAGAGACCACATTTGGTCTCTGGAAAAAACTAGAAAGCTTATATATGAAGAAATTTTTCACTAACTGTTTGTATTTAAAACAACGGTTGTGTACTCTTAAAATGCATGAAAGAACTTCCATTACTGAACATTTAGATGAATTTAATGAGATTATCATGGATCTTAGAAATATAAACATAAACTTGAAGAGAATGATCAAGTTTTAATTGTTTTGTATTCATTACCTATATCATTTGAAAATTTTGTAAATTTCATATTGTATGGAAGAGATATCATTTCCTTAGCAGATGTGAAATCTGCTTTAAATTCCAAAGAATTGAGAAGTTAGTTCGATGACGAGGGTAATGAAAATTAAGCCAGCGGCTTGTTTGTAAAAAGTTCCTCTAGCTGAGGAAGATCCAGTGAGAAGAGTTTAGAGAAGAGTAGAGGCAAGTTCAGGGGTAAGTCGCAGTCGAAGGGTTACAAGAAAAATGTGAAATATTACACTTGCTACAAGTTCGGTCATTACAAGAACAAGTGTACTAAACTAAAGAAAAATGAGAAATCTACCAGTTCTTCCAATGCCATCAGTGTTGTAGATGATAGTTCTGATGGCTCAAATATTGTTCTGGCAATCAATGAGTCGAGCAGTCGCTTCAGTGACAAGTGGATCATGGATTCAGCTTGTACATTCCATATGTGTCCCAAGAGGGATTGTTCACGTCTTATGAATCAGTCAACGGGGGTTCCATTCTATTGGAAAACGATATAGCGTGCAAGATTGCAGGACTCGGCTCAGTTCAGATAAGGATGTATGATGGGATTGTTAGGACATTGTCTAATATCTGACACATTCCATATCTGAAGAATCTTATCTCGATGGGGGCACTTGACTCTTTAGGCTTTAAATACACGAGTGAAGGTGGAGCGATTAAAGTTAGCAAGGGCTCCATGATTGTAATGAGAGGAGATAAGTCTGATGGACTTTATTTCCTTCAGGGCAGTACAGTGACAGGTACAGCTTCATTTTCTGTATCAGTTTATCTAAATTTAGATTCCACTCGTTTATGGCATATGCGTTTGGATCATATGAGTGAGAAGGAGATGATAGCAGGGGTTGTTAGGGAATCAAAATATTAGCAAACTTGATTTGTGTGAGCATTATGTCTTTGGGAAACAATGCAGAGTGCAGTTTGCTATAAGAGGTCACAAAACCAAAAGTACTGTAAATTACATTCATTCCGACCTTTGGGGTCCGCCTTCTATTCCATCAAAAGGTAGAGCTGATTACCTACTTACATTGATTGATAATTACTCACGGAAGGTGTGGATATATTTTCTCAAGCAAAAGAGTGATGTTTTCACCAACTTTAAGCAGTGGAAAGCTTTGATTAAGAATCAGACATGCAAAAAAGTGAAACGTCTTCGGACTGACAATGGTATGGAGTTCTGCGAAGGAGAGTTAGATGAATTTTGCAAGAACGAAAGCATTGCCAGACACCGTACAGTTAGACACACTCGACAACAAAATGGGATAGCTGGACGGATGAACCAGACACTATTGGAGAGAGCGCGCAATAAGCTCTCTAATACGACTTGTCTAAAGACTTCTGGGCGGAAGCAGTCAACATAGCCTGCTTTCTAGTTAACCGCTCACCAGCCATGGCTATTGGTTTGAAAACACCAAATCAAGTATGATCTGATACTCCTGTTGATTATTCGGATTTAGAAATTTTCGGTTGTCCTACATATTTTAATGTCAATGAGGGTAAACTTGAACCAAGGGCAAAGAAATGAATATTCATGGGATATGTTAGTGAGGTAAAGGGATATAGGTTGTAGTGTACTGATCCCAAATCACCCAAGTTTGTGGTAAGCAGATATGTTTTTGATGAACAGTCTATGCTTAATTCGATAAAGGAATTTACTGTGATAACAGGTACAGACTAAGGAAAATACAAACAGGTGGAGCAACAGGCTCCACAGAGAACACCAGATAACACCGAGGATTATGTCACTGCTGATGAGCATGATTTTGATTCTGAGGTTGAGACACGTGATGAGCAGGAATACAGTATCGCTACTGGTAGACAGCGGAGGCAGATTAGATCGCCTCAGATATATGCTCATGCAAACATGGTAATGTACACCCTTACTACAGCAGAAGCTATAGTTGGTCAAGAACTTTCTAGTTATTCAGAGGCTGTGAGGAGTACAGAGTCTGCTTAGTGGTGCTCAACTATGAGTGAAGAGATTAAGACTCTTCATAAGAACCAAACGTGGGATTTGGTTAAGTTGCCAGCGAAGACGAAGACTGTTGGCTACAAATGAGTATTCAAGAGAAAAGAAGAAATCCAGAATGATATAGATGCAAGATACAAAGCACGCCTAATTTCTAAGGGCTACAGTCAGAGAGAAGAGATCAACTTCAATGAGGTCTTCTACCCGATTGTAAAATATAGTTTAATCAAAGTTTTACTTGCCATCACAATATTGTATGACTTAGACCTACAATAGCTTGATGTTAAAACAACTTGAAGAGAATATTTATATGCATCAACCAGAGGGATTCATCATTTTAGGCAAGAAGGACCGTGTATGCAGATTGAAGAAATCATTATATGATTTGAAGCAATCTTCAAAGCAATGGTATAAACGTTTTGATTCGTTTATGATTGATCATGGTTATTTGAAAAGTAGCTATGATAGCTATGTTTATCACAGACAATTGCCTGATAGATCTTTCATTCACTTATTGTTTTATGTTGATGACATGCTTATACCTGCTAAGAGCATGTATGATGTTGATTTGATGAAAACTCAACTTAGGAATAAGTTTGAGATGAAAGATTTAGGCGTTGCTAGAAAGATTTTTGATATGAAAATCCACAGGGATAGGAAAGCTGATAAATTGTACTTGTCTCAGAGAAAATACATTGAGAAGGTTCTCAACAGGTTTAGCACACCGCTTGCATTACATTTCATTTTTTCAGTTTCCCTATCTCCCCAAACCGATAAGGAGGAACGGATTATGGCAAGCGTTCCCTATTCCACCGCAATTGGCAATGTGATGTATGCGATGATTTTTACCCATCCACATATTTTACAAGCAGTGAATGTTATTAGCAGATACATGACTAATCCAGATAAAACTCATTGGCAGGCAGTGAAATAGATTCTGAGGTATTTAAAGGAAATTTTGCATGTTGACTTAATCTTTGATAGAGATGTAGATTTTAGTTCTAATGTTAATAGATATGTTGATCCTGATTATGCTCAAGATTTAAATAGAAGAAGATCATTGACAGGTTATGTGTTTACACTTTGTAGTTCTGCTATTAGTTGAAAAGCAACACTACAATCAACTATTACTTTATCAATTACAGAGGTAGAATACATGACAGCAGCCGAGGCTATTAAGGAGTTCATCTGGTTAAAGCGCCTGATCAGTGACTTGGGTTTACAACAGGAGAGAATGTCAATTCATTGTGACGGTCAAAGTACAATACATTTTACCAAAAAATAAATATATTATGAGAGAACAAATCACATTAATGTCAAGTATCACTTCCTCATAGATATCGTTGCAGACGGTATTGTAGCACTTCAGAAGATTGCTACTATATAGAATCCAGCAAACATGATGACAAAGCCAGTTCTAGTACACAAGTTCAAACTCTATTTGGACTTGATCGGTATTTAGGGTTTCCAGATCCCTTAAGAGTATTTTGATGGGATTGGTCCTTTGATGTTTTTCAGTGAGACTTGTGAGTATTCAACAAGGTGGAGTTTTGTTGAGAGGTGGCTTGAATAAGCGTCTCCGCTGTATTCTCGCTCGACGTCCAGCTCAAGGGAGTCATCCATTAAGTTCACTCAACTCTCGCTCGACTTCCAACTTGAGCGAGACTTCAACCCGAAAGTTCACTTGACTCTCGCTTGACGTCCAGCTCGAGCGAGGTGCATGCAGTGTCTTCGCTCGATTCTCGTTCGAGATCTCGGTCAAGCGAAATGCAACCCTAGCCGTTCGCTCGATGGTTCGCTTCAAAATAATGTTCTATGGACCTAGGGTGTGCCATTTGGAATAGTGTCTCGCTCGAGTAAGAGCACTCTTGCTCGAGCGAATGTCATTTATATAAGAAAACATGTTCATTTGAACGTTAACGCCTAGAGCTCTACCTATTTGTTTTTCCTTCTATTATTTGCATTTTGAGTATTCAGTGTTCTTGAAAGTAAACACTTGTGAAGTTGAGAGTATACACGTGAGACTGAGTGATTAATTTGTAGAATTTTTTTATTCAATCTCTGTACTCCATTTTTTATTTATAGTGAAAGTTTTTTTATTTCACAGTAGTTGTGAAGTTGAGAGTATACACTTGTGAACCACTTAAATCTATATGTTCTATCTATCGTTTTATTTTCTCCTGTATTGCATCCGCTACGTTATTTCATCTATTGCTATTTGTTGAACTACTTATTCCCAACACGAAATCTGAAAAATCTCACAAAGATTTCAACCAAGTCACAAATTTTCTTGTTGATAGACTCCAATGGAAACATTAGTGCAAAAGATTAGCAGTTCCTCTGTTTTGTACCTGTTTATGTGGCTAATGTAGTGCATTTGATAGCGCAGAAATACTTTTCACTAACCATTTTTGTACATTTAGTTTTTGTTTGATTATTTCTCTGCTGATTGCACAGTAACCAGTTATGTTTTAATTGAAGCTCACAAAACCTATCCACTTCACAGGTTTGATTTAAAACCATCACATATTGGCTATCCATTTCATTACCACTTTTAACAAACAACCCCAGATGATTGGGCGGTTTTAACCGCAAAGAGCCCAGCCCCATCACCCTGGGTTGGGCATAATGAAGGTAATGCCTTCTTGCACGTTGATAACCAAAAACAATATTTGCTTCAAGTATAGTTGTAAAGGTGGACACAAGTTAATTTTTTCATAAGTTATAGCTATATCATCAAAACCTGTAAAAGTATGTGTCTCTATCTCTCTGTTGATCAGGTAAAAAAACAAAAAACTACAATTATAAATACGCAAATAATTTTCATGAACAAATAAGAATGAAATACGATCAGCAACTATTCGAATTCAACACAAACCAAAGCCCAAAAGTTCATTAGCCAAGAAAAGATAAGAAAGTACCCGGAACGGATTGATATCCATGAGCATAGTAGTGAGGAGAATAGGACGGAGGAGCGGAGGGCTGGAAGGAGCCAGGCGGAGGGGAAGGCTGAGGCAAGCCGATGACGGGAGGCGGAGGAGGAGGAGGATAATTGAGGACGCCTTGGAAGGTGCCATACTGAGGCTCAAATTGCTGATGCTGAACATGTTGATGTTCGGCGGAGACGAAACTGTTCTTTTCTTCCTTGCTCATATTATCGTCAGGTTATTAGAGTCTAATTGATGTTCTGTGGAGTCGTCGACGATTTAGAGACGATCCCGTGGAAAACCATCATCTCTACGACAGATTTCTACTTTAATTTTATAGTACTGATTAGTTTAAAAAAAAATTAAAAATATAAATTTTATATATAATCCAAAAATTTTATCATATTTAATTAATTATAACTAAAAAAATTTTTAAAAAAAAATTATTTAAAAAAAAAATAGTTTTATTTTCTTTATATATTTTTTTATTATTATAATTAATTAAATATGATAAAAAGTTTTTAAGTTATGTATAAATTTATATTTTTTTTTAAAAAAAATTAACTAATCTAATATCAATATTCTTAATGAGTAAGCTTGCGATAGAAACTTCGTATGAATTTCAGTTGAGCCTTGGTCAAGTCGTAAATTAATTACGGCCTTACAGGTGGCATCGTTGCCCCCTCCTTAACCTTGTAAACTAAATTTATTTTGCACGCCAGAATCGAACTATAAAGAAGCAACAATTCCACAATTTTTCACAATTATTTAATCAAGTGTTAATTTATAATTAATTTAAATTTTATTTAGTTTTGATATGTATATATTTAGAAGAGTAGTTGCATACAACTGCCCCTTCTCACCTAGACTATACGAGATGTTGATCCGACTTTTTTTTTTTTTAAGTTAAACGTGATGTTTAGGTCTAATTTATTTACAAAACATACGTCTATTATATATTTTTTAAATTTTAATATAAAATATTAAAAAGAATTTAATTTTTTTCAAATTATATTAAAAATATATATTATAATAATATTTTATTTAACTTTTTACTTTAATTTTAAATTATTTCATCCAATCTTAATATCATCTTTAAAAATAAATTAGGCTTTAGTTTCTTTTTGCCCATTTCCCAATCAGAGCACAATTTGGTTCCAGTTTCCCTCTCTGCCCCAACGTTCTTCCTCAACAGTCACGGTCGCTGTCTGGGACCTTCGACAATAAAGCTTCGATCGATCAACGGAACCCACCTACAACAGACTCACATAGGTTTATTTTAATATATATATATATATATATATATATCTATTTTTCTTACGCCCCAACACCCTATAATGTACATTCAAGCATTCATAATTGAAGATGAAGACAAATGATTGTTATAGGTCTCCAAATTAGTGCTTAATGTTGGATAAAGTTTGATTTTTTTTTATCAAGCATCAGAAAAAACCACTAAATCAATTATAGAAGTTTTTTTTTTTTTAGCTTTTGTATTTTTCTAGAGAGTTAATATAAAACAAATGAGGATGGAATATGTATGAAAGCTTTTTAATTTCTGACTGCAAAAAGCATGGACTTGTCTACTTTACACACGAGTTAGTATCATAAAAAAACCTTGAGGATTGTAGAGCCAAGTTTTGAGCAAAATCAGTAGAAACTTTGTGAGTGTATCGCCCAGTATTAAATTCCTATTATTTTGGTCTTTGTGCTTCTCTCCAAAATAAAAATAGCATGAATATATATATATATATTCAGGGAATTTATCGTGAAAAATATGTTCGTACTCAAGTGTAGTGGATTGTTTGTTGGATTTAATTTGAAGATTTATTATTAAGAATCACACGTTCCAAAAGAAAAATGATCTATTAGTAATATTAGAGTTACAAATACTAGGAGCTAATAGTGCCCTTTTATATTAACTCAAAATGAGTTACTTAACTAAACTAACTAAGCTGAGTAAGAGTTACAAAATAGAAAGCTAAATGAGCATTTTAAATATGTGTGTACACATATAAGACCAAGAGAAAAAAAAAATTGATAAGTATAAGACTTATACAATCTTAATACTCCCCCTCAAGATAGACTATAAATATTTAATAGTCTCATCTTACTTATGAGATGATGAATTGATATAAGCCAAGTGACTTAGTCAAAATGTTAGCTATCTATTGTCCAGATTTCACATGAAATATGTGACGTTCTCTAATTTACGTTTGGGATTTAATGTAAACTAGAGCGTCAGGATATGTAACACTAGGCTACATACTCATCGTTTATGTTAGAAATAATGTGCATGCACCTAACTTACTAACAGTATTTATTGTATATTGTAGCAGAAAAAGATTAATTCTAAGTAGTCAACAAAAAAATCTAAGTCTTTTCTAGTATTACATAGTAATCTATGTTAAATTCATAACTTTATAAACAGAAAACATAATGTGTCAGATTCTTAATAATACAAGTCATTATTTTATAATCCAAAAGAACAAATATATTATTACCCTTCTTCACCTTCAAGGGTTCCTCAAAATTCTCCGAGTAGTCTGGATCTTGTATTGAGTTATTTATTCCTACACTAACGTCTATCAATTCATAATAGGTAAAATTAAAAGAGTGAGATTTTTAGAAAATCTCAGTAAGTACACAGATAATATAATAATAACATTATCAACATATATAGATAATGATATCAATGCACGTATCATGATCATTAGAATTATGACATGACTTATGAGTAACTTATACCCTGTGTTTGCACTTTTTTGCAAATATTTTCATAAGAAGAATTTCGTTAATACCGGTACAAAAACTTTTCATGACTTTGTCATGTTTTTTCCTTGTAATTCTTATTATTCTTGTTATGATAGCAGATCGAATCGTTTTCACTATCATTCTTATTTCTAACGGCAAATTAAATCGTCTTTACTGTTGGTTTTCTTGGTCATGTCAGTCATACAGCAGATCGAATCACTTACACCGTCATGACACGACTTTTTATCATTTGATGGCAGATTAAAACGCTTTCACCGTCAATTTTCTTAGCATAATGGCAAATTGAAACGACTTCACTGTCAGCTTTATTGGTCAAGTCAGTCATACGGCAGATCGGATCGCGTTCACCATCATAATGCAACTTTTCATCTTTCGACGGCAGATCGAAACGCTTTCACCATCGGCATGTCAGTCATCTGCCAAATCGAATCGTCTTCACCGACATGACATGACTTTTAAACTTTCTTATTCTTTTCTTATTCTTATTCTCTTTGAAAAAAAATCATGATAACTCAAATCATGAAACTTGTGTCATGAATGTGCAAACTTGGTCTTTATCATGCATGGTATAAAGTTCATAAGATATATAAAGCATGTTTTTCCAAATCATGACTTTTACATGCTATACCATGCAAACTTAACTTTTTTTTAAATAAGTCATATATAATTCAATAAAAAGAGTTTCAAAACAAATCAACCATAACTTTAAAGGGTTAAAACCAAGGCCCATAGTAGTGTTAAACCCAGATTTCCTTTTCTTTTCCTTTGATCATCTTGTTCGTTTCTTAGTCTAATCCATAACTCAATAACCAAGCTAGATTAATCCACTAGCCGGAACACTCATGTAACTCATGGAGTCCTTTTCTTCAATCACTTATCATCATATAATCTTTCCACTCATCAAATATATATATATTGTTGAACCCAAGGTTTCCAGTCTCGTATTTACGTATAAATTTTGATGATAACAAATAATATTGAAAACTCAAGCTCAAGTTGTCTATGCATGAAGGGAGCTAAACACATCAAGAAATCAAGCATGAGCAAGAAAGATATCAAGTTTACAAATGAAGCTCATAGATTATTTTTGTACATCTCTTGATAAAATTAGAAATTGGATTAAGGCTCCAAATTACTCTTTTTTCTCATAAAACATCAAATTACTTTTTCCACATATGCAAGACATTTTTAAATGTCTTAGTTTTGAAAATTATGTTTTTCACATGTGCATAACACCATCAAACAAAATAATTTCGAAAATTATATATATATATATTTTTTTTTTTTTTATAAAAACTTGATTTTATAAGATGATTGATTATCATATTTGACATGTGCATATTTTGTTTGAAAGTCTTGAAGGGAGGTGGTGTGTTTTTTTGACTAATGCAAAAGGTAGATGATTTTGTTTGAGAATCTTAAAGGGTGGTTGTGTGTTTTTTTTGACAAATATAAAAGATAGATGATTTGTTTGAAAATCTTAAAGGGTGGTTGTGTGTTTTTTTGACATATGCAAAAAGAAGATGATTTGGTTTGAAAAATAAATCATGCTCATTTTGTCTTGTATGAAAAGCAAAAGATTAGGTTTGATTTCTTTGAAAAATGAATGGAGTTGTCTTTGACAAATGCAAAAAGGAAATGTTTTTATTTGAATTTTTTGAAAAGTGAATAGTGCTCTTATTTGACATGGGAATCTTTTCAAATTTGAAATTGAAAAATCATTTGCCTATAAATAGCTCACTTGAGTTTTGCAAAATTCACAACAAGAGCTTACACATCTATTACTAAATTTTGCATCATTCTTTCAAAGCTCTCATTCTCTCTTTTCTAAAGTTTTGAGCCTTAATTCTTGTTCTTGTTGAGAGAGATATAGTTTGTGCTGTATTGTTCTTATTTCACTCATTGAGGAGTGTTTTCTGATAGCCTACCCACTATCAATTCTTGTATCAGTAAGAGGGTGTGTATAACCCTTGTGTGTGTAGAAGGTGTTCTACACGGGGAATAGTTAAATCACCAAGTGTGAGGTAATTGGAAGTAAGAGGGTGTGTATAACCCTTGTGTGTGTAGAAGGTGTTCTACACAGGGAATAGTTGAATCACCAAGTGTGAGGTGATTGGAAGTGTAGAGGGTGTTCTACACGGAATCTTTGGAGCGGTGCTGCTCAAAGGTGTAATAGGTTTCTATCTCCACCTAAAGGAGATTGAATAGTGGATTTGGGAATCCTCAAGGGGTAGCTTGAGGCGAGGACGTAGGCAGTGGGGCTGAACCTCGTAAAAATACTGAGTTTGCTTTCTCTTACCCTACTCTTTATATTTCCTACTGCTTTATATTTTGGTTATATTTTATATTGTATATTTAGTTTATAAGTATTAATTTTTTTTAATATAACCCAATTCACCCCCCCTCTTGTGTTAGTCATCTGGGCAACAAGTGGTATCAGAGCTAGAGCTCTATTATAAGATTAACTATCTTTTGAGTTAAGATCTTATGGCTAACATTGCAGCTTCATTTGGTGAAGGTCAATCTACCAGTCGGCCTCCACTCTTTTGTGGAGACAATTACTCATTCTGGAAAGTTAGAATGAGAATATTCCTTCAGGCTCAAGGTCGAGAAATCTGGAAATGTATTGTAAATGGACCTTATATTCCAACAAAAGTAGTTGATGGAGTAAAGGTCAAAAAGGAAGAAGAAGAGTTTAATCGTGAAGACGATAGACTTTATACTTTGAATTTAACTGCTATGAATTTATTATATAATGCTCTCAATGGTAATGAATTTAATAGAGTAATGACTTGTGCTACAGCAAAAGAAATTTGGGATAACTTGGAAGTTACTTATGAAAGAACTTCTCAAGTCAAGGAATCAAAAATTTATATTCTTACTCATGAATATGAAATGTTTAAGATGAATGATGATGAATCTATTTATAGTATGTACACTCGTTTTACTAACATCATAAATAGCTTGACAGCTCTTGGCAAAGTTTATTCCAAAGTGGAGATAGTAAGAAAAATTCTCAACTCTCTACCAAAACGTTGGGAATCAAAAGTGACAGCGATTCTTGAAGCTAGAGACCTCAAGAAGCTCGAAGTGAATGAACTCATCGGGTCACTTATCACCCATGAGTACACATTGAAAAGAGGAGAAGAAGAAGGAAAGTCAAAGAAGAGCTTGGCACTTAAAGCTGTTCCACATGAAAGTGAAAGTGATGAAAATGAGGAAAATGACGACAAAAATGAAGAAGTTGCGATGATAACAAGAAGAATTCAGAGGTTCTTAAAGAAAAATAAAACTCCTCCAAGGAAATCCTTCAATAAGTTTTCCAAAAAAGATTCAGGTAAAAATGACACTTTAATTTGTTATAAATGTAATAAACCCGGACATATCAAGCCAGATTGTCCTCTGCTAAAGAAAGATCGAAACAAAGGCAAAAAAGCAATGAAAGCTACGTGGAATGATGATTCAAGTAGCTCAGATAGTGAAGCAAGCAATGGAGAATCAGGAAATCTTTGTCTTATGGCTAAAGATGACATTGAGGTAACAAATTTTGATAATATTGAAGATCCTTCATATGAAGAATTGCAAAATTTTTTAGAAGAAGTATATGAGGAATTTGAAAAATTGGGTATCAAGTATACTGTTTTGAAAAAGAAAAATTCTTCTTTAACAAACGAAATTGATATTTTAAGAAAAGAAAATATTGTTTTGAAAGATGAAAATTTTGAGTTGAAGAAAAAGAAAACTGATTTAGAAAATATTATTGAAAACTTTACGAATGGAAAAAGAAATTTTGAAAAACTTCTTGGTAGTCAAAGATGTGTTTTTGATAAGGCAGGCTTGGGATATATGCCAAAACAAAAATACAAACCTTATAAAAACTTCTTTGATAATCCTTCTACATCAAAGTCCAATATTCAAAATTCTTTTCATAAAAATAATTTTGTTAAAAAAAGATACTATTATAATCACTCAAGTTCTTCATATATGTCACATGCTATTTGCAATTTTTGTAATAGAAATGGTCATAATTATCTTGCTTGTCCTATTAGAAGAAAACATACAATGACTATTAGGGCCATATGGGTACCTAAATATCTTGTTTCTTCTAATACTAATAAATAAAGGACCCAAAGAACTTGGGTACCGGGAATTGTTTTTAATTGCTTTTGTAGGTATGCATGAAGTATTCTACAGGTAAAAATAAATGATTTTTAGACAACGGATGCTCAAGATACGTGACAGAAGACAAAACTAAATTCATTGACTTCACTTCTAAAGAAAAAGGATGTGTGATATTTGAAGACAATTCAAAAGAGAAGATCATGGAAATAGAAGGAAAGATCATCAAGACTTAGTACAAGATGCAACCAAATAGTGGAAACATGTGAAAGATCATCCAGCGGAATAAATTCTAGGAGAACCTTCACGAGGTGTAAGTACTCGATCATCTCTTAGAAATATTTGTAATCACACACTTTTTCTATCTCAAATTGAATCCAAAATATTTATGAAACTCTTATTGATAAATCATGGATTCTATTTGTGCAAGAAGAACTAAATTAATTTGAAAGAAATAATGTATGGACATTTGTTCCTAGACCAAAAAATTATGCTGTTATTGGAACAAAATAGGTTTTTAGAAATAAGAAAGATGAGTCTAAAATCATCACTAGAAACAAGGCTCGACTTGTAGCCCAAGGTTTCAATCAAGAGGAAGAAATCGATTATGATGAGACATATGCACCAGTCACAAGATTAGAAGTTATTCGAATGCTACTTGCATATGCTTGTTATAAAGATTTCAAATTTTTTCAAATGGTTGTTAAAAGTGTTTTCTTAAATAGTTTTTTTTAAAAGGTTTTTCAAGAGGAAAGATCGATATAACTCTTTTAATCAAATATGAATAGAATGATATTCTTCTAGTTCAAATTTATGTAGATGATATAATATTTGGTGCTACTAATGAAAATATGTGTCAAGATTTTGCTAAGAATATGCAGAAAGAATTTGAAATGAGCATAATGGGAGAACTTAATTTCTTTCTCGGATTGCAAATCAAGTAATTGGAACATCAATGAGTCCAACCACTAAACTTGATAAAGATGAAAGCGGTAAGCCAGTTGACTCAAAGGTATATTGAGGTATGATTGGTAGTTTATTATATTTGATAACTAGTAGACTTGATATTATGTTCAATGTATGTTTATGTGCACGTTTTCAATCATTTCCGAAACAATCTCATTTGATTGCAGTCAAGCGGATTTTTAGATATTTTGCCAGTACCATTGATTTAGAGTTATGGTATCCTAAACACACTTCTTTCGATCTTATTAGTTATTCAGGTACCGATTATACTAGTTGCAAAGATGATCGAAAAAGTTTTAGTAGAACATGTCATTTCTTAGGTCATGCACTAGTTTCCTGGTTTAGTAAAAAATAAAATTCTGTTGCACTATCTACTGCTGAGGCAGAATATGTTGCTGCGGGTAGTTGTTGTGCCCAAGTTCTTTACATGAAGCAACAACTTGAGGATTTTAAACGTATGTACAATCACATTCCAATCAAATGTGATAATACAAGTGCTATAAATCTTTCAAAGAATCCAATACAACAATCTCGGACCAAAGTGCAGAAGGGCGATATTGCATTAGAATTCACTAGTACACATGATCATTTGGCAGACATTTTTACAAAACCCCTACCAGAAGATAGACTACGCATGATTAGAAGAGAAATAGGAATTATGCATGCCATCAATATCTGCTAGATACTTTTATTCCATTAACTCAAATGACCTACAGAAACTTGAGACGTTTAGCCTCATCATTCAAATGCATTTGCTCCTCATAAATCATCATGCCATCCTTATTTAAAGGATTAGGCAATCGAAATGCAGAGGCAAGTAAGGATTTCAAATCCTTATTCTGTTGTTTTAAGTCTACTATTTTTTTATTAGACTCTTGAACAAGTCGTTGAAGAATATCGATCTTCTCATTAAGCTTCTCTATCTCGCGGGTTTTGGACTGCAACCGAGCGGAAAAAGAAACTATGGAAGATGAGTATCGAGTCCCAAGACCCACAAGCTCGTAAATGGCGTCATGATCTGATTTATTAGCTAAATCAGTCTCTTGTTGCTTCATGGCACCCACGACAGATGCAGAAATAGATTGAGACTGAGGTGAAGGATACCTCAAATCTTGATCAAGAGAATCACTGAAGGGAAATTTACGAGCCATTGAAAATTTGTAAAGTGAGAATGAAGATGAACTACAACAATGAGAAGAAGATTTGATGCGGATTAGATAAAACTAAGGATTGCTTTTATAAAGATGGAAATAAATAAAAGACAAACTGACATCTCTTCAAATCTTACTTAGTCAAGCTTACAAGATTTGCCGGATGCATATTGTCAAAAGTTACCGAACTAAGCTAGCGAGATTAATTATAATTGTCCCTGTTTCTCTCGTGAAAAGCTGCCATTATCTGCTGATGTTGACTCTGTGCTTGAACTCTTACTCGTTCCGATTCCTCTATTTGAAGTTTCAGAATACGAGCCAATTCCGTCAAATCTTTATTTTCTTGCTTTAACCTCTTATTCTTTCTGCCTTTATTTACAAGCTTTTGATGCAGAACAGATATTTGATTATTAAGTCGATCAACCTCATTTGCCCTCGCTAGTAATCTCCGAGACATGGTCGTAATAGAGGCAGCATATTGAGCACTGAGAGTTCTTGATGCTGCAACAACCTCAGAATCAGTTCTATTTGAAAAATGCATCTCTGCTTCTATTATGGTATTGACAACCTCATGAGATAAAATGACTGGTTGAGACGGTTCCTGATTCAAATCCGGAAGATTATTAGATGAAATTTTCTCCGCCATTCTATCGTTTTATATAAACAGAAACCGGATCAATGAGTGGGGTGAAAATTTATTTGAGTATCCAACAGGTGAAAACGGTCTTTTAAACGACAACTTTCAAATCTCAATAATATTTAATTTTTCAACAATATCACGCGGATTTGAATCTGCTTTCGCACCGACTGCTAGAGCTAGGCCACCTTTGTAGGTTTTATCAGACACGCGTGGCTCCGCACCGAACTGTCAGAGTTAGACTTCCAACATTTGCAGGTTTTGTCGGACATGCATGGCTCTGCACCGCATTGCCAGAGTTAGGCTTGCAGCTTTTGCTGTGCTTGTCGGACACGGATAATTTTAATTCTTCAACTTCAAATCTCTGGAATATCTAATTCGTCAATAACATCAAGCGGATTTAAATCTTCTTCCGCACCGAGATGATAAAATTCGGTTTCAACCTTTGCAAGTTTTGTCGGGCACGGGTGGTTCCAACTTCTACTCTCTAACGTACCGTTTTATTTGATTATTGCTTATTAAGAAAAAAAAAATCTTATTGAAACCAATTACGGTTCCTTTTTAATGATGCCAAAAGGGGGAGAAGTCTTATACTAGTATTATACTACCCTGTTATATATGCTAGAATCATGTTTATATTTTTCTTGAATACTAACGCATATTTTCAGGGGGAGCTTAAGTATTACTGCAGGTCGCAGATTTCTACTAAGTATTTGTCATCATCAAAAAGGGGGAGATTGTTGAACCCAAGGTTTCCAGTCTCGTATTTACGTATAAATTTTGATGATAACAAATAATATTGAAAACTCAAGCTCAAGTTGTCTATGCATGAAGGGAGCTAAACACATCAAGAAATCAAGCATGAGCAAGAAAGATATCAAGTTTACAAATGAAGCTCATAGATTATTTTTGTACATCTCTTGATAAAATTAGAAATTGGATTAAGGCTCCAAATTACTCTTTTTTCTCATAAAACATCAAATTATTTTTTCCACATATGCAAGACATTTTTAAATGTCTTAGTTTTGAAAATTATGTTTTTCACATGTGCATAACACCATCAAACAAAATAATTTCGAAAATTATATATATATATTTTTTTTTATAAAAACTTGATTTTATAAGATGATTGATTATCATATTTGACATGTGCATATTTTGTTTGAAAGTCTTGAAGGGAGGTGGTGTGTTTTTTTGACTAATGCAAAAGGTAGATGATTTTGTTTGAGAATCTTAAAGGGTGGTTGTGTGTTTTTTTGACAAATATAAAAGATAGATGATTTGTTTGAAAATCTTAAAGGGTGGTTGTGTGTTTTTTTGACATATGCAAAAAGAAGATGATTTGGTTTGAAAAATAAATCATGCTCATTTTGTCTTGTATGAAAAGCAAAAGATTAGGTTTGATTTCTTTGAAAAATGAATGGAGTTGTCTTTGACAAATGCAAAAAGGAAATGTTTTTATTTGAATTTTTTGAAAAGTGAATAGTGCTCTTATTTGACATGGGAATCTTTTCAAATTTGAAATTGAAAAATCATTTGCCTATAAATAGCTCACTTGAGTTTTGCAAAATTCACAACAAGAGCTTACACATCTATTACTAAATTTTGCATCATTCTTTCAAAGCTCTCATTCTCTCTTTTCTAAAGTTTTGAGCCTTAATTCTTGTTCTTGTTGAGAGAGATATAGTTTGTGCTGTATTGTTCTTATTTCACTCATTGAGGAGTGTTTTCTGATAGCCTACCCACTATCAATTCTTGTATCAGTAAGAGGGTGTGTATAACCCTTGTGTGTGTAGAAGGTGTTCTACACGGGGAATAGTTAAATCACCAAGTGTGAGGTAATTGGAAGTAAGAGGGTGTGTATAACCCTTGTGTGTGTAGAAGGTGTTCTACACAGGGAATAGTTGAATCACCAAGTGTGAGGTGATTGGAAGTGTAGAGGGTGTTCTACACGGAATCTTTGGAGCGGTGCTGCTCAAAGGTGTAATAGGTTTCTATCTCCACCTAAAGGAGATTGAATAGTGGATTTGGGAATCCTCAAGGGGTAGCTTGAGGCGAGGACGTAGGCAGTGGGGCTGAACCTCGTAAAAATACTGAGTTTGCTTTCTCTTACCCTACTCTTTATATTTCCTACTGCTTTATATTTTGGTTATATTTTATATTGTATATTTAGTTTATAAGTATTAATTTTTTTAATATAACCCAATTCACCCCCCCTCTTGTGTTAGTCATCTGGGCAACATATATATATATATATATCTTTAACTAATCCACAAGAAAAATCAAAATTAAGAAAGTCACTCAAAAATTTAGATATAATCATATCATTACCTTTGAGTTAAAAGCATCAAATTTCTCTAAAGAAAACATCATGATCGAAACCTATGAACCTCCAAAATAATATTTTATCATCTAAACACCACATGCCATGATCTAATTCCTTTAGCCAAAATTTCACTAACTATATTCCTTAAACTCTTTCCTCAAATCTCTATTATACTCTTCCAAATACTTCTTAGATCAAATCTTAAGGTATCACCTTAACAAAACATAGATTGAACTATTCATCAAGCATACCATACATTCAAATAAAATATCTAACAATAAGTTAGCTCTACATATACAAGAAAATGATAAAATTAAGTTAAGAATGTACTTACCAATTTTTCAATAGATTTAGCAAAGGAAATCTTGTGAAGAAGATATATTCACCACTTTTAGAGAAATACACACCCAGGTGCAAAGAAGGAAAGGTTTGGAATGTAAGTGAATGGAAAAGGAAAATGGAGAGGGTTTGAGTTTGGCTTGGCCGAATTACTTGCGAGGAGAATAGAGTGAGTATCTAAGGGAGTTTTGGTCGACACCTCTGGGTAAATGTGCGGTAAAACTCTTGAAAAAAAATTATCAAGCTATGCTTGCCATGCCATATGCCCACTTAGGTGGTAGTGTACTCATTCCCCATTCACTTAGACTTAATTGGCAATGACATGACCAAATCCTTATTTCATGCTATGATATACACTTAGACAGATGACAAAGTTAGGTACACATCTTATCTATTGTTGTGCACTACATCTAAGTAAAACAAAAGTGGAATTCGATTACAATACTTCCATTTTGGTCTCATCTGAAACTTACCTATGAAAATATTCCTATTTTATTTTTCATCGACCCTTGGTTGTCACTTGTCCTAATATTTGTCAAGAAATATGATCATTGCATAAAAAAAATAAAAAACACATGTATAAGCCGGTTCCCTTTCCCCCAAACTCATCCAAGCCGTTAGCTTTCCAAGGAGGGGAATATTCTTTACTTATTCTACTAAAACTCCTATGAAAAGCTACCTAACTCTAATTTCTATACAATATCTCATTCTATTTTCAAAAGCCATATTTTCTTATCATACCAAATGCCATCCTAAATTTAGATCAATCATGCCTATTTTGACAAGATCTAGTTCTTATCTAATCTAAGATTGAAACAATTATAGAAGAGATAAAGCAAAAGGATGTTTGATTCTTCTCACTTCAAATCCGAAACTTACAAGGAATAATATCCCATGACTTGTTTGTATATCATCTTGTGCCACTAGTTCAATATTTTTCATCTATTTTCGTTGCTCTCTCTCAAGGAAGAAGACAAAAATCACTTTTTATCTAACTCTTAATTTTAGGTTGGTCTAACTTGAGCCAAGTTTCCCTTAACCACTTAGATTTTCCACTAAAATCCATCATAGTTGAAACTTGCTAAAGAAATATTTCAATATTTGCTTACTCATTTCCTCCCCAATTGCCATTTGTCATCATTTCAATCCTATCTAAGACAAGACTAAGTTAGGTATCTTTTCAATCATTTTTGCTATATGTCATTGTTGATCCTTGTCTCCCAAGCCAAATAAAATAAAAATATAGATAAAATTAGATTTTTCCTCCAAATGAGTCCAAAATGTGGCCTCCAAAGATTCCTTGTAGGTTTCATTTGAATCTCACACTATTTTGAGCTTAAGCTATCACTACCTAACCCAAGAAAAGGCCTAACTAAATACATAGCAATATATATTTTCAAAAAGTTCCAAAGAATGATTAAAATAAATTCTAAAAAAAGCATTACCATTTCAAGCATAAAAATTCAAAAGGAAAAAAAAATCAGGTTATCACAAATAGCTTGATGTCTCCAGCTTATAACATTTTTCTCACTATATGACAATCTAACTCTATGTGTTTTGTCCTTTCATGGTACACTGAATTGGAAGATATGTGTATTGTAGCTTGAGAGTCATAGTACATAAGGACAACTTTAGAATGCCTAATTCCAAAATCTGATAACATATTTTTCAACCAAATTAATTCACGAACTCCTACAGCCATAACTCTGACTCAACAAAAAACCTTGAAATTGTATGCTATTTTTTCAATTTTCAGCTTACGATATTATCTCCTAAGAACACTGTGAATCAAGCTACAAACCTTCGAGTATCTGGGTAGGTTGCCTAGTTAGAATCAGTGTAAATTTTTAGTTAAAAATCAACTAAAGAGGATGAGAAAAATAGACCCAAACCAATTGTGGATTTGATGTATTGAACAACTCTATGGATTGCTACCATATGACTACCTTGGTTTATGCATGTATTGACTCAGTTTCTGCACAAAAAGAAAGCTATATTTGGTTTGGTTATGGTCAGGTAGATTAATCTACCAACTAATCTCCTGAACTGAGAAGGATTTTTTAATTCATCACCACTGTCAACATTGAGATGTAAATTTTGTTCCGTTTGTGTATTTACTGCTTTACAACCAGTTAAACCACAGTCTTCTAAGATGTCTAAAGAATATTTTTTTTTAAAAAGATGAATCCCTTTAGAAGACAAACCTGCCTCGAGCCACAAGAAGTATTTTAAAGGACCTAATTCCTTTAATTTGAAATGAGTATTCAGGAAAACTTTTAAAGAGTCTATGGCTGCTACATAATTGCTTGATACTAAAATGTCATCCACATAGACTAAAAAATAACAATTGAAGTCCCTTCATGCTTACTGAAAAGGGAATAGTTAGATTTTGACTGAGTAAATCCATGGCCAGTAATGTGAAAGAGGATTTGCAAACTATTGTCTCGAGGCTTATTTTAAGTCATACAAAGACTTCTTTAGTTTGCAAACTAATTATGTCTCTCCCTTGCTTTCAAAATCAAAAGGGAGTGTCATGTATATCTCCTCTTAAAGATCACCATTCAAAAATGCATTATCCACATCTAGTTGGAATATAGGCCAATGTTTGATAGCAGCTATAGAAAAAAAATCCTAACTGTGGTAAGTTTAGCTACTGGATTTGTCGACGCCTCTAGTCTACGCTTGGGATTTAACGTTGACTGAAGTATCAGGAACATGTAACATAAGATTACACACCTCTCGTACATGACAATATAATATACAATGCACCTAACTTATTAGCAGTATGCAATAAATATCGCAGTGGAAAAAATCTTTTCTAATAATTTAGGCAAAATAATAAAATAATGTCAAATCCACGTGGTACTACTAGTGCAAATATCCCAAAAGCTTAAACAAGCATTTGCACCATAAAAAAGTTATAATCCATAATCACAAAACTACTAGGGATCCAAAACTTAAACACTTAAAAACCTAAATATCATATTGTCTAAGATAAAAGGAAAACTAAACACATAAGGTCATCACTCCGAGTTATGAGTCCTATTGGGCTAGTCCTGTTTAGCCCTTCCTTCATGCAGGATCCTCCTAAGTTCCTTAAAAAATTTCATGATTTAAACAAAAAATTGGTTGACCTTCTGCAATCTATCATACTTGGAGTACTCCAAGGGACCCTCAGGACTCTTCGGGGTCTCCTAAGTTCTTTTGGGAGGCAGTTTCTTGCACTTCCCTATCTATCCTTGCAACAACTTCTACTATTTCGAGAAGGGAATGATAGTGAAAAATACCAGAGTGAGATTTTAAAAAATCTCAATAAGTAAACAAATAACATAGCACATATATCATAGATATATAACAGCAAATACAAATAAATATATGAACATGAGTAATGAGACTTATAACTTGATATACATAATGTATTTTCATGTAAAAGACCTTCATTCTTCTTTTGACTAATCTTTAACATGTGTTCATAACTTATCATATCTTTTTCTTGTTATTAATATCATTTATAGGTTTCAAGTCTTGTTCTTATCATGACTTTCATATGACATATGTGGACACCTCATGACTCCCTTATGCACCCTATATTTGCCGCTAGTTACCGCATCACTCGACGACTCCTCTAATCGAGGTGACTATGTATTAATCATATACTTATATTGCAATTCGCTTATTACGCCTTCACCGTTCTTAGTACCTACTAGTTTTAGGTGCGAGCTCACTCCGGTATCTTTCCTTAGGAGTCATTTGAAATCCGTCGACTATACTTTGTTAACCCAAGAATTTCACTCGAGTTTACACACTCCTAAGTGAATAGGGAGTTCCACTAAGGAATTTGCCCATCCTAGCCTTTGGGATTCTTATAAAAAAAAATTGACTCTTTTCTTTTCAAAAACCTTGACCCAAAGAGATACAATCATGTGATATGGACTTGTATGCAACCCTCGACTTACTTATGCAAGGCATGTGATCATAAGAATGTGAAGCATTCATTTTCCAATCATAGCTTGAAAACATTAGAACATGCTAACATATTTCATTTCATAAAAACTAACTCATTCAAACTCGAAAAAGTAACAAACAACTCAATTAAAACCCTAGGAGGGTCATGGCCGAATCACTATACATTTAATGATCCATTTTTCTCGCATTCCTTCTTACCAACTCATGCATCTACTTAAGGTTATCAAAACACATTACTAGGCTATCTTCAAGGCCTTGGCCGAAACCCTAATGTTATCCATCATAGTGTTTTTTCACCAAAACTTCACACTTTATTCTAAGACCTCAAACCATACATTTACCCGAAACATATACTAGAGTAGTTGATGAATTAAATCTATAAATCATACAAGAAATTTAATAGAAAGATCATACATCCGTTTACAAGTTGAAAACTTAAGATTTAACCCAATATAACCTCATGGCCGAACCATATAGAGCTCAAAAATTCATATCTTTCATGAAATAACCTTTCCCTCTCAATCCAACAACTTACGCCAAAAATCATCAAGTCTTACCTCTCCAATATTTCATCAAATAACCACCAATGATCCATTATAGAATCTTTAAAACCATAAGGTAAAACCTTAACATAATTCTTAGAAGATATAACAAATAAGCAAGCAAACAAATAAACAAACAAAATAGCAAACAATGTTCACACAATAGATGTAAACAATATTCAAGATAGGTTAAGAGCATACCTACAAGTTTCCAAAAAATATAAGCAAAGGGGATTTGAAAATAAATTAAGAATAAAATCAAGATTTAACCTAAAAAAAAACCTAAATCTGAAACTTTAATAAATTAAAAGGTGTTTGGCTTCCAAAAAAAATCAACCTTTCCTTCAAAAACCCTAGGGCCAAATCTCTCCAAGAGATAAAACCTTGGCTTTTGTTTTCATTTTATAAACACAAACTTAATTTAAGAAATCCTCAATTTTTCTTTGTTTAAAAACTCAAGAAAACCTAGAGTTCCATTTTAGAGAAAACAAGAACCCTAATTTTTATGTGAAAGTGTGTGTTTGTATATAAAACCATTGAGGTCGAAAATAAAAAAATAAAACTTCCCTCAAACTCAAGCATGGTGATTTACAAATAAAACTGAGTGATGTTTACCTTGTGTAGATGGTGTTCCTAAAAAAATTAGTGTAGAAAACAATCAAGATCCAAGCAAATAGGAGTGTTTGGCTAGTGAGAAAGTAAATGAAAATGAGAGCACATAGAAAGTGTTCTTGGCTGAAAACACTAGGAGCTAAAGTGTAAAAAATGGTTGGGAAAAGACCCTTCAAATTTTGGCTCATTCATATATAGTCTCCTTCCTTTCTAAACATGTTCTGATGCATGCACGACATGTGGCGAAATCCTCTTTTTCTTTCTCATATGATGAGATTGCCTTGGGGAGACAAAAGGTCACCAAATATTCAACTCCTCCCTTGCCAAATCTGAAAATTCCACTTCCAAATTTCCTATTTCCTCCCTCAATCCAAGCTTAAGTCCAAAATCTAAGAAGGGCTATTTGGTAATTCATTTTAACTCTAGTCTCTTAGCTTAACACATGGCATGTGAAGTATGTGGGTCTTTTTTCATTTTCAAGATGGCTCTCCACTCCCACACTTTTCCCCTCTCTTACATGCCTACCACTTCTCTTTTACCACAAAATCATTCCATCTTCTTTCTTTTCATATTCCCCATGCAAAATGCTTCTTGGAAAAGCAAAAGGCATTGTATCCTAACTTGACACATGTCCAAAAAGGACTCCAAAAGACATGTGGCACCTAGCACCATGGCCAGCCCTCCCTTGGGCTTCTCTTGGACCTTTTGGGCCTTCTTCATCCATTAAAATTTGACAAGTGCCCTACTTGTCTTTTTTCCAAAATTTTCTAATATTTCCTTACTCAATTGGTCTTCCAAGAAAAGGTTTTAACTTCATGGGCTTGCTCTCTTCTCTTGGGTTTAATCTCACTACACCTTAATTAAAATGGCTTGCGCTAATGGGTTCTAAATCCAACAAACCTATAAAGTTTCCTAAAAGGCTTTCTCTCTTCCCATTTTTTTTCTAAAAAATCCAAACACCTCAAAAATAAATAAATAATATAATTATCCATTCCAAACATGGATAAGGTTTCTCACAAAAATTCGAGATGTCACATAAAAGTCCCATAGTAGTCAAATCCCTCAAATTGAGTGTACCATTTAGTAACTAGCTGGGCCTTGCATCTTTCTACACTACCATCAAACTTCAATTTCAACTTAGATACCTATTTATAGCCCATTGGGTGTTTACCATGAAGTAAAGGGACCAACTCCCATGTCCCATTCTGCTCTAAAGCAAAAATTTCAGCTTTCATAACTTCCCTTCATTCAGGATATAATATAGCTTGTGAATAAGTCTTTGGCTCAATAATAGTAGAGGTAGCAAGAACAAAAAACCTGTGAGAAGGTCACAATCTATCATAGGTCAGATACTTGCTAATGGGATGTGAAGTACTTGAGGTTAAAGAAACTGCAAGTTGTTGATCAGAAAGATGAGACGAATCAAAGTGACCTGCTGTCAATGATAAGATTATAAATAGGTAGGAGAGTGTTTAGGTCTGGTGGATCTTCTAAAAGGAATATTTTGGGAAAGGGATGAAGAGAGTCCGCTATCAGAAATGTTATTTGAAATTGGAACAGATGCTGGAATTGAAACTTTAGAGTTAGAAGCAGAATTTCATAAAGAACAACTAGGAGCAGAACAATTAGGATAATTTTTCTTAGGAGGAAAAAAATCATGAATCTGGGGCAGACATAGGTGTTAAAGAAGAAGTTCCAAATAGAAATACATCTTCATGGAATACTACATCTCTAAAGATATAGCAAGTTTAACTTTCTTGGTTAAGTAGTTGATAACCCTTAACGCCAAAGGGATATATTTGAAAAACAGACTTTTATAGCTCTTGGAGAAAATTTAGAACGATTATAAGAGAGTGCTGAGCCAAAACATAGACAGCCAAACACTCTTAAATGTGAAAAAGAATGTACTTTATGATATAAAAGCTCAAAAGGAGTTTTATTCAAGAGAAGTGGACTTGGAGTTCGATTAATGAGATAAACAGAAGTGAGGATACTATCACCCCAATAACAAATAGGAACTTTAGCATGAAAAAGGAGGGACCTTGCCACATCAAGGATATCTTAATGTTTATGCTCCACAATAGAATGCTTTTAAAGCAAATTCAAGTCCATTGTCAAATCCGAGTGATATGATTTTAGTATTAAATTGTGTTTCAACATGAACAAAGAATTATTGCAGTAAAGATGCAGTTTTAGATTTATTTCTCATGAGATAGACCCAAGTAGTCCAAGAGAAATTATCAATTATTGAGAGAAAATATCTTAAATCACTATGAGTAGGAATTGCCATAGGACTCCATATATCACAATGCACTTAATCAAATGAAGCAAGGTATTTATGAGTTTCAACAGGAAATGGGAAATGTTTTTATTTAGCAAGAGGACATGTAGTATAAGAATCAAACTTAGAATTGAAAATAGGAATGTTTATTTAAGAGTTGCAATCTAGAAAAAAAAAGTGTCCTAATCTAAAATTCCATAGGGTTACATCAGATTGAACAAAAAAAGCAGTAGGGACAGTAGATTTCTTGGAATTGACAAAAGGTGTAGGAATGCACAGCTTGTAGAAGCCATCTTGCAACTCACCCATCGCAACCATCTTCCAAGTTGTTAGGTACTGCAAGAAACATTTTTCAGCTTTAATAATCAAATAGCAATCAAGTAGTTGTGTCAATTATATTACTGATAGCAAATTAAATGAGAAACTAAGTACACATAAGACATTGGTGAGACTAAAAAAATTCTAGAAATCATAATAAGACCGTTGAAATCATAGTAGGATTTGTTGGTACAAAATCTGGTAGAATTAACCATATGTTGTGAAGCCCCACTATCAATTATCCACGATGTCAAGAAATTTGAACTGCCAACAAGACAAACAGGTTGGTGATTACCTGAAAATTTGGGAACAAGTGCCCTGCTGACAGAAGAATTGACAAGAGATGATGCTGGTTTTAACAGAGCCAACAATTGATTACACTGATCCACAGTCAAAGGTGGAGTGGCTGAATTCTCAAGAGATAGAACTAAATGAGTAGATGGAGTAGCAGGCTTTGGTTTATCCTAAAACTTATAGTTTGGAGGATAACCACGAAGTTTGTAACATTTGTCAACTATGTATCCAACAAGACCACAGTGACTACAAGTAACTTTGTTATGAGGTGCAGCTTTAATATTTTTCATAGAATTATCAGGCTTGGCTGCTAAGGCAACTGACTCAATAGAAACAACAGGAGTATTCCTTTGGCTAACAAGCTTCTAACGTTCCTCTTGAATGACAAGGGAAAAAATTTTGTGAATTGATGGTAAAGGATCCATCATCAAAATCTGACACCTCACAGCATCAAATGCATCAGTGAGGCCTGTCAAGAACATCATAGTTCTGATGATAGTAAGTAACAAAATTTTTTGAGGAATTACACTTACAATGTGACGCCCCCAATTTACGTCTGGGGTTTAACGTAAATCAAGGTGTCAGGATAAGTAACACTAGGCTACTCACCCTCGTACGTATCAAGAACTTAGTGAATATATTACATAAGATATAATATTCACAGTGGATGAGGTCTCAATTATAAAAAAATTCTAAAGATCACATGGTAAAATATACTTATAACATCACATCATTCATTCATAAACTTCATATTGTACTGTCATATATATACAAAGCCCAAATAGTTATTAGGGTTAACAAAAATACTTATAACAATCAAAAGACCATCCTTATAGCCACTTGGATTCCTTCTTAACTTCAGGAAATTCCCTCCCATAGCGAAATATATCTAAATTAAGATAAAAGTCTCGCTAGAGATATTGTCCCTGTGTTGTCGTGTAAACCCCACATATAGACAAAGAACAATCTAATCCTAAAGTTAAGCAGCATCCCGTACGTCACTCCTCTTCATAAAAAAATGGATGCATCATCCTTCCAAAATCCCATCGGCTAGTCATAGATAGGAGGTCCTAAGGAAGCAAAAGCGAAATCTACATAGGGACTATAACTAGAGGGTCCCTTAGGACTCCTCAGAGTCTCCTGCATCACCGAGATTTTCTCCTTGTCGGCCATCCAACCCTGTGTATAGTTTATATGTACAGGAAAGAAAAATAAAATCAAAAAAGAGTGAGATTTCCTTAAAATTCTCAGTAAGTACATAATTAGCTTAATAGAGCATAGACAAGGCAACTACTAACATTTTTTGAAAATCTAAAAGAAGACTTAATTTAAAAATATATATATTTCATGTGACTTATGCATTAACTTAAAGTGGTATGCATTCTTATGATAACTTATTACATTTTTCTCAAAAATCTTCACTTCTTAAACTTATTTATTTATTATTCTTGATAGGCATTACGTATCGTTGTCCCCATCATATATAACTCATCAGTCCTCCGGGCATTACGTACCGCTGTCCCTGTTGTGATGAGTCTCATGTCAGTCTTTCAGGCGTTACGTCTCGTTGTCTCTGTCTTGACACAAAACATACTTAGCATAGCAGACGTTACGTATCGCCGTCCCCACT
The DNA here is from genome assembly GCA_036898215.1 of Platycarya strobilacea. Taxonomy (NCBI): domain Eukaryota; kingdom Viridiplantae; phylum Streptophyta; class Magnoliopsida; order Fagales; family Juglandaceae; genus Platycarya; species Platycarya strobilacea. Next base: position 31,656,309 of record CM072549.1, on the reverse strand, counting down.
AATCATGTCATTCTCACAGGCGTTACGTATCGTCGTCCCCGTGATGACAATAGTCATTCTTAGCATACGACAGGCATTATGTATCGTCGCCCTGACGGCGCATCAGTCATCCAGGGGTTACATCTTGCCATCCCATCACGACGTAACTAACTCATTCATATTTCTTATTCTTAGTTGTTCCTTTCTTCTTCTTATAAATGTTTCTCATTCTCTTAAAAACATATTATGCTCATTTTTCTTAAAAACCTACCACATAATCCTTATATTAACCCACATGTATTGGATACAAGAAAATCTCGGATTTAGGTAACAGGGAGATCTCGCTCGAGCCAGACGTTGAGCAAGGGTCGAGCAAAGTCTCGGCCTGAATCTCGCTCGAGCCAAACGTCGAGCAAGAGTCAAGCTAGATTTCCACCTAAAACTCAGGTCTACCATTTCAATCTTAATTTCAGCCATTATTGAGTCATTATCTCTCAAAACCTAAAACATAAAAGTTGTATATATTTCTCTTATATTTCCATAACCTCTTGAATTACTCAAATCTGATATCAAATGAGCAAGTTATGACTATTTTACCAAAAAATGTCAAATCTCTCCCTGTATCTCGCTCAAGCCAAACGTCAAGTAAGAATTGAGCGAAATATCGGGTTCGATGATTTTTCAGCCTAAAACATGCAATATTTTCACATAAAACTTATTTTTACGTATTAAAACATAATTTTTGATTTTTATAACTTTATTCAATACATTTCCATGACACAACCAATACAAACAATACTTAAATTACATTTTATCACTTAAACAAGAATTTAAGGGTTCAATACTAGCATGCATAATTCAACCACTTAAATAAGCCATTTTCATGCTAAAGTTAAGCTAGAATGTGGACTTACAAGTTTTCTAAAACTTGTTGGAGATGATCAAACCAACTCTTGCAAGTTTTCTCCTCAAAATCACTCACTTAGCTCACTTAGGATAAGTGTGGAGGCTTAAAGACTTGAGAAGGGTTTTTCTTAGTCTTCTTTCAAAGGGAACGTGTGCTATGCTTCCAAAAAGTGTTTGATGACTCTCTAATGCCTATTTATAGTGAAATGGTCGACCGACATGAAGGAAAGAAGAGGTGAAGGGGAAAAGGGGTATAATCGGCTACCTATTGGGTGACCGAGGTGTCCATTCTCCAAAATCTCATGATTAAGCTTAGTGCCCCCCCTTCCCCCCTTCCCCCCTAAAGATCTTAGACTTTGCAACTAAAATGATCATCCAAAGGCTAAAATTTGAGATATTTTTGCAGCCAATTTGATCAATAGTTGAGAAGGAAGCTGATTAAATAAGGGATGAGATGGCACTTCATCTAACTATGCATGAACCTATCCTTTACAACTTTCTTTTGGTGTGCAACGTCCCAACCTTCTCCTAAACCCTTTGGTTACTTTTTAAGCCTCCTAAAACTCCATTTGACATATTCTAGAATGCCACTTCTTGGTTTAGTTAGAATCAAATCAAATTTTGACTCACTTAGTTCCCTATTAGCACATTTGAGTTCCCATATGTCTCCATCACCAAATACGCTAAGTAGAATTCTAAATCAACTCCTCATCACTTGCCAACTATTCTTACACATATCAAGATACCTGAAAGCTTCAAAACCAATTACATATTTCATCACATGCCCCAAATTGGTATATTTCATCTTACTCGAGTTCCACTTGAGCTCAATACATAACATTTTACTTATTCCACAAATAAGTCATCAATCCCGTCCAAATATTCGAAAACCCAAAACATGAAAGTTTTATATTTGTCTATTAGGATTCTATGAGAATTAGAATCACTTTATTTGGACCTTATATGGGTAACTTATGCTCATTACACTAAAACTCGACAGACTAATCCGAGAATGCATATTCCGAACACCAAGTGTTTGGTCTTTGGTTTTATCACTTCCTCTTGCATTTACACCTTAATTTTTGAGAATTCAACTCCTTCTAAGTTTAAATTGAATTTTTATAGTTGATACATTGTTACAAATCTCAAAATTCTTTAATATTTCCTAAAATGCATGATTTCACCTTGTCTTAACTCAAAATTCTCATTTAAGTCTCCGACTCTATTTTCCTAGAAAATATATATCCAATAAATTTCATTTTTAAAAAGAAATTCAAGTAAAACCTCATCTTAAGAAATTTCGAGCTATTACATACAACCTCGACACATACAAATAGGTAGGGGTTGGTAATTCGATAATTTATCCCAAAGAACCTTTAAATCAATAAAATAAGTGCTAGCATTGTTTTGACCTTGACTTAAAGCAAAAATTCTAGTCTGAATTTCAAAGATATGAGGTCCATTACTTGAGAGAACCTTTCCTTCAACTCAAGCCACATAGCTTTCGAACAATCAACGTATATAACACGCTGAGCAATCTTCGAAGAAAAAGAATTAAGAAGCCAAGAGAGGATGATAGTATCACACTTACTCCAAGAGGAAAATAGAGGAGCTTTCGCATCTGGAGTCGAGATGGAGCCATCAATGAATCCAAGCTTATTTTGAGCCTTCAATGAAAGATACATGGATCGTGACCATGAGTGGTAGTTATTGGAGGTGAGCTTTTCACTAATTAAGAGAACGCCAGGGTCATTGGTATTTGTTAGATAGTAAGGGCTACAGGGATCAAATTTGACATTTTTAGCATAAATAGAAGAGGATGAAAGGGAATTCTTAGTCCTGGTCGAAGGAAGAAGGGGAATTAAAATGAAACCCTAATTCTTCTATACCATATTAAGAATTTCACATTCTAGAGGAAAGTGATCTATTAATCAGAGTTACAAGTATCGAGAGTTACAAATATCAAGAGTTACAAGTATCAGGAGCTACATAGTGCCCTTTTATACTAACCCAAAATGAGTTACTTGACTGAACCAACTAAGCTGACTAAGACTTACAAAATAGAAAGCTAACTGAGCATGCTAAATATACATGTACAGGTGTAAGATCAAGAGAAAAAAAAATTGATAAGTATAAAACTTAAACAATCTTAATATTTATGTTTAACCATCATGCTTTTAGCGTACTCTGTTGGTCATTTGAAAATGTTGTTGTGTCCAATATTGTCATTTAGTTAATTTATTTTTATTTGTAAATTTTATAGGGATATTATGGTCAGAAAACCTGTACTATCCACCATTTAGGATGCCTCAAAATTCATATGCAAGTCCATATACATATGCTTGTGGTAGCTAGATAATTTCATTTTAAATTTTTTTAGAGTTTTTTTTTTATGTATTGAATTGGTTTGAATACTGTGCTTCATTACAGCCTCTATCAATGCTAACTTTTAGACCAACGATGCCTTACCCTTCATCAAATAATCCGGAGGAGTCCACACGATTTCATCATACCTTCCAGGTATATTCTTTTTAAACTTTTTATAGTTTTTTTTCTTATATGAATTGAATTTGTTTGAACACCATGTTTCGATAAAGCCTTCGTCAATGTTGACTTTTGGACCAATGATACCTTATCCTCCATCAAGTAATCCGAAAGAAGCCACACGAGTTCATGATACTTCCAGGTATATTCCTTTTAAACTTTTTTAATTTTTTTTCTTGTATGCATTGAGTTTGTTTGAACATTGTGTCTCATTACAGCCTTCGTCAATGCCACCCTTAAGTAATCAAGAGGAGTCAACAAGATCTAAAAAGACTCCTAACTAGCACATGAATCATCAACTATGACATTGACATTAAGTCTTGATAGCAAAAATAATTTTGGAGGTACATCACACATGACTGATCAAAGCTGCCACCTAACTAATGGTATTAGACTTTTAATCCAATTAGTAAACATCCAGAATTATAGCATAAATTCTAACACAAAACATACATTTTTATTTTTAGAAACTTCATCGGACATAAATAAAGAGGTAGAGGCCAAGGGGATTTAGTTTTTGTTCTATCGAGTCATCAATGATTTTGGATTACTTTTAAAGATGATCCCATGTGGAAAACAATCATCTCTATGACAAGTATTCTACTTTAATCTTAATGAGTAAGCTTGCAATGGAAACTTCGTGTGAATTACGGTTGAGCCTAGGTCAAGTCGTAAATTAATCACGGCCTTACAGGTGGCATCATCGGCCTTCCTTAACCTTGTAAACTACAATTTCTTTTGCACACTAGTATCAAACTTTAATGAAACAACGATTCCACAAATTTTCACAATTATTTAATCAAATATTAATTTTATAATTAATTTAAATTTTATTTAATTTTGATATGTATATATTTAGAAAAAAAAGTGATTAGTTTTGTTCGTGATGTATTTTTGGGCTACTCAACAATGATTTAAACGGCTCGATCCTGCAAAACAGATGAAAGATGGAGGATAAGGTCAAGGTTCAAGACTACTCTGATGTGAAAGTCAGTATAAGGTGGAAGGAAAGGAAGAACTATATGAGGATGGGAGATTAGAAAATGTAACATTTCTTCTGGAGACTTGGGTGCTATTTATAAGAGTGGTTGTGCTCAGTTGGAGAGTGGAGACTGTGTAGATTGTCCTATGCACTTGCTTAGCCAGCATTTGGTCGGTAATGTCAGGGTGGGCACGTTTGCTTAGGGCCGCTCTGTGGAATTGAGTCAGGGGTTAGCTGTCTAATCCTAGTCACATTAATTCCATAATTCCCGATCCTGTGTGATTGTGATTCTTGGCCAGCATTTAATGTAGCACAAGTTGCCTGGTTTAGTATTTAATATGGCGTGGTGCTCGGTGTAATCCGGATTATTCAACATTTAATGTGGCATCAATCGCCGCTCACACTATTCGAGTATCTTGGTTCCTTCCTTGAATCTCGCGGGCACCCAACACTATCCTGCCTCCCCTCCCCCCCCTCCCCCCTCCCCCCCCGAGTCAGATAACCATGCTTCACCCCAATTGCGTTTAGGTCTACCTCATGGGCCTCTCAACCCATCCCCCTCCAATTGGGCCTAGCCCAATTGGGCTTCCCTCACAGTACCCTGCAAATTCTCAAAAAAGGTACTTTGGTGGGGATTTTCTTGAACTACCTCTTATTCTTTTCCTTTTTTTACCCCGCTAATTATCACTACAGAGAAGGTGGTGGGAATTTTGTTTCGATATCCCGTATCTCGAGTTTTGAGTGGGTTGAAGGGGGTTTTGTCCTGCCAGAGCAGAATCTAGCGACTCATCTTCCGAGCCCAAAATAATTGATGTGGCATGAATCTAGCGGTTCGTCTCCCAAGCCCAAAATAATGGACGTGGCATGAATTGGGCGGCTCATCTCCCAAACTGAAGGCATTTAACACGTTTAGATTATTCAAGGCATTCAAGGACATGCATTCGTCACTTCGACTTCTGCATTGTCAACGTCGTAGCAGTGGCCACGTCCAGGGGTCATGATTGCTTCATGCTTTTCACGGGCTTGTCATGATTACTTTGTCCAGAATGATCGCGCACGCCTCTCAGCCCCTATTGGTCTGTGCTTTCTACACGTAGTATCAAGGGTCATGTTGAGTTGTGAGGGCTTATCACGTTGCCTCATTTTTCGTATGAATTAATTTCATTCTTGCTATAAAATTCATTAGATCTTCTCATTTTTCCTTCTACCTAGAACTCTTTAAATCTCAAGTTTCCTTCATTTTCCTATACATTCCTCTTTGACTTTGAGTTTCTCTTCAAGTTTTAATGGCTACCGAAGCTTTGACCTCCAACTTGTCTGCGACCTTTGTTGGACATCCACGTTCTTCCCTTCCGAGGTCCAACCACTCTGAGTGAAATACAAGATTTCTTACTGGATCAATCTGGCATTGCCCCAAGGAATGGAGCACGCTTGTGACTCTTTAGGAAAGTCGTAGAAGGTTGTGCTATTTCTCATTACGTTCTCAAAGGGCTTCGGTTTCACTTTATCCAGCCCATCCGTGAAGTTCATCTTTATCTGGGCTTAGCTCTAGCTTTGATCTTACCAAATAGTTGGTGCCTATTATTAGCCAATTGTGTGGCCTTCCAGATAGCTTTCTTGGCCCAAAACGACATTTACCCCGACTTGACTACTCGAGAGTTTCTATCTCTGTACCTTCTAATTTGTCATCCTAGGAATATGACCGGCTTCCAAGTTAAACATGGGATCAGAAGCTAGCTCGAATGAAGGATAGGCATTCTAGCGGGAAGGACAATCAAAAAAGTTCTTCTCCATCTCAGGGGATGGTTGGGAGTTTCCCGATCCAAATGGATTGGGGCCTCCTTTTGTTTGTGCAAAGTCTCAACGTGGTATTACTCCCAAGGAGACTGGAGGCCATGCTTGCCTAGGCTGAGGCTAATCCTGAACTGCTGTAGATGAACACCCTACTCTCCGAGGAGAATGTCCTGAAGTACTTGAATCAACCGAATATGTCTTACGCTAAGAACCAGAACATTTTAGGGATCCCTGTAGATCCTTTCATCCAGTTCCACAAGCGAGCCCATAGCCGAGCTGGCCACCAAGAAAGGAGGACCAAAGGACGCCATGATTGGTGCCCCTCTACCCCTGAAGGGTCTCAACGTCCTTGAAAGCACCGAACTCCTTCTCCGACCTCATCAAATGAGCTCTCTCTCCAAGAGGTAGAGGACATTCGGGCCAAGGCTTAGTGGTTGGTTGCCAAGGCCTAGGCTATCGCCCGCAAGGCGACAAGGGTCTCTTCTTTCGATGATGAGGACATTAATTCCGCTTTCTTGGAGTCATTAGATCACCCCCTACTCTTTCTTCCACTATTGAGACTTTCGTTTCCCTTGAAAATGCTTTGAATCAGAAATCGGAGGAGAAGGTTGTTAGGGTTAGCTAACAGCTCGAGCAACCTCCCTCTCTCTCTGACAATGGCTTCAACACTGGCTCTAGCTCTCCAAGGGACTTCCAGTTGAAGAAAGTTAATGTCGAAGACACCAAAACCCATTCAGGACAAGACGAAGAGGACTGGGATGAGGACGATAACTGTGATAAGAACGAGGACCAAGACAAAGAGGAGGAATGAGACGAGATAAGGGTAGAATTGGTAACTGAGATGAGGTGCTGGCTGGCTGTGCTGGCGCCCAAAGGGAGAACAAGGCCTAGGCTGGGGGCGAGGTCTCGATTGTGATTCTTACCGACGAGGAGTCTCCAGGACCCACTTCAACTTTCAAAGTGGGGTCGTCGTTTTGAGCTCGTGCTGTAACTCCTCCCTGTTCCCCTTCCCCCTTTTGACTTCGCAACGGGATCGCTACCCATGGTCTAGCTTTTGGGTCAGAGGCTGGGGTAGAGAGCAATCGTGGCACCCGGGCTATGGCATTCCTTTAAGCTTTGATCAGGCCTGTGAGGCTACCACTGGAAGTGAAGCTAAAATGTTGCAGCCTCCCCTTTTCTGTTTATATATTTTCGACTCTCTTTTTATTTTTACAAAAATTGACTAAATCCCTTTTGGAACTAGGTCGTAAATCAGTTGGCTAGAGTGGTTGGTTCCGAATTGGCAAATTCGAGGAGTACAACTTCAAAGCATAGTTTGCAGATTCGACAACTTCAAATTGAAGCAAACGGATGACCAACTCGAGGGGTTGATAAAGACTGAAGAGGAATTGAAGATAGAAAAGGACAACCTGGGGAGAGCAATATCGCCTTATAGGCAGAACTCGATAAGGTCCGAAAATCTCTCTCGCACCTATTAATAGGAGATGCAAAAGCCTCTCCGAGGCCTAATCTATTGTTGAACATGATCGAACGTATGCTAAAAGGGAACTGGTTGCTCGAAGAGTAGAGTTGGCCACTTTAACTCGGGAGGTTGTGACTTAGGAGGAAGCCTTGAGAATTTTGCGATGGGAACGTGATGCTCTAGAAGCAGAGTTATAGTGACATTTGATTTATGTTGCTCCTTGTGTTCACTTTTCTTCGTTCTTGTGTATCCTTTCTCCTTACCACAGTACCCCACAAATTCTTACCAAAGTGACTTAGGTAGGAATTTAATTTCTTTAAGTTCTTTGCTTTAACTCCACAAGCTCGGTACCGAGCTTTCACCCTATGAGAGGTCAGGGCTCGGGACTGGCGCTCAACATTTACCCCACGGGAGTTGACATCACGTGGTTAAGTGGAGGACTTGGGACTGGTGCCCATCTTTCACCTCACGGTAGTTGACATCACGTGGGTGAGTGGAAAGCTTTGGACTAGTGCCCGGCTTTCATCTTGTGGGAGTTAATATTGCGTGGGTGAGTTGAGGGCTAGGGACTGGTGTCTAGCCTTCACCCTGTAGGAGTTGATATTGCCTGGGGGAATGAAGGGCTTGGGATTGGTGCCTAGTCTTCACCCCGCAGGAGTTGATATCGCATGGGTGAGTTGAGGGCTTAAGGCCGATGCCCGACCTTTATCTTGCGAGAGTCGACATCGCGTGGACGAGTGGAAGGCTCAAGACTGGTGTTCGGCCTTCACTTGTGAGAGTTGACATTGTATGGGTGAGTTGAGGGATTGAAAGTGGTGCCCGGCTTTCACCCCACGAGAGTTGACATCGCATGCGTGAGTGGAGGGTTCAAACTAGTGTCTGACTTTCACCCCACGGGAATTGACATCGTGTGGGTGAGTGGAGGGTTTAAGATGGCTGCCCGACCTTCACCTCGCAAGAATTGACATTGCATGGGTGAGTGGAGGACTTGAAATGGGTGCTCAACCTTCACTCCGCCGGAGTTGACATCGCATGAGTGAATTGAGGGCTTAGGACTAGTGCCCAGCCTTCACCCCGCGGGAGTTGGCATTTATTTCCTTTAGATTTGAACAACAAGCTTGGAACTTCAACATCTAACTTCATTGATAATGCTGATCTGCAAGATACACGGTGAAACAAGAGGAATTACATATAAATGCTCTTGAGCCTTACACAAAGTACCTTTCCAGACGTTCAGCATTCCATGGATGGAGAAATTCAACCCCTTGGCCATCCTTTAGTTGGTATGAACCTGGTCAGTTATGAACACTGTTTTCTCTTCATCATCCAAGCTCATTCTAATCTGGTTATATTTAGAATATGCATCCATAAAACTAGGGAGTGAGTGTTCAGCCGTTGAATCCACAAAGAGGTCAATTTGCGGCAAGGGGAAACTGTCTTTGGGACAAGTTTTGTTGAGATCAGTGAAGTCGACGCACATCCACCAGTTTCCGTTTGCCTTCCTCATAAGGACAACGTTGGAGAGCTACTCTAGCTGACGGACCTCCCGAATGAACTCCATCGTCCGTAAGTGGTCAACTTTATCCTCTACAGCCACGTACTCTTTCGCACATAAGCTCATTCTTTTCTGCTTAACTTTTCAAGCAGTGGGGTCGATACAAAGATGATGCTCGATGGTGGAATGATCGATACTGGGCACGTCTTAGTGCGTCCATGCAAAGACATCTTTGTGTTTGATAAGAAGTTTCTTCAACTCTCCTTCAAGTTTCGGGTTCATCTTGGTGCTAATGCGTACCGTGTGTTCTAGATGCATGTGGTCAATCGGAATCAACTCCACTGGTTCATTGGCCTTGGCTTGCTTTAGTGCTTCTTCATCTATGATTTCCTCATCCCAGTCGGTCCGCTTAAGGGCGGCGACAGATCTGTAACTTCGCGGTTGGTTTCCACCATCATGACCATTCTAGTTTCATTTCAAAACTCCCGAACGTAGCATTCTCTAGCTAAAACCTGCTCCCCTTGGACTTTACCCACCCCTCTATCAGGTGGGAATTTCATCTTCAAGTGGTAGGTCAAGGCAACGACCTTCAGATTATTGAGGGTCAATCACCCTAGAATGGTGTTATATGAAAATGAAGCTTTAACTACCAGGAAGTCAATCATAGTTGAGGTAGTTTTGGGGGTCGTACCTACTAGAACCAACAGAGTGATAACTTCCAGAGGTTAAATGACATCCCCCATGAAGCCTTTGAGTGGAACTAGGGCTGGTTGCAGTCGGTCAGGATGAATCCTCATTCAAGTGAAGGCTTCCTTCCCATAATAGGATATATGCCAAACCATCATTGTCCACCAATATCTTTCAGGTGGTAAAGTTGGCTACTTGCATGGTGATCATTAGGGTGTCATCGTGGAGGTGAAGAATTCATTCCTCATTCCTCATCCCTCTTATTAAAAGCAATCTACGAGCCTTTTGAAGTTCAAGCTCCCCCCATATGGGCACTATTGGTATTGGGCTTTTCGGGCATGCGCTCACTGGGAGGAGAAAGTTGTCCCTCCCTTCGTGATTACCCCAACAATGGTTCTGATTTCGCCGAGTGGCCGATCGGTTGGTGGTGGATTTCTGCTGTTGTTGCTCCTGGGTTCTCGCCTATGGGAGGATCTAGATTGGCTCATTCTATGTCGATTATATTTTCTATCATCCTCTCACCTTTTCTTCAACGTGTAGCAAGCTTCTGTATTGTGCCTTCGAGATTTGTGGAACTTGTAAAATCAATCATCCCGCCTGCCTCGATTTTGCTATTGTCTTGAGCTTGGTCGACAGTCATCTTTGACCATCAAGTTGGCGTGGAGGCGAGGTGGGCCATGCACCCTAGGTGGTTCTCACCTCTTTTTCTCGTTTTAGGGTTTTCTCCTCCCAACATCTAGGTTGGTGCCTTCTTTAGATTTTGTTGCTTTTCAGTCCACTTGCTGGATCTCCTCTCAACGTGGGGCTGTTAAGGCTTTAAGTAGCATTGATAAGCCAATCAGCTCGATCCATTAATTATTTTAAAATTGTTGGGGTCTTCCAGACGATCTCAACCATGAACGGGCGCCAGGACCAGATGTCGCCCAAGAGTGCTGTTAATACGATCTTTTCATCTTGATCGTCAATAGTCATGTGTTCCCTATTGGACTGGGCCATGTACTTTTTTAGGCTTTCCGAGTCCCTCTGCTTGACTAGGAGGAAGTATGCTGTCGGACGTCTTTCTTCCAATTGGCCATGAACTACGTTGTTCGGTAAAAATATCTGCAAGTGCATAGAATCGTATCAAGTAGTAAAGTATTTTGTAGAAAACGGATGTCAAACCCATAAGAACTAATTATACTATTGAATACTGAAATTTACTAAATTAATTACTATTTGAAAAACTAAAAATAAATTGAACAATTCTACTGTCTAAATTAAATTAAAATACATAACAAAAATAAATCTACAAATAAAAAGTAACAGATCTTAAAATTTAAGAGTAAAAATATGATATGAATGGATCTAGAGCATTTGATTTTACCTAACAACAAATTTCACACAATTTATTCTTTCTAATTATTAAATTCTAATAATTCCATATTGATGATTAAAAATCTCTTAACTAGTCATTATCTTCTTTTGAATAATATTAAAAATATCTCCAACTAATAACTTCATATCTCTATGTGAATTGAATTAATTAGAGACTCATTACGTTCTTTGGATTTTTCTGAAAAATTATACTAGTCACGGTAAAATATATCTACTTTCGCTCAACTATTGTGTTTAATTCTAAAACTAAAATCACAAATCACCTCTTGATCCAATTTTAATTCAATTGATCAAACAGTAATTCGTAAAAAAATGCAAGCATTAAGAATAAGAACTAAATACTCAATTATGAAAATATTAAAAATAAAATGACTTAAAAATATAAACTATGTGCTCAATGCTAGATTATATCAAAGATTTAGAAAATAAAATTTAGTTCATAATGAAATTAAAAAGAAAACTAATAAAACCCATGTTCTTAGTTGAAGGTATTTGATGAAACATGCATCTTTCACCTCTGTTATCCAAATCTTCCTCCTCAAAAAAACTCCAAAGAATATCTCCAAAACACTGCTCCAAACCTCTCGGCCTTTTGCTTCTTCTTTTTAATTTTTTTCTTCTTTGTGGCTTTCCTTAATTCTCTTCAAAACATCTATATAGAGAGAGAGAGAGAGAGAGAGAGAGAGAGAGCAATGCTAAGGACAAACATTAAGAAAAAAGGTCAAACAAATGCCAATTGATATGAAATGATAAACAAAATGCACCGTTCTCATTTCTTTCAATTTCGGATCTACTTCTTCATTCCTTAACTCACAGATATTGTGTAGCATATAGCATGTACCAAGTACCACAGGTTATCAGTTGATGCTTATTTGGTGTTTGAACCTAGCGTTTGTCCCTAGTATTTTTGTTATATATGTATGATGTTTTGCTCGGTTGATTTCCAAATCGTGCCCCCATTCAATTGTTGTGCCCCACTTGGATTTTAATATGTTTAAAATGTGCGGGCCCCAAGTGTAGAAGTCTATTCCCAACTGAAGGGAGTGCTGCTTTGTGGGTCCAAGTGAATGCCATCCGCTTCTTGAAGTTAATGCCCAATTTATGGGTATGTGCCCTTTAGAATTGTAGTGGGTCTCAAATGGATTTCAACAACAAAACATTCAGCTCAAGTGAGGTTTATGCAGGGCCCATATCCCTACGACTGTGCATTCCTAGTGCCAGCCCAAAATAAATTCCTATCAGCAACGTGCGGCCTAGTGATTAAAGAAATAAAGAAGAAAAAAATAACTAATAAGAAATAAAAATCAAAAGAAATAAAAATAGAAAATAAACAAAAACAAAATAAACAAAAACAAAAACAAAAAAAACTAACAATTTTAATAAGTAAAAGGTTAATAAGATTAATGTAAAAGTTACACTTATCAAATTTTTCCAAACTTAAACTTTATTAGTCCTCAAACAAAGAAAAAGATTAAAAAAAAAAAATTAAAACAAGCATTTATTTGCTTCATAAAATTTATTATCTCAAAGATTGTATAAAACTTATAATTCAAAAAAATCATTCAAAATCAATCAAGTCCAAAAGTTAATTCAAACTTAACTACACCGCATTATATCTCCACATTCATGCATGCCTATTATTTTCATTTCACCACTAGCTCCTGGATGGTTTTATGCAAATAAGTAAATAAATAATAGATTTCTAAAAACTTCATAAGCTTGCTTTTCAAATCACTCTAATGTAGAACAAAATATTACTAAAGATCAATAGGTCTTTATTAGGTTTGTGATGTGTGGCTATGGTGAGGGCTATAAAGAAAAAATAGGATTCAAACAAATAGAACCATTCACTTCTAAAACATATACTTTTTTCAATCCTTTGAATATTTCAAAATACCTCACTTCATCATTCCTTCAAAAAAAAAATTTATATTTCAAGTTGTCACTTATCTTTTGATGTGAATGCAAGCATTTGTGATGGATACACTCAGTTACTTAACAAGTCACACACACTTAAAGTGCTTTTGCATACTCATATTTCAAGTTACAACTTAACATAAGAATAAACATTGATAATGAATACCCCTAATTACTAAGCAACTCAAAACATTGGATTTTTTTTTTGGCACTCTCATATTTCAAGTTGCGGTTTGATATAAAAGTAAACATTGGTAATAAATACTCATAGTTACTAAGCAACTCAAAATATTAGAGTAAATGGAACTTTGTACATTTTTTTCACTTGTGTATCACTCTTTTTTCTTCAATCATGTTTAGGAATAGATCAAATGAGTGACTAGGGATAAAGATAATAAAAAAGTAAACTTGAAAGGCTCAATCTATTCAAAAAAATGTTTAAATCACTTCTCAAGTAATATTCTATCTAAGATTTCGTCTCAAGAGTAATCAAACAAGTTCTAGAGTAAGTAGAGATCATTTAAGTTCATAAAATTTACATAATTTCTTTTTAGGTATGCACAAGGATTAATGATTATATCAAATTAGACAAGATCAAGTAAAGAATTAACAATTGGATTTAAGCAATGGGAATATTTCCTAAAAATCATAAGGAATTTCAACTATATTCTTATCATAGGCTTTTTTTTTCCCAAAACCAAACACAACGAAAAATAACTTTTTTTAACAAATAAAATAAATTTCATTCTCCCAAACTGAAATATCACATTGACCTCAATGGAAAAAAGAAAGAAAAACTAAAAATGAGAGAGGATAAGAGATGCCCCATGATTTCCAACTGAATATTTTTCCTTAAAATGCAATTGTGTACCCCTTGGAGGTTTTTTCAGTCTCTTTATTCCTACGAAATAAAAGTAATAGAATAAAAATAAATATAAAAATAAATATAAATAAAGCATAAATAGAAATTAAAAAAAAAATCTTGGATTGCCTCCCAAGAGTGCTTTATTTAACTAGACGTTATCATCTCATCCTTTATCACTGGTGAGATCAGTATTGGAACACTTTTCTAAGTTAAATAATAAAGCTTTCTACCCGACTTCGAATTCCCATCTCGACATATTTGTCCTTAAGCTCTTGGAGTTCTATGTGCATCTGACATCGTTCCTTCTTAAACATGTTATCCTCACTCATGTTGGTTTCGTTGTGGATGGCACGTTCTTTGTCAGGTTGTCGTAGGGTTGCATTTTCTTCTGTCAGCTTCCTGATGATTTCTTCCATTGCTACTAGCCTTGCCTCCATTCCGCAACTTTGGTGTCCTTCTTTTCGAATCGCTTGGGATCGTGTCGTTGTTGACATATGAAAGATATGCTACTATGGAATTAGAATCTCACAGAAAATGCCACTATTCGTGATGTATTTCGTGGTCTGGGCTACTTGGCAAAGATCCAAATAGTTCATTCTTGTAAAATAGATGAAAGATGGAGGATGAGGATGGGGTTAGGGTTAGGGTTCGAGATCGCTCCGATGTCAAAGTCAGTATTGGGTGGAAAGGAAGGAAGGATTGTATGAAGATGGGCAATTAGGAAACGTAACCTTTCTTCTAGAGACTTGGGTGCTATTTATAGGATTGGTTGTGCTCAATTGGAGAGTGGAGACTGTGGAAATTGTCCTACACACCTTCTTAGCCAGCATTCAGTCGGTAATGTCAGGGTGGCTAGGTTTGCTTAAGGCCACTCCGTGGAATTGAGTCAAGGGTTAGTTGTCCAATCCGAGCCATATAATTCCATAATTTTTTATCCTATGTGACTGTGATTCTCAGCCAGTATTTAATGCAATTGGTTTAACATTTAATATGGCGGGGTGCTCGATGTAATTCTGATTTGTTCAGCATTTAATGCGGCTCACACTATTTCGGATTCCTTCTTGGATTCCCACGGGCACTCAACGCTATCCTGGCTTCCCCCTTCGAGCTGGTTAATCATGTCTCACCCGAGCTGGGTTTAGGTCAACCTCATGGGCCTGTTGACCCTTCCTCCCTCCAAATGGGCCTAGCCCGATAGGGCTTCCTTCACTCGTCTATTAAAGAGTTAGACTAAAGTTGTTCAATAATGGTGAATTGTTTCTTTAATGTTTCTCATAAATTACATGTAACGCCTAGGTCCAATTACTTAGAAATGAAGTAAGGATAATATTTTTTTATATAGAAGTAAAGATAATTTTATTAGGGCTGAATAACGACACATTTTGGATAAGCTTATGAGTAATAATTTATTAAGATTTACAAGGAATTTTTAAATAAGTCTATATGTCCAAAAGTTTGTTTTAAAACTCGTTAAGATTTAGTGGATAATTTATAATGGTATTGATAGACTAATACTTTTTTAGAAGACAAATATAAGAATTATCGAGTAAATTTGAATAGGTCACAATCCCAAGATTTTATTATAAAATTTCATTACGCTTAATAATTACGTTATAATATTTATGAAACAAATGGGATTGTACTTCATTGTTGTAGGCTCAGAATTGATTTAAAAGTCCAAAAATATTTATTGGACGGTCCGTTTGAGTTGTTAAGTGACATGCTATAGGTAAGTCCTTAATACAATTGGCCCAACAAATAAGTAAACACATTTATAGAACCCAAAAAAGGATCGAAGAGAAAGGTACTAGGACCCATGGGTCAAGCCCATAGTTCAAACCCAAGACCTAAGGCCCATGTGGAAGGCCCGATCTGTGTGCCTAATAAACAACCATAACCAAAGTAACAGACCCATATATAAAAGATCTTCCTCAATAAGGTTCGGCCTCAGCAACCATGGTGAGCCTAGCTTCCAGCACCCTCCAACATAACGTTTTCCCCACCGTTCTTTGCTGTTGGAAACACCGTGTGAGACATTCAAGTTGCATAAGTAACACCATGCTGTGACTACATTACATGCAGGAATAAAACTAGAATTTGGTATTTGGGGAGCAATTGACAAAATGTGTAGTATGTGTGAGTATAAGTAAAAGTAATATGTGTTTGTTGTACGTGACTATATAAAAAACAATAATCATACATCATAAAATTGTATACAAAAAATACGTGTCTATAAATCATCTTATAAAATAATTTTTTTAGGATTTCATAGTGGGAGTAAGTGAGTATTAAGATTTGGGAAGATAATTTCAGAAAAAAAATTTGAGGCCTAAATATTGTGGGGGCACTTTTGTTTTTTTTTTGATAATTTAGGGGGTAATTTTAATTATATATATAAAAAATTATATATAAATATATACTATATTAATTTTTTCATAAAAATTTGGGGGGTTACCATAGATGTGGTTACGCCCCTAATCACATGACACCAAAAGTTTCCTCTACGTCTAGTCCAACAGCCATAGTCATGCCCATGCTCCACCTCCCTCGACGAAGCCGCTGCAAATTCCCTTCCATACTTCCACCATGACCCAATGTAGGTGTTGCATGAAACTGACCTCCCAATTCAGCCACGAACACTTCTACTTTCTACACCTGAAATAGAGCAGCCCATAACCTCAACATAGCCCTACACAACCCCTCTACCTCAAAGAACATTCCCACTAGCCCCCACACATGGCGACCTACGTGCACCACCTCCTCCCAACTCCACCCTAGGCACCACTTGTAGAGACCAAATTGATGAGAACCCTGTTGGAAAAGTTCTTACTCAAAATATCACATTTTACTCATAGCATGTGTGAATAAAATAAGTAAAGGGCTAAAAAATTACCTCCACATAAAGAAGTAAGAACCCATCTCAATTTTGCACTCTAAGGTAGTTGATCTCTTCTCTCTAGTCCTAACAAGCAAGGGATAATAGAATTCCTATTATGACGGAGGAATAATATGAAGCAGTGGTTAAAACACTCATTTTCACAATGAAGCTGTACAAGACTAGATTTGTGTTTGGATAGTGAGGTGATCTCAAATATTTTGTGAATAGTAGTGAAAAAGTAATGATGAAATATTAAATAGTAGTGAAGTATTAATAAGAAAGTAGTGAAAAGTTATGATAAAATAATAAATAATAATAAATATTCTCATAATATGTTAGTACCCAAATTAAGCCTTAAATCTGAATGATTTGTGTTACAACTATATTAATGTCATAAAACAAAATGTGCACATGACAACATATACATATAGAGCTCCTACTAACTAAATATAACAGATGATTCAAACAAACTTATATTGGCCACATGCTCCCAAAGTATTTTTGGAACCAAATCTTTTGTCAGTGAATCAATCAACATGTGTTCTATGGAAATGGCCTCCACACAAATATGACACTCAGCCACTTGTCTCTAGCAAACAAATATTTGATGTTGATATGCTTGGAGCATGAACAGTTCCTAGTATTTAGAGAAAATGAAACTGTTGAAGAATTATTGTAATATCTCGAAATTTCTAAGATGAAGTATTATTTAGATTTTTTTAAAGGATTATATTTTGGGTATATTTTTTTAGGATAATAAAGTTGGAAACCTAAATGAGAGTATTGGACTTAGAATAAGTAAGATCGTGTATTAGAGAAAATATTGTAGAGGAATTTTTGAGATTTGGAATAAGCTATCAACTAGAGAAATTTATTTTAAACTTATAAAGAGTTCAATTTTTAATAATTAGGGTGTAAATGCAAGATGAAGTGGTTGAACCAAAGATCAAACACTTTGTGTACATTCTTGGATTAAACAAGCGAGTTTTAGTGTAATGATCATAAGTTACTCATATGAGGCCCAAATGAGATGATTCTAATTCTTATATAATTCTAAAAGATATATCTAAAACTTTTATGTTATGAGTCTTTGAAGATTTGGATAGTAGCAATGACTTATTTCGGAATCAAGTGGATAACCCTAGACTAAGCTTAAACCAGAACTCGAGTTGGAAAATATGGATCCAAATGAGATTCTATCCTAACCAAATTAAGAAGTGGCCTTCTAGAACTTTTTAAGTAGAGTCCTAAGAAGGTTAGCAAGTAACCAAATGAGTTAGGGGAAGACTAAAGAGGCGTGGCTAACCAGATGGAGTCTAGAAAGGGAGATGTATGCATGGTTAGATGAGATGACACCTCATCCCTTATCTTGTAAGCCTCTACCCCAACTATTGATCAAATGGTTAGCAAAAATATCTCAAATACTGACCATTGGATGATCATTTCAGCTGCAAAGTTTAGGATTTCTGGAGATTTAGTTTAATCATGAAAAAAAATTTAGAAGGGACATCTCATCCCATGCAAATCAGAAACTTATGGTTTTTACCAAGCTATCCCTTTTCTCTTCTTCACAGTTGACCATCACCCCTATAAATAGACATTTCGGAGTCTTCTAACTCTTTTAAAGAAACCTAGCACGAAATCTTTTTGAAGGAAACCAAAGAAAGCCCTTCTCTAGTCCCATAACCTCCAACTATATCCTAAGAGAGTTTAGTAAGAGTTTTAAGGAGAAAATTTGCAAAGATTTGGTTTGATAATCTTTAACCAGATTTAAAGAGTGTGTAAGTTCATATTCTAGCTTAACTATAGTATGGGGATGGTTATTTAAGAAGTTGGACTATACATGTTAAGTATTGAACCCTTCTATGTATGTTAAAGTGTTATAATAAATCTAAATGTTGTTTGAAGTGGTTTTAATATTGGAAATGTGTTAAATGAAGTTAGAAGAACCTAATAATTATGTTATATTAAGTAAAAAGCAAGTTTATGTGAAAAGATTGCGAGTTTTGGATTAAAAAGTCCATGCTCTGTAACTTCTCTTGACTCCCGCTCGAGCGAAGGATTGAGCGAAGAACAATTATAAACCCTCGCTAGATGTCTTGTTTGAGCGAAGTGCAACCCGAGATTTCGCTCGACACTCGCTCGATGTCTTGCTCGAGCGAGATACCCAGTTTGCCTAATATTCGCTTGATATTTTGCTCGAGTGAGTCTCAATTCGAGACTTCGCTCGACTCTCACTCGATATGTCGCTCAAGTGAGATACCCTATTTTTCTGATTTTAAGACTTTTATTTGGATAAATGTGGACGTTGAGATGAGAAGGAATTATATGTGTTATCTAAGTATATAGCATATGTAAAATACTTGACAGAATTTAAGATACATACATATATGAGTATATGATAGTTTAAGAGTACATGCATGTTCTAATATGTGGTGAGAATTTAGAAAAGTGATACATTATGTACTTGAGAAATGTTCCTAAGAATAAGAAATGAACAACTAAAAATAAGAAATAAATAACTAAGAATAAGAAATATGAATGAGTTAGTCACGTCGTGACGGGGATGGCGAGACGTAACGCCCGAATAACTGACGTGCTGACAGGGACAGTGATACATAACGCTTGTCATATGATAAGAGTGATATGTATTATCACGGTGACGCTGAGACGTAATGCCCGTGGAAATGATATGATTAGTGGGGACAGCGAGACGTAACATCCACTATGTTACGTATGTTCCATGTCAAGACGGGGATGATGAGACATAACGCTCGAAAGATTGACACGAGACTCATCATAACGGGGACGGCGATACGTAACGCTCGGGTGATTGATGTGTTATATGCAATGGGGATGATGATACGTAAAGCCCATTGGTGATAAGAGATAGATATGTTGTAAAAGAATTATCTGTGATGGGGAAAGCGATACGTAACGCTCATTGAAGATAACAATTGAATAAGTTTCTAAGAAAGTGTTGATAGTTAAGAAAAAAAAATTTAAGATATCGTAAGAGTGTAAACTTGTGTAGGTTGTTGATGAATCCTGTGAAACATGTATTTGATCATGTTCTGTTAGTTTCTTTTCTTAAAAGATTAATGATTGTGCCTATGCTTTATTAAGCTAATTATGTACTTACTGAAATTTCTAAAGAAATCTCACTCTTTTGTGATTTTATATTTCTTTCTTGTATGTATAAATTATGTACATGATATGATGGCCAACGGGGGGAAAGCCCTGATGATGCAGGAGATTCTGAGGAGTCTTGAGGGACTTTGTAAATACAGTTTTTATGTAGATTTCACTTTTGCGTCTCTGGGACTTTCTATATATGATCAATCGGTGGAGTTGTGGTATTACAGTACACCTACTTTTGCTGAAGAGGAGCAGCGTGTAAGTTGCTGTTTAATTTTGGGATTGAATGGTTCCCTATCTGTATGTGAGGTTTATTCGACACCACAGAGACAGTATATTTAGCAAGACCGTTGTCTCACTTTGGATATGTTCTGTTATGGGAAGGAATTTTCAGAAGTTAAAAAGAAACCCAAGTGACCATAGGGATGGTCTTTTGATATGTATTTTTATTTGGCTGACACTGATAACTATTTTGGGCATGTATATATAACAATACAATATTAGATGAATGAAAGGAGAATGTGAAAGTTGCAAGTTAAAATTTGCCATATATGATTTGTAAAATTTTTTATACTTGACCTTATCTGCTGTGTATAATAAAATTCCTATATTTTATCTATTAAGATCTTGATATGTACGCGGGTAAGTAGCTTAATGTTACTTATTCTGACCCTTTGACTTACGTTAAATCCCAGACGTGAGTTGGGGCGTCACAATTATCGCAAAATATCTTCAACAATCTCATAATGATACTCACAATACCCAACCCTGAGATAAAATTATGCAATTATATAGTCTGACATGTAGTCTCATAACAAGTAATATACTCTTCCTCCATAGTTGAGGAAGATGTAACCATCCGTTTGACACTTTTTCAAGAAATAGCCCTTCTTTCCATCATGAATACATAACCAAAAGTTGACATCCTATCATTTGGACAACTTGCATAACTAGCATCAGAATATCCAACAACATCTATAATGTCGGATCGTTGACATGTTAGCACAAGATCTTTAGTGCTCGTAAGTACTTTAGTACATTTTTAGGATCCTTCCAATGACTCAACCCAATATCATTCAAGTATCTTCTAAGTATATCAACAACATAAGTGATATCAAGATGTGTATATACTTATGCATGCATCAAACTGCCAACAATATTAGGATTTAGATAGCCTATTGCTTTTTACAATTAGTGGTTTTCCTATAGAACAATCATGCATATTAAGCTTGTTCAAAAGGCAATCAATATAGGTCTTATGAGATAATCCCAAAGTTCTATTAGATCTCTTACGAACAATCTGTATACCTATTACATAAGGTTTCACCAAGATCCTTCATGTCCAAATGAGAGGACAACATATGCTTTATCTCTAACAAAAGTGGAGAGCCATTTGCTTGAGTAATATATCATCTACATACAACACTAGAAAAATATATTTACTCCCACTAAGTTTCAAATATATAGATTGATCAACAACATTCTCTATAAAACTACAAGAGGTGACAATCTCATCAAATTTCAAATATCATCGTCTTTATACTTGTTTAAGCCCATAAGGGACTTATTAAGTTTATACACCATGTGCTCTTTTACTTTAACTTCAAATTCATCTGGTTCTTTCATGTATAAATCTTCGAATATATTTATATTAAGGAAAGTTGTTTTGACATCCATCTGATATAACTCCAAATCATAATGAGTTATCAACATTATGATAATACAAAATGAATCATTGGTAGAAATAGGAGAGAACGTATTTTTTAAATCAATGTCTTCTCTCTGGCTAAAATTCTGATTCTTGCCTGATATCTCTCTACTTGACCTTTGGAATCATGTTTGGTTTTGAAAATCTATTTGCAACCAATTGCCCTGCAACCATTTGGTAATTCAACCAAGTCCTACACATTATTCTAACACATAAACTCTATCTCATTATTCATGACATCCAGCTAATATAAAGATTGGGAACTAATAATAGCCTCATAAAAAGATGTTGGACCAAGAGATACTTCGACACTAAACTCATGGTTCTACGAGTAGATAATATAGTCATATGAAATTGCTGATCTACGAGTTTATTCTGACACATAAACTCTATCCCTATTAGTTGCTCCATAATTAAAACTAGGCCCAATCTCAATGTATCTTGGATTAGTGGGGATAGAATGCTCCATTAGAGAATGTGTAATAAATGATGGTGAAACAACTAGCACCCGACATGACAACATGTTCTTCCCTAAATGTGATTTCTCATGGCATAGAACTCCCATTATCATTTCATTCTAAAAAAATGGCACAATCAAATTCAATCCTTCTAGTGGTATGAGAAGGACAATAGAACCTTGAACCTCTTGAGCCAATACAATAGCCAACAAAATATCTAGTGATGGTCTTAGCATCAAGCTTTTTCAATTGTGCAAACTAGGCCTCTTTCTCAATAATATCTCATAGGGAATTTTACGGATTGATGTACTTGGTACCTTGTTCAAAATGTGTGTTGCAATCTTCAGCGCTTCTCCCCACATAAACTCAAAGTATATATACTTTACAACCCCATACACAAAAATGGTGCTATCTAGGCCTCTTTCTCGATCATAGCTCATAGGAGTTTTAGGGAATGATTTATTTGGTACTAGGTTCAAAACGTAGTTTTTACTTCAGGTCTTCTCCCCATAGAAACTCAAGTATAGATGGGTGACTGAGCATATATCTAATCATGTCCATAAGAGAGCAGTTTCATCTTTCTACAACACCATTTAGTTCAAGGATTCTTTACATTGTATATCGAGCTTCAATGCCATGTGTTTGGAGGTATCTTGCGAATGGTCCTAGATTCTGTCCAGGCTCATCATAATATCCATAATACTCATCACCGTTATTTGATCCCACTGATTTTTTATGAATGAGTTCAATATATTCGTAAGGAGAATAATATAGTGTTTGGAAGTTGATTAGGTTTCAACCAATTTCATTGAGGACAATGTAGAGTTTGATATTAGGGTTCTAAAGAATGCTAGTCTTTTGAATTCTTGGAGTTTAGAGTTTGTGAAAAAGACAATTGGTCTAAGAGAGTAACATAGGACCCGTGAGACTAAGATCAAACCATGACCCATGTCAATGAGAAGGACCCATGGATCAAAAATCCTAGCACCTCACCCGGCTAATCCCGTATTTATACCCCATGAGCCGGGGTCTATTGACCCATAGCCATGTACATGCACTTTTTTCCCTAACAACTTTCTTCCTCCTAGTCATATGCTTTCGGAAGTCTAGCCATCACCAACTATCACTTTGTGTGCCACTCTCATTGTTGATAAACCTCGTGATCGCCACACACATGCACACACCAACCCTCACTCAATTGACCCGCCATAAACACACGCATATGGATGTACACAGCCTCATCCTCCATCACCACTCACATAAAACCTCTTATGTAAAATTTTTTACACCTCATGTCGCAACCATCAAATACTCTTGGAGCTGCCTAACACTATCGATAAGTCGCCACAACTCAACTACATCAATTCCAATCAAGGAACCATAGATTCCCCCTCGATTGAAACCCTTGATGCAACTCACTCCCACCCTTTTGGTTAGGACACCCTCTTTGCATTGTTCATCTCCTAAGGTCTTGTTTGTTTTTATAAATGAAATTAGATAAAAGTTAAAAAAAAATAATATATTTTTTTAATATTAATTTTGTATGAGATCTGAAAAAGTAATTTTAGAATTTGAAAAAATTAAATTTTTTATTATATTTTGTATGGAGATTTGAAAAAATATAATGATGAGTTTAAGATGAGTTTAGAAATTTTGATTTTATTTCTCAAAACAAACATGCCCATCGCTAACTTTTCAACACTATAGAAATGGGACTTTACATAAAATTTGTGAGAAATATACTTGAATAGTTGTAAGATGAGTTTGGTATTAGGTTTTAGGATGTTTGATGTGTATTAAAATAACATAAAATTTTCTAATAAAACAAGTAATTTTTGAATTAATTTAAATTATTAAAAAATAAATAAATCTAGAGATAATTATAGGCCTCGTGGTTGTCACCGCAGGGAGTTATGGAGGCCCGATTCTTGTGGCGCTCCATAACAGTTAGCTTGTGAGTAGCTAGGCCACCAATGGCCCATTTTAGGTCGTCTCATGGCAGCCAAACTGGCCAACACGTGGTGGGATGGTTGACGAGGATTCTTTTAATATTTTGATTTAAATAATATTTTTAAAAATTATACTTTAAGTTTTTTATGTTTAAGAAAATCTGAATAAGATTTACATGTTTGAGAGTAGGAACATTTGGATCGGAGGTTTTTACCTTAAAAAAAAAAAATTGGTAGTCAAATATGATCTTTTTTTAGATTCATTCCTCCAAATGAATGGAACTTGAAGGAATTTGTTTTTTGTGTTCTTTAGACTATTAGTAATAGAGTAGTTAATTTTTTTTTAAAAAGGTATAAATCAATTTTAAAAAAAATAATCATATTTAATTAATTATAAAGAAAAAATGAAAAGAAAGAAATATTTTTTCATTTATGAATAATAATTTTTTAAAATTCTCCAAATTTAAAGAATTACTATTTACAAATAAAAAGAAATTTGAAATATTCTTCTTTTATACTCTTATTCTCACTTTTTTTTTATCATAAATAAGTAAATATAACGAAATTTTGAAATAAATCTGCAAATTTATACATTTAAAAAAATTAATTCATTACTAATGCTTTAGGATGTAGGGAGGAAAAAAAAAACAAAAACAAAGAATTTACTTGTGTAAAGTCTGCCGACATACGTGGACGTGATTATCAGGACACTTTTCTTGGAGGGGTCCACGATGTGGAATCGTTTTCTTCGGCCGACACCAAAAGGCCAATTGATTTGCAGTAATTGGATAAGTTCATTATTGACCACTTTTGTTTTGTTGTACCTCAAACCTCCTCCCTCCTCTCTCCTCCCTCCTCTCTTCTTTTGAGAGCAGTGGAAGTTGTAGATAACATTCCCAGTTTAACAATAGATAGACACCTCCACTGTAGCACATGATCTTGTAAAGCATATATGTGTTAATGGCAACAAATGTGTGTGACATCAGAAAGACGAGATTTCTTAAGATTTTTAAAATATTTTTATTACGTAAAGTTCTTTAAACTTTATCATCTTACTTTCAAACTAAAATATTAGAATTTGATACCGACCAAATACATTAAAAAAAAAATACACTTTCTTGATTTAATTTTTTTTTTTTTTTTAAAAAACGACACTTTACGTCGATTGATTGGAGGCTCAATTTTCAATTCCCCCCGTCATCAATTTGATTATAATTCAAATTCCAATCCCCCGAAATTGGGCCGAAAGAAATCAACGATTTATCGGGTGCGTCCAATCGTTTTCCTGCTTGCGTGCCCACCAGATCATATAGCCAGCAAAGCCTTCAGTGGAGCCTACACGCTTTGGACACAATCCTGACACGCTACACACAACAGTCAGTCCAACGTGCGAACCTTAAAAACGACGACGTCGCGATGCCCGCTTCAGCTACACCTGTTCTCTCTATCCGGTTGGCGGTTGCTCCTCTCTGAAGGCTCCGTTTCTTTCTCAAACTCTCTCTGCGGATCTTTGGAGTTGCGCTCGACTTCATTAATTAGTTTCTATATTCCTTGATTCATCGATTCCGTTTCATTGGAAGTTTCGCACGCACCATGCCAAATACAGATTTAGTGCCTATATAATTGCTTGTTTCATACCAATACCTTATCTGAATTTTGGATTTTTTTTTTTTTTTGGGTTTTTACACCAATAACTCAAAGCATAATATTCCGTTTGATTTCTAGATCCCCACTTTCTGATGATTTGCTTTCCTGGGGATTTATGATCTTTTGGTGGTAAAAATTGCGCTGGAGGATCTTGGAGTACAGGTTTTAATTGTACCAAAGGTGTTTGTGAATATATCAAATACAGAGAGAAGAAGAAGAAGAAGCTGTTTCAATTGGTGTTGGGGAAGGACAGGAGATGGATATAACGGAGATGTCAATAATGCATCATGTGGCAATGGTGCTGCTATTACTTTGGTTGATCTCTTGGTTCAATTGGTGCCATCCGATCGCCTATTTTGTTTCTCTCATATATCTCTCTCTGGTAATTTCATTGTCTATCAGTTTTGTTGATTATTCACTCCATTAATTACTTTGTATATACGTCTTCTTCTCCTGTGATTTAACGCAAAATAAATAAAAGAAGTTAGAACATTTCCGGAAAGGAGAAGTAGAATCACACCCAGAATTGCTTATTATGATACTTGTTTGCGTGTGTGTGTGTGTGTGTGTGTGTGTGTGTTTCTTTGTTGGTTGTGGCTTGTGTCTTTTGATGTGGAGAGTTAAATTGTGAAGCTGCTTTCCTGTGATGGTTTGATTTATGATATTTGGATTCCTTTTAGTTTTATAACTGTTTGAAGGCAGTTATTACTAAACATGCATTTATGCTTTTCTTTTCTAAAGGTTCATGAACGATATGCTACAAGAATACGGAGGAAGTTACAGTTTGAAGAAAGAAAACAAGCTAATCAGAGAAGGGTAATTTGTTTCTATACATTTTTCCTTGTCATCTCTAATTGGCTTGCCATATACCTGGGGCGTTTTCATTTGCTCTTTAACAGGGGTAGTGATGGAGAATGAAACCCTGTAGTCTTAAGAAATATGCTGTTATGATTTCCAAAATTACAATAATGAATAATGCAACATAGTCCAAAACATAAAATTAATTTGGGAACAAAATTAAGGACCACCTTCTTTAAATTTCTTGGACAGAAAATTGTAAAGTCAACTGCCAGCTATATGATACACGATATGTCCTTTCTATTTTTTGTGTTAAGATTGTTGAATGGGAGTTTTTGGCGTGAGTACCTGAGTAACTATAATTTGTAATGCTTTATTTATCTTTTTTCCTTTGACTTCAGGTGCTTTCTGATTCTGAAACGGTCCGGTGGTTGAACCATGCAGTTGAAAATATCTGGCCCATATGTATGGAACAGATTGCTTCACAGAAGATTCTCCTGCCCATCATACCTTGGTTCCTGGAGAAGTACAAACCATGGACTGCTGTATGTACCATCTTCACGCTGTTGTGTATCTGATATTCTGCTTTGCACATTAATTCTTTTGTGTTAGTCCAAATCTCTTAAAAAGTATGGATCTTTGAAGCTTCATGAATGTGTAGAAAAGAATTTTGAACTTTTTCCTCTGGCAAATTTGTTTATACCCTCTGTTGTTCGATGAGATGACTGTATTTAATATGCTTGCAGAAGAAAGCAGTTGTTCAGCATCTGTATTTGGGAAGAAACCCACCCATGTTCACAGAAATGAGAGTTCTCCGTCAGTCTTCAAACGATGACCATTTGGTGCGCACTTAGCATATCATTTGGGACCTTGTCTTGTTATGTAATATTTGTGGATGCAGCTAAATGTTTCAGCCAAACTGAGATTCTACTGTGCACTAATTGCAGGTTCTGGAGTTGGGGTTAAATTTTCTCACAGCGGATGATATGAGTGCAATACTTGCTGTGCAGCTAAGGAAACGATTGGGATTTGGAATGTGGGCAAAGTTGCATATAACAGGAATGCATGTTGAAGGGAAGGTATGGACTTAGATTGTCTTATGAAGCAGTTCAAATTGTCATATGCTGATATTCATAGACCTTGATATTTATGGTCCCTGAGATTTATTTAAAAAAAAAAAAAGATTTAGGTAGCATGTGTGTAAGATTTTCACTCACACCTTGGTATTTATGGTCCTTGCTATTTAGATAATTTGTGCGATATACACAAATGCACACCTTGATATATATAGGGCATGTTTGGATACTTGGAGTATCTCAAAATATTGTGAAAGTAGTGAAATGGTTTGAGTGAAAATGTTTTATTGGATTTTGAGAAAGGAGAGAGAAAAAGTTGAATAAAAATATTATAGAGTTAAAAGAATTTTTTGAGGATAATTTTCTAATATTGCTAAAGAATTGTTTGAAGATAATTTTCTAATATTATTTTTGTTTTGAAGTTTGTAAGTGTTTGAATAATGACTAGGTAATGATTAAATAAAAAAGTTGAGAACTTGAAATTGATAAGTGTTTTGTGTTTGAGTGATGTTTGGGAATGAAATTATGAGAAGTTTAGAGAATCTTGAGAATTCTCATAGTGTCCAAACATAGATAGCAACTGCACGTGAGTGTGTGAGCTTCACACACACACACACACATGCATACAACTTGTATATCATTGTACATCCTGTCAATATTCTTGCATACAAATATGTGTTTGTGTGAATGATACCCAAGTGAACGATAAACTTATTGTTTGTGGTGTATGATATTGAATTGTTTGTGATTATCATTTTTATTATCTGGTGTATTCTATTCCGTTGTGTTTCTGGTAAAGATGTCCATTAAATGTTATCATATGAAGTAGATTATCAGCTTTCTGGCCCAGCCAAGGATTGTGGCTTGTTTGTAAATTAATTTGTGGTGTATCCTATTAAATCAATCATTGAATCATTACTGTTCTAACTTCCAAATATCTGGTGTCTTCTATTCCATTGTGTCTTTGGTAAAGATATTCATTAATTGTAATATATAAAATAGATTATTTGTTTTCTGGCCCCGCTCAACTGTTTAAGATTGTTTTGTACTTCATTTTCTAGAGTATTATGTTTTGGTTACACCTCCATGCTCAAATAATTTATGTGCACTAGAAATTATATGTGAAGCAGTTTATGTGTGTGTGTTTGCATGGTTTGGGGCATCGATCCTTCACAATAACCAATTGAGAAGTGAGACTGTAACCACTTTGTGTATGTGTTTGTGATTGTTCCTTTGTCTCTAATGATTGAGAAGTGACAACTGTAACTTGTTTGGCATAATAGGATTATTGTAAGATTTTGAAAGAAGGCATCATTCAGACTTTCGTCGTCATCATTGTGGCTTTGACTTGATAAATATATGCAATGGTTCATATATGCCCACTGGAAACCAGATGATGTGATCTTTTAATCCTATTGATTGAACTTGGACATGCTCTTGTTTGCTTTGTAGGTCTTGATTGGGGTGAAGTTCCTTCGTGATTGGCCTTTTATCAGCCGTTTGCGGGTGTGCTTTGTTGAGCCGCCATATTTTCAGATGACTGTCAAGCCTATTTTTACTCATGGTATTGATGTCACAGAATTTCCAGGGATTGCTGGATGGCTAGTAAGTTTATTTTAAAATTTACCAAGCGAACGCTTGATTTCCTATTATGTTTAATCTCCTTTTCACTCCATACTTTCCATTTTTATCTTCTTTTTTTCATTCTCTATCTACTTATTTGAAATGTTTTTTTTTTTGGGTCATCAGGACAAGCTTCTGTCTATTGCTTTTCAGCAGACACTTGTTGAGGTTAAGTTTTGTCTTTGATGCTCTTTTTGTTTGCCAGTTTATTTACTATTGCTGCACACTATTACAAATTTTGTTTCCCTTGTGAGACATATTACTGGTGAACAGCATGAACATATTAGAACTCAGTTGTTAATAGTTTAATCTTATGTCAGGACATTTGTTTTGGAATTACTATCTAAATGTTGGAAATACTTGCAGCCTAATATGCTGGTTGTTGACATGGAGAAATTTGCTGCACCACAGCCAGGTTGTTTACCTAAGATATATATTTCAGTTGAGCTTAACACATGATTTTGTTAGCATGGTTCATCACTCTTTGATAACCATATTAAATATCTCCACTTTATAAGTCTCCAGGTGTAGCATCATTCTCCATGGTTTTAGTGTTTTCCGAAGAACCTTGTAACATCAGCTGGTGGCACTTCTATGAGTTTTAGATATACTTGTGTCACTTGAGAAATATAGACCATTCTGGAAAGTGGAGATAGATGTCTAATTTAGTACCAGGAGCTAGTGTTTTTCTAGCTTATTTAGCTTATTTTGTATTGAACAAAAATTTAGCTTATTTCTTGATGCACATCATCTTCCCTTTGAGAAAGATAAAAGTTATTATAACCACAGCATGTGGTGTAGAAGCCATTTTACTGGCTCTGTTTCTCATGCATCTATAATCGCTTGCTACAACTAATTTATCATCGTTCAGGAAGAAAGGAAAAAAATCAGAATCCATAAATGTATACACCATACGGTACCTGTCTGCTATAATTGTTTTCCTTTTTTATTTTATTTTTTATAATATTGGTAAATTTATTAGTATGATCATAGTTCTGCAGTGCCATATCCTTCTCTGTTTCATTGCACATGTATGCTAAATCTTTTTAAATTATCAAGTTTGTGTTGATTTGAATGCCAGAAAATTGGTTCTCAATGGATGAGAAGGAGCCTATTGCTTATGCTAAAGTTGAAGTTGTTGAAGCATCCGGCATGAAGCCATCGGATCTAAATGGTTAGTTCCTTTTCTTCTAGGATGTTAGTTCATTATTATACTCTTATTTATCTGCAGTCAGTCTTATAAGTTTTGAGTATATATGGGAGCTATTTCAGGATTGGCGGATCCATACATAAAAGGCCAACTAGGCCCTTACAGATTCAGGACTAAGACGCAGAAGAGAACTCTGGCTCCAAAATGGCTTGAGGAGTTTAAGATCCCCATTATTACATGGGAGTCACCTAATATCCTTTGTATTGAAGTTCGTGACAAGGACCATTTTGTTGATGACACACTTGGGTATGCTACTGAGCTATTGTGATCTACGTATGAGTAGAACGCGCAGGCACTATTTTAAGTTTTAAAAAAAAATATATGAAACAGGACTTTCTTCTATTGCTTCGTAGCATTTACTTTATGTATTGTCTTCCAACTCGTATTATTTTACGTACTGACCCTTCTCTGATTCACAGAGACTGTTCTGTGAACGTCGGTGATTTTCGGGATGGCCAGAGACATGACTTGTGGTTGCCTCTTCAGAAAGTTAAAATGGGGAGGCTGCATATTGCAATTACTGTACTTGAAGACAATAAAAAGGTTTTTTTTTTTTTTTTTTTCCTTTTAATCGGTAAAGTAGGGCTCAAATTACTCTGTATATCAATATTTAATGCTTCCATGGGTAGCTAAAGTGTCCGGTTAATATTTTAATACGAGTCTGAGGCATAATATTGACAGGGGGATGATCATCCATTTGATGAGGAGACATTGAACATGGAAGTTAGAAGAAATTCCTTTACAGGTGAGACTGCCAGTAAAGCTTCTTTCTCATCTTTATCATCAGAAAAGACTCCAAGAGAGCGAGATAATTTTGAGCCCATTGATATCGAAGGGCAAGCAGATACTGGGATATGGGTTCATCACCCGGGAAGCGAAGTTTTGCAAACATGGGAGCCTAGAAAAGGAAAGAGTCGACTCGTTGATACTGAAATTCAAGGGGAGTCTAATGGTTCCATGAATGGTTCTATTGCAGCAGCATCTGGGTCCCCTAACAATGACACCAGCAGCACTGATGAAAACCCTGACGATAAGAATCGAATGAAATCAGTTCAGAGAGGCCTAAGGAAGATTGGTTCCGTATTTCACAGGGGCCCCAGAAAGGAGGATCAATCAGGCAGCGCCATGGAACTGGTTGAGTCGCCCCATGTTAATCTTAGGGAAGTCAACGAGGAGGTGATTGGTGTGAAGTTAGTTGTGGAAGACAACAATTGTAGGCCTGCTTCTGATAAGAATCCCATGGAAGACAATGTAGGTCCCATAGTGAGCGATCCAGAAAGCCCGAGCAAAGGAAATATGAAAAATATGGCTAAGAGTTTTATGAAACAAGCTGGGAAATCTGCTCGTGGCATAAAGCATGCACTTTCCCGGAAAGGATCAAGAGTATCTCGAACCAATGCACCGGCAGGATCAGAAGGGGAAATCCCAGAGGAATCCAACTGTTCTGATGATGAATCAAGTTGTTCCCCAGGAGTTGAAAAGATGTCGGTTATTACGGAGAACATATCCCCTGGCCGAAGTAATGATTCCTTGGATTCCAAGGAACAAGTGGTTCAGCACGATTCAAATGACAATGCAATGGAAGACATTGAAGTACCAAAAGAAAATGAAAGTCTTGAAGACTTGGCAAGGAAAGATGCGAAACCTGGGAGCTCTGACAGAAGTGGTGATGAAGTGGATATGAAAGGGGAACCCATTCTGAAAGGTTCTTCCTCTTAGATGGACATTTTTAAAGGTTGAAGAGATTGTATTTTGCGATGGGCATAAGTTTGATGAATTTTAAAAGCAATGCTTTCTCTGTTGGTATATAGTTGATTCTCTATATTTGCTGGCTGTTTGCACAGCCCTCTTTATCATTATTTTTGGTAGATGGTAGAGCGAGTATAGCAGGAGGATGATGAGAGTCCGAAATAATTATGTAAATCCTGCGGAGGAAGTTTATAAAATAGCTTGTAAAAACGTTTGCTTTTGTAAAGTCATGTAAAATATTATATCGTTTCACACTTCTGTAATGTACAAGTTTTTCCATGCAAGTCATGATTCATATTCTTAAGAGTACTAATAATGGTCTTGCTAAAGTCCATTGCAAAATCAAAATGAAGGTAAAATAATCAAATAAATCTCACATTAGACTTGCCAAGTCTAAAATTATTTGGCTTTAATAAATAGTAAATTACTTAAACTTGTCAAATAAGAGAGTTACTATTCACTCTCGATCTTAATATTTTATTCTACTTTAATATTTAACATATTAAAATAGAATATGTTTAAAATATTAAAATCACTAAGACTTGCTAAAAACTATTTTTTGGCAAGTTTATTATTAATTAATATATTAAGTATATAAAATTAATATTTAATATCTCGAATTAACTATTATTTGCAAAATTAAAAAAAAATTAATTTATGATTTACTAAATTTAATATTTAATATATTAAGTTTATATTTGCAAAGAAATTTTAATTTTTTTAATTAAAATATATAATATAATATTATTATTTAGATCTTGATTTAGGTAGATCAATGTAGAACTCTTAACTAAAACCATATGCATTATTATCAAAAGAGTAAATTTAGCCTTCAATTTGGACTTAGCAATAACTAGACCATTGCTAAAGGGGCCATGTTATGACCTGTGCCCTCAAAATCACTGTTAGCTCATCTTTACCCTTTTATCATGGAGTAATGTTAGATACCGCATTGGATCATGTAAGCAATGCATATTCTTTTTTTTTTTAAAAAAATTATTAAAAGATTAATTTTTATGTAGATTTTATATTTATTTATTTATTATAAAAGAATGCAAGATGCTTAGAGCACTCTCAATGGAGTAGCTAAAATTTTTTCTTTAAAATTGTACTTTTTGCACAACTTTTTAAAAAATTTGATCATATTTAATCAAAAACTACTAAAAAAATTATAGAAAAATGTCAAAAAATACACTTTATTTTTAAAAGTGAATAACAAAGTTAAAAATGTAGTTTTTAAGTGGATCTTCAAAAATGTAGTTGTGCCTTGCGTTGATCAAATAAGTCATCGATCCTAGGCAATGGATATCTATCCTTTATGGTCACCTTGTTAAAATCCTGATAATCAATCGACATTCTAAAGGTGTCATCTTCTTCTTGACAAATAGTACAGGCACTTCCCAAGGTGAGGAATTGGGCTAAATAAATCCCTTGGCTACCAGTTCTTGCAATTGAGTCTTCAACTCCTTTAACTTACTTGGTGCCATCTGTAGGGAGCCTTATGCATTGGAGCTACTCAAGGTTATAGATTAATCATGAGCTCAACGTCCCATTGAGAGGCAATCTCGAGAGACCATTTGCAAAGACTTAGGAAATTCCTAACGACAGGAATTCCTGCTATTGACTTCCTCTCCATTGGCTTAGTCACTACTTAAACTAGATAAGCATCTACCCACTTGTCAGGTCTTTCTTCCCTTAGATCTAGATATAATCGTGGGTCTCGACTTCAATTTGCTACTTGCAAATTCCATATAGTCCCTTCCAGGTAGATGAAAATCTGAGCTCCAACAGTTGATTCTCACAAAATGCCAAAAATAGCCAATCCATTCCTAAAATGATGTCAAACCCAAGTAGTTTGAATACTATTAAATCAGCATCAAGAATCCTCTCTTCAAAGTCCAAAAGACAACCTAGGGAAACTTTCAAACACATTACCCTTTCTTTGTTTGGTAATGCTACATCCATGGATTGCTGTAAAGGCTTTGTGATTAAGTTACACATTCATGCAAGTAGAAAATACAAAGGATTGGGATGCTCCCGAATCAAATAAGGTACAAACATAAAATATATACAAGCAAACTCTCCCTAATGAGATCAAAAACTTTTAATATAATTCTAGAAATTAACCTACACAATGCAAAAACTCAAATAGATCAGATCAAGGTCGTACCTATGATGACCTCCACATCCTGAGTCTCTAGGGCTTCATCATCAACCTGACCAAGTGTCAAAGCATACAACTTAAATAGATCATATGAAGTTCGGCCTTCCTCCATGTTGTCCTGGTTGACTTCCTTGTGTAGCATTGGGACACTCTCAAGCATAGTTTCTCATTTGACCATATTTGAAACAAAGGGCCCTACCTTGATGACAGTCACCTTTATGAGATCTGTTGCATCTACCAGATATTGGGACTCAACTGCCTACACACACACACACACACACACCAGTAGATGTATGTGGTCTTGCCCTTACCCTTGACACAAATTTCTTAGGCACACCCCAAACTACTTCCCTCTTCTGCAAAGCTCCACCTCTTCAGGCCCATTAGAGAGCCTACCGCACTACCATACTCTCACTCTGCTATGGAGACATTTTCAACTAATTTTTGAAAATTCTAAATTTACAAACGAGCAACTTCTTTACGGATTTGCAAATCTTCAATGGCAATGAGATGCATCGCAAGCCTACCAAGCTCTAGGAATTTTCAAGCATGCTATTCCTCTGCAAAGCTCCGTCTCTTCGGGCCCATTAGAGAGCCTACCGCACTACCATACTCTCACTCTGCTATGGAGACATTTTCAACTAATTTTTGAAAATTCTAAATTTACAAACGAGCAACTTGTTTACGGATCTGCAAATCTTCAATGGCAATGAGATGCATCGCAAGCCTACCAAGCTCCAGGAATTTTCAAGCATACTATTCCACCGTCATATCTCCTTGCAAGAGGTTGTTGAACTCCCTAGCCTTCCAACGCCTCACTGTTTTAGGAAAAAAGCGATCATTATACTCCTACTTAAGGCATTTCCAAGTCACCAATGCGAAAGATCTCAGTTTCATCACAAGGAGTTCTAGATTAGTCTCTCACCAATGGCAGTTTCTCCTTACAACATGTAGTTTGCATAAAGCACCTTTTGAAATTCGGTGCACTCACAAATATCGAATGCCCACACTAAATCCTTAATCCATCTTCTAGCTCTAAGCAGGTCTTCCTCACCCGTGAATCCAAGGGTCCTATGGGCCAAGAAACACTCATAGTAGCACCCTTTTTGTTCCTCTCAAGGTTGAGGCTGAAATTTCTTATGTAGGAATTTCGTCATATAATTCAACGTTCCAGCCATGGCATAATTTCTATCACCATATCGTATTTCATCCTCAGGAACTTACCAAAAGAGTTGTCACATGAAAACCTTGGTCACACCATCTCTACCTGCCAAAATGCAACTCATTACTTATTCCTCAACTCGAACAAAAGAATTCTTGCATATTGAAGCCTAAATTTCTTGTACTGCACCTAGGTAACTTCTGGTTTTAAGCATTGTCGACCCACACGTGTGATTTAATAGGATTCACGACACCGAGTTAGCCACTCAGGTCACACACCCCAATGATAATGGAAAGTGTGTGCAAATATCCAATATATGTATAGTTTATAAATGTAGGAAAAAAAGAATAAGGTAGTCAGCCCCCATTTAGATTTGAAAAGCATTTCATCTTATCACATCATTACAACTTTTCTAAATTTTCACACAACATATAATAAATAATTTAATTTTTTTAAAATTTAAAATAATATTATTAAAAAATAATATTTTAATAATATTTTATTCAACTTTCATCTAAAATCATTTTATCTCATTTCATCACATCTAAATTCTAAAGCCAATTAAGTACCAAAAAAATTTAAAATACAACCTAACAAGAAGTTGTCCATAAGGTTATTACAGTTATCCAGGTGATTAGAAATAAAATAAAATAAAGAAAAGTCCATCAATCACAGCTAAAATAAAATCCTAGATCAGCACTTTCTTCATGCTCTTTCGCATCAAAGTCTATAGTTCTATGAAACAAAACCATAGTTGGGAACACCACAATTTGATCTGCAATCTCAACACGTAAATCCACAAATCACAAACCATGCATTTTGAACATGGAAACATACCAAACATGCACGCACATCAATCATGAGAGATTATCTAAAAAATAACCCTTTTTGTATCCTTCCCAAAATTTGTTTCAATTATAGCCACTCACACCAAAAATCACATTTGTACACAGTTGATATTCATTTATTACGGTGTATACTATGATCTTCCTAAAGAACCATTCATATACTTTAGCTCTCTTTGCCACATCACGAATAATAATTGTGGATGTGACTTTGTAATGACCGATCCCCAAATCTATGTCTGGCATGTACATAACCAAACATTTTTTAATACCCGCCAGCAGAGGGGCCACAAAGTCGGACCAAGATAGTTACCATCTTTGCCGAACCTAATGTCGCTTGTCGACAGCCTATGGAACGTCACTCAATTTCATCCGTTCTCGAGTGATCAAATGAGCTCCATCGAGATAATAGCTCATTTAGATTTAGGCTCATGATATGCACGCAACCATTACATATACTTCTAATCTTTTGACACCAAAACACAATTTTTCGATTTCACAACATAACCACAGGGCATAGCACAATTAAAAATCATGACAAATAATAATAATAAAAATGCAGATACATGACATGTAGTTATTAGATGGCCTAGCATAATAGAACCAAGCATCATACAATTCATCATAAGGACATCACAATTTTCACAGTCTCAAAATTTTCACAATTTCTAATTTACATGTAATTTTCAATGCTCCACCCAGCCCTAAACTGACATTGATCACCAACTACATTAATATAACCCAACATTCCACAGGGCCTGGCCACATCTCATTTACAACTAGACAGTAATAATATTTAGATAATAATTTATTCCACGTCAGTATTTTGAGGGTCAATCTAAAAATTTACTTACAACAATAGATGGGCAATTTCTAGATGATTAAGTGAGATGAATTTAAGAATTTTGTGAGTGTACATGTGTTACTGAGCAAATGGGAAAAAAATTTATTCAAGATTTACGCTTCCTAAAGATTAATATACAAGGTGAGTGACATGTGGCTTCTGTAGTGGCGTTTGGAGGGGCAGAACATGTGGTGATAGTGGCGGTGCAAAGGAGGCACTGGCAAACTGGACAAACTGAAGGGATCTATGATTAAGGAAATTTAAAGGGAGGCAGATCTACCATGACAGTGGTTGGAATAAGGGATTTTCGCGACAGAGTATGCTGGGGTATGACGAAGCAATGGCTAAAGTGAGACTTTGTTCATGGGTTAGGTGAAATCAAGGGAGGAGGAAGTGGGGAATGAGAAGGGGAAGGCCAAAAGGTGGTTGAACGATCAGAAGAATGTAGTTGAGAGTGGTGGCTCGTGGCAGCGTACTACGGTGCAGGGAAAGAATTTGCTAAAGCTACGAAAAGACAGATTTGGAGGTGAGAAAAGGAGATGAGACTTTGTATGGGAGAAAGAAATGAAATTTGAATGATGATTTAGGGATGGAGAGACTCAAAATATTTATGGGCTGAGGGTTGGGGTTTAGAGATCGTAGCCATAGTTGTGATTAATGGTGCAAGATAATGGGAGAAAGGCGAACAACGCACGCGTGGCATGCGCCAACTGGGGAGTTGTTGTCATGATCGAATACCTCATGGGTTGCAGAGAGAAAACTGCTTGGATTGGTGGAAAGGGAAGATGACAACAGACTTAAGGGGTGGCTAGAGAGGATACACGAACCATAACAACACGTGGAAACGATTTAGTGTCGGTGAGGAGGGCACTGCAGGTCACGAATGGAGGTCAAATGATTGGCAAAGATAAAGAAAAAAAAAAGAGAAGGGATTGTGCAGTGCTGAGGGAGAAGAAGGGAGGGAAAAAGAAGAACTAAGAGTCTCCTCATTCCTTGGCCAAAACGACGTTGTTCCATAAGTGAAAAAAAGTCAAGCACGAGCAATGCCCCAAAATCAGCATACTTTAACACCAACTCGGCCCAAAACACATCAGACACTATAAACCCACTATCCTACCAACTTGGGCCTTAGTTTTTCCTAAATAAGAGAAGAATAAGTAATTAAAATACATAAAACCCAAAAAAAAATTTTGAATTTCACATTGAAGGTGCAGTTAGTCCAACAGGCAAACAAAGTCATGTGGAAGGTTGGGTTGACAAGTTTCAACACGAGGTGAAACAAAATATTTTTCGAGAGTTTTGTTTCTCGAAACCAATCAATCAAGAAGAGCATCAACCGTTCGAATCGAAGATAAAAATGAATATAAAATATAAAACAAAATGTATATAAAAATTAAAATACATATAAGTGAAATAAAAAATATATATTTAAAGATAAAATATTAGATGATCTAAATAATTATTTCTAGCAAATTAGAAAGTTTTTAAAAAAAAACTCCGTGATAATAGTTTGAGATGTTTTGATGCTCTCTATGATTAGATAGAGACGATGTACGGTCGAAACGGGTAAAAATCTGCCCATCCATATAATTATAGTTGTATATAATTAATTATATAATGTATATTTTTTAGTATCAAAGTATTATGAGATTTTTTAATGTATAAATATTAACTATAATATATAGTATTGGTATATATTAATATATTAACATATTATAAGAGTTATAGTATAAAAATAGTATATGTATAAAAGTTTATAGTATAAAGATTAAGTAGACCGACCAGACTAGACCAGACCAAAAGGGACCGATTTAGTCCAATCCTATGGAATACTCGGTTTGGTCCAAGCTAAGAAAACCCTAGACTGAATGGGTTTGGTCCAGTCCATAAAACTCACCTAGGACTGACCAAACCGAATCAAACTCCCCCTAGGTATCTTTTAAAATAAATCTACAACTACTAAAAAATATTTATCTAAGTTAAAAAAAATCAGCAATTACGATCAGAAGATAAGTATTTTTCAAAATTATTATTATGCAAGGCTCTAGTAGGATCACTTTCATTCCCACCACCATCATTACATCCTCAAGCAACAACAGCACTTAAGATTTTGAATTCAAAACGTAGACATGGATCTTGAACTAATAGCCTACCCTCTATCATGTTACAAATCACCTAGGAGGATGCTTGTTACAACTAATAACTTAGGAGGACAGCGAAGAAAATCGCAAACGAAAAGTAGGAACAAGAGATGAAATATTAGTGAAATGCACCGTTCCAAAAACACGATAATTTTTTACCACTCCTAACATTGCCTAAGTCTCTCTTCATTAACGCTCTATTTAATTGTTAGTTGGATTTAAGTGGCAAATGGCAATGTTTATAAGAGTTTTCGGTATGCGTGTTGAAAGGAAAAAAAGAAGAAGAGGATTTTACAATTTTAGTTTATTAAAGAAGACGATGAGAGAAAGTTGGACTATGTAAAAAATAGAAGAGAAGACTGGTTTATAGAATAGAAGATGAGTGAGGGAAAATGAGGAAGAAGACTGTCAGAACATGTAAGGTGAAAAGAATCTGTCATATCAAATCTCATCCCCTGTCAGCATAGGTGCGCATGGGTGCACCATTTTGTCTGTAATAAGAATTTTCTTATTATGTGTTTTTTTTCTTCTTTGGTTTTTAACCTATTACCCTTTTTTGGTTTCAAGTATGGGTGTTCAAGCGAGTTCCAAATCAGGAATTCAGAACAACCTGGCTCAGAATCAAAGGATCAAAAGCGGTTTGGACTCCAATACAGATTCATCCGAGTTAAAACTGGGTTGGATCCGGATCCATCCGGTTTTTTAAAATGAATTTTCGGTTTCTAAATTTGAAACGGTTTTTTTTTTTGTATTTTAATTATTATACAAAAAAGCTGTGTTGAATCTTTTTTTATTCAATGATAATATTGAAAAGTATTTTTTTATCTTCTGTAAAAGCCTATATATTCTACTACAATTTTTCAAGAAATATTGCTGAAAGCATAATTTTTTATACAAAGCCAATATATAATTAAAATTTTCAAGTCCGGTTGAATATTGTCCATAATAATAAAATATATCGAAATGAAAACTGAATTTTATGTAAAAAATAACTAAAATTAGAAACAACTAATTATCTTGTTAACTAAATGCATCTAAAACAAATCAATAATATTTATCATATGCAATTCACTACATATTACATTTTTTAGTGATTATATATTACATTAAAAAATACAAAATTATATTATATGAAAATTATATATACAATGGTCCTGCTCTACAGCAGGATACATGAAAATTTAAATATTTATGATCTTTTTGCAAAACTATAGCAATTCCCATAGGACACTTGCATGTTCATTTAAAAGAAAATAAGGTCAACAAAAACCATTAAACTAAATCTGATACAAAACTTCTAATCCAACTAGTAAACAGTTTTTGCTAGACCAAGTATGATCTAACTATATGATATTTTACTAAGAACTAACTATTCAAAAGTACATAAAAGAACTGAACTTCTATGAGTCCCTCCCCCTCAAGGTTTAGAAAAATTTCAAAGGCATATCTACTATTCTAGGAAACTATGACATGCCCAGTAAATCATGAGATTCATATAACAAACAAATATTGACAACCACTTGCCTGACATTACAAGCTATACAAAATAAAAAATCATCCAAAAAATATGCTAGCACATATACTAGCAAAAATCTGATAGAGTATTTGGATAATAACTTCTCTCAACATGGTAATGACATAACTTTCTTAAACCAATATTATATCAATGCATGCGCAAAGAATAGAAAACTGCATTATTCACTTTCAAAAATGACGAAAAGAATAAAAAGATCAAATCTTATTAACAAAAACAAAACTTGAGAGGGATAGATTTTATTATAAGTAGTCAAAATACACTATATATAAACCCTTGTTTCGATGTCAATATATATATATACATTCTTCAAAGACTCTTCTCTTTAAATATTCTCAACAAAACAGACCAAAATCGACAAAGAAACAAAGAGAAAAAAATTAAAGGTTTAAACTTTTTTAAAGCATAACAAAAGAAAATCAGATGACCAATTTATAATGTCACTACCGTCGAATTGCTACTTATTTCCACTTTCCTAGTTGGCATTGTCGTTGTTTGCGCTCATGACGCTTTTAGGGTTTCATTTGCCTGTATGAGAGAGAGAGAGATGAGAGGGGGAGTCTAGGTAGATGAGAGAAAGAATTACATTTTTTTTTTAATTTAAATAAATCCGGTATCCGGATTACATAACCGGATTTGGATTTCAGTAATCCGGATTTTATAATCCGGTTTATGGATCTCACTTGATCCGGGCCAGAATCCGGATATCTGGGCTGGAATTTGGATCCAGAAAAAATATCCGGTCTAGACGAAGAGTACTAGCTCCAAGCAAATTAAGAAGTGGAATAAAAAA
Source organism: Platycarya strobilacea (assembly GCA_036898215.1). Lineage (NCBI taxonomy): Eukaryota > Viridiplantae > Streptophyta > Magnoliopsida > Fagales > Juglandaceae > Platycarya > Platycarya strobilacea. The sequence continues at coordinate 31,614,587 of CM072549.1, read as the reverse complement.
GAATACGTCCTTAATTTTTCCATCAAAGATAGAAAAGAAGTCAAACAAGATGCCAACGATACTTTATTGCATGGGATGGTAGGGTGTTACGTTCGTCCATATTCAGAACTTGATACTCCTGGTCCTGGATATGGGTTTTTTCTGTAACAATCAATCATGCTAACGGATAGATTTGGTACTTTTGTGCATAAACACATTTCACGCACAAACTGTGCATATTTTTATTTGCATCACTTTGGCTTCTCCACCCTGATTATTTCAAAACCCAATCACAACTTCGCTGCTGGCCGTAAAACCAGCAAATTTCTCGTTTATTGCAATACCCAGATCACAAAATATGGGAAAAACGGTAGCATCAAAGAAGCTGAGTCGATCTTCAGTCGCATGCCCCACAAGAATAGCATCTCCTGGACAGCCATGCTCACGGCATATTCACAAAATGGCCAAATCGACGAAGCCCGGAGATTGTTCGAAAAAATGCCTGAAAGAGGCATCGCTTCTTATAATGCCATGATCACGGCTTATATCCGCAACAATTTTATGGCAGACGAAGCGTTTGAGCTGTTTGCAGAGATGCCTGAGCGTAATGCTATTTCTTATGCTGCCATGATCACATGTTTTGCACGGGCCGGGATGTTAACTGAGGCTGAGAAGCTGTACTCTGAGATGCCGGTGGAGTTGCGGGACCCAGTTTGCTCGAATGCCATGATAAACGGCTTTTTGAAGGTGGGAAGGTTAGAAGAGGCTAGTCGAGTTTTTGAGGTGATGGTGGAAAGAGACTTGGTTTCTTGGAGCTCTATGGTTGATGGATGCTGCAAAGCAGAAAAGATAGTTGATGCTAGAAAGTTGTTTGATATCATGCCCGAGAGAAATGTAGTTATCTGGACGGCCATTATTGATGGTTATATGAAATTAAAGAGTTTCAAAGATGGGTTTGAGTTGTTTTTGAGTATGAGAATGGATGGAAAAGTGAAAGTTAATCCTACTACCTTGACTGTGCTGCTTGAGGCTTGTGGCACTTTCGGTAGGTATGGAGAAGGGATTCAGTTGCACGGATTGGTTTCACGCATGGGACTTGACTATGATGTCTTCTTAGGCAATTCAATGATTATCATGTATTGTAGATTTAATTGTGTGGATATTGCTACCGCATTATTTCATCAGATGAGTAGGAAAGATGTAGTTTCATGGAATTCCTTGATTGCGGGTTATGTCCAGTGTGGTTCAGTCGAAGAAGCCTATAGGCTATTTGAGAGGATGCCGATAAAAGATATTATTTCATGGACAACCATGATTACAGGTTTCTCTAGCGAAGGGGCAACTGAAAAATGCATCCAGCTGTTTAAAATGATGCCTGAGAAAGATGATATTGCTTGGACTGCTGTCATTTCAGGGTTTGTGAATAATGAGGAGTATGAGGAGGCCTTCCGCTGGTTTGTTGTGATGCTTCGGGAAGAAGTAAGACCAAATCCTCTGACTTTGAGCAGCGTGCTAAGTGCTTCAGCCAGTTTAGCAACATATAACCAAGGTTTGCAAATTCATGCTTATGTATTAAAGAGGGATATGGAATTTGATTTGTCCATCCAAAACTCTTTGGTCTCAATGTATTCAAAATGTGGAAATGTGGATGATGCCTACCAGATCTTCACAAATATCAATGCAACTAATATCATCTCTTTTAACTCGATGATTACAGGGTATGCTCAAAATGGGTATGGGAAAGAAGCACTTAAGTTATTTGGTAAAATGCAGAAGGAAGGCCAGAAACCAAATCAAATCACTTTTCTTGGTGTGCTTTCAGCCTGCACCCATGTAGGACTTGTAGAAGAAGGATGGAACTTCTTTAGATCCATGAATTCATTATATGATATTGAACCAGGACCTGACCACTATGCATGCATGGTAGATCTCTTTGGCAAGGCCGGATTTCTCAACAAAGCAATTGATGTGATCCAATCAATGCCTTTTGAGCCCCATTCAGGTGTTTGGGGTGCTCTTCTTGGTGCGAGTAGGACCCACTTACGTATCGACATTGCAAAGATTGCAGCTGGACACCTTATCAAATTGGAACCTGATGATGCGACCCCTTATGTGATCTTAGCCAACTTATATTCTGTTGCTGGGAAAAGGAAGGATGGGAATAAAGTCAGAATGAGTACGAAATCAAAAGGGATTAGGAAGAGTCCAGGTTGCAGTTGGATTATGGATAATGGCAGAGTTCATTTGTTTCATGCAGGCCATGGATACCATAGGGACTTGCAGAGGATTATAGTTACACTTGGGACCATTTCAGTGGAAATGAGACAGTTGGATTACAATAGGTAATTCCAACATCCCGTATTTTATGCTCTTGTTAAATTATAAATTGGTCCTCAAGCATAATATTATTTATTTTGTCAAGGGAAAACAAAAGTCAGTCTCAGATTCTTATTTTGGGTATGATTTTTCTTCTTACATCCTCGATCTGAACCCATGCATGAGTCGAATATCTTACCCGTTAACCAAAAGTATTCCTATATATAATTGTTTGCTGAACCTCAAATAAACACAAACTTTCTTCTAGATCTTTGGTAATTTTTTCATTAATCTGATAAAACCGCGCAAACTTTTGTGGTGGATTCTGAGGTTAATTAACGAGGGAAATGCTGTTGTCCAGATTGGTGCAAAAGGGGTTTTAGCACCAATCCAATTAGAAGCTGCCATGTTGGTCTTCCACGTTAGGAAAGGATAGACCTGCATTCAGAGAAGGGAATCTGGATTGTTTCATACATCAATTTATATTGGGCCGTCCTTGTGTAGAGGCCTACATTTATCTATCATAATTTAAACTTCAATTTGACTGTATCAGAGTTTAAATTAAACTTCGACTTGGACTCCAATTTTTTGGAACGAAGTTGGATTTAAGCTTTCACTTGAACTTTTTTTTTTCTTGGTTTCATATTTAGCCCATTTTAAGAAGGAATTTTTTGTTGGCTTTCAAATTTCAATTTTTCTTAAAAAATTAAAAATTAAAAACTAAAAGCCTTCAATACTAATATCTAACTTATTTTTATATTAGACTTGTACTATAGTGTCTAATTACATTTTATTAACTTAAAATACTAGTATTACATGTTATTATATTATACAAGTGTGAAGTGTCTAACTTATTTATAAGTTATTTCTACATTAGACTTTCTAGTACATGTCTAATTATATATTTTTTTTTATAACTTAATTATATACATGTTAACATACTTTACTAAATTAGTATTATCTGTTATTATCTTATTATAGTATATTTATTAGTTATTTCTATACTATACTTATACTATATTGTCTAATTATATGTTATTATATTAATATCTAACTTATTTATAACTTATTTATATGCTAGAGTTTCTAATGTCTAATTACATGTCAGTATACTTTGGTAAATTAATATATGTGTTATTAACTTATTAAACTAGTCTTATTTAAATACTAGTGTCTAACTTATTTCTATACTTGATTGTGTATGGTAGAATACTATGATGTTTACGTGTATTAAACTAGCATTACTCTATTTATATTATAGTATTAGTATATTATTTTATAATAATTAGCTCATAATATAGTATTAAATTTAACTATATATATAAGTTCTATTTATATAAGTATATTAGTATAGTAGTACATATAATAAATTTATAGATAAATATATGTTTTTATAATATATGTACAATATCGAAGTTAGAGTCGAAATATAAACTCAAAGTCAGATCGTATCAAAGTTAGAATTGAAGTCCGTCTAGTGACACCTCTAAATTTAGGGTAATGCTACATACATTCGTGGAATTGCAAATGACGTGCAGTCGATTTAGAAAAAAGTTAATTTTTTTCACGTGCGTCCCATATATATTCATTTTTTTCCAAAATGATTGTACTCTACTTGCAACTCCATGATTGCATCTATCATTTCTCCTGACTTTAATTAAAAGTTAAAAAAGAAATCTGACTCCGATTCCATTTTGTCAAAATTGAAAAGGAATCGAATTCATAATTAAATTTTTGAGTTTCTACTTGGTGTAAATAGATACAACTGAGTATGAATAAATATCGTATTTAAGAATACTCTCAATGTATTAACCATAGCCAAACATTAGTTTTAGTTAATATGAGACGTATTTGGCTTAAACTATTACATCCACATCAAATCTCTATACTAGATTATTCATTATTTATATAGTAATTTAATAATATTTATAATTTATTTTATTTTTTCATATTTTACCATTTTACCATTCAACCTATTATATGGTAATTGGTAATCATAATCATGTTCTAATTAAATTATAAGTTAAGAAAATCATATTTTTGGCTATATATGGAGAAGAAGAAAGATACAAAATAATAAAACAAAATTTTGACTAATGGAAAGTACCCATCAAACTTGATCATTCTTTTATGAGAAATACTTTAGACACAAAGAGATTTCACAAAATAAATTTTACAAAATGATTTTGTTTCATGTGATTCATCAGATTGTAAAATTAGTTTTATTATAAAGTAGATCTAATGGATTATATAAAACCAAATCAATTTGTGAGATTGATTTTATGAGATTTATTTGTGGCTATAACAGTGCTCTTCTTTTATAGTTATTGTAGCTAAACAAATTTCATTCAAGAATCAAAAGTAAGAAACATTGGCATAGCTATCAATAAAACATTAGGCTAGACATGGGGGCCGTACTACAAAGCAAGAATAAATTAATTTAAATTTTGGTCTAACTTATAAATTTAGATTAAATTATGATAGAACACAATTATGACATTGTATATCAGGAGGTATTATAAATATAAAAAAATATGATGATATTATTGATAATTAGAGAAAATATTTAGAATGAATATAAAATGTTAAAAAATATAATATTAAAATAATATAAAGAAAAAATAGATAAATTGATGTATGAGTATTAAATAGAAAAGATAAATTTTAATGATTTATTTTACAATATATGATATATGGCTAGGACTGCAAATGAATCGAATTGACTTGAATTCGAACAAGGGTATTCGAGCTTGATTAACATGTTACTCGCTTGAACTCAAATATCTTGTTCGAACTTGGTTCGTTAATTATTAATGTTATTCAAATTTAACTCGAGCTCGACTAAAAATAAACAACCGATTTGAGCTCAAGCTATTCGAGCTTGAACCGATTTCTTATTTTGAAATTTCTAATCTCATCTTTTGATTAATAAATGAATTTTAAATTTTATGGAAAAAAAAAAACTCAAATCATTTAACTATTCAACCAGATAATTTTTATTTAAAATTCTTATGGTAGAACTTTTTTTTAAAAATAATTTATAGTTATAAATTAAAAGAATAATACACAAAATAAATGTAATAAACTAAACTATTTAATACATATAGATGATATAATAAATCAATAGTTATAGTTGTATGATATATTATTATACAAATTATCCTATACACATTTTAGGAATATAACATATCTATATTAAATAAGATTAACTATAAATAAATTAATAATATATAATTAAGATATAAAATATAATTAACATGTAATATATATATATATATAATATATTCCAAGTTTCAAAACAAACTCAAACGCATTAAGTCAAACTTATATAAATTTTATTTACGAATTTAAACTGAGTCGAGTTCAATTTATACGAATTTTACTTATTTAATATTTAAATATATATTAAAATTTATGAATATTTTATTTATTAAATGAATCGAATTTAAATCCAATATATATGAGCTAGTCTATTCATTTGCATCACTATACATGGCCATTAAAAATGCTCTAAATTACATCCGTGTGTTGCTACTATTATAATTTATCACCATGGTCTCCATTTCTGGCAGAGTATTATACTTAATTTGCCAATCCACTGGCCAAACAGAGGCATCCTTCTGTTTGACTTTGTACGTCGGTGGCCTATTTTGGGAATGCTTCCAAACTTCGAGGCCATCCTTGAACGCAAGCTGCTTCAAATATGTGGCTGAAACATAAGTAAATAACGCCAGTTTTGGGGAATGCTTCCAACTTCTTGGCGTATGTTCAACGTAAAGCTGTCTCAGAGCTGTATATATACAATAGATTGGCTCAAAAACATGGTTAACGCTGACACATGACACCAGCTTGCATTGATCAAGCAGCATTAATAATTTTTTAAATGTGCACATATCACATTACTCGAGATGTTACGCCTTCCCAGATGGACCAATGCAAAATTACAGAGTGTTTCACGCTCAAACTTTGTGCAATCCTGACCTGGACATGGAATCGTGCCAGTTTTTATTTAATAATGAGAATATGGTCCTCAAATTGTTTACTGTTGGAAGCTTCTGGATGCTTGAGCAGTTGTCATGACTCATGGTGATCAAAGCCTATAGGAGTGGAGATTTAGATACGGTGCGTATGTGTAACTTGTAAGCATATCCTAAAAGATATTGATTGATTCGGCCTCGAAGACTCGAAATTATATTTAAAAAATCTATATACAATGACATGTCATCATCTCAGAGGCTCATTTATTCAAATGCACCACTGTATCAATCATGTGTTTTAAATAGAATAAGCATTGCGGCCGAAGCCGACCTGAGACGTGGGACCCGATCAAGTATGCAGTGTCACGTCATCTAAACGATAGTTTTTTGTTAAAAAAAAAATTCTTGCTCCCTGTGATGATCCGATCATCTCTCTTTTTTTTCTTTTTCTTCTTTACTCTAATAAGAGCGTTCCCCACATAGAGAGTGGCTTTCGACATTGTGTATTGAGAAGTTAAATTTTTCTATATATATATATATATTAAATATTATTTTTAAAAACATTTATTTAATTATGAAGAAGAAAGCATTTTTCCTCGCTTAATAATGAGAAGCTGGATGTGGATAATCGAAATTTGTTTTACCCCCTCGACGAACATATATTGATAACTTTTTCTTTTTAAGCCAGAATATTATATATATACATAAAAATAAATAATTATAAGATATAAGAGTGAAAAAGTTAAAAGACAGGTTTCGACAATTATCACAAATCAGTTAATACAATATAAAAATTTTGATGTAGTAATGTACATCATACTGATCTGGAAAAGATATAGAGCATGAAAAGAGTGGATTTAATGAAAAGTAATAACAGAAATTAATTTCAGATAAAAAGATCATAGGCGTTCTTAAGGGAACAAACTTGTTGCAATTACAACACCTTTCTATGTGAAAATAATTAGAAAAGAAAGAAATAGAAATTGGTTCTATATCTTTTTTCATCAAAATATTAATACATGTATCTTGTGAGGGTAAAATATCTTAAGTTGGGTTCAGGCTAGCTGTTTGTTATACTAAGAAACAAGAAGGGAGGTATGAGGGGACAAAGGAGGGCTGGCAAGTATAGGAGCAAACACTTGGTACAATATGTAGAAAAAAAAAGGTGTAGATGAATTGAACGGTTGAAAACAAGCATTTGACATACGTAAGAGAGAATATCCAATCACTGTAGATCAATTTATTATTTTTCTTGAGAGAATATGAACTTTATCTCTAACAAAGACTTTAAAGAGTTTAATGGGCAATAAAGCCCTACTCTTTGTTTAACCATGTGCAGATCGATTAGCTTGGAGTCTTCGAGTTATTTAGGATTGCAGAACATACCATCAATAGTGGCGTCGTCTGTGGAATTCTTTGATGTGTTTGTTGCAAACCGATCACGTTACGATTTCAAGTTAATAAGCACAATTTAGAAGATTGCTCAATGGAAGAATGACTAGCTGCCATGGAAGAAACTATCAGGGAGTGAACTAGAGAAAATGAGAAGCTACAGAGAAATAATGAAGAACTTACAGCCCGTGAAGAACCTTCCATTAGTAAGTGTGCGGAATCTTATCGAGCCAATGATCCTAATCGAGAGGATGAGGAAGAAAGGCATAAAATCCAGTTGGAACTCAAAGAATTGGAAGATAAATACAAAAACATAGCCAAATGTATAGAAGTCTCATCCATCATGGGCAGCTACGCAACAATTTAGGCACACCATACAGTGCAAGTGTGATGGTAGTGCCACTACCTCCTAAGTTTCGAATACCTCAAATGGAACTTTATGATCGAAGTATAGATTATATGAACATATTGAAACGTTTAGGACACACATAAGTTTATATGATTATCCTAACGAGGTAGCATGTAGAGCATTTACACTCACCCTGAAAGGAATAACACGAACTTGGTTTGGGACAGTCTCAACTGGCACTGTGGATAGTTTTGACTGTCTTACTCGCCTTTTTATAACTCAGATTCTAGGGAGTCGAAAAAGGAAACAACCAGCTGCTTACCTCCTCACGGTTAAATAGAATAACAAGGAGAGTCTCAAAAACTACATTTCTCGATTCAACAAGGAGTTGATGACTATAGGCGATCAAGATGAGAAAATCACCTTAACTGCCTTCTTGAGTGGAGTATGGCCAGGAAGTCCTTTTTTAGCAGAGATTACTAGACGTACTCCAGCTACGTTAGAAAAATTCATGGACAGGGCTGATGTTATATAAATGCTGAAGACACTCTGCAAACTCTCATAGCACCTCGTCGAGAGGAAATAGAGCGCACTAGCCAAGCCGAAGCAAACTCATCAACAAAAGAGATCAAAAAGAAGAATGCTAATGATTCTAGGAGAAGATATACTCAAGGAAATTCGCGGCCTCAAGGAAGCTCACAATACTAACCACATCTCCATAACAATCTAACAGTTGACAAAGAGACTGAGGAGAGGCAAAATTGTAACCCAAGCTAGCGGCGATCAATCAATATGTACTACAAATATCATAAATCTACTTGGCACAACACTCGAGACTATAGGATTTCGAAGAGGAAAGATGAAGAGAAAAGAGGAGAATAACAAAGAAAATGAGGATATCAGAACAATAAACGCAGCCCGAGCCCTCACAAAGATAAAGGCAAGAGAAATAGTAGAGATTCATCTCAAGCCGGAGGTCCCTTTGGCGAAATACGAACCATCACTGGGAGAGTACCAAGAGGGGGAGAAACTTCTGCTTTGAGGAAAGCATATGTTTGAGAAGCACGCTATGTGGAGATCTTCATCATGTCGAAGGCTACCCAAGATATACAGTCTTCTGAGAATTTCACAATCATTTTTGACAAACAAGACGAAGGGGTGATGCAGCCTCATGGTGATGCTCTGGTCATAACCCTATTAATTTCCAATTTCATAACAAAGAGAATCCTCGTTGACAATAGAAGTTCAGCAGATATTCTATATTGGGAAGCCTTCGACAAGATGAGAATCGGACGAGACAAATTGCGGCGAGCCCCAACATCTCTCATAGGATTCACCGGCGAAGTAATTCAACCGGAAGGAGTAATCACTCTACCTGTCATGGCCAGCGAAGCTCCTAAGATTTCAATGATCATGGTTGATTTTCTAGTGGTCAAAGCCCCTTCCTCATATAACGCTATAATAGGGCGTCCCACCTTAAATCTTCTAAAGGCGGTCACCTTTACATATCATTTGAAAATGAAATTTTCAACCCAAGGAGGTATCGGGGAAGTGAGAGGCGAGCAAACCTTAGCCCGTGAGTATTATTCTCATGAGCTAAAACCCATCTACCAAATGATAATCTTTGCCAACAAAGAAGATCCAGAAGATAGAGAAATTATAGCTGAATTACTACCACCGCCACCTCTAACTAAATGGGATGAAGAAGTCTGAGACGAATAGTCCATCAAACAAGCCAAACCTGGAGAGTTGTTGGAGTTAATCGCCCTCAATCCAGCAAAGCCAGAGTAGAAAGTTCAGATAGGCTCTAATTTGGAACCTAGTCTGAAGCAAAAACTTAAATAATTTTTTACTAAACACCAAGACATATTTGCCTGGACTCATCAAGATATGCCAAGTTTAGATAATAACATTGCAGAACATCGTTTATGTGTCAATTAGGAAGCTCGAAAATTCAAACAAAAAAGGTGAAACTTCTGCACCGAAAAATATGCTGCCATAGCTGAGGAAATGGATCGCCTCTTAGCAGCTGTGTTTATTAGAGAAGTCCATTATCCAGAATGGTTATCTAATGTAGTAGTGGTAAAGAAAGCGAATGACAAATGGAGAATATGTGTATAATTCACAGAACTCAACAAAACATGTCCAAAATATAGTTTCTCACTCCCTCGTATCGATCTGATTGAAGATTTTACTGCGGGATATTTCTTGCTTAGCTTCATGAATGTATACTCAGTATATAATCAAATCAGAATGAGTGCAGAGGATGAAGAGAAAGCCACTTTTATTACAGATCAAGGATTGTATTGCTACAAAGTGATGCCCTTTGGGTTGAAAAATGCAGGAGCTACATATTAACGCCTAGTAAATCGGATGTTTAAACAACAGATAGGGTAGAATGTAGAAGTATATATTGATGATCTACTGGTCAAGAGTAAAACATCTGGGCAACATATAAATGATCTAAAGAAGGCTTTTGCAAGTCCTGCATCATTATAAAATGAAACTTAATCTGAACAAATGTTCTTTTGGGGTCTGATTAGGAAAATTCCTTGGTTATATGGTCTCCGAAAGAGGAATTGAAGCTAACCTAGAAAAAGTAAAGGCCATCTCTCACATGGTTGCACTCCGGAACCATCTCGAGGTACAGCAATTGGCGAGTCGAGTAGCCGCCTTGAATTTCTTCATAGCTAGATCCACTGATCGATGTTTACCTTTCTTTCAAGTTCTGAAGAAAGCGCAAGAGTGAAACTCTACTTGTGACAAAGCTCTTGATGAATTAAAAGAATACTTAACTCACCCACCCACCATTACTTAGCCAGACCGAGCCAGGTGAGATATTGATTGCCTACTTAGTGGTATCACCTAATGCCACCTCTGTTGTTCTAGTCAAGAATACGACGATGGGACAATGACCAGTATATTACATAAGCCGAGCATTTCATAGGGTAGAATCTAGGTATACTAAGTTGGAGATGATGGCCCTAGCATTAGTAGTTGCAACCATATGACTCCAACCATATTTTCAAGCTCACACCATACGAGTACTCACCGATCAGCCCTTGAAAGCAATGTTACAGTGACCAGATACTTCATAAAGGCTAGCAAAATGGGCCATAGAACTTAGCAAATCTGACATTCAATATCCACTGAAAAAGGCGATCAAAAGGCAAGTGCTAGCCGATTTTATAGCTGAACTTACAGGTTTCCAGGCAGAAATTCCCAAAATTATCCTCAGCAAACCTTGGATAGTTTATGTAGACGAATCCGCATGTAAAGCAGGAGGAAAAGCAGGTATTCAAATTATTTCTAATGATGGGAAAAAATATAACTATGCTGTTAAAATTACTTTCAAAGTCACTAACAATGAGGCAGAATATGAAGCGCTCTTGACTGGTTTAACCATTGCCCGTCTTCTAGGGGCCAAAGAGGTGGAAGTATGTGCTGACTTCCAGGTGGTAGTTAACCAAGTAACATGTACGTTTACTACTAAGGGAGAACGATTGAAGAAATATTTTCAGTTAGTTTATGAAGCACGAGATTACTTTCAATACTCGTTTATTCAACAGAATTTGCAGGGTTATGTGAGGGTGAAATATCCTAAGTAGAGTCCAGGCCAGCTGTTTGTTATACTAAGAGATAGAATGGAGGTATGAGGGGACAAATGAGGACTGGCAGGTACAAGAGCAGACACTTGGGGCAGTGTGTAGGAAAAAAAAGGTGTAGATTGTTGCCCAGATGACTAACACAAGAGGGGGGGTGAATTGGGTTATATTAAAAAATTAATACTTATAAACTAAATATACAATATAAAATATAACCAAAATATAAAGCAGTAGGAAATATAAAGAGTAGGGTAAGAGAAAGCAAACTCAGTATTTTTACGAGGTTCAGCCCCACTGCCTACGTCCTCGCCTCAAGCTACCCCTTGAGGATTCCCAAATCCACTATTCAATCTCCTTTAGGTGGAGATAGAAACCTATTACACCTTTGAGCAGCACCGCTCCAAAGATTCCGTGTAGAACACCCTCTACACTTCCAATCACCTCACACTTGGTGATTCAACTATTCCCTGTGTAGAACACCTTCTACACACACAAGGGTTATACACACCCTCTTACTTCCAATCACCTCACACTTGGTGATTTAACTATTCCCCGTGTAGAACACCTTCTACACACACAAGGGTTATACACACCCTCTTACTGATACAAGAATTGATAGTGGGTAGGCTATCAGAAAACACTCCTCAATGAGTGAAATAAGAACAATACAGCACAAACTATATCTCTCTCAACAAGAACAAGAATTAAGGCTCAAAACTTTAGAAAAGAGAGAATGAGAGTTTTGAAAGAATGATGCAAAATTTAGCAATAGATGTGTAAGCTCTTGTTGTAAATTTTACAAAACTCAAGTGAGCTATTTATAGGCAAATGAGTTTTCAATTTCAAATTTGAAAAGATTCTCATATAAAAAACATCATCATTTACTTTTCAAAAAATTCAAATAAAAACATTTCCTTTTTGCATTTGTCAAAGACAACTCCATTCATTTTTCAAAGAAATCAAACCTAATCTTTTGCTTTTCATACAAGACAAAATGAGCATGATTTATTTTTCAAACCAAATCATCTTCTTTTTGCATATGTCAAAAAAAAACACACAATCACCCTTTAAGATTTTCAAACAAATCATCTATCTTTTATATTTGTCAAAAAAACACACAACCACCCTTTAAGATTCTCAAACAAAATCATCTACCTTTTGCATTAGTCAAAAAAACACACCACCTCCCTTCAAGACTTTCAAACAAAATATGCACATGTCAAATATGATAATCAATCATCTTATAAAATCAAGTTTTTATAAAAAAAATATAATTTTCGAAATTATTTTGTTTGATGGTGTTATGCACATGTGAAAAACATAATTTTCAAAACTAAGACATTTAAAAATGTCTTGCATATGTGGAAAAAATAATTTGATGTTTTATGAGAAAAAAGAGTAATTTGGAGCCTTAATCCAATTTCTAATTTTATCAAGAGATGTACAAAATAATCTATGAGCTTCATTTGTAGACTTGATATCTTTCTTGCTCATGCTTGATTTCTTGATGTGTTTAACTCCCTTCATGCATAGACAACTTGAGCTTGAGTTTTCAATATTATTTGTTATCATCAAAATTTATACGTAAATACGAGACTTGAAACCTTGGGTTCAACAATCTCCCCCTTTTTGATGATGACAAATACTTAGTAGAAATCTGCGACCTGCAGTAATACTTAAGCTCCCCCTGAAAATATGCGTTAGTATTTTAAGAAAAATATAAACATGATTCTAGCATATATAACAGGGTAGTATAATACTAGTATAAGACTTCTCCCCCTTTTGGCATCATTAAAAAGGAATCATAATTAGATCAATAAGATATATTCCTGCAATAACCAATAGACAAATAAAACGCTGCGTTAGTAGAGACTGTAGAAATTAGAACCACCCGTGTCCGACAAAAGTTGCAAACGTTGAAGCCGAATTTTATCATCTCGGTGCGGAAGAAGATTTAAATCCGCTTGATGTTATTGACGAATTAGATGTTTCGGAGATTTGAAGATGAATAATTAAAATTATTCGTGTCCGACAAAGACAGCAAAAGCTGCAAGCCTAGCTTTGGCAATGCGGTGCGGAGCCATGCATGTCCGACAAAACCTGCAAATGTTGGAAGTCTAACTCTGGCAATTCGGTGCGGAGCCACGCGTATCTGACAAAACCTGTAAAGGTTGGAGGCCTAGCTCTAGGAGTCGGTGCGAAAGCAGATCAATTGCCTGATGTTGTTGACAAACGGGTTTGAAGGCTCTGAGTTTCTATAAAAAAAAATCATTTTCACCAATCGGATACCAAAAAAAAAAACATTGCTTCTTGACCTAAGTTCTGTTTCTCCATAACGATAGAATGGCCGAACAATTCTCTTCCACTAATGTTCCAGACTTGAATCAGGAACCCTTGACGCATCAACCATCAATCTTCTCTCCTAAGGCCGTCAATGCCATGATAGGAGCAGAGAACCGTTTTTCTAGTAAGAAAACTTTTGACAATGTGTGTCCAGCATATCTTATATTTCTTTTGACTAATAAGATTTGAAGAGACAATAGTTTGTCTTGTTCTTTATGCTATCTCTATAAAATCAGTTTTAAAGTTCATCCGATTTGCATCAAATCTTATTCTCATCTCTATAACTCATCTGCATTCCTTCAATATTCTCGCTTTAAGTTTTCAATTATTTTCTCAATGGCTTATTCTTCTAACATTCCTCTAGATGCATCCATGAGGTATTCTACATCTCAATCTCATGTCCTTTCTGCAGCTACCATTGGCGCCATGTTGCAGCAAGATAACAACAGTTTGGCTAATAAGCCAGACTCCGATGCTATCTACGACTTGGTGAGTCTCGGGACTCGCTACTCATCCTCTATTGTCGCTTTTTCCCAGCGGCTACAAGTCAAAAATCATGAGGTTGAAAAGCTTAAAGAACAAATTGTTGTACTTCAACGAATTGTTCAAGAGTCTCACACAAGGGAAGGAATCCTTCGGCAGAAGAATAAAAAGTTGAAATCTCTATTGGATTCTTCATTCCGCTTGCCAGTTCCCATGGATAGGGATGACATGATATTGTATGAAGAGAATGAGCGTCTCAAACATGAGGCTAAGAACCTCAAGTTTATGTAAAAGTATTTAAAAAAATATCTCTCTATTTTTATGAACTCTGATCTATCTTTCAAGAGATATTCATAACATGCATCATACCTATTTCTCTTCTAATCATAAATAATCTATCTTCTGGTAAGGGTTTTGTGAATATATTTGCTAACTGATCGTGTGTGTTTGTGAACTCCAGTACTATATCGCCTTTTCTGCACATGATCTCAAAAAAATGATATCTTATTTCAAAGAACCAGTATAATCGGTACCTGAATAATTAATAAGATCGAAATAATGTGTTTAGGATACCATAACTCTAAGTCAATGGTATTGGCAAAATATCTAAAAATCCGCTTGACTGCAATCAAATGAGATTATTTTGGAAATGATTGAAAACGTGCACATAAACATACACTAAACATAATATCTGGTCTACCGGTTGTCAAATATAATAAGCTACCAATCATACCTCGATATACCTTCGAATCAACTAGTTTACCGGATTCATCTTTATCAAGTTTAGTGGATGAGCTCATTGGTGTTCCAGTTTCCTTAGCACCTTCCATCCCAAATTTCTTCAGCAATTTTTTAATATATTTTGATTGATGAATATCCCACTTTTTGCTTGCTTAATTTGCAATCCAAGAAAGAATATAAGCTCTCCCATCATGCTCATTTCAAATTCTTCCTGCATAGTCTTAGCAAAAACTTGGCACATATTTTCATTAGTAGCACCGAATATTATATCATCAACATAAATTTGAATCAAAAGAATATCATCATTTTCGTATATAATGAAAAGAGTTGTATCAATTTTTCCTCTTAAAAAGCCTTTTTCAATCAAGAAACTACTGAATCTCTCGTACCGCGCTTTAGAAGCTTGTTTGAGTCCAAATAGTACTTTTGTGAGTTTGAAAACATGATTTGGAGAAATATGATTTTCAAAACCTAGAGGTTGCTCAACATATACCTCTTCATTTATAAAACCGTTTAAGAAAGCACTTTTAACATCCATTTGAAAAAGTTTGAAACCTTTATAACAAGCATATGCAAGTAGCATTCAAATAGTTTCTAATCTTCCGACTAGTGCATATGTCTCATCATAATCGATTCTTTCTTTTTGATTGAAACCTTGGGTTACAAGTCGAGCCTTATTTCTAGTGATGATTTTAGACTCATCTTTCTTATTTCTAAAAACTCATTTTGTTCCAATAACAACATAATTTTTAGGTGTAGGAACAAATATCCATACATTATTTCTTTCAAATTAATTTAGTTCTTCTTGCACAAATAGAATCCATGATTTATCAATAAGAGTTTTATCAATATTTTGGATTCAATTTGAGATAGAAAAAGTGTGTGATTACAAATATTTCTAAGAGATGATCGAGTACTTACACCTCGTGAAGGTTCTCCTAGAATTTATTCCGCTGGATGATCTTTCACATGTTTCCACTATTTGGTTGCATCTTGTACTAAGTCTTGATGATCTTTCCTTCTATTTCCATGATCTTCTCTTTTGAATTGTCTGTAGAATACTTCATGCATACCTACAAAAGCAATTAAAAACAATTCCTGGTACCCAAGTTCTTTGGGTCCTTTATTTATTAGTATTAGAAGAAACAAGATTTTTAGGTACCCATATGGCCCTAATAGTCATTGTATGTTTTCTTCTAATAGGACAAGCAAAATAATTATGACCATTTCTATTACAAAAATTGCAAATAGCATGTGACATATATGAAGAACTTGAGTGATTATAATAGTATCTTTTTTTAACAAAATTATTTTTATGAAAAGAATTTTGAATATTGGACTTTGATGTAGAAGGATTATCAAAGAAGTTTTTATAAGGTTTGTATTTTTGTTTTGGCATATATCCCAAGCCTGCCTTATCAAAAACACATCTTTGACTACCAAGAAGTTTTTCAAAATTTCTTTTTCCATTCGTAAAGTTTTCAATAATATTTTCTAAATCAGTTTTCTTTTTCTTCAACTCAAAATTTTCATCTTTCAAAACAATATTTTCTTTTCTTAAAATATCAATTTCGTTTGTTAAAGAAGAATTTTTCTTTTTCAAAACAGTATACTTGATACCCAATTTTTTAAATTCCTCATATACTTCTTCTAAAACATTTTGCAATTCTTCATATGAAGGATCTTCAATATTATCAAAATTTGTTACCTCAATGTCATCTTTAGCCATAAGACAAAGATTTGCTGATTCTCCATTGCTTGCTTCACTATCTGAGCTACTTGAATCATCATTCCACGTAGCTTTCATTGCTTTTTTGCCTTTGTTTCGATCTTTCTTTAGCAGAGGACAATCTGGCTTGATATGACCGGGTTTATTGCATTTATAACAAATTAAAGTATCATTTTTACCTGAATCTTTCTTGGAAAACTTATTGAAGGATTTCCTTGGAGGAGTTTTATTTTTCTTTAAGAACCTCTGAATTCTTCTTGTTATCATCGCAACTTCTTCATCTTTGTCGTCATTTTCCTCATCTTCATCACTTTCACTTTCATGTGGAACAGCTTTAAGTGCCAAGCTCTTCTTTGACTTTCCTTCTTCTTCTCCTCTTTTCAATGTGTACTCATGGGTGATAAGTGACCCGATGAGTTCATTCACTTCGAGCTTCTTGAGGTCTCTAGCTTCAAGAATCGCTGTCACTTTTGATTCCCAACGTTTTGGTAGAGAGTTGAGAATTTTTCTTACTATCTCCACTTTGGAATAAACTTTGCCAAGAGCTGTCAAGCTATTTATGATGTTAGTAAAACGAGTGTACATACTAGAAATAGATTCATCATCATTCATCTTAAACATTTCATATTCATGAGTAAGAATATAAATTTTTGATTCCTTGACTTGAGAAGTTCCTTCATAAGTAACTTCCAAGTTATCCCAAATTTCCTTTGCTGTAGCACAAGTCATTACTCTATTAAATTCATTACCATTGAGAGCATTATATAATAAATTCATAGCAGTTAAATTCAAAGTATAAAGTCTATCGTCTTCACGATTAAACTCTTCTTCTTCCTTTTTGACCTTTACTCCATCAACTACTTTTGTTGGAATATAAGGTCCATTTACAATACATTTCCAGATTTCTCGACCTTGAGCCTGAAGGAATATTCTCATTCTAACTTTCCAGAATGAGTAATTGTCTCCACAAAAGAGTGGAGGCCGACTGCTAGATTGACCTTCACCAAATGAAGCTGCAATGTTAGCCATAAGATCTTAACTCAAAAGATAGTTAATCTTATAATAGAGCTCTAGCTCTGATACCACTTGTTGCCCAGATGACTAACACAAGAGGGGGGGTGAATTGGGTTATATTAAAAAATTAATACTTATAAACTAAATATACAATATAAAATATAACCAAAATATAAAGCAGTAGGAAATATAAAGAGTAGGGTAAGAGAAAGCAAACTCAGTATTTTTACGAGGTTCAGCCCCACTGCCTACGTCCTCGCCTCAAGCTACCCCTTGAGGATTCCCAAATCCACTATTCAATCTCCTTTAGGTGGAGATAGAAACCTATTACACCTTTGAGCAGCACCGCTCCAAAGATTCCGTGTAGAACACCCTCTACACTTCCAATCACCTCACACTTGGTGATTCAACTATTCCCTGTGTAGAACACCTTCTACACACACAAGGGTTATACACACCCTCTTACTTCCAATCACCTCACACTTGGTGATTTAACTATTCCCCGTGTAGAACACCTTCTACACACACAAGGGTTATACACACCCTCTTACTGATACAAGAATTGATAGTGGGTAGGCTATCAGAAAACACTCCTCAATGAGTGAAATAAGAACAATACAGCACAAACTATATCTCTCTCAACAAGAACAAGAATTAAGGCTCAAAACTTTAGAAAAGAGAGAATGAGAGTTTTGAAAGAATGATGCAAAATTTAGCAATAGATGTGTAAGCTCTTGTTGTAAATTTTACAAAACTCAAGTGAGCTATTTATAGGCAAATGAGTTTTCAATTTCAAATTTGAAAAGATTCTCATATCAAAAACATCATCATTTACTTTTCAAAAAATTCAAATAAAAACATTTCCTTTTTGCATTTGTCAAAGACAACTCCATTCATTTTTCAAAGAAATCAAACCTAATCTTTTGCTTTTCATACAAGACAAAATGAGCATGATTTATTTTTCAAACCAAATCATCTTCTTTTTGCATATGTCAAAAAAAAAACACACAATCACCCTTTAAGATTTTCAAACAAATCATCTATCTTTTATATTTGTCAAAAAAACACACAACCACCCTTTAAGATTCTCAAACAAAATCATCTACCTTTTGCATTAGTCAAAAAAACACACCACCTCCCTTCAAGACTTTCAAACAAAATATGCACATGTCAAATATGATAATCAATCATCTTATAAAATCAAGTTTTTATAAAAAAAATATAATTTTCGAAATTATTTTGTTTGATGGTGTTATGCACATGTGAAAAACATAATTTTCAAAACTAAGACATTTAAAAATGTCTTGCATATGTGGAAAAAATAATTTGATGTTTTATGAGAAAAAAGAGTAATTTGGAGCCTTAATCCAATTTCTAATTTTATCAAGAGATGTACAAAATAATCTATGAGCTTCATTTGTAGACTTGATATCTTTCTTGCTCATGCTTGATTTCTTGATGTGTTTAACTCCCTTCATGCATAGACAACTTGAACTTGAGTTTTCAATATTATTTGTTATCATCAAAATTTATACGTAAATACGAGACTTGAAACCTTGGGTTCAACATAGATGAATTGAATGGTAAAAGATAAGCATCTGACACACGTAAGGGAGAGTATCCAATCACTGTAAATCAATTCATTATTTTTCTTGAGAGAATATGAACTTTATCTCTAACAAAGGCATTAGAGAGTTCAATGGGCAATAGAGTTCTACTCTCTGTTTAACCCTGTGTAGATTGATTAGCTTGGAGTTTTCGAATTATTCAGGATTGCAGAACATACCATCAACATATCTGTATTAATATTGATACATGTATCAGTTGCTGAAGCCATGCCACTAAGATAATTAAGGAGTTCGGAAGGTAACACACATGACAGTCTATGATGCACGCTAAAAGGAGAGCCAAGTTGTTTTTCTCTAAGCTTGGACTTTCAAGGGCATAATTTGAAGGTGATTGCAAAGAAATTGTAGGAGCTATAAATTCTTCTGATAGAGCATTAGTATTTGTTTATACATATGCATACGCAAACTCACATCTTTTAGAGATTTATTTTGTCATATGCATGTGCATATGCAAAACTCTCATATTGACTTATGTAAATTTGAGAGAAAATAATAAAAAATATTATTTTACCCCAATTTCTTAATTTTTCAAATTATATATGAGATGCATTTCATTAATATATGCATATATATATATATATATATTTATATAATTGGAACGTTAACATATATATAAAATTGAAATGCTAACATGTATGTATATATGTATATATAACTTATATAAAATATATATAAAACTGGAACGTTCTAGTTTTATATATATATAGTTAAATTAACACATATATATAACTTATATATATAAAATATATATATCCGGAATATATATAAAATTGAAATATATATAAAATTAGAATACATATTTTCATAGGTAAATAGTAGGAGAGACAAAAAATAATAAAATATGTTTTCATAAGTGAATAGTAACTCTCCAAATATTCATAGAGAAATTAATATGGCAACACACATGTTAGCTAAATTAACTATTTCATTTGGGAGAATGGATGCAGTAGTGGAGTTAGATATTTACTTTAGAGCGGCCAATTAAAATTAAACTTAAAATATATAAAATATTTTTTATTTTTTATTTTATTTTTATATAATTTTTTATACAATATATAACAATCTAATAGTAAGATATATAATAAAAATAAAATATATTTAATATAACTTATATATTAAAAAAATATATGCTATGTTACAAACATATTATTATAATAAAAATATATTAAAAATACGTTAGAAATCATCTAACTTCTTTTTTATTTTTATTTTTATCGATAATAAAAATATGTCATCATATTATTATATCATTTTATTTTATATAAAATCTATTTTATTTTTAAATTAGATTAAATTTTGTAGAGAGGATTAAAATAATTTTTAAAAAATAGGCTAAATCACATGGTCCCCTTGCCTCCGTGGCCCCACCACTGCATGCATGGAGGAATTTCCCATTCAAGTTATGAGCGCAGTTTTGCACAATCAATTGTACATAAATTGAGTCTTATCTATTTTTTATAAGATTCCATGATATGTTGCCAAAAGCCTATGATTTTATTGGCATAACCTCCATCTCCAAGTGAGAAGTCTAGAGTTCTAAAAAGAAAATATCAATGGTGCGTTCCTTTCACAATAAAATAAAAAAATGTTGACGGACTTAAATGGATTGCAGCTTGAATGCTAATAAATCAAAAACAAGTGAAATAAAGAACATTATTTATTATAAGTTTATATATATAATATTAGATTTCCAACTAGGCCATTTAACCGTGGACAAAGAACACAGGGGCGGAACTGTCCCTCGTCTAGCCCCCAAAATTTTTTAAAAATTATATATAAAATATAAATATATATAGTTTTTTTTATATAATTAAAATTTCCACATCAATTTATTAAAAAAAAAAAAATTCCCCCCCACAATTCTTGAACCTCTAAAAATTTTACTAAAATTATTTTTTAAAATTTTAATACTTATCTAATCTCACTCTAAATTTTTATTTACACCCAAATTATCTTTTCCACTTTAGCTTAATGTGCTGATGCAACTAAAATTTTAAGATATATTTAGATTATCTAAACTATGTAGATGACTAAAAATATGAATTTTTTACATATCATTTGCTAATATATATTGAGAAATTATTGTCAATAATTTCACTTTAGAAATTATAATAGATTAATTTTATTTCATGAAAGATCATTGTCGAGCTTAATTTGTAAGAGAAATCTGAAGTTCATTTTTTTTTTGTAATGGGCTCTAACAAATTGCAAAAATTAAAAAAAAAAAGATTTATAAACATGTATTTTTATATATAATTTTATAACATATGATTATTGTTTTTATATATTATCATGCGCAAATAAAAAACTTATATTCACATATACTACATATTTTATCAATCCTCTCCTCAAATAACAAATCCTAGTTCGGCCCTTGAAAGAACATAAAATGCATTTTATATATATCCAAGGATTTCGGGGAGTCAAGCTGAAATGCCTTACAAGTGGACTCTTGCTCATACAAGAATTATCCACTTTGCTTTACAAGTGGTGAATAGTCTTTCAATGAAGAAGCCATAGTGGAGTCAGGTAACTAGATTGATAAATTGAGGATACTAAAACTTTCCTGAACTCTTTTAGTATTTGGTCAATTGTTCATACAAGAAAGAAAGCTAATAAGGCAACTCATTCTTGCTCGGAAAGCATTATCTCTTCAGAAGGACTCTATAGGCCTGGAAGAAATTCCAACATCATTCCCTCATTCTATCTCTTGAGATGTTGAAAGACTTGTTGAGCAATAAGATTTCATTTAAAAAAACAAAAAACAAAAATAAGATTCTAGTCTGTTAGCATGAGAGTAGAGAGAGCATATAGGGTGGAATGAGGAATCGAGGGTAGGGTTGAAGACTCGAAGCATTAAGCCTAAAACGACGTCATTTTGATTCTATTTTTTTTTTGTCTAATAATAAAACTAGAGTATTCGATTTTAAATTTAGAACCCGAATATCATAATTGCACTTAGCCTGGTTAGGGCCAAGTAGTGCGATGCGGGGTTTTGACTCCTGCATATTCTGGGCTAATAACGACTTAACGAGAAGCAGAATATGTTTATCAGGATTTGGGACTAAGTTAGGATGAAATCTCACACGGATGAAAAACCTAGATGAAATTATTTGGCATGGACCCTTTGGAGACCTATGCAATTTGTGGTTGTGTGAGAAAGCTTCTCTAATAACTTTGTAGTAGATATGTTGTGTGTACTGTGTAGAGCATATTATCTTATATTATATATTACTTAAATGATATGATACGATTTATTTTATAAAATTCAAATTTTAAAATTTTATCTTCCAAATTAAATTATGTACTATAAACCTTGTATAGTGCAGAGACATTAAAATATGAGTACTCAATAAATAAACCACCACTTGAGAGAAGTCAAATACCCTACAAACTAGCTCTGTGCATTTTGTTTCATCCACGATTACCTTCTCTCTTTTTAATTTTTTAAAGCAATAAGTGCAACGCATACATGACATGCGTTGAATCAAAATCGAGAAAGGTGTTCCTACATTGTATCCACTTACTTTTATAATTATTTTTTAAATATTTTTTTAACACCTTTAGATATTTTAAATCAAAAATACCAACTCACTAAAAATTAATTGGACAATGCTACACAGATCGATGTTCAACAGAAGATTTGGACGGATAAGTGCAAATGTATTTTTAATTTTTTTTTTTAAATTTTCTGTAGTCATTTTTATGTATTTTTAAATACTTTTAAAAAATATAATAAAAATATTAATTCATTAATATTAATTTTCTTAATTATTAAATAAATTATTATAAAACAATTTTAAAAAAATCAATAGGTCACTTTTTTAGGTTTTACTAGTAATTTTTAAATTAATTCTTTAACTATTTTCAGAATATTTTATTATTATTTATTATTTTATTATTATTTTTATATATTTTTATTACTTTTAGTTATTTCTTATTACTATTTAATATTATTTTATTATTATTTATAGAATTTTTGATATTACTTTACTATCTAAAAGTAATCTTAATCCCAAACATTTTTTTAAAGAGGTATCATTTTACTCAAAAAGAAACATGGGAAAAATAAAAGAAAAACTCATATATGATTTTGCTGTCATATATAATTGCTTATCTAATTTGCTCCAGAACCACTTGCTTTCTGGCGTTCTGCACCAGTCCACTTGTGGGCTTGATTAGATCATTAGAGCGTTAATATTGATTTTATTAAATTT
The DNA here is from genome assembly GCA_036898215.1 of Platycarya strobilacea. NCBI lineage: Eukaryota > Viridiplantae > Streptophyta > Magnoliopsida > Fagales > Juglandaceae > Platycarya > Platycarya strobilacea. Next base: position 31,590,814 of record CM072549.1, on the reverse strand, counting down.
TTGTTTTTCTAAAATTTAATAAAAAATATAAATTTAATGAAAAGTTAATATTTAAATAATTTTATATTAGATTTATCAAAAAAGCATTTGTCTTATTTAAAAATTAAATTAAACATATTTATATTTTATTCAATATTTATATTTTATTTTTTCAATTTTATTTTTTTATAATTTTATTTTTTTATGGTTCTGATGTAAAATTATTTAAGTGTTAACTTTTTATTTTTTATGATATTTATAAAAAAAAATTAATGCAGCCTCTACCTCTCTAGTTCATCTTCGGTTGAGCACTAGGCAAAGTTGACTTAAAAATATCCTGTCCACGTGGAGATTAGACTTGACTTGTGCTGACTCTTTTTCTTCCGAACAGATCAGACATTTATTGACGTACATCACCTTTTTGTGCGCCATTACATGCTACCTTTCCTATCGCGAAAGTTTTAGATTTTGTGAAATTTGGACGGTCATACGAAATATGATGTTTCGTGCTCTGATTGGTCACTTTTCCAAACTAACTATTCCTGGGGCAGTCGTCACTCTCTGACACAGTCAATTCCCCCCATTGGCCTATGGAAAATGCTACTGGCTCTCTCTCGTTCATTGCTGTCGTCGATTTTTTTTTTATTCTTTTAATTTTTGAATATCGTTTTAGTAATAGTTTTTTTTAAAATAGTAAAATAAAATATTTTCATATGAGTATCATTTTGGACACTATTTCAAAATTATTTATATATAAATAAATTATAAATTATATTTCAACATAACATCAATATAAGTCTTAAAAAATTAAAAAATTTATATTTATCAAATCTAATAATATTTATAAATTCTCAATCCAAACTACACATATTTTTTAGCTCTCAAGAAAAGAAAATTAAAAACAGTTGATCGAAACATACTGAAATGGCAGTATTTGACACAATATGAAATACTTATCTTTCCCATGTCAATTATAATTTATAGTCCCGATATATATCTGCCAGAATAGTATTAAAACACTATTTTGAATTTAATAATTAAGAAAATATATTTTAATTATTTTTTAATTTTTTAAAATATATAATAGTTTAAAAAAATACATATAAATAAATAAATAGTACTAACAAGAGTCTTGCTTCCAACGGTTGCTGTAGAGTCCCCTTAGAGAGATGATACTAGTACTATTTATTTACAATTTTTTTAATTTAATTTTTAATTTTACTTAATAATTAAGAATATGAATATTAATAAAATTCTATTTTTCTAGTTTTTTTAATGATTAAAATATTAAAAAAATACATGAAGAAAATGATAAAAAATTAAAAAAATACTATTACAATAATAAATTGTAAAAATATTATAAAAAGAGTCCTACGTCTGTCATGACTCGACCCCTTAACCTTTAGAGATGAAGTGTAGTGCAAGCGACAATAATTTTATTAATTTCAATTTTTATTTATTTTAAATATTTTTCAAACTCATTTAATTTTATTTTAAAATAAAAAAAAAATTCACACTCATTAAAACTATTTTTTTAACGTAAAAATTAATAATAAAAAAAAGGAATTCGATACAAAATGGCGTAGAAATGCTCGGTGCATCTGTCATTTCGCACAAGTTAATTATACAGATACATCAACAATCAACTTCCCTATGATACTATGGATAAATTGTGTCAACATGCTAAAATTTATTTGCCCACTGAGCATAAATGGACTGACAGTCGCGTATCTACGTTTAATGCTAATTCGTTCATTCCCGCTCCCAATTCTTTCCTTCAGCCAATAGAGATTGGAAGATAGAATTTCATGTACAAACAGAAATGTAGACTGCACAAGGTAAGATTGATAAGAAAACGACATTTTGAAAAGGATATCCAAAGAAAAGTGGTCCGGTAATATTTACAATAGAGACTGGAAGGGACAACTTTTTGAGATAAGAAATACTCTTAACTATAAAGTAATTATATAAAAATAATTTTATAATTGTTGTTTTGAAGTGATCCATCACGTAAAAATGATATTTTGAAAAGGATATCCGAAGGAAAGTAGTTGCGTAGTATTTATGGTAGAGATTGTAAGGGATAACCTTTCGAGATGAGAAATACTCTTGACTAAAAAATTATTATATAAAAATAATTTCTTAAATTAATATCTTGTTGTAATCTATCATATAATCGTGTAATATTTACAGCATAGAGTGGAAGGAATAATCTTACGTATTGATATGTTTGGATTTAGAAATGAGTTAAATTCATCTTAATTTATATCAAATTCATCATTATATTTTTTTAAATTTATATATAAAATATAAATTTCAATATAAAATTTTCAAATTTTAATAAAACTTTTTAAAATTTTAATTCAATATTTTTAAAATTTAAAATAATAAATAATAATATTTTATTTAATTTTAAAAATTCATTTTAATTTATCTTCTCAACTTCAAATCCAGGACTGAATGTCACTCTTCATTTGAGATATGAACAGAACTCTAGACACAAATATTACATTATACTTTGAAAATGCACATATTTGAGGGAATCAGCAGAAACCAGCTGAGCTCCATTTGTATAATCTACCTACAGCTAAGAGCTACAAGCTGGTCCCCCCAAACCCTCTCACTTCCAAATAACAAACCAGATAAAATAGAGAAAGAAAACGGCTGTCACAGTATACAGAAGCGGAGATTCCGGGGACGTATAATCTATCATCCCTCTGCAAAATCACCACTTTCTAACATATCTATCAATAAAATCTAACAAACACAGTGAAATCACACATCTCTGAAAGAGAAACACAGCCCAGAAATAAGTTACGCTTGCCTCTTCAAGTCCTTTGAATTTATGAAGGTTCCATGGAAACCATAGGGAACCCGGGAAGGAAGCTTAACCGTTGCTTCCAACTTCAAATTCATGGCATTCACGATTTGCAGTTCTGATTTACACTCCTTTTCGTCGTGGACGAAGGCCAGAATGTAGCCATCGTCTTCTTCCTCAGAATTGGGACTTCGGGGAAGGAACAGAGGCTCGCCACCATACCTTTTGTCGCCATAAATGTACTTTCTTAGTTTTCCTGTTAAGAGGTCAACCTTTGCAAAACCAGATACTTTGGGCCACGGCTCAGCAAGGGCTAGATATGCGAACCGGGTTTTCCTCCCGAGCATGTTTCGGTTCACCATGCCGGCCTCCAAGTTCACTTGGTCGGAACCGGACGTAATGGGACGGCGGGTAGATTTTCCGGTCTTCAAGTTGAGACGAATCTCAGATAGCACGCTTTCCAAGCTCTCGTCACTCTCGTTGAAAATGGAGTCGGGAGGAGTCATGCAAGAGCCAATTACTATAACCTCATTGGTCTCGGGTTCTTCCCAGGCATTCCAGAGATGGAAACAGAAACAATCAGGAGCTTCAATCCATTTGATACCAGAAGCATTAGTCGCATTCCTGTCCAAAATCCCGAACCTGGAAATCTTGTTCTTGTCGTAAATGACCGGAGAACCACCACGAATCAACTCCGGAAGATTGAACACCACCTGCTGATCCGGGATCACCACAAAGTTCTCTGTAATTGCAAAGTCATGCATCATTGTAGGCTGAGCAAGAGGAATCTCAACATCAGGGGATTTTTTCCCTCGTGGGGAGAAGTGGAAGTATTTAAGGTATGGTTTTCTGACAACATCGTAGCTAAGAGCGAAGAGCTCGCCGGTGATGGGGTCGAGTTTTGGGTGAGCAATCATTGTTGATCGGAGCTGACCATCGAAATCATAGCGGCCAATAGTCTTAAGATCGCCGGTGGGAGTAACTTGGACTTGGTATGGTAAATCGTCTTCGGACATGGCAAGGAGGCGACCGTTGAAGTAGACAAGGCCGGCGTTTGCGACTCCCATGCCGTGGCTGGGATCGACGAGGCCGAATAGTCCACGAGCATAGAATAGGAGGAGGCGGGCGATGCCTGAGTGACCGTGAAGCTCACCTATGGCCTTAGGGAAAACGGGGCGACCGAGAGCTCGCTCCTGAACGAGCCGGTGTGTCTCGGTGAACCTACAGGCATAGCTAGCGGCGCCATCTTTGAACTGGACAGCATGAACCATACCATCTCCATCGAAGAAATGGTGACCGGAGACGGGTTCGTGAAGTGGGTTCGCACCGTTCCGGACATACACGCCCTGTACGCAACTGGGAATTTTGCCTGAAACGGTTAACAAGTGCTGAACGGGCTGCTCTGTTACTGGAGCGAAATTGCCGGCAATTTGGACGCTGGGATCGGCGGTTTTGGGAAGTGGGTGTTGGCGCTCATGCGAGACTAAAGCAGCCTCCACGGCGTCCAAGGCCATGGCCGCAGTTAACTGTAAGAGGTTCCATTGATTGGGTACAGACTCATTGGCACCCGTAGAAGAGTTATTAGCTGTGTCTTTTGGATGGGCAATGTTGGGAGTGGCAGTATTATTCGAGGGTAAACGTTGCTTGGGAAACTCGAGTGTTTGAAGAGGGCAACTTACGTTGGGCCTTTTGGTGGGCCTTTTCAAGGAGACAGTGGTTGAAGGAGAGCCCAACTCAAGGAATGATGAAGGGGTGGAAGAAGGAGAACCAAATCTATGCTTAAAAGATATGGATGAAGATGTTGCTGAGGCCATGGAAAGGGGCACTTATAGTAGTAGTAGTAGAAGGTTTTGGATTGCTTTGTGTGGGGGAACGAACAATTTCTCTGAGTGTGCTTTGTTGGGATGTGAGAGCTGCTTGTCTACTTGTTTTGGTTTGTTTTGGGAATAAAGAGAGGTTTGAGAGTTTGATGTGAATGTGAGGGAGAGAAGTGTGAGTGAAGGTTGTGGAGAGAGATGGGGGAGGAAAGGTTTATATAGGGAGAGAAAGGAGGCATCAGGTCCACCTCGGACGTGTAATAGAAGACCACGTGTTAGATTATGGAAAGAAGGGGGGGACTAGCCAAATTCCAATAAGTGAGCAAAACAGTGTGGGGGGAACATTGCGGGGCATATCTGCTTATTACTTTGACACGACAACACCGTCTTTCACACACTCTCCGCCCTCCCTTCCTACCTAAATGGGCATGTTAAACGGTCTTTTTGGAAGATATGATATTATAAAGTTCCTCATATTTAGAACAATCACACATGACATTGCTACTAATAATAATATAGAAATGCTACACACTTTAGATCAGACAAAATAAACTATGTAGTTTTAAAAAATTCGTTAAATTTATTTATAATAAAAATAATTTTATAATTTGACATACCACATAATATCATTTTAATTTATAGATTTATTTTTGTATAATTATTTTATAGTTAAAATATTTTTCATAATAATAATAAGAGTAATACTATCCATCATTTTAATTTTTATTATTCTCTTATTATTTTATAATGTGGTATTAAATGATTGAAGATTATTTATTATATTTTATTAATAAATATATTATTTTAATATCACATGATAAAATAATGAAAAAAAAATGATGACGAATAAACCAGAATGTGTTGTAGGATTTGGAAAAGTAAAGAACATGAAAAAGGTGGTGGTGTTTGTATGAGTTTCCCAATTGGCCCATTACAGTGTTAGAAGACCAAGTCTAAAATGGAAGTGGGGTGGGATTTTGGGTGGGAAGTGTATTGGTCCCTTGACACGTCTAACCCCGCGTTCTTTCCTCAATCATAGTCACCCACGACACGTGGCCCCTTCTCTTGGCTTCCACCTCATATCTTGGTCACATCACTGTTGCCCCCACGCACCTGCCTCCAATGTTTACTTAACGTTAATCTAATACTAATTAATGTTGTTGACATTGTTAATGCAATTTTTAGTCCGGGGTCGCCGGATCGTAGGCCAACAACATGATCCAAAGACCTACATGAATGATAGTTTTGATATTAATACGGTGCTCGGATGCTAATCCTGTAAATAAATAATAAACAAAAGCACAATAATACAGAAATAGTAAATGGATAGAGAGGTAGGAACTTATATGATTTGACATAACTGTCTACGTTCATGAATCATTTGAAGATAAAATTTACTTTGTTTGATGATTTTATAGTTTCTAATGTTCAGATATCCTCAATACAATGGACAAATAAGGGGCAATACAATGGACAAACTAAAAAGTTTGTTAAGAGGTTGTGGGAGATGCTGTCCTTCCACAGTGAGAGAGAGAGAGAGTCCCAAGAAAAGTGTATATCCCAATCCCATCCCACATGAGCATGTAGAGAAGTACTCCCAACATTTGTAGAGGCTTCCTCATTTTATAGAGATTTTCTTCCTTCTTTGGATTTATCCTTTAGAAGTTGAGTTTCACTTCATGTATATCATATTTGCACTTTTTTATGTCAATCAGTCATTTTTATCTTTATCTCTTCCTTATTCGTGACAACGAGCTTTGAATGGGAGTGGACCTTACTTTATTTTACATTTAACAAGCATAGGAATTATAATAATAAAAATCCCATTAAATAGGATTGTTCAAATAAACCAATCGACCGAACTGTCCAATATATCAAACTGAACCGACCCAAAAAGCCTGACTTGTTAGGCGTGCGGTCAGTATCTGCTAACCGATCCGATATCGTGGTGGCAGGGTGCATTCAACTTCACGTTGAATCAAGAATCCTAGTGGTTAAATCCAAAAGACTCACCTTCCTAGTCCTCTACTTTTTCTTTCCTAGTAATAACAGAGCTTGTTTTGGGCATTCCTCGAATTTCAACTGCTTCAAAGACTAGAAAGGCCCAGGCTTTGAGTTTTCACCACTTTCTCAACTGCAACACAAAAGTGTGTACACTCATCATCGTTGTCATCTGAAACAAGTCGAGTATGTTATTGGGGTTGGTAAGTAGTTAAACGGAAATTGAAAGGCTTATAATTAGCAGTTCGGGTTAGAAATATGTTTATCGAATCGGGTTGGATGAACAGATCTACCATTAAACATTTTGATGCCTTATCTATTTCACCATACACTAGATGATCTAATTTAATTTGATAATGAGAGAAGATGTCAGTTTAAAAAAATTAATAAAAATGATACTTCATAGATCTTCTGATAATATAATATTAAGGGTTGCAAACAAAACAATACAGGTGATACGGGTAGATATTCTACGGAATATGTGATTTGTATGAGCATATTTTAATGATATGATTGGGTGGACTATTGTAAAATAAATCACAGACAACTGAAAATAATAGTTGGAAAAATAAGTTAAACAAGCTGAAATCCGCTTATAGCACAGGTAGGTACGTTATTTTTTTTATTTAATAAAATAAACGAAATTAGTTAAATACCAAACTCAGCTTGTTGCATGCCTTATTGACCACATATACGTTTTGTTGCCCCAATGATTGTAAACAGATTGGATTGTAAAACACACTAGACAGTGACGCGCCATACCTTCATGGGTAGACTTTGTGTAGTAGTGTGGCTGCCATCCGGATTGGTGCAAAAAGGGTTTTTGCACCCAACTAATCAGAAAATGGTAGTGTCTCAAAAGCTGTATCTTCTTCTTACAAAGACCCAAACTCGAGTTCTGAGTTCCACCATTCCAATTTTGGATGAAATTTGCAATCTTATCATTGACTTCATATCTACATGAATTTCTTCCATTTTTTACTCCAAAATCATATATGTGAGGAGATAATCATGTTAAAGAATGAGTTGATGATCGCCAACAGGTTTGGCGTCCGCCTACTCTTTCCAAAGGTACCTTAGGAGGAATCAGGAAGGAAGTATATGAAATGGAGAGTTCAATTCCGATTCCAATCAATCCAACTATATCTCTCTTAGTTGATTCCTCTAAGATAAACACAGTGAATTTAGTAAATTCACCGAGATTATCATTGACACGAGAACAGTATAATGATCAGGATCCTTATAGGCATTTAATGCCTGACAATGTGACATCTCGCATTAAATGCAGACTGATCAATATAAATATCCGAAATGTGTACAGATTGTCTAAGTATGATCATACTAAAGAAGATATTATTTAGAAGAAACAAAAATGATAAATGATCCGAGAGAACAGGGAAGAGAAAGGATAATGATTTACTGACATCCTCCCCTGTAATCCCAAATAGTGACACATATGTCAGATTGATATCTCAGCCAATATAAAGAGAAAGTTCATCATAAACAAAGGAGGTACATACAACCAATTTGAGTTCCTAAACTTAACTTTGATATATATGAATTCTCTCTCTAACAAAAGCATCGGAGAGTTCTAAGGGTTGAAGAATCTAGTCCTCCATCTTTCCTTGTACAGATCAATTATCTTGCAACTTAGACGCTACTCAGGAGTATAGAACACACATCAACAGTTGGCGCCGTCTGTGGGACTCTGTGTGTTTTCTGTAAACCGGTCACGTTGTGATTACAAGGTAATAATTATAGTTTAAAATACATTTCGATGGAAGAGCGACTAGGTGCCATGGAAGAAACAATAAGGGAGCTCACTAGAGAAAACGAGAAGCTACAAAGGAATAATGAGGAACTGACGGCCCGTGAAGAACCTTCCTTTAGTATATGTGCGGAATCTCATCTGGTCAATGAACCTAATCACGAGGAAGAGGAGGAAGAAATGCGTAATATGCAACTGGAACTCAAAGAATTGGAAGACAAGTATGAAAATATAGCCAAGTGTATAGAGGCCCCTTCCATCACTGGGCAATTACGCAACAATCTTGGCACTCCTTACAGTGCAAGTGTGATGGCAGTGTCGTTGCCTCCTAAATTTCGAGCATCTCAGATGGAACTATACGATGGTGGTGCTGATCTGTATGAACATATCGAGACGTTTAGGATGCATATGAGCTTACATGGCTATCCTAATGAGGTAGCGTGCCGAGCATTTCCACTCACCCTGAAAGGAGTGGCATGAACTTGGTTTGGAACAGTTCCAGCCGGCACTATAGATAGCTTCGACTGTCTTGCTCGCCTTTTTATCACTCAGTTTTTAGGAAGTCAAAACAGCCAGCTGCTTACCTCCTCACAGTTAAACGGAATAATCAGGAAAGTCTCAAAAACTATCTTTCCCGATTCAACAAGGAGCTAATGACGATAGGTGATCAGGATGAGAAGATCACTTTAGCTGCTCTCCTAAGTGGAATATGGCCAAGAAGTCCTTTATTGGTAAAGATAGTTAGACGAACTCCAGCCACCTTAGCGGAATTCATGGATAGGGCTGATGGATATATAAACGCTGAAGACACCTTACAAGCTCTTATAGAACCACGACGGGTAGAAATAAAGTGTACTAACCAAACCGAAGCAAACTTATCAGCAAGAAAAAGAAGTACTAACGACCCGAAAAGACGAAATACCCAAGGAAGCTCACAGTCTCAAGGGAGTTCATAGTACAAACCACGCATTCACAACAATTTGATAGTAGATAAGGAACCTGAGGAGAGGCAGTATCGCAACCAAAACCAGAATCGATCGGGAAATATGTATTGCGAATATTATAAATCTACTTGGCATAATACTCGGGACTGTAGGGTCCTTAAGAGAAGAAATGAAGAGCAAAGAGGAGAGCCGTAAAGGAAGAGGGGTATCCTAACAGTAAACTCATCTTGAGTCCTCATAAAAAAAGAAGCACCAAAGACTTATCTTAATGGGGGGCCTTAGGTGAAATACAAACTATTGCTGGAGGAGTGCTCGGGCCGGGGGAGGGGGGGGGGGGGGTAGGGGAACCTCAGCTTCAAGGAAGGCATATGCAAGATAAGCACGCTACGCAAAGATATTCATCACATCAGATGGCAACTCGAGATAGACTGCCTTCAGAGGATTTCCCAATCATTTTTGACAGATAGGATGAAGGAGTGATGCAGCCTCATGATGATGCTTTGGTAGTAACCCTATTAATTGCCAATTTTATAACTAAAAGAATCCTTGTTGATAATGGAAGCTCAGCAAATATTCTTTATTGGGAGGCTTTTGACAAAATGAGGATCGGGCGAGACATACTATGGCGAGCCCCGACATCTCTCAGAGGATTCGCCGGTGAGATAATCCAGCCTGAAAGAGTCATAACCCTGCCTGTTATGGTTGGCGAGGCACCTAAGACTTCAATGATCATGGTTGACGTTTTGGTGGTCAAAGCCCCTTCCTCATATAATGCTATAATAGGGCGTCCTGCTTTAAATCGCCTAAAGGCAGTGACTTCTACATATCAACTGAAAATGAAGTTCTTGACTCAAAGTAATATATGAGAAGTCAAAGGCGAGAAAACTTTACCCCGCGAGTGTTATTATCGTGAGTTAAAACTCATATGCCAAATGGTAATCATCATCACCAAGGAGGATCCAGGACATAGTGAAGTTACAGCTGAGTTGCCAACCTCACCACTCTTAACACGATGGGATGAAGAATTTCGAGATGAACAAACCATCAATCAAGCCAAACCCAGAGAGCCATTGGAGCTGCTCGCCTTCGATCTGGCGAAGTTTGAGCGGAAGGTTCAGATAGGCTCCAGTCTGGAACCTAGTTTGAAATAGAAACTCAAACAACTCTTGGCGGAACATCAAGACATCTTCACCTAGACTCATCAGGATATGCCAAGTATAGATAATAGTATTATTGAACATCATTTATGTGTCAACCAAGGATTTCGAAAAGTTAAACAAAAAAGACGTAGCTTTTGCGTCGAGAAATACGCTGCTATAGCTAAGGAAGTAGATCGCCTATTAGCAGCTGGATTTATCAGAGAAGTCCAATATCCAGAATGGCTATCTAATGTAGTATTAGTAAAAAAAGCGAGTGGTAAATAAAGAATGTGTGTGGATTTCACTGATATTAACAAAACATGTTCGAATGATAGTTTCCCACTTCCTCGCATTGATCTGATTCTAGATTCAACGGCTAGTTATCCCTTGCTTAACTTCATGAACGCGTAGTCAGGATATAATCAAATTAGAATAAGTGCAGAAGATGAAGAAAAAACCGCTTTCATTACAGACCGGGAATTATATTGCTACAAAGTAATGCCTTTTGGGCTGAAAAATGCAGGAGTTACGTATCAAAACCCCGGTAAACCGAATGTTTAAATAGCAGATAGGGAGGAATGTAGAAGTATACGTTGACAATCTACTGATCAAGAGTAAAACACCTGAGCAACATATAAATAACTTGCGGGAAGCTTTTGAAGTCTTACAAGATGAAACTTAATCCAAATAAATGTTCTTTTGGAGTTGGGTCAGGGAAATTCTTAGGTTATATAGTCTCCGAAAGAGGAATCGAAGCTAATCCATAAAAGGTAAAGGCTATTTCTCACATAGTTGTGCCTCAGAATCATCATAAGGTACAACAATTGGCGAGCCGAGTGGCCGCCTTGAATCGCTTTATAGCTCGATTCACTAACCGATGTTTACCCTTTTTTCAAGTATTGAAGAGAGCACAGAAGTGAAACTCTACTTGTGACAAAGCCCTCAATGAGCTAAAATAATATTTAACTCACCCGCCATTGCTTAGCCAAACCGAGCCCGGTAAAATGTTAACTACTTATTTAGCAATATCACCCAATGCGACCTCTACTGTTCTAGTCAAGGACACGGAAACTGCTCAAAGACTGGTATATTACGTAAGTCGAGTATTTCGAGGGGCAGAGGTCAGGTACCCTAAGTTGGAAATGATGGCCCTAGCCTTAGTGGTAGCCACTAGGCGACTCAGACCATATTTCCAAGCTCACACCATACGAGTACTTACAGAACAGCCCTTGAAAGCCGTATTACAGTGACTAGATACTTCAGGAAGGTTAGCAAAGTGGGCTATAGAACTTAGCGAATTTAACATCCAGTATGCCCCTAGAAAGGCGATCAAAAGGTAAGTACTCGATGATTTTATAGTCGAACTTATTGGCTTTCCAGAGAAAAATTCCAAGACTCCCCCCAACAAACCTTGGATAGTTTATGTAGATGGGTCAGCATGTAAAGCAGGAGGGGAGCAGGTATCCATAACATTTCTAACGATGGAAGAAAGTATAACTAAGCTGTTAAAATTACTTTCAAGGTTACTAACAATGAAGCAGAATATGAGGCGCTCTTAATTGGCTTGACCGTTGCTCGCCTTCTGGGGGCTAAAAAGGTAGAATTGCATGCCGACTCGCAAGTGGTAGTTAACCAAGTAACAGGCATGTTTACTGCTAAAGGAGAACGACTGAAAAATTATTTCCAATTAGTTTGTGAAGTGAGAGATTATTTTCAATATTCTTCTATTCAGCAAATCCCGAGAGCCAATAATTGCCAAGCTGATCACCTAGCAAGAATAGCATCCGGGCAAATAGATATCCATTTTCTTGAGAATACTGAAGTAAGGCAAGCTGATATTCCTTCTATTGGATAAGAAATGTTCCAAGCAGAGATAGCTCAGCTCGGATGGGCTAAAGATATAATAAATTTTTTGCAGGATAATAAGCTACCCATCGACTCAAATGAAGCAAGAAAAATCAAAAATCGGGCTGCTAGGTTCACTATTCTAGAAGGGATATTATATAGAAATGGATTCTCAGAACCACTGCTCAGATGTCTGTTAATAGAGGAATCTCAGTATGTGTTAGTAGAAATTCATGAAGGCATTTGTGGGAGTCATTCTAGAGGAAGAACTCTGGCAATTAAAATAAATCGGGCGGGTTATTATTGGCAAAACATTCTCAGAGATGCAAAAGAGTTGAGCCAAAAGTGTTTACAATGTCAAGTACATGCCAAAATTTTACACTTCTCGCCTACAGAATTATCATCCATAATAGCAGCCTCGCCCTTTGTACAATGGGGGTTAGACCTCATAGGTCCTCTTCCCATGGGACGTGGAGGAATTAAATTCATCATGGTTGCTGTTGATTATTTCACAAAGTGGGTTGAGGCAGAAGCTCTGTCCGCAATAACTACCCAAGCCATCACTAAGTTCCTCTAGAAATTTATTATATGCCAGTTTGGCATACCACGAAGTTTTATATCCGACAATGGGGGTCAATTCGACTCTTCGCATTACCGACATTAGTGCACAGAATTGAGAATCGAAGTGCGGTATTTATTGCCCGGGCATCCGCAAGCAAATGGCCAAGTAGAGGCAACTAACAAAACTATTTTGTCTATTCTTAAAAAGAGGTTAGGAAGCTATAAGGGAGCATGGGCAAACGAACTTCCCAGAGTGTTATGGTCCTATCGCACTACCTTTCGAACTCCTACAGGAGAAACCCCATTTGCTCTTACATATGGCAGTGAGGCTATCATTCTGGCAGAAATAGAAGTCCCTACTTCAAGAATACAAAATTTCCGCCTGGAGGACAATGAAATAAAATTGCTACAACAATTGGACATCCTCAAGGAAAGATGGACAGATGTAGGTATAAGAGAAGAACACCAAAAACGCATGGCTGAAAATTTTTTCAACAGGCGAGTCAAGTCGAGATCTTTCAAACTTGGGGACCTAGTTTTGAAGCGCACAGGAGTAACTACAACTGAAGAACGCAAGCTGGGACCTAAATGGAAGGGACCTTACGTTGTCACCAAGAGTAGTCGACTAGGATCGTACAAGTTTACAGACAGTGAAGGCAACGCTCTCTCTCATCCATGGAATGCACAATATTTAAAGAAATATTATGTATAGCTCAAATTTTCCTCGCACAAGGGTTTTTCTCTCTCCATCTTAGTGCAAGGTTTTTTTTATTATTATTACATTATATGAAAGTTGAAGTTATTGGTATTACAATGAATATTTTCAATCGTCAGTGCCCAACGAATCACGGGGTCACCTGGGCTCTATGCCTCACCCCACGATTCGCTCGCCGAGGGGAAGATGATTTTCCCAAACTAACTTTTTCGCCCTCGCCATCTCGCCGGCGCCCGACAAATCACGGGATCGCCTAGGTTTTATGCCTTGTCCCACGATTCGCTTGCCGATGGGAAGATGGTTTTTCCAAACCAACTTCTTCACCCTCGCCATCTCGCCGGCGCCCGACAAATCGCGGAGTGACTTGGGCTCTATGCCTCGCCCACGATTCACTCGCCGAGGGGAAGATGGTTTTTCCAAACCAACTTCTTCGCCCTCGCCACCTCGCTGAAGCCCGATGAATCACGAGGTCGCCTAGGCTCTATGTCTCGCCCCATGATTCACTCGTCGAGAGGAAGATGGTTTTCCCAAACCAATTTTTTCACCCTCGCCATCTCGCCGGCGCCCGACGAATCGTCTAGGCTCTATGCCTCATCCCATGATTCAATAACCAAGGTGAATGATAAGTGAATCATTCTCTCTTATGAATCTTTTATCAATAGATCCCATTAGTTTCATTGATGAAGATTCACGGGATATCAAGGTATAATCGCCACACAAAACAACAAGATAACTATATCGTAGAAAGAATGTTATTTAAATAGATCACCAAAAATACATTCGAAATCCAAAAATGTATAGAAAAAATATAATAGTAAACTCTTAGGAAGGAGGCAAATATGGAATGTGTATACGACATTCAGGTGTCCTAATCTTGGCAACTTCTGCCTTCCTTATAGGATCAGGAGCAAGTTTTCTTGGATCCATGCTAGCTATGTTGAAGTAAGGGTTTTGAACAATTTTCTCTCTTAGTCGCCGCAAACCTTCCACATAACCTTGGCTCCAAGCAGATATGTAGAGGGAACGATGTTGAGTCACCTGGCGCCTAAGAACCTCAAGCTTAGCATTCGCCTTGCCTAATTCCCGGGAGAGTGTGTCACGTTCAAGCTTAGCGGTATCAACTTTGGTTTGAAGAGTCTCTAGCTCTTCTTCTCGAGTAGCACAAGTATGCTCAAGAATGGTCAAGTTGGACTTCAGGCATTTCATCTCTTGGTTAGCTATGGAGAGTTCATTCTCTTTCGCGGTGAGCGTCTGCTCAATAGACTCTTGATCCCGGAAGAGTTCATCTCTACTCGCCTCTAAGAACAGATTCTTTTCTTTCAGGGTCGCCATTTCTTCTTGCAAGGCTTCATAACTCTCTGTATAGTAATCTCGCTCCTCTTCCAGCTCCATAACAGTTGCCTTCAGAAGATCCCTATCTTCAGTAAGTTGGCAAACCGAAGCACCAAGCTCCCAGTATTTCTCCTTAATTTCCGGAATCTGTTCTCGGGCCCGTTGTGCACTCCCATCTAATAATTTCGTCACCTTGGAGCCGATTGAGCCAACAATTTGGTCAGAAGCCTGAGCAATATCAAAAGGTTAGAGAAATAAAGGAAATTAATCTAGGGGGCAAGAGCAAATGAGTACTTGCGCCAAAAGAGACTGGAGTAGGTCGACCACAACTCCCATTTGCTTTGAAAACCAAGAAAGTGACGTAGTTGAAGGTGATAGATGAACGGAATGTTGGAGAGCGCGATCGAAAGAAGATCCGTTCACCAATCTGACATCATCGCCAGAGGTTCGGACAGGCTTCCACCCGATATTTTCACCAACTTCAACATTAGCTGGCTCAGTAAGTGAAAGCCTCGACACAGAACGATGATCTTCTATATCTCGGCATGGGCGTACAACAATTTCTTCTTGCTCGCCAGCTCCTAAAATAGACAAGTCTTCTCTCTCGCCTCCTTTATGTTGACCACTTACAACCGAAGTTTGTCCCTCTGATCTAGGGATAGTTTCCTGATTGGGAGCCTGAGTAGAAGATAACACAAGCGGCTGAAAATAAGGAGTCCCAGAGGCATAAGCAGGAGGGTTAGATAAGGCGGCTAAGAAGGCCAACTCGACCTCATCTATATCTTGTCCAGCAGGCAAAGGCCTAGATCCATCAGCCGGATTTTGTTGATGATTTGGGGGATGATACATAGTTAATGGTTCTGGCATCATAACTTCCTCCATTTGATTGAGTCTCTTATGGTGTTGAAGAATCCAGTCCTCAATCTTTCCTTGTGTAGATCAATTAACTTGTAATTTAGACGTTATTCGGGAATGTAGAACACATATCAACAATATACATCTTACTCTGAAAGACCCAGGTAAGTTTAGATATTCTTTTTTTGTATTTTTCAATTCCATCCATGTCCATCTAAAGCACTAGACCTATATGAAATCTACCATTAATATTTAGGTGATTAAAACGCAAGGAAAAAACAACCAAGCTCACCTCCACCAAAGACATCCAAACTTATCTTCTGAAAAACCTTAATGAGCATGAATCCGAAAAAGCAAACAAGGACCAAAAAGCAGATAAAAAAGCCAACCAACAAAAGACAAAAAATAAAGAGGAAATGGGGAGAGACGAAGTAGATGGGGAGGGAGAGAGATTCCAAGGGAAAGGGAAAAAGAAGGGGATTGGGTGCATGCGGGTTCACTTTGTTTTGCTGGAAATGCTGACTTGTCAGTCAAAGAGTGACTTGGTGTAAAAACTTCTTTTTCACCAATCTGGACTCAAGATTTTTCCTTAAGGGTATTCTTATTGGATTGATTATTGTTATAATACAATTTTAGTTAATGTGAGTTTAATTTTGGCTTTTGACAATTTCATTTACATAGGTCTCACATTGGAATGACTATTTTTTCATAAGTTACATTGGAATGACTATTTTTTCAAATTATAATAAAAAAATAATATAAATAACTTTTAATTTTGATTATTCACATTAAATCTCAACAATGGATTATCTATTTAAAAAAAATACATAATAATGAATAGTTAATAACTAATATTTTTTTAATTATTTACAATTATCAAATTAATTAATTTCATCATATTTGACTATTTTGTCTATTATGTGTTAATTAATAATCATATTTTAATTAAATTATGAGTTTTAAAAAATAATTACTAATCATATTATATTTAAATTAAATTAGTAATTGATATTTAAAAAATAATAATTTCTATTTATTCCTCATGCAACTAATTTTTTTTTACTGACTTAATAATTAAAGAATAAGAGAGTAAAGTAAGAAAGAGAAAGAAAAATAAAATAAAGATTTGGCCAAAAGATTTTACTTTTAGCCAATTCAATGTTAGATGAAAATAAGATTGATTGTTTAAAATTTTATTAAATTTGACTTTTAGTTAATCTAATGAGAGTGCTCTTATAAGAGTTAAATGCCTAGTCACATGACTAGTTACTATACCACAATTCTTTTTTTTTAATATCCTCACACCACACCTTACATGAAAGTAATATTTTTTTGTTGGGTGCTGTTAGGAGAATAAAAAAGAGAAATACTTTAGTAATAAAAAAATCCTACAAAATAAATCTCACAAAATAGTTAATTTCATATGGTTGATCAGATTATAAAATTATTTTTATTATAAAATAGATTTAATGGATTATATAAAACGAAATCAATTTATGAAATTGATTTTGTGAATTTTTTTTTTTTTGTCGCTATAACCGTCTTCAACTGAAAACTGTGCCCCCCAATGCACATATAATGCACATATGTGTATTTGTTTTTCTTTTTTTCAGTTTTGTTTTTCAAAGTAGTGGTGTCATTTGTATGTTTTTTTTTTCAAAGTATTATAAAAACGTAAATACTATCAAAAAATCAAAAATCAATGCACTTATCGGTACAATGGGGGAAAGGTTTTTGGGCTCCCTAGCTAACATTATTTTTTTGGTTCGTTACATTGATATTCTCCCATACATAAACCATGTTTGGAATTGTGGTTTGATGCTTAAAAATTACTTAAGTTATTAAAAGCAATTTTAAAGAAAAAATGACATGTTTGATAATTTTATAAAATACTTTAGTAGGTTTAAAAAATTGAAAAAATAACTTTTTTAAAAAGCACACAATTAAAATTTTTATTAAAAAGCTCATGCGAATAATTGTATATATATTTTTAAAAAATTACTGTAATTAATTTTAAAAGCATTTTATATACATATTTACCAAGCAGTAAACAATTTTTAAAATATAAACTTATTATTTAAGTTATAAGCTATAAGCCATAAATGTATAAGTTATATTTTCCACCGTAATATCAAACATGCACATAGTAAAGCTATCGAGACGAACGAAGCACAAACCATCTTATATGAATTGACGATGTGTTTGGCGAGCATGTGATGAGAGGTAAACATATTTTAAATTTGAGTAATGTTAAGGGTTCATGACCTAAAGTAACTTTTGCAAAATTGGTGGTATGGCAATAATGCCACGTCAATTCATATAATGTTAATATTAAATGATGCGTTAATATTGCATTAAATGATGCGTTAATATTGCATTTACATACGACGTGTATACAAAAGTTACACAAATCGTGTATAAATAGTATTTTTGTTCAAATTTATTTTTGGATAACTTGCAAAATTGGCATTTAGGTTACATTTTGATGTTTTTATTTTTATTTTTTTGTAAGCAAGCAATATTATAGATAATAATATGGTTACAAAACACAATAGTCAACAAGGCAATTGTCCCCGACATACAATTCAAATAAGCAAATACAACACCATACAAAAAAAGAAAAACAGAGGTTCTATGGTCAAAAATTTGACCAACACCCAATTCCTGTTAGGGGAGGGACCTTTCAAAGCGGTTTTAAAATAACCCAATAAATGGACTGTCGAACTACGATAAAAAGTCGCATTGAAGCTTGTGCTGCATTTCACTAGTCTGGACTGACTATAGGAGACTTTCACTACCTTTTTTCGTGGTCCTCAGTTAGAGGAAGCAAAAACATAAATAAATAACAAGTAAGAGAGTTGTTGGGTCGCTGAGTCACCGGAAGATGATGAACTACGATTGTGGTGGCGCGTGAGATACATACACAACACTAGGAGAAGAATGAGTAGTCAAACCTGGAATATCCGACTATACCATGCTGCTCGTGGCGGCACGTAAATCTCACGCGCACTGTGAGCGTGTGATTAACGTGACACTCTAATTGAAAAACTTCCTCTACTGACTACAAGAATGGCGGTTGGGAACTCCTGTAGTGGGGTGCGTGTATGACTTTGAACTCTAGTAGGCAGTAAATCAACATATCTCCTTGCTATGGATGGACTAAAATGAAAACATACAAAATTAAAGGAGAACTAGGGAAAACAAAGAGAAAGGCTCGGTAAACCAGCAGGGAGGAAGGGAGACGGAGCTCCCCCCCACCCATCTTCCTTTCTCCTTTAGGAAAGAAGGGAAATGATTGGTCTCTTGGGGTGGGAGGTTGCATATCGTGAGGGCGGGAGATCAAGGAAGCTATTACGTAATCAATGCAATGCCAGTTATATTTTGATGTGGAGATGATCATATATAATATGTGAATAACAGTGATAATGTATTGAATAATAATAGTAAATAATAAATAATTTATAAATAGTAATAAATATTTTATAAATAATAGTAAAATAGTCTCACTTATCAAACACAACCATTTTCAATTTTTTACATGTCGAGAAATTTTCAGTTTAGCCCAATCACTTGCTAGTAAACTAAAGGGAAGAAATATTGCAGTATTTGATTGGTTGACATATGACTTTGGTATGCCTGCCTTTAGTATGCCATGTCATTCAATCAAATACGGACATGAAGTATGTAATTATAACTGGCAATCCTCTTATTAGAAAACTAATAATCTATTAATGGAATGAGAAAAAATTTATGCAACCATGAAATGGATAGTCGTCGCACAATCACTTTTAAAAAAGTAAAAAAAACATGAGATTCACATGAAAAAAATTAACTTTTGAATAGTGGATTCCACTCATTTTTAAAGTGGTTATGTGACGTTTATGCATCTCATAATTATATGTAACATTATTTGACATCACAATTATATGTAACATTATTTGACAGAATGTTTGATTTAGGTCTGACATATCTATTGTCCTTATTAGGGGTGTCATGGTCTAGTTCATATTTTTTTTTGAATTGAACTGGCGTATTAATAATCAATTTTGAAAATTCGAGGATAGGTATTAGATCGATTCATTATCGAAATCGAAACTTCCAGTATTTTCACTATTAGTTGGGTCTAATTTTTCTGATTTTATGAATTATCTATATTAGAATATTATGATGTTTACATGTACTAAACTAGGACTATTTATATTAAAGTATAAATACATTATTTTATAATAATTAACACATACTAGTATAGTTTTGAATTTAACTATAGCCTATATAAGTTAGACTATTTATCTGAGTATATATGATCAAATGTGTAAATATACTTACAAAAAGAATATATATTATAATTTTTTATGCAAAAAATACTTATCCTTGGTGTATATATATATATATATCAATATATATCAAAAGTAAGTTTAAGATTAAAATTTTATGTTATATTAATTTTGTATTTTAAGATTAAAATTTATAGGTTATATCAAATGTTATTTAAAAATTATAAGATTAATTTTATGTAATATCAAATGTTATATTAATTTTATATTATAAGATTAATAAACTTGAATAATGAGACTAGAAATCCTTGTTATATTAATAAAAAAATTAGAATATAATGTATATACATATATATTGTATTATATAAAAAACTAGAAATATATATACCAGTTCGATTTGGTTTAAACCGATTCTCAAAATCTGAAAACCGATATTGCACTGGACTGCTTACAAACCGGACCGAATAGGTGAGTTCGGCCCAATTCAACTGGTTTTTGCTTTTTTTATACCCTAGCCCTTACCATATTTGCATCGTAGAAAGACATGAGTATGAAAGCTGTTTCTTAGTTAAAAAATAGTTTATACATGACTAACTGATCATTATAATAGCAACAAACTTATACAGAGTTATATCAACTTATCTTTGTCAAGAGTGTGAGAGCAATCTATCTTAGTTGAAAACAAATCGAATAGGGTTGTGCAAAAATATAAAATTTCGACTTTCAACTCCAACTTGAACTCCAACTTTGATAAACATATGTGTTATTTGTATATTGATCATATATTCTCATATAAAAGTATAAAACTTATATAGTTAAATTCAAGAATATTAATTAAAGACTAGTATTTAATGTAATAATTAATTATATTTACACACTATACATCATAGTATCACTATCATACATATTATATATATTAGGACTATTAATTTATTATCTAGATTCTAATCTAGTAACATGTAACTATATTCTAATAGAATATTTAGCTTGTATTTAGCTGGCTGGTTGTGTTTCCTATTTATAATTTATTTAGCAGTAAATGACTGGATAATTGACATTGCCGGCATTGAACCATGATGGCTGATGGTTGCTATTAGGTTTTGTTTAAAAATGATGTCGTTTCTTAATAGGTTTTGTTTAAAAGCCTCCCCACCCCTGCAGTGCTCTCTCTCTTTCCTCTCTAGCCCTGTTATTGTCACCAGCCTAACAGACTCACACTCTCTCTCTCTCTTTCTCTCTCAATGAGTCAGTGGCATTGTTGGTGGCCCATTAATGGGCATGGCGCACGCACGGGGGAGGGGCGGCTATGGGGGCCAATCTGCCCCCAGTGAGCTAGATCGGGAGGTCCCGTACGAAGGGTGCGAATGAAACCTCTACTCATAAGTTGTTATTTGAGGCAAGGATGTCAGCTTTGGCCACAATTAGATGCTTGAGCAATCATTTTAATGATTTTTGTTGATATGGGAGTTTGAAACTCTAATACGAAGTTATTAAATGATAGTATTCAAGAATATAGCCTAAGGAGCATATTGCATATTTTTGATTTCTTTAAATTTTTATTTTTTTGATTTTTTTATGTTTGCACTTTGCATAGCATATTAAATGTTTTTATTTATATATTTTTATAACTTATTCATATTTTAAAACTATTTCTTTTTGTTTTATAATGTTTTTAGTAAACTAGAAACTTGAAAACCCATAAAAAATAATCTATTTATTTGTAAATCTTGTTTACAAATAGGCTAAATATGAATGAAAAAGAAAAGAAAAACTCCAAATCCAATTCTGGTTGGATTTCGATCCGATAATAATGCAACTCCTAAATTGGAGTCGGAGTTGGATCCTAGCCTATATTAGTTGGAGTCGAGTTTTTCAACAATATCCAAATCGAAATCAGAGTCAGAGTCAATTTTCTCGATACCGAATCTGATTTAGTTGATGCTCGGTCCTAATCATATCACTTTGAGCTTGATAGAATGGATTTTCAGTGTGCTTAATTATCATTGGATGATAATCCGAAAATAATGCAAGCATTCCGGATCCAACTGACTTTACCCGAAAAAAACTACCAAACTACCATCATGATCATTGAAAATTTCAACATTATGCTATGCCCACACGAAGCATACAAACTTCACGAATGGTATGGGAAACCATTTAATTGTGTTAGCTGATTGATAGGCGCATGCATTTTGTCAACTAAAGGATCGACAAGAACTTTAAAAGATGATATTATTCTTATCTCTACCAAGCATTATGCTTTAGCCAAAAGATGGACTATGCAAACAGAAGATTCAGATAATTGGACGGATGAAATTAGAATCCTCAGAGATAGAGAAAGATGGCCCATTCGAAAGGACCATGTTGGCAAGCACGTGAATGCATAGTTATAGTAGAACTAGCACACATGCATTGAGTGGTTGGATTTCTGAAACAGAAGTTGGGTGCATATCTTTCTTTTTTTCTCCTTCGTTTGCTTTTTCCTGTATGATTTATAAAGTACTCAATAACCGAAAAAAAAAAAAAAAAAGTAACTTAGAGGTCTATTTTGATTCTCTGCCCCCTCTCAATTGGTTTTGAATAATTATATTTGCAGTTGCAGTTTTCGTAAGGGGACTACGTGCGCGCGATATACTTGGCTTTTGTACTTAAATGAATTTATTGGTTTAATTTAAGTCTAGATAGTACTCTGGTGCGTGGGAGCCTAGCATGTATCGTCCCGATTTTGCAGGGGGTTAGAGACTTATTTCTGATCATTTAAACTCACATTCCAACAATATATTTGTAGACTCTAAATTCTCAATTCCATTTAAAAATTTTGTTTCAAATGAATTACCTCAATATAATCAATCACCCAAATTACCAAGTCATCAGAGCAAGACAAAATTACTTCATGAATTCCCCATTACTTACAGAAATCTTCTAAGCTTAATCTACTCAGCTTAAATCATCTCACCTGTACGCTATAATCTTGATCCTTAGTAAAAATATTCAAATTATTTGAGAAATATTATCGAGATAAGGAGTGAGTTCTTAACAACTTAATAAGTAGAGAACATATACGGTATATAAAAAACTAAAACCTCATCTTCATATCATTTCAGAGTATCATGTCAAAATAAATATCATGTTTAACCCTCGTGATAAGTTATAAACCACCATACTTGTGACAGGACCGTATGCTACTATTATACTAGTAACAAGGTGTATACCACTATCATACATTTGGTAGAATCTTATACTACTAGTTATATACCCATGGTTGATCCATAAATCACTATTATCATCCATAGTAGGTTTGTATACTATTATTATTATCCATGACGGGACTTTAACTGAACGGAATAAATAAAAACAAAATCGGATCCATAACAAAATTAGAAAGTCATGCCAAAGTTTTTCAGATGTCACAACAAATCAAAATAAAGTACTGAATAGATTCAAATTATTTTACGTATTCATAAACATATTCAAACATTTGTGCATCACATGCACAAATTTTTATAAATTTCATATTCACCCTTTTTAGCAATTTATATTCAAAATGCCAAAATTTTGCTTATGTCAATACTAGTTATAACAAAAATACTTTTCTTTTTTATACATATTTTATAAGATATATAAAACAAATAATTGAGATTGTTTCGAATTATTTTTTTCATAATAAAACATGCATATTTTTTCAAAATCAATATTATTCTATTTCTTTTATATAAAGTCTAGCATAAAAATCTCACTTATTTCGACTTTTAAATTTTCTAAATTTTTCTACAATTGTGCCAAATTGATATTGATCGTCACCTATAATATAGTCACGTAATTTTTGAAAAATTTCAATTAAACACATATTTCTTAATTTAAATCAAAGATATGAAATCTATATTTTCTTTAATACCTAAATATCCTCAAAACCCTAAAGGGTAATTCTTTTTGGATTGAGAATGCATTTAATCTCATTTTAATCTCTTTTTATTATTATAATTTTTCTAAATTTATATATAAAATCTAATAAAAAATTTAATTTTTTTAAATGTTTAAATAATTTAATAATATTATTTTAAAAATAATTTATTCTACTTTTATTTTTTATTTAAAATCATCTCATCTCGTCTCATCAAATCATTTCTCAAATGCAAACCGTAAACTCTTCGTAAATACTTTAAATTTTCATACAACATCTCCAAACAATTTCACGATTAATTCTTAAAGCAAAAACACGAACCCAAAATATGTTTGTTAGGGGCTACCCGTACACCCAAGTCCCAACACTAATAACTCAAAAACCCATAGACCATTAAAACTACAAATATAACCCGTATAATATACCCATGGTGCAGGAACGCCGTTGGTGTGGAGGACTTGCGAAGGTGGTTTGAATCATGTCGGTTGCCCCTTTCGGTTACGTTGGGCTGTCCGTGGTGCAGAGTTCACGATGGTGTAAGTGTGTTTCCGTATGGGGGATGGGGATGTGCTCTGTTTTTGTGGGGCTAAAACAGGGGCATTCGGTTTTTGTTGTGTGGAAAACCCGATAAAATGTGGGGCATGCAGCGGTTGTTACATACGGTGGTCGCTCTCGGTGCATGGTTGTCGGTTGCTATTGGGGCTGGGTAGTGGGCGTACTTGTCCCACGATGGTGCATGATTGTGATGTGAAGGAGTTGGACGTGGGGGATGGTTGTGTGGTTGTAACTTGCTACAGTTCGTGACTGTTTGTTGCACTTGTCTTCAAGTTTTGGCTTCGCCTGAGGGAGGTTTCGGCAGCCTGAGGTGGTGTCAAGCATGACTAAAAGTCTACATGATGAGTCCTCCATGGCCTGACTGAGTGAGGGTTGGGAGGTGCGACGCCATGAGAAAACCTGCCATAT
This sequence comes from Platycarya strobilacea, assembly GCA_036898215.1. Taxonomy (NCBI): domain Eukaryota; kingdom Viridiplantae; phylum Streptophyta; class Magnoliopsida; order Fagales; family Juglandaceae; genus Platycarya; species Platycarya strobilacea. Next base: position 31,565,902 of record CM072549.1, on the reverse strand, counting down.
GTGAAGGACTCGTCGGCGGACAGCATTACCTAGACTGACCAACACGGAACCGAGAAAGAGAGATGGAGGGATGAGAGAAATGGGGGCATGAATGGGTGAGGCTTGGAGAGAGGGAGTGATTGTGTAATAACCTCGTACAAATGCCAAAATCAAACTCTCAAAAGCTTGTGGCCTTTAAAGATCTCACACTTGATTCACAAAGAAATCCAACTTAGCTCGAGTTCTTTATAAGTCACTCATTCTTATAAATCCCCAAACTTGAAATCTATAGCCACGATATTTAAACCTACGTGATCTTGAGTCGCAACTCATTTTTCAATCATCACTAAGCTTACTCTCTAACCATCTTGTTACCAAAAAACAGGCTTCCATTGTACATTGATAACTTTGGAAAAATTTCTAAAACTAGGATCAACCTGGAGTAAATATAACTTTTACCACTCTTCGATTACAAATATATTTCTTATCTACCAAATCCATGCACAATTACTTATACTTTTAGATACCCTCTTCCATTCGCAGTTGCAATCAATAGCCTCTAAGTACATATTTATTTCTGAAGACCACACACTACTACCCACGTCATCCTTACCATCCTTTTATTTTGGAGTGATTCGAGAACTCAGAAACCCATATGCTAAGTTGAGTAGTCATAACGGAGTGGTCGGAAGCTAAAGATCAAGCTGTGTAAGTTGGAATTTTCTCTTAAGCATCGCGATTGATGAAAGAAAACTGATCTAATAAACAGAGTTGCATTTAGAGCACCCGCAAATGCCCCCAATGCTGATTATATGAGGGGTGTTTTACCCCAAAACACCCCTTTATCCGGTGCCCTATTTTGTTAGCATCGGATGAGAAGGATTATAGTAGACCCTCATCTCATTCTCCAGCCCCCTACGTGCGAGACGGTTTCTCTCCTTTCCCTTTGACGCTTCACCTTCCTTCTCCCGAGCTCCCACTTCGGCTTCACTCCAATGAAACGTCCCCAACCAACGACCTGTTTGCCGATTTTGCTTCCATTTGTCGGTACGTGTTCTTCCCTTTTGGATTTTGCCAACAAGCATTTGTCTCTCTCTCAATCTCACAATTTCTGTGAGATTTCTTTAGATTTTAACTTGCAAAAGGATGCATTTTTTTGGGTATGTTGATCTATAATTGAGATTGAGCCGACTTGATGCGAGTTTTCATTCGACACTTTTTAGGATTTTCATTCGTTGAGTATTTCCGTAACATTGCATGAACCATTTTATGGCTATTGAAATTATTGGTATCATTTGAGCTCTTTGGGCTATATTCATGACATTGCTTGACCTATTTGATATGCATTGAAATTATCGGTATCTTGCACCTGTTTTTGCATTTCATTTATGTTCAAATTATTTTTTGAACACTCTTTGGTTGGTGTCATTACATTGCTTGACCAGTTTGATATGTATTGAAGGCATTGGTACCTGTTTGCACCTATTTTTGCATCTAATTTATGTTCAAATTATTTTTTGAACACTATTTGGTTGGTGTCGTGGCATTGCTGGACTGTTTGAGCTATGTATTGAAAGCATTGGTGCCTATTTTAGTTTATTTTTTTTATCTAATTTGTGTTCAAATTATTTTTTGAATACTCTTTGGTTGGTTTCGTGGCATTGTTTGACCCCTTTGATTTCTATTGAAATTATTGATACATGTTTTCGTGATATTGATTGACCCCTTTTATGCATTGGTGCCATGGCATTGATTGACCCCTGTAGTGTTGTTGTTTGCCTAGAGTAAATGGGCTTTGATGTGAACATACTAAGCCCATGTTTATATTGAGGATGTTATGTAAAATTTAAGATCCATGTTTTGTGATTGTTGTTGGGATCTTCATGTTTACCTAGGCACCCCCACAATTGGTATTCCTATTGTATATGTCTCTGAGGTGTGATCCATTATTTGTCTGTCAGGATTGATTTGTTGTTAGTTAATGTAAGGCTACGATGAATGGAGTAATCATTCATAGTAGTTAGGCCAGAGGTCTATTGACTACGGCAGGGTAATCCATGAACCCCGGAAGGCCACTATTCGGCAATCAGGATTGACGGTTTGCAGTCGTTCATATGCGCATCTAGCTTTCGCATAATGTGATTTTAGAAAAACCTACCCGAGCCTCGGTTATTGAACCACACACATTTATAAGTTGGGTAATTTCTTGCCTATGTTTTTTAACATTTGTTTACAAAATTGAAGTATTGAAAAAATCCCAAACCAAATATGTCGACCTCTAGTGGTAGCACGACCACATCCTTAAACTCTAAAAATATTCCTTGCATTAAATATCTAGTATGCTACTTTGGTATTAAAGTATGCTGACACACCGCACATACTGAGGAAAATGAGGGATGAAGGTTTATCAGTTGCCAAAACTACAAGATAATTTAAATGTGTTCAATGTATTTCGGATATTTTAAAAAATTAAATTTGACATTGTTATATCAAATTGATTTTCTTTTTCTTGGTTCATTGTCAACCATGTAGGTTGGGCAGTCATGCAAGTTTTTTCTGTTGGTATAATCCGAAAATATCAGAGTATGCAAAGAAGCCGATGACTTGACTAAAAATCAAGCTATATAAGATACAAGCCTCAATAGAGGTTGAAACGAGTAGACATAGATTAGAACTTGATGAAGAGAGACGTAAACGCAAAATGAAACAATCTACTTTTATTATTATTATTTCGATGTCTTGGTTAGTGGTAGTTGTAATATGTTTTAGTAAATTCTAATTAATGTAGGAACTCAATTATAATTATGATTTATTTAGGTTTTATTTTCTTTCTTTATCTTTGTATTTGTTAAGTTTCTCCTTACTATACGCTAGAGAAGAAAATAAATTCCAAAATATTTTCAATTTTAATATATTATTTTATAATGACGTTCAACGTATTTTTAAAATCGGGTGTTGTCATAATAAATAATTATATTTAATTTGTTGAGTTTAACTGAAGTTGAAAATATTAAAATCAGGAAAAAGATAAAATAGTAAGAGGTTGAAAATGGAAATGAAGGTGAGAGAATAAAGTAATAAAGAAGGACTGGTAAAATATTTTTTTAATAAATGAGGGAAAGTATAGGGAATGTGATGTAGGAGGTTTGTTGAATATGAGTAAAATTTAAGAAAAATTTATAAAAAGTAAAGTTTTTAGTTAAAATTTGAAAGAAATTTTAACTAATGGGATGGAGATGCTCGAGCATTAGCATTGGATCCATCAAAATTTTCCTTCAAAATGTATATTTTATACACATATGAAAAAAATTGGTCATAATTTGAAGGAATTTTTGAATTTACTATTCACTTTTGAAGACAAATATTTTTATTCCCTTTTCCCATTTATTTCTCATCACTTTTGATCAAGTATGACTAGATTTTTTTAATATGTATGTAAATTTATATTTTTTGAAAGAAAATCTTGATAAATTCAATACTAATGCTCTAAGGCACCAAAGGTGTGCTTTGCCAAGTGACTACGGAGTAAATTGAACGAGGCTGGCTCAATAAATTATGGGGTCTAAGGCAAAATTTATGATCGATGCCTTTTATTTTATTATTAAAATAAAATAAAATAAATTAATTTTAATTGTTTCCCAGATGACTAACACAAGAGGGGGGGTGAATTGAGTTGTATTTAAAAAAAATAACAATTATAAATCAAATATATAATATAAAATATAAACAAAATATGAAACAATAATAAATATAAAGAGTAAGGGTAAGAGAGAAGCAAACTCAGTATGTTAACGAGGTTCGGCCCCACTGCCTACGTCCTCGCCTCAAGCTACCTCTTGAGGATCCCCAAATCCACGATTCAATCTCCTTTAGGTAGAGATAGAAACCTATTACACCTTTGAGCAGCACCGCTCCAAAAAATCCGTGTAGAACACCCTCTACACTTCCAATCACCTTACACTTGGTGATTTAACTATTCCCCGTGTAGAACACCTTCTACACTTCCAATCACCTCACTCTTGGTGATTTAACTATTTCCCGTGTAGAACACCTTCTACACATACAAGGGTTATACACACCCTTTTACAAATACAAGAGTTGATAGTAGGTAGACTATCAAAGTACACTCCTCAATGAGTGAGATAGAAACAATACAGCGCAACCTATATCTCTCTCAACAAGAACAAGAATTAAGGCTCAAAATTTTAGAAAAGAGAGAATGAGAGCTTTAAAGAAATGATGCAAAACTTAGCAATAGATGTGTAAGCTCTTGTTGTGATTTTTGCAAAACTCAAGTAAGCTATTTATAGGCAAATGAGTCTTCAATTTCAAATTTGAAAATATTCATATGTCAAATAAGAACACTATTCACTTTTCAAAAAATTCAAATAAAAGCATTTCCTTTTTGTATTTGTCAAAAACAACTCCATTCATTTTTCAAAGAATTCAAACCTAATCTTTTGCTTTTCATATATGACAAAATGAGCATGATTTATTTTTCAAACAAAAACATTTTCTTTTTGCATATGTCAAAAAAATACACAATCACCTTTTAACATTTTCAAACAAATCATCTATCTTTTACATTTGTCAAAAAAACACACAACCACCTTTTAAGATTCTCAAACAAAATCATCTACCTTTTACATTTGTCAAAAAAAAAACACACCACCTCCCTTCAAAACTTTTAAACAAAATATGCACATGTCAAATATGATAATCAATCATCTTATAAATTCAAGTTTTTTTATAAACATATATATATATATATATATAATTTTTGAAATTATTTTATTTGATGATGTTATGCACATGTGAAAAACATAATTTTCAAAACTAAGACATTTAAAAATGTCTTGTATGTGTGGAAAAAATAATTTGATGTTTTATGAGAAAAAAAAAAGAGTAATTTGGAGCCTTAATCCAATTTCTAATTTTATCAAGAGATTTACAACATTATTCTATGACTTTAATGTGAATTTGTTCCCTTCTTGCTCATGCTTGCTTCCTTGATGTGCTTGATTATATTGTATGGACAACTTGAGCTTGAGACTCCTTTATTCTTTGGATTCATTTGTTATCATCAAAATCCATTTGTAAATTTACATGAAACTTGAAACCTTAGGTTCAACAATCTCCCCCTTTTTGATGATGACAAATGCTTGATAGAACCTGAATCCTGTATTAATATTTAAGCTCCCCCTGAGAATGTGCGTTAGTTTTTCAAGAAAAATATAAACATAATTCCAAGCATATATAACAAATTTAGCAATTTAAACAATGTTAATGTTCTAGTCTAAAACTTCTCCCCCTTTTGGCATCATTAAAAAGGAATCATAATTATCTCAATAAGATATATTCCTACAATAACTAACAGACAAATAAAACGCTACGTTAGTAGAGACTGTAGAAGTTAGAACCACCCGTGTCCGACAAAACCTGCAAAGGTTGAAGCCGAATTTTATCATCTCGGTGCGGAAGAAGATTTAAATCCGCTTGATTTTATTGACGAATTAGATGTTCCAGAGATTTGAAGTTGAATAATTAGAATTATTCGTGTCCGACAAAGACAGCAAAAGCTGCAGGCCTTGCTCTGGCAATGCGGTGCGGAGCCATGCATGTCCGACAAAACCTGCAAATGTTGGAAGTCTAACTCTGGCAATTCGGTGCAGAGCCACGCGTATCTGACAAAACTGTAAAGATTTGAGGCCTAGCTCTAACAGTCGGTGCGAAAGCAGATCAATCGCCTGATGTTGTTGACAAATGGGTTTGAAGGCTCTAAGTTTCTATAAAAAAAATCATTTTCACCAATCGGAAACAAAAAAAAAACATTGCTTCTTGACCTAAGTTCTGTTTCTCCATAACGATAGAATGGCAAAAAAATTCTCTTCCACTAATGTTCCAGACTTGAATCAGGAACCCTTGACGTATCGATCGTCAATCTTCTCTCCTAAGGCCGTCAATGCCATGATAGGAGCAGAGAACCGTTTTTCTAGTAAGAAAACTTTTGACAATGTGTGTCCAGCATATCTTATATTTCTTTTGACTAATAAGATTTGAAGAGACAATAGTTTGTCTTGTTCTTTATGCTATCTCTATAAAATAATTTTTAAAGTTTATCCGATTTGCATCAAATCTTATTCTCATATCTATAATTCATCTGCATTCCTTCAATATTCTCGTTTGATTGATGAATGTCCCACTTTTTGCTTGCTTAATTTGCAATCCGAGAAAGAATGTAAGCTCTCCCATCATGCTCATTTCAAATTCTTCCTGCATAGTCTTAGCAAAAACTTGGCACATATTTTCATTAGTAGCACCGAATATTATATCATCAACATAAATCTGAATCAAAAGAATATCATCATTTTCGTATTTAATGAAAAGAGTTGTATCAATTTTTCCTCTTGAAAAGCCTTTTTTAATCAAGAAACCACTAAGTCTCTCGTACCAAGCTCTAGGAGCTTGTTTGAGTCCATATAGTGCTTTTGTGAGTTTGAAAACATGATTTGGAGAAATATGATTTTCAAAATCTGGAGGTTGCTCAACATATACCTCTTCATTTATAAAACCGTTTAAGAAAGCACTTTTAACATCCATTTGAAAAAGTTTGAAATCTTTATAATAAGCATATGCAAGTAGCACTCGAATAGCTTCTAATCTTGCGACTGGTGCATATGTCTCATCATAATCGATTCATTCTTCTTGATTGAAACCTTGGGCTACAAGTCGAGCCTTATTTCTAGTAATGACTCCAGACTCATCTTTCTTGTTTCTAAAAACCCATTTTGTTCCAATAATAGTATGATTTTTTGGTCTAGGAACAAGTGTCCAAACATCATTTCTTTCAAATTGATTAAGCTCTTCTTGCATAGCTAGAATCCAAGATTCATCAAGAAGTGCTTCATCAATATTTTTAGGTTCAATCTGAGATAGAAAAGCAGTATGATTGCAAATATTTCTAAGAGATGATCGAGTGCTTACACCTCGTGAAGGTTCCCCCAGAATTTGTTCCACTGGATGATCTTTCACAAATTTCCACTGTTTGGTTGCATCTTGTATTAAATTTTGATGATCTTTCCTGATATCTCCATGTTGGACTTCCTCTATTGTGTTCTCTTTGTTGAGATTGAGACTTTCTGTATTATTTATACCTCCTGTTTCTTCATCAATAGATTTCTTGGAGAGTAGAGAATTAGATTCATCAAATACTACATGCATAGATTCTTGTACAGTCAAAGTCTTTTTATTGAATACTCTATAAGCTTTACTATTAGTAGAATACCCGAGAAAAATACATTCATCAGATTTTGCATCAAACTTGCCTAAATTATCTCTGTCATTTAAAATAAAACATTTGCATCCAAATATATGAAAGTAACAAATGTTGGGCTTTTTCTCATTCTAAAGCTCATAGGGGGTTTTATCTAATTTAGACCTTAGCATAACTCTATTTATAACATAACATGCAGTACTTACCGCTTCAGCCCAAAAATAACTAGGCAAGTTGTTCTCATTGAGCATTGTTCTTGTCATCTCTTGAAGAGATCTATTTTTCCTTTCTACTACCCCATTTTGTTGAGGAGTTCGAGGAGCAGAAAAATTATGCACAAAACCATTTTCATCACAAAATGTTTCAATATTTTTATTAACAAACTCTTTTCCCCTATCACTTCGGATACTTGAAATAGTATAATCCTTTTCATTTTGAATTCTCTTGCATAACTTGGTAAAAACATTATGTGCCTCATCTTTATGAGTAAGAAAGATGACCCAAGTATATCTAGAGAAGTCATCAACAACAACAAATGCATAATATTTTCCTCCTAAACTTGCAACTCTATTTGGTCCAAAAAGATCCATGTGTATCAGTTGCAGTGGTCTAGTAGTGGAAATATGTTTCTTGATTTTAAAAGAAGTTTTTGTTTGTTTACCAAATTGGCATGCATCACAAATTTTGTCTTTAAGAAAATTTACCTTTGGTAAACCTCTCACAAGATCATTTTTTGAAAGTTTGGAAATAAGTTTCATATTGGCATGACCTAGTCTTCTATGCCATAACCAATTAGTTTCATTTTGAGCTGAAAAACAAATCGCATCTTGTGAGGTAATTTCTTCAAAATCAATTGTATAAATATTGTTACTTCTAAAAGCAATAAAACAAATATTACAATCATAATCATTCAATATAATGCACTTATCCATTTTGAAAGTAACTGTAAATCCTTTATCACATAATTGACTTATGCTTAAAAGATTATGTTTTAAACCTTCAACAAGTAAAACATCTTCAATTATAAGAGAAGACTAATTACCAATTTTACCTATTCCCACGATCTTCCCTTTCGAGTTGTCTCCAAATGTCACGTGTCCTTCTTCTTTAGATCTAAGATCAAAGAACTTAGTCTTGTCTCCCGTCATGTGTCTTGAACATCCACTATCTAAAAACCATTTATTTTTGTTCGTGGAAGCGTCATGCACACCTATAAAAACAATTAAAATGATTTTTCTTGGTACCCAAGTTCTTTGGGTCCTTTATTTATTAGTATTAGAAGAAATAAGATTTTTAGGTACCCATATGGTCCTAATAGTTATTGTAATAACCCGGATTTTTAGACATCCGCTTAATTTTCATATGTGGAATGATTATGTCTCTCCAAGCCTATTTTTAGGAATTTTGGGATATATGTATAGGATTCTTATATTGAAAGGTTGGGAATAAGGTCGGGTATAAATGTGAATTGTTTTAAGGTGAAAAAGTGCCTAGACCCGAGATCTCGCTCAACTCTCGCTTGATATCTGGCTCGAGCGAAATACAGGGACAGACAGACGTCTTTTAGTAGAATGGTCATAACTTGCTCATTTGGTGTTGGATTGCAGTGATTCAAGAGGCTATGGAAAGCTAAGAGGAATATCTACAACTTTTATGTTTTGAGGTTTAAGAGATATGGACTTAATCAAATAAGAAATGGAGATTGAAGTACCAGGTCTGAATTGAAGATAGATAAGTATTGACTTGAAGTTGACTAAGAGCATTGGATAAGATTAAGCCATTGGATTATTTTCTCAGTTATCCTAAGATCTGGACAAGTGTGTAGATATGTGGAAAATGAGGAGATTTTATTTAGTGAATTTCGTGTGAAATAAGATGAATCATCTATCCAACATTTGGTGTACCCGGATTGGTGTTCTCGGGTTTATCTGTCGAGTTTTATTAGAAAAATAATAACTTGGTCATACGAACTCCAAATGAAGTGATTCCAGTTCCTATAGAACCTTAAGACATATATCTATAACTTTTATGACTAGAGGTTTTAGAGAATCGAAGTGTATCAATGGATTAATTGGGCTGGAATGGGACTGATCTGTTTTAAGTGCAAACTGGAGCCCGAAAATGAACCACTTCACCACCTCACCTTAGATGTTCGAATTTGATTGGTTCTCCTCATGGTTATCTGCTAGATACATGTATGAGAGCATGTGTTAGGTGGAGAAAGAGCTTCTAGAAGAATAATTAGCTTAGAACCAAGCAAGAGTGAAGGACTAATCTGATTAGCCAAAACAGTCAACTATCCCCTTTGTTTCCAACCAATTGGTAACCAAACCTTGGGAATTAGGTGATGAGATATTTTCCAGCCACTCTAAGGGAGCCTTGGACGTGTGGATAAGGGTAAGGAAAATGTTCTAGAAGCCTTGAGGATGCAAGGAAGGCCAATGGCCAGCTAAGCTTATCTTGGGTATTTTAGACTTTTTGGAGTTTACTTTTATATCCATATTTGGTGATTATTTGGGGCCATTGATCTAAGATGATTTTAGATGAGGAAGAAGCATAGCCATAGGATGGAAATCATTGGAGATCTTGAGAGATATGGATGATCATTGGATTAACCAAAGCTGGACAACACAACCCACCTTACACGGTTTGAGCTAACCAAGGGCCTTGGTTTGTTTTCCTTCTCTTCTTCCCCAAGCCATCTATTCCTCTATATATATAGCTATCTTCAGATCATAGGAGACCTTTTGGGAGAGGAGAGTCACGTCCACTTGGAGAGAAAACAAAAGAAGAAGCCTCCCTAACCCTTGAACCTCCAAACTTCTCCTAAGTGAGCTAAGTGGGTGCTTTGAGGAGGAATGTTGCAAGGACTAGTTGGATCATTCAACCAAGCTTTGGAGAAACTTGTAAGTATACAATTTAACTTAATCTTAGCATAGATTAAGTAGATTATTGATGGAATTTAGTTTGTTGTTGGTTGGAGCTTGAATTAGGCTTGAATGATGTGTTTGGAATCCATGGTGTTTTGGATATGATTTGGTGATGGTAAAGTGTTAGGAAAATTATAAGGACCTAGAATTATGGTTTAATAAGTAAAAATAAGGTTGATGTGAAAAGATTGCTTGGTTCGGGTTGAAAAACCCCTTGAGCCGTGATCTCGCTTGACTGTCGCTTGACACCCGCTCGAGCGAGTTCCAACCCGAGACTTCGCTCGATACTCGCTCGACACCCGCTCGAGCGAAATACCCTATTTTGCTTAGATTTAGGGTTTTCTTAGAATAGCAGTGGTGTTTCAAATGGGTAGAGTTATAGGTGGAAATAACTCATGTGTATAAGAGAAGAATATAAAGAAAGAAAACAATTTATATAAAGAATATGTTCCGTGTCATGACGGGGACGGCGATACGTAACGCCCGGACGATTGACACGAGACTCATCATAACGGGGACGGCGATACGTAACGCCCGGATGATTGATGAGTATGATTGATAAGTTAGTCACGTCATGACGGGGACGGCGATACGTAACGCCCGTATGACTGACGTGCCGACAGGGACGGCGATACGTAACGCCTGTCGTGATATGAAATTGTGATCTCCACGGGGACGGCGAGACGTAACGCCCGTGTGATTGATCCTTGCGGGGACGGCGAGACGTAACGCCCGCAGTACTATGTGTATATGTTTTGTGTCATAACGGGGACGGCGAGACGTAACGCCCGGATGATTGACACTAGACTCATCATAACGGGGACGGCGATACGTAACGCCCGGATGATTGATGAGTGTATGATTAATGAGTTAGTCACGTCATGACGGGGACGGCGATACGTAACGCCCGTATGACTGACGTGCCGGCAGGGACGGCGATACGTAACGCCTGCCGTGATATAATAATATGTTCCGTGTCATAACGGGGACGGCGAGACGTAACGCCCGGATGATTGACACGAGACTCATCATAACGGGGACGGCGATACGTAACGCCCGGATGATTGATGAGTGTATGATTAATGAGTTAGTCACGTCATGACGGGGACGGCGATACGTAACGCCCGTATGACTGACGTGCCGACAGGGACGGCGATACGTAACGCCTGTCGAGGTTATGTGATAAGTAAGACCCGATGGGGACGGCGAGACGTAACGCCCATCGTGGATAAGAAATAAAAGAAACCTATGAGGTTAAGAAATAAAGTGAAAAGTATAAGTGTATGTGATGATGGGTCTAGCTAAGATCTAAGGTTGTATGTGATGATGGGTTTAGCTAAGATCTAAGGTTGTATGTGATGATGGGTCTAGCTAAGATCTAAGGTTGTATGTGATAATGGGTCTAGCTAAGATTTAAGTTTGTATGGTAAGATGGGTAATTGACTTGTGGAGTTACATAAAGTATTCTTATAAGTGATATGTTGGTGAGTATGATTATGTATGATGATAGTTGAGGTTATCTATGCTTTATTTCGTTAACTGTGTACTTACTGAGATTTCTAGTAAATCTCACTCTTTTATGTTTATCCATTTTTATCTATCATTCCTTATGGAATGATAGATGTTGTTGCAGGGATAGATAGTTGCATTGAGACTCGGTCAGCACGGGAGATTCTGAGGTACCCTGAGGGTCCTATGGAATGCTCCTCTCCGGTGGAGATGACCCCGCGTACGTAATCAAGTGAAGAAGTAAGAGTACTGGATGATGGTAGGATATGAGTTTTTGTTTAGAGAAAACTAACTGGGTTATGTAAGAGTAAATACAGAATATTGTTGTAAATACAATGTTATGAGAAGTGTAATTATAGTATGCCATGTGGTCTATTGATGCGAGAGTTAGATCTCTTTGCTCATATTGGGAATTTACTTCTTCCAGCTGCGTTCAGCATTGCATTTCATTAGTAAGCTTAGATGCATGCATGCTCCCTTTTATATTTACGTAGGATAAGTAGCCTTGTGTTGCTTGTCCGGATGCGTCGTTTTACGTTGTAATCGATGCGAAAAATCGGGGCGTGACAGAATGGTATCAGAGCAATACGGCTCTGGGTAAACCATGAATGTCGTAGGAAAAATGATCACATGGTATTAAGATAGGTTTTGATTTGATTGAGAAAGGCTTGAATTCTGGATAAGATTGGGTCAAGTTGGTTTCTCTCATGGAATTGTGAGTGTCTGGGATTTCAAGAATCAGAATTTCTAAGACAGATTACGTGATGGGAGTAGAAATTGACAATTGGTGGATGTCGGAATCATTAGTGGCAAGGTCAGATTGATAAGGAAGCGTGATGACTATTTTATTGACTCTGGAGTGATGAGGTTTATTGTATGGTGGTATATGGAGATGTAAGGTATACATGGATTCTTAAAGTCCTTATGGTGAGATTTGATGGAAACTTTGCTGTATTATATCAAGTGGTAAAGAATTTCTTTTTCTAAGTTGAGAATTTGAGGTTAACCGATCAGCTTGATAGTTTTCTGTCGAGAGAATTTGAATTAGTTCTCTTAGTTGTAGCAGATTAAAGATTGGGTTCTAGTATGAGGATGTTACGATCAAGAAAGATCTAAATGTTTAAGAGTAGTAGGCTTGAATTTTATCGACTTAGGCTGTTGTTGTAATATCGAGGTTTAGAAGGAAATGTCATAGTAGGAGTGAATTCTTTAAAATTTAGGTACTGGAGTTGTAAATTTTGAAGAATTGCAAAATGGTGAAAGATTACAAGTTTATCGATCCTATAGAATTTTGGAAAGTGACTCCTAAAGTATGTAAAGTTTTAGAATTTTGGGGATTCGATTTGAATTAAGATTTGAATTTTGGAACACTGACCTCACATGCTAGTTTGATCTGTGTTGGAACTTAATGAGTTTACAATAATCATAATAAGATGGAGTGGAGTCCAATGGTGGATATAAGAGTTCTTAAGAAAATACTTCCTCAGGAATGAAAAGTGTGGATTTGGTTGGTAAATTTTGGTGATTGAGGAAATAAATTTTGAAGGTGTAAGTTCAGATGAGGAAGATGGTATGATCGAACTACTAATGCATAGGCAAAATGTTGATCTTGATTATAAAGGCATGATATCTACAAGTACACAGTCTTGAAAAGGTAACTTTTAAATCCATTTTGATGTGATTTGGTATGTGTTGAGGTTATTTATGTGGTAAATTTTGGGAGTACATAGTACAAACATGATGTTGATCATGATCAGAGACTTCAATTACGCTGATTTGAAGGAATCGAAAAGGATTTTGAGCTTTACTAAGGGGAAAATATTGGTTGTGATCACCATGAAGAAGGGTTTTAATTTACAAAAGATAGAATATGGATGAACATTTGGTGCATAGAGCATAGAAATCGACTGAAGTCAGTTTGAATATTTATGATTGTTGAAATTTTATTGGAGAATATATTGAGATTCTTGGAAAAGTCAAGGTTCTAAACTACTCTTATGCTCTAAGTTTTTTTTAAGGGAATGTGCCAAAGGAGAAGAGTAATGTTGGCAGCCATATTGGTGTTACTGATTATAGAATTTTTTTTTCTAAGCACACGCTGATATATATATTTTAGTGTTGAGGTCGAACTCTCGAATTTCGAGGACGAAATTCCTTTTAAGGGGGGGAGAATGTAATAACCCGGATTTTTAGACATCCGCTTAATTTTCATATGTGGAATGATTATGTCTCTCCAAGCCTATTTTTAGGAATTTTGGGATATATGTATAGGATTCTTATATTGAAAGGTTGGGAATAAGGTCGGGTATAAATGTGAATTGTTTTAAGGTGAAAAAGTGCCTAGACCCGAGATCTCGCTCAACTCTCGCTTGATATCTGGCTCGAGCGAAATACAGGGACAGACAGACGTCTTTTAGTAGAATGGTCATAACTTGCTCATTTGGTGTTGGATTGCAGTGATTCAAGAGGCTATGGAAATCTAAGAGGAATATCTACAACTTTTATGTTTTGAGGTTTAAGAGATATGGACTTAATCAAATAAGAAATGGAGATTGAAGTACCAGGTCTGAATTGAAGATAAATAAGTATTGACTTGAAGTTGACTAAGAGCATTGGATAAGATTAAGCCATTGGATTATTTTCTCAGTTATCCTAAGATCTGGACAAGTGTGTAGATATGTGGAAAATGAGGAGATTTTATTTAGTGAATTTCGTGTGAAATAAGATGAATCATCTATCCAACATTTGGTGTACCCGGATTGGTGTTCTCGGGTTTATCTGTCGAGTTTTATTAGAAAAATCATAACTTGGTCATACGAACTCCAAATGAAGTGATTCCAGTTCCTATAGAACCTTAAGACATAGATATATAACTTTTATGACTAGAGGTTTTAGAGAATCGAAGTGTATCAATGGATTAATTGGGCTGGAATGGGACTGATCTGTTTTAAGTGCAAACTGGAGCCCGAAAATGAACCACTTCACCACCTCACCTTAGATGTTCGAATTTGATTGGTTCTCCTCATGGTTATCTGCTAGATACATGTATGAGAGCATGTGTTAGGTGGAGAAAGAGCTTCTAGAAGAATAATTAGCTTAGAACCAAGCAAGAGTGAAGGACTAATCTGATTAGCCAAAACAGTCAACTATCCCCTTTGTTTCCAACCAATTGGTAACCAAACCTTGGGAATTAGGTGATGAGATATTTTCCAGCCACTCTAAGGGAGCCTTGGACGTGTGGATAAGGGTAAGGAAAATGTTCTAGAAGCCTTGAGGATGCAAGGAAGGCCAATGGCCAGCTAAGCTTATCTTGGGTATTTTAGACTTTTTGGAGTTTACTTTTATATCCATATTTGGTGATTATTTGGGGCCATTGATCTAAGATGATTTTAGATGAGGAAGAAGCATAGCCATAGGATGGAAATCATTGGAGATCTTGAGAGATATGGATGATCATTGGATTAACCAAAGCTGGACAACACAACCCACCTTACACGGTTTGAGCTAACCAAGGGCCTTGGTTTGTTTTCCTTCTCTTCTTCCCCAAGCCATCTATTCCTCTATATATATAGCTATCTTCAGATCATAGGAGACCTTTTGGGAGAGGAGAGTCACGTCCACTTGGAGAGAAAACAAAAGAAGAAGCCTCCCTAACCCTTGAACCTCCAAACTTCTCCTAAGTGAACTAAGTGGGTGCTTTGAGGAGGAATGTTGCAAGGACTAGTTGGATCATTCAACCAAGCTTTGGAGAAACTTGTAAGTATACAATTTAACTTAATCTTAGCATAGATTAAGTAGATTATTGATGGAATTTAGTTTGTTGTTGGTTGGAGCTTGAATTAGGCTTGAATGATGTGTTTGGAATCCATGGTGTTTTGGATATGATTTGGTGATGGTAAAGTGTTAGGAAAATTATAAGGACCTAGAATTATGGTTTAATAAGTAAAAATAAGGTTGATGTGAAAAGATTGCTTGGTTCGGGTTGAAAAACCCCTTGAGCCGTGATCTCGCTTGACTGTCGCTTGACACCCGCTCGAGCGAGTTCCAACCCGAGACTTCGCTCGATACTCGCTCGACACCCGCTCGAGCGAAATACCCTGTTTTGCTTAGATTTAGGGTTTTCTTAGAATAGCAGTGGTGTTTCAAATGGGTAGAGTTATAGGTGGAAATAACTCATGTGTATAAGAGAAGAATATAAAGAAAGAAAACAATTTATATAAAGAATATGTTCCGTGTCATGACGGGGACGGCGATACGTAACGCCCGGACGATTGACACGAGACTCATCATAACGGGGACGGCGATACGTAACGCCCGGATGATTGATGAGTATGATTGATAAGTTAGTCACGTCATGACGGGGACGGCGATACGTAACGCCCGTATGACTGACGTGCCGACAGGGACGGCGATACGTAACGCCTGTCGTGATATGAAATTGTGATCTCCACGGGGACGGCGAGACGTAACGCCCGTGTGATTGATCCTTGCGGGGACGGCGAGACGTAACGCCCGCAGTACTATGTGTATATGTTTTGTGTCATAACGGGGACGGCGAGACGTAACGCCCGGATGATTGACACTAGACTCATCATAACGGGGACGGCGATACGTAACGCCCGGATGATTGATGAGTGTATGATTAATGAGTTAGTCACGTCATGACGGGGACGGCGATACGTAAC
Source organism: Platycarya strobilacea (assembly GCA_036898215.1). Classification (NCBI taxonomy): domain Eukaryota; kingdom Viridiplantae; phylum Streptophyta; class Magnoliopsida; order Fagales; family Juglandaceae; genus Platycarya; species Platycarya strobilacea. Next base: position 31,549,526 of record CM072549.1, on the reverse strand, counting down.
GCCCGTATGACTGACGTGCCGGCAGGGACGGCGATACGTAACGCCTGCCGTGATATAATAATATGTTCCGTGTCATAACGGGGACGGCGAGACGTAACGCCCGGATGATTGACACGAGACTCATCATAACGGGGACGGCGATACGTAACGCCCGGATGATTGATGAGTGTATGATTAATGAGTTAGTCACGTCATGACGGGGACGGCGATACGTAACGCCCGTATGACTGACGTGCCGGCAGGGACGGCGATACGTAACGCCTGCCGTGATATAATAATATGTTCCGTGTCATAACGGGGACGGCGAGACGTAACGCCCGGATGATTGACACGAGACTCATCATAACGGGGACGGCGATACGTAACGCCCGGATGATTGATGAGTGTATGATTAATGAGTTAGTCACGTCATGACGGGGACGGCGATACGTAACGCCCGTATGACTGACGTGCCGACAGGGACGGCGATACGTAACGCCTGTCGAGGTTATGTGATAAGTAAGACCCGATGGGGACGGCGAGACGTAACGCCCATCGTGGATAAGAAATAAAAGAAACCTATGAGGTTAAGAAATAAAGTGAAAAGTATAAGTGTATGTGATGATGGGTCTAGCTAAGATCTAAGGTTGTATGTGATGATGGGTTTAGCTAAGATCTAAGGTTGTATGTGATGATGGGTCTAGCTAAGATCTAAGGTTGTATGTGATAATGGGTCTAGCTAAGATTTAAGTTTGTATGGTAAGATGGGTAATTGACTTGTGGAGTTACATAAAGTATTCTTATAAGTGATATGTTGGTGAGTATGATTATGTATGATGATAGTTGAGGTTATCTATGCTTTATTTCGTTAACTGTGTACTTACTGAGATTTCTAGTAAATCTCACTCTTTTATGTTTATCCATTTTTATCTATCATTCCTTATGGAATGATAGATGTTGTTGCAGGGATAGATAGTTGCATTGAGACTCGGTCAGCACGGGAGATTCTGAGGTACCCTGAGGGTCCTATGGAATGCTCCTCTCCGGTGGAGATGACCCCGCGTACGTAATCAAGTGAAGAAGTAAGAGTACTGGATGATGGTAGGATATGAGTTTTTGTTTAGAGAAAACTAACTGGGTTATGTAAGAGTAAATACAGAATATTGTTGTAAATACAATGTTATGAGAAGTGTAATTATAGTATGCCATGTGGTCTATTGATGCGAGAGTTAGATCTCTTTGCTCATATTGGGAATTTACTTCTTCCAGCTGCGTTCAGCATTGCATTTCATTAGTAAGCTTAGATGCATGCATGCTCCCTTTTATATTTACGTAGGATAAGTAGCCTTGTGTTGCTTGTCCGGATGCGTCGTTTTACGTTGTAATCGATGCGAAAAATCGGGGCGTGACAGAATGGTATCAGAGCAATACGGCTCTGGGTAAACCATGAATGTCGTAGGAAAAATGATCACATGGTATTAAGATAGGTTTTGATTTGATTGAGAAAGGCTTGAATTCTGGATAAGATTGGGTCAAGTTGGTTTCTCTCATGGAATTGTGAGTGTCTGGGATTTCAAGAATCAGAATTTCTAAGACAGATTACGTGATGGGAGTAGAAATTGACAATTGGTGGATGTCGGAATCATTAGTGGCAAGGTCAGATTGATAAGGAAGCGTGATGACTATTTTATTGACTCTGGAGTGATGAGGTTTATTGTATGGTGGTATATGGAGATGTAAGGTATACATGGATTCTTAAAGTCCTTATGGTGAGATTTGATGGAAACTTTGCTGTATTATATCAAGTGGTAAAGAATTTCTTTTTCTAAGTTGAGAATTTGAGGTTAACCGATCAGCTTGATAGTTTTCTGTCGAGAGAATTTGAATTAGTTCTCTTAGTTGTAGCAGATTAAAGATTGGGTTCTAGTATGAGGATGTTACGATCAAGAAAGATCTAAATGTTTAAGAGTAGTAGGCTTGAATTTTATCGACTTAGGCTGTTGTTGTAATATCGAGGTTTAGAAGGAAATGTCATAGTAGGAGTGAATTCTTTAAAATTTAGGTACTGGAGTTGTAAATTTTGAAGAATTGCAAAATGGTGAAAGATTACAAGTTTATCGATCCTATAGAATTTTGGAAAGTGACTCCTAAAGTATGTAAAGTTTTAGAATTTTGGGGATTCGATTTGAATTAAGATTTGAATTTTGGAACACTGACCTCACATGCTAGTTTGATCTGTGTTGGAACTTAATGAGTTTACAATAATCATAATAAGATGGAGTGGAGTCCAATGGTGGATATAAGAGTTCTTAAGAAAATACTTCCTCAGGAATGAAAAGTGTGGATTTGGTTGGTAAATTTTGGTGATTGAGGAAATAAATTTTGAAGGTGTAAGTTCAGATGAGGAAGATGGTATGATCGAACTACTAATGCATAGGCAAAATGTTGATCTTGATTATAAAGGCATGATATCTACAAGTACACAGTCTTGAAAAGGTAACTTTTAAATCCATTTTGATGTGATTTGGTATGTGTTGAGGTTATTTATGTGGTAAATTTTGGGAGTACATAGTACAAACATGATGTTGATCATGATCAGAGACTTCAATTACGCTGATTTGAAGGAATCGAAAAGGATTTTGAGCTTTACTAAGGGGAAAATATTGGTTGTGATCACCATGAAGAAGGGTTTTAATTTACAAAAGATAGAATATGGATGAACATTTGGTGCATAGAGCATAGAAATCGACTGAAGTCAGTTTGAATATTTATGATTGTTGAAATTTTATTGGAGAATATATTGAGATTCTTGGAAAAGTCAAGGTTCTAAACTACTCTTATGCTCTAAGTTTTTTTTAAGGGAATGTGCCAAAGGAGAAGAGTAATGTTGGCAGCCATATTGGTGTTACTGATTATAGAATTTTTTTTTCTAAGCACACGCTGATATATATATTTTAGTGTTGAGGTCGAACTCTCGAATTTCGAGGACGAAATTCCTTTTAAGGGGGGGAGAATGTAATAACCCGGATTTTTAGACATCCGCTTAATTTTCATATGTGGAATGATTATGTCTCTCCAAGCCTATTTTTAGGAATTTTGGGATATATGTATAGGATTCTTATATTGAAAGGTTGGGAATAAGGTCGGGTATAAATGTGAATTGTTTTAAGGTGAAAAAGTGCCTAGACCCGAGATCTCGCTCAACTCTCGCTTGATATCTGGCTCGAGCGAAATACAGGGACAGACAGACGTCTTTTAGTAGAATGGTCATAACTTGCTCATTTGGTGTTGGATTGCAGTGATTCAAGAGGCTATGGAAAGCTAAGAGGAATATCTACAACTTTTATGTTTTGAGGTTTAAGAGATATGGACTTAATCAAATAAGAAATGGAGATTGAAGTACCAGGTCTGAATTGAAGATAGATAAGTATTGACTTGAAGTTGACTAAGAGCATTGGATAAGATTAAGCCATTGGATTATTTTCTCAGTTATCCTAAGATCTGGACAAGTGTGTAGATATGTGGAAAATGAGGAGATTTTATTTAGTGAATTTCGTGTGAAATAAGATGAATCATCTATCCAACATTTGGTGTACCCGGATTGGTGTTCTCGGGTTTATCTGTCGAGTTTTATTAGAAAAATAATAACTTGGTCATACGAACTCCAAATGAAGTGATTCCAGTTCCTATAGAACCTTAAGACATATATCTATAACTTTTATGACTAGAGGTTTTAGAGAATCGAAGTGTATCAATGGATTAATTGGGCTGGAATGGGACTGATCTGTTTTAAGTGCAAACTGGAGCCCGAAAATGAACCACTTCACCACCTCACCTTAGATGTTCGAATTTGATTGGTTCTCCTCATGGTTATCTGCTAGATACATGTATGAGAGCATGTGTTAGGTGGAGAAAGAGCTTCTAGAAGAATAATTAGCTTAGAACCAAGCAAGAGTGAAGGACTAATCTGATTAGCCAAAACAGTCAACTATCCCCTTTGTTTCCAACCAATTGGTAACCAAACCTTGGGAATTAGGTGATGAGATATTTTCCAGCCACTCTAAGGGAGCCTTGGACGTGTGGATAAGGGTAAGGAAAATGTTCTAGAAGCCTTGAGGATGCAAGGAAGGCCAATGGCCAGCTAAGCTTATCTTGGGTATTTTAGACTTTTTGGAGTTTACTTTTATATCCATATTTGGTGATTATTTGGGGCCATTGATCTAAGATGATTTTAGATGAGGAAGAAGCATAGCCATAGGATGGAAATCATTGGAGATCTTGAGAGATATGGATGATCATTGGATTAACCAAAGCTGGACAACACAACCCACCTTACACGGTTTGAGCTAACCAAGGGCCTTGGTTTGTTTTCCTTCTCTTCTTCCCCAAGCCATCTATTCCTCTATATATATAGCTATCTTCAGATCATAGGAGACCTTTTGGGAGAGGAGAGTCACGTCCACTTGGAGAGAAAACAAAAGAAGAAGCCTCCCTAACCCTTGAACCTCCAAACTTCTCCTAAGTGAGCTAAGTGGGTGCTTTGAGGAGGAATGTTGCAAGGACTAGTTGGATCATTCAACCAAGCTTTGGAGAAACTTGTAAGTATACAATTTAACTTAATCTTAGCATAGATTAAGTAGATTATTGATGGAATTTAGTTTGTTGTTGGTTGGAGCTTGAATTAGGCTTGAATGATGTGTTTGGAATCCATGGTGTTTTGGATATGATTTGGTGATGGTAAAGTGTTAGGAAAATTATAAGGACCTAGAATTATGGTTTAATAAGTAAAAATAAGGTTGATGTGAAAAGATTGCTTGGTTCGGGTTGAAAAACCCCTTGAGCCGTGATCTCGCTTGACTGTCGCTTGACACCCGCTCGAGCGAGTTCCAACCCGAGACTTCGCTCGATACTCGCTCGACACCCGCTCGAGCGAAATACCCTATTTTGCTTAGATTTAGGGTTTTCTTAGAATAGCAGTGGTGTTTCAAATGGGTAGAGTTATAGGTGGAAATAACTCATGTGTATAAGAGAAGAATATAAAGAAAGAAAACAATTTATATAAAGAATATGTTCCGTGTCATGACGGGGACGGCGATACGTAACGCCCGGACGATTGACACGAGACTCATCATAACGGGGACGGCGATACGTAACGCCCGGATGATTGATGAGTATGATTGATAAGTTAGTCACGTCATGACGGGGGACGGCGATACGTAACGCCCGTATGACTGACGTGCCGACAGGGACGGCGATACGTAACGCCTGTCGTGATATGAAATTGTGATCTCCACGGGGACGGCGAGACGTAACGCCCGTGTGATTGATCCTTGCGGGGACGGCGAGACGTAACGCCCGCAGTACTATGTGTATATGTTTTGTGTCATAACGGGGACGGCGAGACGTAACGCCCGATGATTGACACTAGACTCATCATAACGGGGACGGCGATACGTAACGCCCGGATGATTGATGAGTGTATGATTAATGAGTTAGTCACGTCATGACGGGGACGGCGATACGTAACGCCCGTATGACTGACGTGCCGGCAGGGACGGCGATACGTAACGCCTGCCGTGATATAATAATATGTTCCGTGTCATAACGGGGACGGCGAGACGTAACGCCCGGATGATTGACACGAGACTCATCATAACGGGGACGGCGATACGTAACGCCCGGATGATTGATGAGTGTATGATTAATGAGTTAGTCACGTCATGACGGGGACGGCGATACGTAACGCCCGTATGACTGACGTGCCGGCAGGGACGGCGATACGTAACGCCTGCCGTGATATAATAATATGTTCCGTGTCATAACGGGGACGGCGAGACGTAACGCCCGGATGATTGACACGAGACTCATCATAACGGGGACGGCGATACGTAACGCCCGGATGATTGATGAGTGTATGATTAATGAGTTAGTCACGTCATGACGGGGACGGCGATACGTAACGCCCGTATGACTGACGTGCCGACAGGGACGGCGATACGTAACGCCTGTCGAGGTTATGTGATAAGTAAGACCCGATGGGGACGGCGAGACGTAACGCCCATCGTGGATAAGAAATAAAAGAAACCTATGAGGTTAAGAAATAAAGTGAAAAGTATAAGTGTATGTGATGATGGGTCTAGCTAAGATCTAAGGTTGTATGTGATGATGGGTTTAGCTAAGATCTAAGGTTGTATGTGATGATGGGTCTAGCTAAGATCTAAGGTTGTATGTGATAATGGGTCTAGCTAAGATTTAAGTTTGTATGGTAAGATGGGTAATTGACTTGTGGAGTTACATAAAGTATTCTTATAAGTGATATGTTGGTGAGTATGATTATGTATGATGATAGTTGAGGTTATCTATGCTTTATTTCGTTAACTGTGTACTTACTGAGATTTCTAGTAAATCTCACTCTTTTATGTTTATCCATTTTTATCTATCATTCCTTATGGAATGATAGATGTTGTTGCAGGGATAGATAGTTGCATTGAGACTCGGTCAGCACGGGAGATTCTGAGGTACCCTGAGGGTCCTATGGAATGCTCCTCTCCGGTGGAGATGACCCCGCGTACGTAATCAAGTGAAGAAGTAAGAGTACTGGATGATGGTAGGATATGAGTTTTTGTTTAGAGAAAACTAACTGGGTTATGTAAGAGTAAATACAGAATATTGTTGTAAATACAATGTTATGAGAAGTGTAATTATAGTATGCCATGTGGTCTATTGATGCGAGAGTTAGATCTCTTTGCTCATATTGGGAATTTACTTCTTCCAGCTGCGTTCAGCATTGCATTTCATTAGTAAGCTTAGATGCATGCATGCTCCCTTTTATATTTACGTAGGATAAGTAGCCTTGTGTTGCTTGTCCGGATGCGTCGTTTTACGTTGTAATCGATGCGAAAAATCGGGGCGTGACAGAATGGTATCAGAGCAATACGGCTCTGGGTAAACCATGAATGTCGTAGGAAAAATGATCACATGGTATTAAGATAGGTTTTGATTTGATTGAGAAAGGCTTGAATTCTGGATAAGATTGGGTCAAGTTGGTTTCTCTCATGGAATTGTGAGTGTCTGGGATTTCAAGAATCAGAATTTCTAAGACAGATTACGTGATGGGAGTAGAAATTGACAATTGGTGGATGTCGGAATCATTAGTGGCAAGGTCAGATTGATAAGGAAGCGTGATGACTATTTTATTGACTCTGGAGTGATGAGGTTTATTGTATGGTGGTATATGGAGATGTAAGGTATACATGGATTCTTAAAGTCCTTATGGTGAGATTTGATGGAAACTTTGCTGTATTATATCAAGTGGTAAAGAATTTCTTTTTCTAAGTTGAGAATTTGAGGTTAACCGATCAGCTTGATAGTTTTCTGTCGAGAGAATTTGAATTAGTTCTCTTAGTTGTAGCAGATTAAAGATTGGGTTCTAGTATGAGGATGTTACGATCAAGAAAGATCTAAATGTTTAAGAGTAGTAGGCTTGAATTTTATCGACTTAGGCTGTTGTTGTAATATCGAGGTTTAGAAGGAAATGTCATAGTAGGAGTGAATTCTTTAAAATTTAGGTACTGGAGTTGTAAATTTTGAAGAATTGCAAAATGGTGAAAGATTACAAGTTTATCGATCCTATAGAATTTTGGAAAGTGACTCCTAAAGTATGTAAAGTTTTAGAATTTTGGGGATTCGATTTGAATTAAGATTTGAATTTTGGAACACTGACCTCACATGCTAGTTTGATCTGTGTTGGAACTTAATGAGTTTACAATAATCATAATAAGATGGAGTGGAGTCCAATGGTGGATATAAGAGTTCTTAAGAAAATACTTCCTCAGGAATGAAAAGTGTGGATTTGGTTGGTAAATTTTGGTGATTGAGGAAATAAATTTTGAAGGTGTAAGTTCAGATGAGGAAGATGGTATGATCGAACTACTAATGCATAGGCAAAATGTTGATCTTGATTATAAAGGCATGATATCTACAAGTACACAGTCTTGAAAAGGTAACTTTTAAATCCATTTTGATGTGATTTGGTATGTGTTGAGGTTATTTATGTGGTAAATTTTGGGAGTACATAGTACAAACATGATGTTGATCATGATCAGAGACTTCAATTACGCTGATTTGAAGGAATCGAAAAGGATTTTGAGCTTTACTAAGGGGAAAATATTGGTTGTGATCACCATGAAGAAGGGTTTTAATTTACAAAAGATAGAATATGGATGAACATTTGGTGCATAGAGCATAGAAATCGACTGAAGTCAGTTTGAATATTTATGATTGTTGAAATTTTATTGGAGAATATATTGAGATTCTTGGAAAAGTCAAGGTTCTAAACTACTCTTATGCTCTAAGTTTTTTTTAAGGGAATGTGCCAAAGGAGAAGAGTAATGTTGGCAGCCATATTGGTGTTACTGATTATAGAATTTTTTTTTCTAAGCACACGCTGATATATATATTTTAGTGTTGAGGTCGAACTCTCGAATTTCGAGGACGAAATTCCTTTTAAGGGGGGGAGAATGTAATAACCCGGATTTTTAGACATCCGCTTAATTTTCATATGTGGAATGATTATGTCTCTCCAAGCCTATTTTTAGGAATTTTGGGATATATGTATAGGATTCTTATATTGAAAGGTTGGGAATAAGGTCGGGTATAAATGTGAATTGTTTTAAGGTGAAAAAGTGCCTAGACCCGAGATCTCGCTCAACTCTCGCTTGATATCTGGCTCGAGCGAAATACAGGGACAGACAGACGTCTTTTAGTAGAATGGTCATAACTTGCTCATTTGGTGTTGGATTGCAGTGATTCAAGAGGCTATGGAAAGCTAAGAGGAATATCTACAACTTTTATGTTTTGAGGTTTAAGAGATATGGACTTAATCAAATAAGAAATGGAGATTGAAGTACCAGGTCTGAATTGAAGATAGATAAGTATTGACTTGAAGTTGACTAAGAGCATTGGATAAGATTAAGCCATTGGATTATTTTCTCAGTTATCCTAAGATCTGGACAAGTGTGTAGATATGTGGAAAATGAGGAGATTTTATTTAGTGAATTTCGTGTGAAATAAGATGAATCATCTATCCAACATTTGGTGTACCCGGATTGGTGTTCTCGGGTTTATCTGTCGAGTTTTATTAGAAAAATAATAACTTGGTCATACGAACTCCAAATGAAGTGATTCCAGTTCCTATAGAACCTTAAGACATATATCTATAACTTTTATGACTAGAGGTTTTAGAGAATCGAAGTGTATCAATGGATTAATTGGGCTGGAATGGGACTGATCTGTTTTAAGTGCAAACTGGAGCCCGAAAATGAACCACTTCACCACCTCACCTTAGATGTTCGAATTTGATTGGTTCTCCTCATGGTTATCTGCTAGATACATGTATGAGAGCATGTGTTAGGTGGAGAAAGAGCTTCTAGAAGAATAATTAGCTTAGAACCAAGCAAGAGTGAAGGACTAATCTGATTAGCCAAAACAGTCAACTATCCCCTTTGTTTCCAACCAATTGGTAACCAAACCTTGGGAATTAGGTGATGAGATATTTTCCAGCCACTCTAAGGGAGCCTTGGACGTGTGGATAAGGGTAAGGAAAATGTTCTAGAAGCCTTGAGGATGCAAGGAAGGCCAATGGCCAGCTAAGCTTATCTTGGGTATTTTAGACTTTTTGGAGTTTACTTTTATATCCATATTTGGTGATTATTTGGGGCCATTGATCTAAGATGATTTTAGATGAGGAAGAAGCATAGCCATAGGATGGAAATCATTGGAGATCTTGAGAGATATGGATGATCATTGGATTAACCAAAGCTGGACAACACAACCCACCTTACACGGTTTGAGCTAACCAAGGGCCTTGGTTTGTTTTCCTTCTCTTCTTCCCCAAGCCATCTATTCCTCTATATATATAGCTATCTTCAGATCATAGGAGACCTTTTGGGAGAGGAGAGTCACGTCCACTTGGAGAGAAAACAAAAGAAGAAGCCTCCCTAACCCTTGAACCTCCAAACTTCTCCTAAGTGAGCTAAGTGGGTGCTTTGAGGAGGAATGTTGCAAGGACTAGTTGGATCATTCAACCAAGCTTTGGAGAAACTTGTAAGTATACAATTTAACTTAATCTTAGCATAGATTAAGTAGATTATTGATGGAATTTAGTTTGTTGTTGGTTGGAGCTTGAATTAGGCTTGAATGATGTGTTTGGAATCCATGGTGTTTTGGATATGATTTGGTGATGGTAAAGTGTTAGGAAAATTATAAGGACCTAGAATTATGGTTTAATAAGTAAAAATAAGGTTGATGTGAAAAGATTGCTTGGTTCGGGTTGAAAAACCCCTTGAGCCGTGATCTCGCTTGACTGTCGCTTGACACCCGCTCGAGCGAGTTCCAACCCGAGACTTCGCTCGATACTCGCTCGACACCCGCTCGAGCGAAATACCCTATTTTGCTTAGATTTAGGGTTTTCTTAGAATAGCAGTGGTGTTTCAAATGGGTAGAGTTATAGGTGGAAATAACTCATGTGTATAAGAGAAGAATATAAAGAAAGAAAACAATTTATATAAAGAATATGTTCCGTGTCATGACGGGGACGGCGATACGTAACGCCCGGACGATTGACACGAGACTCATCATAACGGGGACGGCGATACGTAACGCCCGGATGATTGATGAGTATGATTGATAAGTTAGTCACGTCATGACGGGGACGGCGATACGTAACGCCCGTATGACTGACGTGCCGACAGGGACGGCGATACGTAACGCCTGTCGTGATATGAAATTGTGATCTCCACGGGGACGGCGAGACGTAACGCCCGTGTGATTGATCCTTGCGGGGACGGCGAGACGTAACGCCCGCAGTACTATGTGTATATGTTTTGTGTCATAACGGGGACGGCGAGACGTAACGCCCGGATGATTGACACTAGACTCATCATAACGGGGACGGCGATACGTAACGCCCGGATGATTGATGAGTGTATGATTAATGAGTTAGTCACGTCATGACGGGGACGGCGATACGTAACGCCCGTATGACTGACGTGCCGGCAGGGACGGCGATACGTAACGCCTGCCGTGATATAATAATATGTTCCGTGTCATAACGGGGACGGCGAGACGTAACGCCCGGATGATTGACACGAGACTCATCATAACGGGGACGGCGATACGTAACGCCCGGATGATTGATGAGTGTATGATTAATGAGTTAGTCACGTCATGACGGGGACGGCGATACGTAACGCCCGTATGACTGACGTGCCGGCAGGGACGGCGATACGTAACGCCTGCCGTGATATAATAATATGTTCCGTGTCATAACGGGGACGGCGAGACGTAACGCCCGGATGATTGACACGAGACTCATCATAACGGGGACGGCGATACGTAACGCCCGGATGATTGATGAGTGTATGATTAATGAGTTAGTCACGTCATGACGGGGACGGCGATACGTAACGCCCGTATGACTGACGTGCCGACAGGGACGGCGATACGTAACGCCTGTCGAGGTTATGTGATAAGTAAGACCCGATGGGGACGGCGAGACGTAACGCCCATCGTGGATAAGAAATAAAAGAAACCTATGGGGTTAAGAAATAAAGTGAAAAGTATAAGTGTATGTGATGATGGGTCTAGCTAAGATCTAAGGTTGTATGTGATGATGGGTTTAGCTAAGATCTAAGGTTGTATGTGATGATGGGTCTAGCTAAGATCTAAGGTTGTATGTGATAATGGGTCTAGCTAAGATTTAAGTTTGTATGGTAAGATGGGTAATTGACTTGTGGAGTTACATAAAGTATTCTTATAAGTGATATGTTGGTGAGTATGATTATGTATGATGATAGTTGAGGTTATCTATGCTTTATTTCGTTAACTGTGTACTTACTGAGATTTCTAGTAAATCTCACTCTTTTATGTTTATCCATTTTTATCTATCATTCCTTATGGAATGATAGATGTTGTTGCAGGGATAGATAGTTGCATTGAGACTCGGTCAGCACGGGAGATTCTGAGGTACCCTGAGGGTCCTATGGAATGCTCCTCTCCGGTGGAGATGACCCCGCGTACGTAATCAAGTGAAGAAGTAAGAGTACTGGATGATGGTAGGATATGAGTTTTTGTTTAGAGAAAACTAACTGGGTTATGTAAGAGTAAATACAGAATATTGTTGTAAATACAATGTTATGAGAAGTGTAATTATAGTATGCCATGTGGTCTATTGATGCGAGAGTTAGATCTCTTTGCTCATATTGGGAATTTACTTCTTCCAGCTGCGTTCAGCATTGCATTTCATTAGTAAGCTTAGATGCATGCATGCTCCCTTTTATATTTACGTAGGATAAGTAGCCTTGTGTTGCTTGTCCGGATGCGTCGTTTTACGTTGTAATCGATGCGAAAAATCGGGGCGTGACAGAATGGTATCAGAGCAATACGGCTCTGGGTAAACCATGAATGTCGTAGGAAAAATGATCACATGGTATTAAGATAGGTTTTGATTTGATTGAGAAAGGCTTGAATTCTGGATAAGATTGGGTCAAGTTGGTTTCTCTCATGGAATTGTGAGTGTCTGGGATTTCAAGAATCAGAATTTCTAAGACAGATTACGTGATGGGAGTAGAAATTGACAATTGGTGGATGTCGGAATCATTAGTGGCAAGGTCAGATTGATAAGGAAGCGTGATGACTATTTTATTGACTCTGGAGTGATGAGGTTTATTGTATGGTGGTATATGGAGATGTAAGGTATACATGGATTCTTAAAGTCCTTATGGTGAGATTTGATGGAAACTTTGCTGTATTATATCAAGTGGTAAAGAATTTCTTTTTCTAAGTTGAGAATTTGAGGTTAACCGATCAGCTTGATAGTTTTCTGTCGAGAGAATTTGAATTAGTTCTCTTAGTTGTAGCAGATTAAAGATTGGGTTCTAGTATGAGGATGTTACGATCAAGAAAGATCTAAATGTTTAAGAGTAGTAGGCTTGAATTTTATCGACTTAGGCTGTTGTTGTAATATCGAGGTTTAGAAGGAAATGTCATAGTAGGAGTGAATTCTTTAAAATTTAGGTACTGGAGTTGTAAATTTTGAAGAATTGCAAAATGGTGAAAGATTACAAGTTTATCGATCCTATAGAATTTTGGAAAGTGACTCCTAAAGTATGTAAAGTTTTAGAATTTTGGGGATTCGATTTGAATTAAGATTTGAATTTTGGAACACTGACCTCACATGCTAGTTTGATCTGTGTTGGAACTTAATGAGTTTACAATAATCATAATAAGATGGAGTGGAGTCCAATGGTGGATATAAGAGTTCTTAAGAAAATACTTCCTCAGGAATGAAAAGTGTGGATTTGGTTGGTAAATTTTGGTGATTGAGGAAATAAATTTTGAAGGTGTAAGTTCAGATGAGGAAGATGGTATGATCGAACTACTAATGCATAGGCAAAATGTTGATCTTGATTATAAAGGCATGATATCTACAAGTACACAGTCTTGAAAAGGTAACTTTTAAATCCATTTTGATGTGATTTGGTATGTGTTGAGGTTATTTATGTGGTAAATTTTGGGAGTACATAGTACAAACATGATGTTGATCATGATCAGAGACTTCAATTACGCTGATTTGAAGGAATCGAAAAGGATTTTGAGCTTTACTAAGGGGAAAATATTGGTTGTGATCACCATGAAGAAGGGTTTTAATTTACAAAAGATAGAATATGGATGAACATTTGGTGCATAGAGCATAGAAATCGACTGAAGTCAGTTTGAATATTTATGATTGTTGAAATTTTATTGGAGAATATATTGAGATTCTTGGAAAAGTCAAGGTTCTAAACTACTCTTATGCTCTAAGTTTTTTTTAAGGGAATGTGCCAAAGGAGAAGAGTAATGTTGGCAGCCATATTGGTGTTACTGATTATAGAATTTTTTTTTCTAAGCACACGCTGATATATATATTTTAGTGTTGAGGTCGAACTCTCGAATTTCGAGGACGAAATTCCTTTTAAGGGGGGGAGAATGTAATAACCCGGATTTTTAGACATCCGCTTAATTTTCATATGTGGAATGATTATGTCTCTCCAAGCCTATTTTTAGGAATTTTGGGATATATGTATAGGATTCTTATATTGAAAGGTTGGGAATAAGGTCGGGTATAAATGTGAATTGTTTTAAGGTGAAAAAGTGCCTAGACCCGAGATCTCGCTCAACTCTCGCTTGATATCTGGCTCGAGCGAAATACAGGGACAGACAGACGTCTTTTAGTAGAATGGTCATAACTTGCTCATTTGGTGTTGGATTGCAGTGATTCAAGAGGCTATGGAAAGCTAAGAGGAATATCTACAACTTTTATGTTTTGAGGTTTAAGAGATATGGACTTAATCAAATAAGAAATGGAGATTGAAGTACCAGGTCTGAATTGAAGATAGATAAGTATTGACTTGAAGTTGACTAAGAGCATTGGATAAGATTAAGCCATTGGATTATTTTCTCAGTTATCCTAAGATCTGGACAAGTGTGTAGATATGTGGAAAATGAGGAGATTTTATTTAGTGAATTTCGTGTGAAATAAGATGAATCATCTATCCAACATTTGGTGTACCCGGATTGGTGTTCTCGGGTTTATCTGTCGAGTTTTATTAGAAAAATAATAACTTGGTCATACGAACTCCAAATGAAGTGATTCCAGTTCCTATAGAACCTTAAGACATATATCTATAACTTTTATGACTAGAGGTTTTAGAGAATCGAAGTGTATCAATGGATTAATTGGGCTGGAATGGGACTGATCTGTTTTAAGTGCAAACTGGAGCCCGAAAATGAACCACTTCACCACCTCACCTTAGATGTTCGAATTTGATTGGTTCTCCTCATGGTTATCTGCTAGATACATGTATGAGAGCATGTGTTAGGTGGAGAAAGAGCTTCTAGAAGAATAATTAGCTTAGAACCAAGCAAGAGTGAAGGACTAATCTGATTAGCCAAAACAGTCAACTATCCCCTTTGTTTCCAACCAATTGGTAACCAAACCTTGGGAATTAGGTGATGAGATATTTTCCAGCCACTCTAAGGGAGCCTTGGACGTGTGGATAAGGGTAAGGAAAATGTTCTAGAAGCCTTGAGGATGCAAGGAAGGCCAATGGCCAGCTAAGCTTATCTTGGGTATTTTAGACTTTTTGGAGTTTACTTTTATATCCATATTTGGTGATTATTTGGGGCCATTGATCTAAGATGATTTTAGATGAGGAAGAAGCATAGCCATAGGATGGAAATCATTGGAGATCTTGAGAGATATGGATGATCATTGGATTAACCAAAGCTGGACAACACAACCCACCTTACACGGTTTGAGCTAACCAAGGGCCTTGGTTTGTTTTCCTTCTCTTCTTCCCCAAGCCATCTATTCCTCTATATATATAGCTATCTTCAGATCATAGGAGACCTTTTGGGAGAGGAGAGTCACGTCCACTTGGAGAGAAAACAAAAGAAGAAGCCTCCCTAACCCTTGAACCTCCAAACTTCTCCTAAGTGAGCTAAGTGGGTGCTTTGAGGAGGAATGTTGCAAGGACTAGTTGGATCATTCAACCAAGCTTTGGAGAAACTTGTAAGTATACAATTTAACTTAATCTTAGCATAGATTAAGTAGATTATTGATGGAATTTAGTTTGTTGTTGGTTGGAGCTTGAATTAGGCTTGAATGATGTGTTTGGAATCCATGGTGTTTTGGATATGATTTGGTGATGGTAAAGTGTTAGGAAAATTATAAGGACCTAGAATTATGGTTTAATAAGTAAAAATAAGGTTGATGTGAAAAGATTGCTTGGTTCGGGTTGAAAAACCCCTTGAGCCGTGATCTCGCTTGACTGTCGCTTGACACCCGCTCGAGCGAGTTCCAACCCGAGACTTCGCTCGATACTCGCTCGACACCCGCTCGAGCGAAATACCCTGTTTTGCTTAGATTTAGGGTTTTCTTAGAATAGCAGTGGTGTTTCAAATGGGTAGAGTTATAGGTGGAAATAACTCATGTGTATAAGAGAAGAATATAAAGAAAGAAAACAATTTATATAAAGAATATGTTCCGTGTCATGACGGGGACGGCGATACGTAACGCCCGGACGATTGACACGAGACTCATCATAACGGGGACGGCGATACGTAACGCCCGGATGATTGATGAGTATGATTGATAAGTTAGTCACGTCATGACGGGGACGGCGATACGTAACGCCCGTATGACTGACGTGCCGACAGGGACGGCGATACGTAACGCCTGTCGTGATATGAAATTGTGATCTCCACGGGGACGGCGAGACGTAACGCCCGTGTGATTGATCCTTGCGGGGACGGCGAGACGTAACGCCCGCAGTACTATGTGTATATGTTTTGTGTCATAACGGGGACGGCGAGACGTAACGCCCGGATGATTGACACTAGACTCATCATAACGGGGACGGCGATACGTAACGCCCGGATGATTGATGAGTGTATGATTAATGAGTTAGTCACGTCATGACGGGGACGGCGATACGTAACGCCCGTATGACTGACGTGCCGGCAGGGACGGCGATACGTAACGCCTGCCGTGATATAATAATATGTTCCGTGTCATAACGGGGACGGCGAGACGTAACGCCCGGATGATTGACACGAGACTCATCATAACGGGGACGGCGATACGTAACGCCCGGATGATTGATGAGTGTATGATTAATGAGTTAGTCACGTCATGACGGGGACGGCGATACGTAACGCCCGTATGACTGACGTGCCGGCAGGGACGGCGATACGTAACGCCTGCCGTGATATAATAATATGTTCCGTGTCATAACGGGGACGGCGAGACGTAACGCCCGGATGATTGACACGAGACTCATCATAACGGGGACGGCGATACGTAACGCCCGGATGATTGATGAGTGTATGATTAATGAGTTAGTCACGTCATGACGGGGACGGCGATACGTAACGCCCGTATGACTGACGTGCCGACAGGGACGGCGATACGTAACGCCTGTCGAGGTTATGTGATAAGTAAGACCCGATGGGGACGGCGAGACGTAACGCCCATCGTGGATAAGAAATAAAAGAAACCTATGGGGTTAAGAAATAAAGTGAAAAGTATAAGTGTATGTGATGATGGGTCTAGCTAAGATCTAAGGTTGTATGTGATGATGGGTTTAGCTAAGATCTAAGGTTGTATGTGATGATGGGTCTAGCTAAGATCTAAGGTTGTATGTGATAATGGGTCTAGCTAAGATTTAAGTTTGTATGGTAAGATGGGTAATTGACTTGTGGAGTTACATAAAGTATTCTTATAAGTGATATGTTGGTGAGTATGATTATGTATGATGATAGTTGAGGTTATCTATGCTTTATTTCGTTAACTGTGTACTTACTGAGATTTCTAGTAAATCTCACTCTTTTATGTTTATCCATTTTTATCTATCATTCCTTATGGAATGATAGATGTTGTTGCAGGGATAGATAGTTGCATTGAGACTCGGTCAGCACGGGAGATTCTGAGGTACCCTGAGGGTCCTATGGAATGCTCCTCTCCGGTGGAGATGACCCCGCGTACGTAATCAAGTGAAGAAGTAAGAGTACTGGATGATGGTAGGATATGAGTTTTTGTTTAGAGAAAACTAACTGGGTTATGTAAGAGTAAATACAGAATATTGTTGTAAATACAATGTTATGAGAAGTGTAATTATAGTATGCCATGTGGTCTATTGATGCGAGAGTTAGATCTCTTTGCTCATATTGGGAATTTACTTCTTCCAGCTGCGTTCAGCATTGCATTTCATTAGTAAGCTTAGATGCATGCATGCTCCCTTTTATATTTACGTAGGATAAGTAGCCTTGTGTTGCTTGTCCGGATGCGTCGTTTTACGTTGTAATCGATGCGAAAAATCGGGGCGTGACAGAATGGTATCAGAGCAATACGGCTCTGGGTAAACCATGAATGTCGTAGGAAAAATGATCACATGGTATTAAGATAGGTTTTGATTTGATTGAGAAAGGCTTGAATTCTGGATAAGATTGGGTCAAGTTGGTTTCTCTCATGGAATTGTGAGTGTCTGGGATTTCAAGAATCAGAATTTCTAAGACAGATTACGTGATGGGAGTAGAAATTGACAATTGGTGGATGTCGGAATCATTAGTGGCAAGGTCAGATTGATAAGGAAGCGTGATGACTATTTTATTGACTCTGGAGTGATGAGGTTTATTGTATGGTGGTATATGGAGATGTAAGGTATACATGGATTCTTAAAGTCCTTATGGTGAGATTTGATGGAAACTTTGCTGTATTATATCAAGTGGTAAAGAATTTCTTTTTCTAAGTTGAGAATTTGAGGTTAACCGATCAGCTTGATAGTTTTCTGTCGAGAGAATTTGAATTAGTTCTCTTAGTTGTAGCAGATTAAAGATTGGGTTCTAGTATGAGGATGTTACGATCAAGAAAGATCTAAATGTTTAAGAGTAGTAGGCTTGAATTTTATCGACTTAGGCTGTTGTTGTAATATCGAGGTTTAGAAGGAAATGTCATAGTAGGAGTGAATTCTTTAAAATTTAGGTACTGGAGTTGTAAATTTTGAAGAATTGCAAAATGGTGAAAGATTACAAGTTTATCGATCCTATAGAATTTTGGAAAGTGACTCCTAAAGTATGTAAAGTTTTAGAATTTTGGGGATTCGATTTGAATTAAGATTTGAATTTTGGAACACTGACCTCACATGCTAGTTTGATCTGTGTTGGAACTTAATGAGTTTACAATAATCATAATAAGATGGAGTGGAGTCCAATGGTGGATATAAGAGTTCTTAAGAAAATACTTCCTCAGGAATGAAAAGTGTGGATTTGGTTGGTAAATTTTGGTGATTGAGGAAATAAATTTTGAAGGTGTAAGTTCAGATGAGGAAGATGGTATGATCGAACTACTAATGCATAGGCAAAATGTTGATCTTGATTATAAAGGCATGATATCTACAAGTACACAGTCTTGAAAAGGTAACTTTTAAATCCATTTTGATGTGATTTGGTATGTGTTGAGGTTATTTATGTGGTAAATTTTGGGAGTACATAGTACAAACATGATGTTGATCATGATCAGAGACTTCAATTACGCTGATTTGAAGGAATCGAAAAGGATTTTGAGCTTTACTAAGGGGAAAATATTGGTTGTGATCACCATGAAGAAGGGTTTTAATTTACAAAAGATAGAATATGGATGAACATTTGGTGCATAGAGCATAGAAATCGACTGAAGTCAGTTTGAATATTTATGATTGTTGAAATTTTATTGGAGAATATATTGAGATTCTTGGAAAAGTCAAGGTTCTAAACTACTCTTATGCTCTAAGTTTTTTTTAAGGGAATGTGCCAAAGGAGAAGAGTAATGTTGGCAGCCATATTGGTGTTACTGATTATAGAATTTTTTTTTCTAAGCACACGCTGATATATATATTTTAGTGTTGAGGTCGAACTCTCGAATTTCGAGGACGAAATTCCTTTTAAGGGGGGGAGAATGTAATAACCCGGATTTTTAGACATCCGCTTAATTTTCATATGTGGAATGATTATGTCTCTCCAAGCCTATTTTTAGGAATTTTGGGATATATGTATAGGATTCTTATATTGAAAGGTTGGGAATAAGGTCGGGTATAAATGTGAATTGTTTTAAGGTGAAAAAGTGCCTAGACCCGAGATCTCGCTCAACTCTCGCTTGATATCTGGCTCGAGCGAAATACAGGGACAGACAGACGTCTTTTAGTAGAATGGTCATAACTTGCTCATTTGGTGTTGGATTGCAGTGATTCAAGAGGCTATGGAAAGCTAAGAGGAATATCTACAACTTTTATGTTTTGAGGTTTAAGAGATATGGACTTAATCAAATAAGAAATGGAGATTGAAGTACCAGGTCTGAATTGAAGATAGATAAGTATTGACTTGAAGTTGACTAAGAGCATTGGATAAGATTAAGCCATTGGATTATTTTCTCAGTTATCCTAAGATCTGGACAAGTGTGTAGATATGTGGAAAATGAGGAGATTTTATTTAGTGAATTTCGTGTGAAATAAGATGAATCATCTATCCAACATTTGGTGTACCCGGATTGGTGTTCTCGGGTTTATCTGTCGAGTTTTATTAGAAAAATAATAACTTGGTCATACGAACTCCAAATGAAGTGATTCCAGTTCCTATAGAACCTTAAGACATATATCTATAACTTTTATGACTAGAGGTTTTAGAGAATCGAAGTGTATCAATGGATTAATTGGGCTGGAATGGGACTGATCTGTTTTAAGTGCAAACTGGAGCCCGAAAATGAACCACTTCACCACCTCACCTTAGATGTTCGAATTTGATTGGTTCTCCTCATGGTTATCTGCTAGATACATGTATGAGAGCATGTGTTAGGTGGAGAAAGAGCTTCTAGAAGAATAATTAGCTTAGAACCAAGCAAGAGTGAAGGACTAATCTGATTAGCCAAAACAGTCAACTATCCCCTTTGTTTCCAACCAATTGGTAACCAAACCTTGGGAATTAGGTGATGAGATATTTTCCAGCCACTCTAAGGGAGCCTTGGACGTGTGGATAAGGGTAAGGAAAATGTTCTAGAAGCCTTGAGGATGCAAGGAAGGCCAATGGCCAGCTAAGCTTATCTTGGGTATTTTAGACTTTTTGGAGTTTACTTTTATATCCATATTTGGTGATTATTTGGGGCCATTGATCTAAGATGATTTTAGATGAGGAAGAAGCATAGCCATAGGATGGAAATCATTGGAGATCTTGAGAGATATGGATGATCATTGGATTAACCAAAGCTGGACAACACAACCCACCTTACACGGTTTGAGCTAACCAAGGGCCTTGGTTTGTTTTCCTTCTCTTCTTCCCCAAGCCATCTATTCCTCTATATATATAGCTATCTTCAGATCATAGGAGACCTTTTGGGAGAGGAGAGTCACGTCCACTTGGAGAGAAAACAAAAGAAGAAGCCTCCCTAACCCTTGAACCTCCAAACTTCTCCTAAGTGAGCTAAGTGGGTGCTTTGAGGAGGAATGTTGCAAGGACTAGTTGGATCATTCAACCAAGCTTTGGAGAAACTTGTAAGTATACAATTTAACTTAATCTTAGCATAGATTAAGTAGATTATTGATGGAATTTAGTTTGTTGTTGGTTGGAGCTTGAATTAGGCTTGAATGATGTGTTTGGAATCCATGGTGTTTTGGATATGATTTGGTGATGGTAAAGTGTTAGGAAAATTATAAGGACCTAGAATTATGGTTTAATAAGTAAAAATAAGGTTGATGTGAAAAGATTGCTTGGTTCGGGTTGAAAAACCCCTTGAGCCGTGATCTCGCTTGACTGTCGCTTGACACCCGCTCGAGCGAGTTCCAACCCGAGACTTCGCTCGATACTCGCTCGACACCCGCTCGAGCGAAATACCCTGTTTTGCTTAGATTTAGGGTTTTCTTAGAATAGCAGTGGTGTTTCAAATGGGTAGAGTTATAGGTGGAAATAACTCATGTGTATAAGAGAAGAATATAAAGAAAGAAAACAATTTATATAAAGAATATGTTCCGTGTCATGACGGGGACGGCGATACGTAACGCCCGGACGATTGACACGAGACTCATCATAACGGGGACGGCGATACGTAACGCCCGGATGATTGATGAGTATGATTGATAAGTTAGTCACGTCATGACGGGGACGGCGATACGTAACGCCCGTATGACTGACGTGCCGACAGGGACGGCGATACGTAACGCCTGTCGTGATATGAAATTGTGATCTCCACGGGGACGGCGAGACGTAACGCCCGTGTGATTGATCCTTGCGGGGACGGCGAGACGTAACGCCCGCAGTACTATGTGTATATGTTTTGTGTCATAACGGGGACGGCGAGACGTAACGCCCGGATGATTGACACTAGACTCATCATAACGGGGACGGCGATACGTAACGCCCGGATGATTGATGAGTGTATGATTAATGAGTTAGTCACGTCATGACGGGGACGGCGATACGTAACGCCCGTATGACTGACGTGCCGGCAGGGACGGCGATACGTAACGCCTGCCGTGATATAATAATATGTTCCGTGTCATAACGGGGACGGCGAGACGTAACGCCCGGATGATTGACACGAGACTCATCATAACGGGGACGGCGATACGTAACGCCCGGATGATTGATGAGTGTATGATTAATGAGTTAGTCACGTCATGACGGGGACGGCGATACGTAACGCCCGTATGACTGACGTGCCGGCAGGGACGGCGATACGTAACGCCTGCCGTGATATAATAATATGTTCCGTGTCATAACGGGGACGGCGAGACGTAACGCCCGGATGATTGACACGAGACTCATCATAACGGGGACGGCGATACGTAACGCCCGGATGATTGATGAGTGTATGATTAATGAGTTAGTCACGTCATGACGGGGACGGCGATACGTAACGCCCGTATGACTGACGTGCCGACAGGGACGGCGATACGTAACGCCTGTCGAGGTTATGTGATAAGTAAGACCCGATGGGGACGGCGAGACGTAACGCCCATCGTGGATAAGAAATAAAAGAAACCTATGGGGTTAAGAAATAAAGTGAAAAGTATAAGTGTATGTGATGATGGGTCTAGCTAAGATCTAAGGTTGTATGTGATGATGGGTTTAGCTAAGATCTAAGGTTGTATGTGATGATGGGTCTAGCTAAGATCTAAGGTTGTATGTGATAATGGGTCTAGCTAAGATTTAAGTTTGTATGGTAAGATGGGTAATTGACTTGTGGAGTTACATAAAGTATTCTTATAAGTGATATGTTGGTGAGTATGATTATGTATGATGATAGTTGAGGTTATCTATGCTTTATTTCGTTAACTGTGTACTTACTGAGATTTCTAGTAAATCTCACTCTTTTATGTTTATCCATTTTTATCTATCATTCCTTATGGAATGATAGATGTTGTTGCAGGGATAGATAGTTGCATTGAGACTCGGTCAGCACGGGAGATTCTGAGGTACCCTGAGGGTCCTATGGAATGCTCCTCTCCGGTGGAGATGACCCCGCGTACGTAATCAAGTGAAGAAGTAAGAGTACTGGATGATGGTAGGATATGAGTTTTTGTTTAGAGAAAACTAACTGGGTTATGTAAGAGTAAATACAGAATATTGTTGTAAATACAATGTTATGAGAAGTGTAATTATAGTATGCCATGTGGTCTATTGATGCGAGAGTTAGATCTCTTTGCTCATATTGGGAATTTACTTCTTCCAGCTGCGTTCAGCATTGCATTTCATTAGTAAGCTTAGATGCATGCATGCTCCCTTTTATATTTACGTAGGATAAGTAGCCTTGTGTTGCTTGTCCGGATGCGTCGTTTTACGTTGTAATCGATGCGAAAAATCGGGGCGTGACAGTTATTGTATGTTTTCTTCTAATAGGACAAGCAAAATAATTATGACCATTTCTATTACAAAAATTGCAAATAGCATGTGACATATATGAAGAACTTGAGTGATTATAATAGTATCATTTTTTAACAAAATTATTTTTATGAAAAGAATTTTGAATTTTAGATTTTGATTTAGAAGGATTATCAAAGAAGTTTTTATAAGGTTTGTATTTTTGTTTTGGCATATATCCCAAGCCTACCTTATCAAAAACACATCTTTGGCTACCAAGAAATTTTTCAAAATTTCTTTTTCCATTCGTAAATTTTTCAATAATATTTTCTAAATCAGTTTTCTTTTTCTTCAACTCAAAATTTTCATCTTTCAAAACAATACTTTCTTTTCTTAAAATATCAATTTCGTTTGTTAAAAAAGAATTTTTCTTTTTCAAAACAGTACACTTGATACCCAATTTTTCAAATTCCTCATATACCTCTTCTAAAACATTTTACAATTCTTCATATGAAGGATCTTCAATATTATCAAGATTTGTTACCTCAATTTCATCTTTAGCCATAAGACAAATATTTGCTGATTCTCCATTGCTTACTTCACTATTTGAGCTACTTGAATCATCATCCCATGTAGCTTTCATTACTTTTTTGCCTTTGTTTCGATCTTTCTTTGGCATAGGACAATCTGACTTGATATGACCAGGTTTATTGCATTTATAACAAATTAAAGTGTCATTTTTACCTGAATCTTTCTTGAAAAGATTTCCTTGGAGGAGTTTTATTTTTCTTTAAGAATCTCTGAATTCTTCTTGTTATCATCGCAACTTCTTCATCTTTGTCGTCATTTTCCTCATCTTCATCACTTTCACTTTCATGTGGAACAGCTTTAAGTGCCAAGCTCTTCTTTGACTTTCCTTCTTCTTCTCCTCTTTTCAATGTGTACTCATAGGTGATAAGTGACCCGATGAGTTCATTCACTTCGAGCTTCTTGAGGTCTCTAGCTTCAAGAATCGCTGTCACTTTTGATTCCCAACGTTTTGGTAGAGAGTTGAGAATTTTTCTTACTATCTCCACTTTGGAATAAATTTTGCCAAGAGCTGTCAAGCTGTTTATGATGTTAGTAAAACGAGTGTACATACTAGAAATAGATTCATCATCATTCGTCTTAAACATTTCATATTCATGAGTAAGAATATAAATTTTTGATTCCTTGACTTGAGAAATTTCTTCATAAGTAACTTTCAAGTTATCCCAAATTTCCTTTGCTGTAGCACAAGTCATTACTCTATTAAATTCATTACCATTGAGAGCATTATATAATAAATTCATAGCAGTTAAATTCAAAGTATAAAGTCTATCGTCTTCACGATTAAATTCTTCTTCTTCCTTTTTGACATTTACTCCATCAACTACTTTTGTTGGAATATAAGGTCCATTTACAATGCATTTCCAGATTTCTCGACCTTGAGCCTGAAGGAATATTCTCATTCTAACATTCCAGAATGAGTAATTGTCTCCACAAAAGAGTGGAGGCCGACTGCTAGATTGACCTTCACCAAATGAAGCTGCAATGTTAGCCATAAGATCTTAACTCAAAAGATAGTTAATCTTATAATAGAGTTCTAGCTCTGATACCAATTGTTGCCTAGATGACTAACACAAGAGGGGGGGTAAATTGAGTTGTATTTAAAAAAAAATAACAATTATAAATCAAATAAATAATATAAAATATAAACAAAATATGAAACAATAATAAATATAAAGAGTAAGGGTAAGAGAGAAGCAAACTCAGTATGTTAACGAGGTTCAGTCCCACTGCCTACGTCCTCGCCTCAAGCTACCTCTTGAGGATCCCCAAATCCACTATTCAATCTCCTTTAGGTGGAGATAGAAACCTATTACACCTTTGAGCAGCACCGCTCCAAAGAATCCGTGTAGAACACCCTCTACACTTCCAATCACCTTACACTTGGTGATTTAACTATTCCCCGTGTAGAACACCTTCTACACTTCCAATCACCTCACTCTTGGTGATTTAACTATTTCCCGTGTAGAACACCTTCTACACACACAAGGGTTATACACACCCTTTTACAAATACAAGAGTTGATAGTAGGTAGACTATCAAAATACACTCCTCAATGAGTGAGATAGAAACAATACAGCGCAACCTATATCTCTTTCAACAAGAACAAGAATTAAGGCTCAAAACTTTAGAAAAGAGAGAATGAGAGCTTTAAAGAAATGATGCAAAACTTAGCAATAGATGTGTAAGCTCTTGTTGTGATTTTTGTAAAACTCAAGTAAGCTATTTATAGGCAAATGAGTCTTCAATTTCAAATTTGAAAAAATTCATATGTCAAATAAGAATACTATTCACTTTTCAAAAAATTCAAATAAAAGCATTTCCTTTTTGTATTTGTCAAAGACAACTCCATTCATTTTTCAAAGAATTCAAATCTAATCTTTTGCTTTTCATATATGACAAAATGAGCATGATTTATTTTTCAAACAAAAACATTTTCTTTTTGCATATGTCAAAAAAATACACAACCACCTTTTAACATTTTCAAACAAATCATCTATCTTTTACATTTGTAAAAAAAACACACAACCACCTTTTAAGATTCTCAAACAAAATCATCTACCTTTTACATTTGTCAAAAAAAAAAACACACCACCTCCCTTCAAGACTTTCAAACAAAATATGCACATGTCAAATATGATAATCAATCATCTTATAAATTCAAGTTTTTTTATAAACATATATATATATATATATAATTTACGAAATTATTTTATTTGATGATGTTATGCACATGTGAAAAACATAATTTTCAAAACTAAGACATTTAAAAATGTCTTGTATATGTGGAAAAAATAATTTGATATTTTATGAGAAAAAAAGAGTAATTTGGAGCCTTAATCCAATTTCTAATTTTATCAAGAGATTTACAATATTACTCTATGACTTTAATGTGAATTTGTTCCCTTCTTGCTCATGCTTGCTTCCTTGATGTGCTTGATTATATTGTATGGACAACTTGAGCTTGAAACTCCTTTATTCTTTGGATTCATTTGTTATCATCAAAATCCATTTGTAAATTTACATGAAACTTGAAACCTTAGGTTCAACATTAATATTTACATTACATTTTTATTTTTAAAAAAATACCTATCGTTTGCCAAGAAAAATGACTAATTAAGATTTATTCTACATTTTTAACTAATAACCAATTTAATTTTTATTAAAAAAAAACGATTTAGAAAAGGTTTTATCAAACATAGCTAGTATAAGACATACTCTTGAGTTTTAGGAGTCGTTTGAGAACACAACTATTTTTATGTATTCTCACATATTTTTAAATTCAACTTTTTTTTCTCACTCAAAATCTAATAAAACATTTTAATACAAATTATTTCACTACCATACTATATATTTTAAGGCATTTTTAATATTTAAAAGAGATGTGGAAGCAATTATAATAATCATCATCAATAAAGTTTTATAAAAAAATAGACCCTTGTCTCTTCAAAAGATTATACAAAATTTTTTTATGAACATTCAAATATTAAATTTTGTTATTTATAATTCTCACATTATATATTAAACTAATAATGATAAAAAATAAATATTTTCTTATAAATAAAGTATTTGAAACAATTATTATATAGAATATTTTTAAAACTAATAATAACATATAATATCTATTTAATAATTTTGTTCTCTAATTAAATTAATTGTTTTTTTTTAATTATATTTTAAACCTTTTAAGAATGAGTTTTTTGTTAGTAGGAGGCAATTGTCTAACTTATCTAGGGAAGAGCCAACCCTGACATTGAATCACAACCTAGAATGGAAAAGTTACAATGTAGTTGGGTCCAATGTTGATTCTTCTATATAAAAATTTATAAATAAAGTTCTTAACTTGTTCTTGTCGGAACACTAATGGAATTGCCAAAAGATCTCTTTAAGTGGGGTAAAGATGTTGGTTGTTGGCTTTCCAAAAATAAATAAATAATATATGGAGGGCAAAACTACTTTTTTTTCTTTCTTTTTATCTTTTGGCCTCGTTGTACAATGCTGAAATGGGTTTTTTTTAATTTTTTAAAAAGAAGATATTTTCTTTCGTATCATCTTCTCCAAAGATTTTTTATCACTATTAAAGGGCTAGTAACCAATCCTAGTTGGTCTACCCAATCATATTGTCAAGTTATATATATAATTCTTTCTGAAGTTTGTAAAATCTTAAAATCCGAAAAGAATAACTTCTTTCTTAAAACTTACCAAATCTATAATCTCAAATTTGATAATAATCCTATGCACAAAATCAATAGCTTCACAAAGTCTCAACGATATTATCAAGCTCTCCCAATACCCAATCAACATATATAACATGAAAAATCTATTGGTTAAGGTCTTCCAACAGTTCATTAAAATATAAATTGTAGCGCATGATGAAAGACGTGAAATTTACGTAATCTCAAACCTCCAATCATATCCTCCTTTCTTACAATCGTGAATCTTAAACTTTAGAATAATGTTAGAAAGTAACCACACTCAAGTGTACACACTCACATAAACAGTAACATGTTAGTAGCATGCTATTGTTCATATAAGTGTGTGCACTTGAGTGTAATTGCTCTCCATTATTTTTGTAAACTTTAACATTGCAATAATTCTACACAAAGTCCAATATAAGGAGTCGATCAAGAGTTGGCTGACATGGATAATTAAAAAAACAACAAAACAACAAATGAATATGGGGCAAAATATGGGAGGTTGGAGAGAGAATGGAAAACCAAATCCTTAACTCATCCTCAACCTTCAAAAAGAGAGAAATAGAGTCGTCTTCAACTTTGCAAAATTGCCATACCATTTTAGAGAAAAACTAGCTTACGCCATTCCATTTTAGAGAGAAATCAAGAGAAACCATCTTTAAATTAGCCGCAACCTACGTGCGAAATCGTAAGCTCATTCTCGTTAACTTAGTTAAATTAGTTAACAGTTTTGAGAATGAGATTTTGTTCATCCAAATCAAGAATGAAATGGTTAAAGCTCTAATTATTCAAAGGAAAAACAAATCTTGAGCAATAGAAATGGCTATCTGTTTGTGTGTATTGTCAGGTTTTGTGATTTTGTTTATATTGATTATATGCTTAAGCTTGTTTGCTGATTGATACTAAAAGAGGAAGAGAGCGCTTAATATGGTTTACTTTACATTTAGGGTCCAACTCATGCTACAAGTCAGTCCCTACCTGAGAGACCAGTGGAGCCAAATTGTCTTGTGAGTAGTTCATTCAACATGTTTTTTTCACTCTTTCTTGTTTGTATTTTTTGAGCATGTAAAGTGACAATTTAATTGCATGATTGGCATTTTCCATAAATTTCAATACTTTCTGAAAACTCAAAGATGTAAGTTTGGTTTAAGGTGCAAGTTTAATCATTCCAAAGATCAATTTGTGACTACAGTAGGTGCTATTCCCCTTAACTTTTCTAGATATGACTAGGTGTATTCATTTCTTTTTATGCCATGATATAAAAAAAATTACTCTAGTTTCAGGGTTCTTCAGAAAATTCACGTAAATAGCCTAACTTGAGAGACTCCAACATCAATCTATAACTCCAATGGACTTTCTTTAAGATTGGTAATGCACATTTTAATATTTTTGGATTGTTATATTCCTTCTATCCTGATTTATATGCATCTTTGGTCTAAATAAGTGAATTTACATAAATACATTAATAACCATATAACTTTTGATCAAATTTTCATTAACTATTTTCCACTAATCACATTTCTTGATGGGTTTAATAATGCCATTCATCTACCCTTCTCCTCCCCTTTATGGGTTGCTATTGTTAATCTTGCTCTTTAGCCTATTCTCTCCTACCCAATATAAATGTCAAACCAGTTTAAGAAGAAGGTTGACATGAAACAAATTTAGAGAACCTTTTCTTGCCACTCTTGAAGGTTTTTAAAAATGGAGCTTTTTTTTTTTAGGATTTTCCATGGTGAGAGAAAGACAATAGGGTTTGTGAAAATAGTTAAGTTTGAAAAAACAGCATATGGAAGACTTTGTTTGGGAACATAAATCAAGATAACATAGAAGACTATTTTCCTTAATATTGGCAATTGCTTGGATTAAAATGTTTATTAATATTGGTAATTGCTTGTCTCAAAATGTTTATACTTGATCAGTCTAAACTTTTACTCTAATTCTGAAGGAAGAAGAAAAATTAAATAGAGATGGATAACTAGAGATTAGAAAAAGGGGAGGTGAGCCCAACTTCAATATGTTAAATTTATTGCAACTAAACATTTAGCATCCTAATTATTTCTCTCATTTTTATATTAGGGCATCCCTCAAACTTGTTGGAGTGAGAGGTCACAAAATCAAAGTATCACATATGTCACCCTTGGTTGTGTACGTGGAGGGAAGGCCCAAGGTGGGGATTCCAATGTTGCCAACCACGTTCAACTAAAAAGACAAATTGTAAGACAAAGATTAATGCCACGAGAGTCAATGGAAAGATTAGATTGACAATCATCCATAATACATATAATCATGGCCTCAGTCCATAGAAATCACGCTTCTTTCGATGTAATAGAGAAGTGAGTGAGGTTATGAAAGTCTTAGACATAAAAAACATGGTTGGTGTGCCAATGAATAAGAGCTACAAATCTATGGTCTTTGGCGCGAATGGATAGAAGAACCTCCCATTTACAGAAAAGGACTTTTGAATTACATCGATAAGGCACATATTCTATGACTTGGTGTAGATGGTGCTAAAGCACTGCAAAATTATTTTATGAGAATGCAGTTCAAGAATGACAATTTTCTTTCATTGATGGATTTAGATGATAAGGGGAGGTTGAAGAATATTTTCTGGGTAGGTCCACGTAGTCAGGCAGCCTATAAGTACTTTTGGTGATGTGGTCATATTTGACACTACTTACCTAATGAATGGGTATGACATGCCCTTTGCACCATTTGTTGGTGTAAACCACCACGGGCAGTCGATTCTTTTAGGAGCTGGGTTGAACTCCAATAAGAACGCATAAACCTTTACATGGTTATTCCAGACCTGGTTGTAGTGTATAGACGGTATAGCTCCAAGGCTATTATTGCTGATCAAGACAGAGCAATGAAAAATACAATTGCTATTGTCTTTTCGAAAACTCCACAGATTCTACCTGTAGTATATACTGAAGAAAATCTCTAAGAAACTTGGTCATATACTGGCTACAAAAGTTGGCTGAAAAGTCAAGTAATGAAATGTGTGTACGACTTGTAAATCATTGAGGAGTTTGATGAGTGTTGGGATGAGTTTTTCCAAAAATACGACTTACACGAAAATGCTTAGTTGAAAAGTTTACATGTGGATGTGAGCATTGGACACCAGTCTTCCAGAAATAGTACTTTTGGGCTGGAATGAGTTTAACTCAACGCAGCGAGAGTATGAATGCTTTTTTTTTTTTTTTTTTACGGTTATGTGCATTTGAAGACAAACTTGAAGGAGTTTGTCAACTAATACAATAATAAACGGAGGACGAAATTTGAGAACGAGAATAGTGAGAAATTCCAATCATTTAGCCTCACCATTCCCTGCGTATCTAGAAGCCCGATTGAGAAGAAATTTCAAGAGTTTTACATGATAGCTAAATTTTGGAAAGTTCAACAAGTAATTGGTAAGCACGATTTGGGGCTATCTATAATTAGCTCGGTTGGCTTAAAGAAGAGATACTCGGTAGAAATAAAGTTTGTCTTGAGGAGTTCACTAAGCCCATTACATATTCAATGGATTTTAATGAGAAAGACTGCACTGCAAAGTGTTCATGGGGACTATTTCAAATGAGGGGGATACAGTGTCATCATATCTTAGTTATATTTATATCTAACAGTATAAAAATCTTGCCAAACCAATACATTTTAGATCGATGGAGGAAAGACATTAAAAGGAGATACGTGTTAGTCCAACTAAGCTATGATGCAAGAGATAAGAGGCCAAATGGTGTACAACTCTTACTCCTATTGAATATGTGTTTTCATATGATATCTTAGACGGTGGATGCTACTGAGCATTTCGAAGAGGCAAAGAAGAGGATACAAGAGATGATTGAATTCTTTCGTGAGAACCAACGCCCCCCATCTTTGACCCAAACAGATTTAAAGGCGATGATTTTAATTCCATTTCATTAAAAAGTTCTTTATTGTTTTTTAAGGGGAATTTTTCTATTTTAAATATTTTCTACTTTTAAATTCTGTGACATCCGACAGGTTTAAATGCACCAGTCACATATATGGCCACAAATACAACTGCTAGTTCACAACAAGTCAAGAGTCCACTTGTTGCCAGAGGAAAAAGAAAATCTCCATCACTTAGGAGAGTAGGAAGGATGGAGAAAGTCCTACAAAAAATTAAAGACAAATATAAGAAAGCACCAATCAAAGAGAAATGTAAATAGGTACCCAATACTTTAACATAAGATTGTTCCCCATATGTTAGATTTAGAATGTAAACTAATGACTCATGATGTTTTTTTTACATTTTACTTTATTTTTAGTGAGATGAAGGAGATACAACCCCAAGAGATAAACCTAGCAATGGATACATGATTACGCCTAAAGAATAATACAGTAATTGTAGTATAACTTTGAGGTGTCGATTCCACATGAAAACCAATTAAAAGATAGTAAAAAGAACAAAGAAACTAAAAAAAATTAAATGATTAATGAAAGAATAAAAATTGATTTCAAATGAAAATTAAAATTAAACAAAGTGATTAACAGAAAAAGTAATCAAAGTTGACGAACAATAAAATTTCGGGAATCTCTTGCACATATCCAATATTTTAATTATTTATAATTCACTGATAACTCAATTGAGAATTTAATTCCGTAATTCTCAATCGGAAGATATAGAATTGTAAACCAAGATTAAATCAAATGTAACCCTTTAAAAAATCATTCATCACTTTTAAATCATACAAATTGTTATCCACATTGAGAAAATTCAACGATGACAATATACTCATGGAGCAATATTGCAGCAGAGAATTAAATCAATATAAACAATCAATTGATCCAAACATAATCAAAGAATCAATTCATTTAATAGAAAAAGTATGACTAAATCTATAAATGAAATAAATTCTAAAATTATTTGAAAAAGAAAACACTAATAATATTTTGAGAACGATAAAATAAAGAGTTTTAATAATTAAAAATCAAATACATGAATTAAAAATAAATTAAAAAGACATTCTAGTGTACAAGTTCATTGCTAGCTCTACATGAGAATTTAGTTACTCATAAATATAATGAACAACATAAATTCTTCAAGAAAAATCATGAAAACGACGATCGTTCCTTCTTTTCGTCCTTCTCCTCTCTATATATTTATATGTGGCCCCCTTCCTAATTACACACACACACACACACACACACACACACACACACACACACACACACACACATATATATATATATATCTTTTTTTGCATAGAAATCAAGTCCTTCTCCAAGTATAATTGCCATGTGATTGTTGGCCAGCCGAATTGATGAGTCAAAGTCCAAAGTGAAGTCAATCATGCATTGCCATGTGTTATTTGAACTCCATCTATGCATGTGGGCCACTTCAAGTAAGGCTTTGTTGAAGATCAACGTGAAGTCCATATATATCTTATGCCCACAAGTCTTTAGCCTAATGATATTTGGGCCAATGAATTAAGTGTGGCTGCCATCAAAATAAACCCAATATAAAAGCCGAAATAAATCCAAAGATGTAAACTGTGAAGCCTAATTGCAAACTATTCCTCACAACCAATCATACAATATTTGAGATTTAAAATATTGTAAAATTATGCTCAAATATATCTAACTGCGAATATAAATTAAATTCAATAATATCAGTGAAATCCAATTATTTCTATTATCATTGTTTATAATTTACTCAAATATTAAGATATTTAGAGTGCACTTTTGCTCACTCATCATACCTTCCAATTTACTCATTGCTAATCCCTAACAATTTTTATGTAAAAATGATAAAAGAGACCAAAGAAGATCACACACAGAGGTCACCAAGTCATACTTTTCAGAGTCACATATCAAAGCAATTTTAGAAATCCAATAACTCAATCACAATTATTCCATATATAGCAATCCACAGAGTGTGTGCGTGTGTGTGATCCAAACTATATCCATCTAACCACAAGTCTTGACACATGCAATATCAAGAACATCTCAAGTAAAAGGTTCAACTCCATAACTCATGGGTATAACAGTGTTTTGTACAGGAGTTATCTCTATGGAGTTGACAATGGGTGTACAAGCTCAATAGGGAATTAGGCAATTATGTACAAGCAACATTGATCTTATGATAGGAACACTAACAAATGAAAATTTACACCATTTATTCCATAAGTTTACTTAGGATCAGAATGATCAACATAAAAGGGGTTGTAACGTGACTTGGATTAAGGGCTACATGAAGAAAAGGATTAAAGGAATTCAAAAACTTCTAAGTACATACTAAGGAAATTTTATTAAAAATCATAGCAAACCTTACTTTTCACTTGATGTACCCTTCAACTCTTTAGATCATCAAATGACACTTTTCTTTTCTCTTCCACTTCTTTTCTCTTTTTTTTTTGTCTTGTTTTGAAGCTCACTCAACACTTTGTAACTTGTACTTTTCTCCCCTTTTTTTTCATTCTTTTCTTCTTCTTCTTCTTCTTTTTCTCTCTCTTTTTTTTTTGGCAAAATAAGAGATGCAAATTTCATACCTAGTACACACTTGGAAGCAATAAGGGTAGGAAAAATTAGTGTATAAGTTATACTCTAATGTGGAGAGGTATGGATGATGTGGACATAGAAAAGAAAATGGCTATATGTGTTTGTTGGCTCAAAATTGGCTATTAAAGATCTATAATGGAAAGGGTTATCTTGAAAGGCTCAAACGTTAATCCTACGTTGACCTTCATTACATCCCAAGTATATATACCATCTTACCACCAACCATGTAATGATATTTTCAAAAGAAGTGTCCAATTCAACAGATCAATGAACGCTTATCACAATTTACTACATTTGCATGCTCTTAATCATTTTCCAAAATTCACATAAATACTTAAGTAAAAGAATTCTCTAGCTACATGTGTCAAACCACCATCTTACCATAAAGGTTGGATCACTACATTAAAAATTCTGTGAATGTTTCAACAAAATGATTAAAATGGGTTTCTTGAATTCATTAAGATGGTCATAATTGAACTTGAGTACACATGTGAAAATGTGTCTGTGTGATGTAGTTTTTTTTAAAAAAAATTTGGCACATGGAAATCTGTCAGATTTTTCGCCTAGATTATCATGTAAATCGAAGCATCAAGATAAGTAACACAGAATTACCTATCCTTCATAAACGTAAAGAGTAGCATGCATGCATCTAAACTTACTAATTAAATGCAATGTAGATTACAGCAGAAAGAGGTAAATTTACAATATATGCAAAAAGATCTAACTCTTGCATAAACAAATCACATGACATAGTAAAACCTTAACCTTCATAAACTTTATATTTATAAAAATAGATTGTATCCATGACTTACATAACCCAGTTAGTTTTCTTAAAACACGTAACATATCCCACCGCCGTTTAGTAATCTTACTTTTACACTTGATCATGTACGTGAGAGGTCATTCCATTAGAAGATGAATATTCTGAAGAGCCCTCAAGGTACCTCAAAATCGCCTGTGATGTCTAAGTCTCATGGCAATTAATCTAATCCTATAACAATATCTATCATTCCATAAGAAATTATAGATAAAACTTAAAAAGAGTAAGATTTTCAAGAAATCTCAGTAAGTACATAGTTAACGAAATAAGACATAAATAAAATAAGAAATTATCATACATATCAATGATCAAAGACATATAACTTATGAAAATGCTTTATGAGACTTATGCATGTAGATGACCACTCTTCCCTACAAGCTTAGACTTTGCTTGGACCCATCACCTTATACTTAAAACTTATATTTCTTTCATTTTCTTTCTTAATCTTGTGGGTCTCATTCAATAGTGACTCACAAGTGGATTCTTCCAACAGAGTTAATCTTATTCGATATGTCCAAATTTGATGTAATCTAGGAATTGATTGGTTATCCCATAATCATGCATTAGTAGATTGTTTTAATAAGGGAATGGTCTTCAAATCCACGGATGGGGAAGAGTTAAGTTTTCAAGCATCACAAAAGGTTTCCCCTTTGCATGTTATCTTGATACTCCAGGCCACCCAATTGTTAAGAAAGGTTACACATGATTTTTAGTGAGTTTTATTTCAACACCACCAGATAAACTTAGGGTAGAGGATATAGAAGCAGTTAGAGAGTTTGGATACATATTTCCGGAAGACCTTCCAAGGTTACCTCCAGATAGAGAAATGGACTTACAACAAACCTCACCCAAAGAACTGCTCTCGTATCTAAGGCACCCTACCACATGGATCTGATTGAGTCAAACATGCTCAAGGACCAGTTAAGGGAACTAAACAAAGTGATCATTAAGAACAATTACCCTCTTTCATGGATTGATGACCTATTTGATCAGCTATAGGGAGGACAAGTCTTTTTAGATTTGAAATCGGAATATCATCAACTAAAGGTCAAGGAGACAAATATTCAAAAAACAACTTCCCAAACAAGGTATAGGCATTACAAGTTTCTTGCTATGTCCTTCTATTTAACCAATGCATATGTTGTTTTTATGGACCTCATGAATAGAATTTCTAAGGATTATCTAGACCAATTTTTGATATTTCTTATTGATGATATTTGTATTTACTCTGGGAGCCATAAAAACATGAGGACCACTTGAGGATTGCCATTACCACACTTAGAGAAAACAAGTTGTATGCAAAATTCAAGAAGTGTGATTTATGGGCCAAGCCTACTAATGTTAAATTAGAAAGAAGTCTCAATAGGCCTTCCCATTTACTATAGGATATTTTTAGAATGGTTTTCAACTATTGCATCTTCGATGAAAAAGATGACAAAGAACAATGAGAAGTTTGAATAGACAGATAAATGCGAGAAGAGTTTTCAAGAATTGAAGGAAATACTAGCGATAGTGCCAATTCTTACATTCTCTTCAGAAGATGGAGGATTTTTTATATATAGTGATGCCTCACTAAAGGGTTTATGTTGTGTTTTAATGAAAAATGGGAAAGTTATGTCATATGCCTCTTGATAGTTGAAAATGTATGAGTTGAATTACTTGACCCACAATATGAAACCTGCAGTAGTGGTGTTTGCTTTGAAAATATGGAGAGACATTACCTCTATGGTGAGAAGTGAGATATTTATATCAACTAAAAGAAACTAAAGTATGCCAAAAAAATACTACCTCAAGAGCTCCCATTGCAGTTGCAGGATGTGAAGCCGATGCACAATCTTGCATACAAGGTGAAGGGTGTTGGCCAATTAGACCAATTGGATCAATCAGATCAATCAGTTAATCTAGATAAATGAAAACATGTCATGCATAACAAAAAGACCAGCATGACTAGTCAAAGTTTTGAGCTTTCAATATGAAAATCTTGATAAAACTCTTATGGTTCCTATGTTTACATTATCATTGGTTTTTTTAACTGAGTTTTCAACTCATTTTAGTTTTATTTCATATTTTTAACTACTCAAATAGGTTGATGATCAATACAAGTAGGTGGGCCAAGCTTAGAAGAAGCAAACTGTGAACTTAATGACTTTATTGTGCGACTGTCTTTTCCATTTTAGTTAGTTTGGATTATGGTTATGTTTGGTTTAAGACATGGTTTGTTTTATCAACTCCCTTATGTGATAAACAATATTCAATCTAATTATGCAAGTCACTTGCCTGGCTACTTTTATGTTAACTCTGGGAAGGAGGTGTTACATATTAACTCCAAGATCATCAAGGGAAATAGCTAACGCACCCATGGAATGCAAAATATTAACAAAGATTTTTTCGTTAATGTTAACATATATATACCCAATCTTGAACAAATTATGAATAAGGCTACTTTCTCTTTAGAACGGTGTGTCTAATTTTGCAAAGGACACTTCAAAAAAATGGACTGACATGAACTCATAAGTGAGAAAGTTCAAGGACCGCTCGACTTTGACCGTCCCTCATTGAGAGTCAATAGGATGGAGAGGTCCTAAGACTGTTGGACCTCCCTCACGATGAATTCAAGGGCAAGAAATGTCTAAAACCACTTAACCTTAGTTGTCTCTTACAGAGACTCAATAGGTAAGACGAGTCCCCAGATTGCCTGACCTCCTTCACAATGGACTCCTAGGAGAGAAAGGTCAGGGGCTGCCCGAACCTACCTATCCCTTGCTTAGAGTTAATAGGTGACACATGTCCTTAGATTGATCACCCTTCCTTGCAATGGGCTCACGGGCGTGACAGGTCTAGGACCGTTGAACCCTACTTGTCCCTCTTTAAGACCTCCATTAGGACGGACTCATAGGTAGGAAAGGTCAAGGATGTGATACCCTAACCTCTGCCCGAAACCTCTGCTTGAGATGGAACGAAGGCTTTGAGCGTTTGGATATAGAACATAAGGTTACATACCCGTTTCATGACAAATGCATCCTACTATGCAATCATCACAGTGACAATATGGTTAATAAAATAATTGATGTCATAATAAAACTAAACATTCCAAATATACTAATTAACCATAAATAAGTACTTCCTCCCTTAAGAGGTTCTCATAAGTTCAACATAACGTATATGGGTGTAATCGGTTCGGTTCGGTCTAGTTTAGACAAATTTTAGAATTAAACCGGTATATACAAGTTTTGAGTTTTGAATAACCAATACCGCATATGTTATACTCCTAAATCAGTACTTTTGCTTTTATCAACCCAATGCATTTTTTCAAAATATGAAACCAGTATTGGATCAAACTAGTTCGGAACTAGATCGAATCAACCACTCTGGGCTAGTTCACTGGTTTATTGATTTTTATTTTAACTCCTAATAATGTAGGTTATAAAGTCCCATAATACTCAAACTACATAATTAAACTATCGCTCGCATCCGCTCAAGCATGTCCTTAAGCATTTGTATAGTGGTTCATCTTGCTCATCATAGGCTCGTCCTCAATCATCTATAGCCTGTTGTAACTCCTACCCCTGACAGGCTTTTAGAACCTTAAATACAATGGATTCTGAGACTCCATAAAAGGCCATCTGTGGACACCTTTAACCTCTAGTTCTGTCCTTCAAAGAACTATGCCTTGATATGGACCTCGGGGGGTCCAAGCCCCTTGGAGTCTTGATGGAATCTAACGAGCATGCAGAGCATGAACTTTGTGGACTAACATAGGTAGCATTCTTGGAAGCCATGTGAAAGGTAGAAACAGTGGACTTTGAGAAGGGAAAGGAAGGATAAAAGACATGGTGAACAAAAAAACGCAAGAAATTTAAAAATATTAAGAGGGAACAAAAGAAAACAAACCAAAGGTGGAAGGAGATTGGGAGTAAATAGGCAACAACATTGTGTAGGCTTCCCCATATGATGAATCGCCATGTGTCGCCCAAAAGATTGACGGTAGGGCATGGATCACACAATTCGCACTGAAAGAAATAACATGGGAGGGGAGTAGCGTGGGATGTCAGATAGGAGCACTCGAGAGCATGCCTGTCAGATGAAAGTGTGCCTTCCATACATTCCCACAAATGAAAATGGACAAATTCCTATTGTATAGTACGGTAATTGGCCAAATAGCTGGAAGAGATATTCTTGTTCCCCTCTAAGCTTAGCTTGACCAAGATGTTTGGGTTGATCCTAGCCCGAGTCATGCCCAAGTAATCCCAGGTTCGTCACTATAGCTGGTCTAGAAACCCTATAAGACTTGCTAGTCCATGGGCCCCTAAATAAGTGTGTCCAGGTCGACGTGGGCAAACAAGACTCGCCATCTCTAACGCCCTTCTGCAAGGGTGCCTCACATTTAATGCTTAAATCCAGCAAAGTGACGAGGATCACAGACGCCACTCATGCCTCTAATCGCTTTTAATACTTGGAAAGTGATTGTTTTGTTCATCTGCTGTCACGCTACATTAATGACACCGTCACTACAAGAAAAATGGACATTTATGACCAATTCATTGCAACTAACAGGATTATTTGCAGTATTGTTACTAACAAGATTATTTGGTATGAAAACATTACTACCAATAATCTTGTTAGTTGCAATTAATTGGTCACAAATATCTTTTTTTTTAAGTGCACCATGAAGTGTTGTCACATTAGAAACCGTGGCCTAGCAACTATGCGCAGGACACTAATTTTTACCACAGTATACGATGCTCTCTCATTAGCTAGTATATATAGAAGCCAAATGCTTAGTAAAAAGTTCTCTCTTCTAAGTCTAAGAAAAAAAGACTTCTAGAAGATGAACATACTAATTCGAGCCCCCTTTCTATCTGTGTTATAGATAGTTGGATCTCAATTGTAGTTCCTAAAACTCGATCAAGAGTGCAAGAAACATCATTAACATATATATGTGTGTGTGTGTGTGTGTGTAGAGGTGATTGGATTGAGGTTACCATTGCGGTAGTGTGGAATAGGATTGGGAGCAGTTGATGATATAAATTGACTAGTCAACGACAAAGGAAGGAATTACTAACTGACCAAAACTGGTGAAAGTGTTGGAAAATATCCAAAATACCATTCTGCATATCATAGTTTTTTGTTGGTGGATATGATAGCTGGTGTCTTTTATTTCATGATCTATGCGATGCGTCATTTCATACGTAGAGACTTTCCTTCCGGTTTATTTCCTTGACAAGTAGATATATATATATATATATATAGTCTTTTGTTGGCCAAGTACAATCAAGGTGTAGTAGATTGAAGTAAGTTGACAATTTCTGCACTGAAACTAAAATAAGAAGAAACGAGTGGTGAAGAATAAAAGACAAACTAAGACGAGATATTTGTTCAATTCTTCACTCTTAGGACTAAAACTGCCAAATATTTTGGCCCGTAATTACAAATTACAATATGACATGTCAACTTTAGAATCTCCAACACTAAGACCTAAAACCGTGTTCGATTAAGAAACCCAAGCGTCCACTGTCGAATGCGTGTATCGGGTTTTGACCTACCATCGACCCCATTTTGGGACAAATATAAAATCGACAACGCACTATATATGTCTTGCTTTCTTTGAAACCTTTTCTTGTGAAAGCACAAACTTTTGCCTCCTTTCAACATTTCTACGTTGATTTTGTTTCCATGTTTTCCTTGGGACTTGCCTAATTTGTCATTGTCAATGGTAATTCCAATATTGAAGTATCATATTATCTATATTCAATTGCCTAATTCCCTTGAAGAAAGTTTGAAGAACCCATTAATTCATATCATATTTGAGTTGGAAGTCACGTGTTTGACTTATTTCAATGTTTTGTACTAGTTTGATTGAATTCTACATTGGATCAGTGGATGGAGGCTACTAATTAAACGCAAATGTACTCATTTATTGTTTATAGAAAAAAAAATATACTTATATAATTTGTTTTTTTTTATTTATTTTGCATGTTTAATTATCAAGTTAGACTAACACACCTTTCGACTTAGAAAAGTTTATGTTGTCCAGATGACTAACACAAGAGGGGGAGTAAATTGAGTTATATTATAAAAATTAAGACTTATTAATCAAATACACAATATAAAATATAAACAGAATATAAAACTGTAAGAAATGTAAAGAGTAGGGTAAGAGAAAGCAAACTCAGTATTTTTACGAGGTTCAGCCCCACTGCCTATGTCCTCGCCTCAAGCTACCCCTTGAGGATCCCAAATCCACATTCAATCTCCTTTAGGTGGAAATAGAAACCTATTACACATTTGAGCAGCACCGCTCCAAAGAATCCGTGTATAACACCCTCTACACTTCCAATCACCTCACACTTGGTGATTTAACTATTCCCCGTGTAGAACACCTTCTACACGCAAAAGGGTTATACACACCCTCTTACAAATACAAGAGTTGATAGTGGGTAAACTATCAAAATACACTCCTCAATAAGTGAAATAGAAATAATACAGCGCAACTTATATCTCTCTCAAAAGGAATAAGAATTAAGGTTCAAAACTTTATAAAGAGAGAATGAGAGCTTTGAAAGAATGATGCAAAACTTAGTAATAAATGTGTAAGCTCTTATTGTGATATTTGCAAAACTCAAGTGAGCTATTTATAGGCAAATGAGTCTTCGATTTCAAATTTGAAAAGATTCACATATCAAATAAAAATACTATTCACTTTTCAAAAAATTCAAATAAAAGCATTTCCTTTTTGCATTTGTCAAAGACAACTCTATTCATTTTTCAAAGAATTCAAATCTAATCTTTTACTTTTCATATATGACAAAATGAGCATGATTTATTTTTCAAACAAAAACATCTTCTTTTTGCATATGTTAAAAAAACATACAACCACCCTTTAAGATTTTCAAACAAATCATCTATCTTTTACATTTGTCAAAAAAACACACAACCACCCTTTAAAATTCTCAAACAAAATCATCTACCTTTTGTATTTGTCAAAAAAACACACCACCTCCCTTCAAGACTTTCAAACAAAATATACACATGTCAATTATGATAATCAATCATTTTATAAATTCAAGTTTTTATATAATATATATATATATATAATTTTTGAAATTATTTTGTTTAATGATATTATGCACATGTGAAAAATATAATTTTCAAAACTAAGCCATTTAAAAATATCTTGCATATGTGAAAAAAGTAATTTAATATTTTATGAGAAAAAAAGAGTAATTTGGAGCCTCAATCCAATTTCTAATTTTATCAAAAGATGTACAAAAATAATTTATGAGTTTCATTTGTAGACTTGATCTCTTACTTGCTCATGCTTGATTTCTTGATGTGTTTAGCTCCCTTCATGTGTAGACAACTTGAGTTTGAGTTTTCAATATTATTTGTTATCATCAAAATTTATACGTAAATACAAGACTTGAAACCTTGGGTTCAACAATCTCCTCCTTTTTGATGATGACAAATATTTAATAGAAATATACAACCTGCAATAATACTTAAGCTCCCCCTGAAAATATGCGTTAATATTTCAAGAAAAATATAAACATGATTCTAACATATATAACAGGGTAGTATAATACTAGTATAAAACTCCTCCCTCTTTTGGCATCATTAAAAAGGAACCGTAATTGGTTTCAGTAAGATTTTTTTCCCTGTAATATGCAGTAACCAAATAAAACGGTGCGTTAGAGAGTAGAAGTTGAAACCACCCGTGCCCGAAAAAACTTGCA
The DNA here is from genome assembly GCA_036898215.1 of Platycarya strobilacea. Lineage (NCBI taxonomy): Eukaryota > Viridiplantae > Streptophyta > Magnoliopsida > Fagales > Juglandaceae > Platycarya > Platycarya strobilacea. The sequence goes on along the minus strand of CM072549.1, from coordinate 31,506,768 downwards.
AAGGTTGGAGCTGAACTTTATCATCTCGATGCGGAAAAAGATTTAAATTCGTTTGATGTTATTGATGAATTAGATGTTGCGGAGATTTGAAGTTGAATAACTAAAATTATCTGTGTCCGACAAAGACAGCAAAAGATGCAGGCCTAGCTCTGGCAATGCGGTGCGGAGCCATGCATGTCCGAAAAAACCTGCAAATGTTGGAAGTCTAACTCTGGCAATTCGGTGCAGAGTCACGCGTGTCTGACAAAATCTGCAAAGGTTGGAGGCCTAACTCTAGCAGTCGGTGCGAAAGTAGATTCAAATCCACGTAATATTGTTGAAAAATTAAATATTATCGAGATTTGAAAGTTGTTATTTAAAAGACCGTTTTCACCTGTCGGATACTCAAATAAATTTTCACACTACTTATTGATCCAGTTTTTATTTATTCAAAACGATAGAATGGCGGAGAAAATTTTGTCTAATAATCTTCCGAATTTGAATCAAGAACTGTCTCAACCAGTCATTTTATCTCATGAGGTTGTCAATACCATGATAGAAGTAGAGATGTATTTTTCAAATAGAATTGATTTTGAGGTTGTTGCAGCATCAAGAACTCTCAGTGCTCAATATGCTGCCTCTGTTACTACCATATCTCGGAGATTACTAGCGAGGGCAAATGAGGTTGATAAACTTAACAATCAAATATCTGTTCTGCATCAAAAACTTGCAAATAAAGGCAGAAAGAATAAAAGGTTAAAGCAAGAAAATAAAGATTTGACGGAATTAGCTCGTATTTTGAAACTTCAAATAGAGGAATCAGAACGGGTAAGAGTTCAAGCAAGAGTCAACATCAGCTAATAATAGCAGCGTTTCACGAGAGAAATAAGAACAATTATAATTAATCTCGCTAGCTTAGTTCGGTAACTTTTGACAATATGCATCCAGCATATCTTGTAAGCTTGACTAAGTAAGATTTGAAGAGATGACAGTTTGTCTTCTACTTATTTCCATCTTTATAAAAGCAATCCTTAGTTTTATCTAATCCGTATCAAATCTTCTTCTCATTGTTGTAGTTCATCTTCATTCTCACTTTACAAAATCTTAATGGCTCATCAATTCTCCTTCAGTGCTTCTTGTGATCAATCTATTTCTGCATCTGTCGTAGGTGCCATGAAGCAGCAAAACGCTGATTTGGCTAATAAATCAGATCATGATGCCATTTACGAACTTGTGGGTCTCGGGACTCGATACCCATCTTCCATTGTTGCTTTTTCTACTCGGTTGCAGTCCAAAACCCGAGAGATAGAGAAGCTTAATGAAAAGATCGATATTCTTCAACAACTTGTTCAAGAGTCTAACAAAAAAATAGTAGACTTAAAACAACAGAATAAGGATTTAAAATCCTTACTTGCCTCTGCATTTCGATTGCTTAATCCTTTAGACAAGGATGGCATGATGATTTATGAGGAGCAAATGCATTTGAATGATGAGGCTAAACGTCTAAAGTTTCTGTAGGTTATTTGAGATAATGGAATAAAAGTATCTAGCAAATATTCATGGCATGCATAATTCCTATTTCTCTTCTAATCATGCATAGTTTATCTTCTGGTAGAGGTTTTGTGAAAATGTCTGTTAATTGATCATGTGTACCAGTGAATTCTAATACAATATCGCCCTTCTGCACATGATCTCTAAGAAAATGATATCTAATTTCAATATGTTTGGTCTGAGAATGTTGTATTAGATTCTTTGAAAGATTTATAGTACTTGTATTATCACATTTGATTGGAATGTGATTGTACATAAGTTTAAAATCCTCAAGTTGTTGCTTCATGTAAAGAACTTGAGCACAACAACTACCCGCAGCAATATATTCTGACTCAGCAGTAGATAGTGCAACAGAATTTTGTATTTTTTACTAAACCAAGAAACTAGTGCATGACCTAAGAAGTGGCATGCTCCACTAGTGCTTTTCCGATCTATTTTATAGCCAGCATAATCTGCATCTATATAGCTGATTAGATCGAAAGATGTGTGCTTAGGGTACCATAACTCTAAGTTAATTGTACCACTAAGATATCTAAGAATGCGCTTAACTGCAATTAAATATGATTTTTTTTAGATGATTGAAAGCATGCACATAAGCACACACTAAACATAATATTTGGTCCATTGGCTGTCAAATATAATAGGCTACCAATCATACCTCGATATACCTTCGAGTCAACTAGTTTACCAGATTCATCTTTATCAAGTTTAGTGGATGGGCTCATTGGTGTTCCAGTTTCCTTATCACCATTCATCCCAAACTTCTTCAGCAATTCCTTAATATATTTTGATTGATTGATGAATGTCCCACTTTTTGTTTACTTAATTTACAATCCGAGAAAGAATGTAAGTTCTCCCATCATGCTCATTTCAAATTCTTCCTACATAGTCTTAGCAAAAACTTGGCACATATTTTTATTAGTAGCACCGAATATTATATCATCAACATAAATCTGAATCAAAAGAATATCCATCATTTTCATATTTAATGAAAAGAGTTGTATCAATTTTTCCTTTTGAAAAGCCTTTTTCAATCAAGAAACCACCGAGTCTCTCGTACCACGCTCTAGGAGTTTGTTTGAGTCCATCTAGTGCTTTTGTGAGTTTGAAAACGTGATTTGGAAAAATATGATTTTCAAAATCTGGAGGTTGCTCAACATATACTTCTTCATTTATAAAACCGTTTAAGAAAACACTTTTAACATTCATTTGAAAAAGTTTGAAATCTTTATAACAAGCATTTGCAAGTAGCATTCGAATAACTTCTAATGTTGCGACTGATGCATATGTCTCATCATAATCGATTCCTTTTTCTTGATTGAAACGTTGGGCTACAAGTCGAGCCTTATTTCTAGTAATGACTCCAGACTCATCTTTCTTATTTCAAAAAAACCCATTTTGTTCCAATAATAGTATGATTTTTTGGTCTAGGAATAAGTATTCAAACATCATTTCTTTCAAATTGATTAAGCTCTTCTTGCATAGTTAGAATTCAAGATTCATCAAAAAGTGTTTCATCAATATTTTTAAGTTCAATCTGAGATAGAAAAGCAGTATGATTGTAAATATTTCTAAGAGATGATCGAGTGCTTACACCTCGTGAAGGTTCTCCCAGAATTTGTTCCACTGGATGATCTTTCACATGTTTTCACTATTTGGTTGCATCTTATACTAAGTCTTGATGATTTTTCCTTCTATTTCCATGATCTTTCCTTTTGAATTGTTTTCAAATATCACGTATCCTTTTTCTTTAGAAGTGAAGTCAATGAATTTAGTTTTGTCTTCTGTCACGTATCTTGAGCATCCGTTGTCTAAAAACCATTTATTTTTACCTGTAGAATACTTCATGCATACCTACAAAAGCAATTAAAAAATAATTCCTGGTACCCAAGTTCTTTGGGTCCTTTATTTATTAGTATTAGAAAAAACAAGATTTTTTGGTACCTATATGGCCCTAATAGTCATTATATGTTTTCTTCTAATAGGACAAGCATGATAATTTCTATTACAAAAATTACAAATAACATATGACATATTTGAAAGTCTTGGACGATTGTAATAATATTTTTCTTTGAAAAATCTATTTTTATGAAAAGAATTTTGAAATTTTGATTTTGATTTAATCCGTTTATCAAAGAAATTTTTATAGAATTTGAGTTTTTCTTTTGGCATGTATCCCAAGCCTACCTTATCAAAAACATATCTTTGACTACCAAGAAATTTTTCAAAATTTCTTTTTCCATTTGTAAAGTTTTCAACAATCTTTTCTAAATCAGTCACTTTCTTTTTCAGTTCATCATTGTCATCTTTTAAAACTATATTTTATTTTCTTAAAACATCAATTTCATTTATTAAAGAAGAATTTTTCTTTTTCAAAGTGGTATACTTAATACCCAATTTTTCAAATTCCTCGTATACCTCTTCCAAAGCATTTTGCAATTCTTTATAAGAGGGATTTTCAAGATTTGTTACCTCAAAATCATCTTTAGCCATAAAATAAAGATTTGCAGATTCTTCATTACTTGCGTCGCTGTCTGAACTACTTGAATTATCATCCCATGTAGCTTTTATTGTTTTCTTACCTTTGTATCGATCTTTTTTTAGTAGGGGACAATCTGTTTTGATATGTCCAGACTTTTTACATTTATAACAAATTAATAAATCATTTTTACCTGTATCTTTGTTGGAAAATTTTTTAAAAGGTTTCCTTGAATGAGCTTTATTTTTCTTTAAGAACATCTGAATTCTTCTTGTTATCATCGCAACTTCTTCATCTTTGTCGTCATTTTCCTCATCTTCATCACTTTTACTTTCATGTGGAACAGTTTTAAGTGCCAAGCTCTTCTTTGGCTTTCCTTCTTCTTCTCCTCTTTTCAATGTGTACTCATGGGTGATAAGTGATCCGATGAGTTCATTCACTTCGAGCTTCTTGAGGTCTCTAGTTTCAAGAATCGCTGTCACTTTTGATTCCCAACGTTTTGGTAGAGAGTTGAGAATTTTTCTTACTATATCCACTTTGGAATAAACTTTACCAAGAGCTGTCAAGTTGTTTATGATGTTAGTAAAACGAGTGTACATACTAGAAATAAATTCATCATCATTCATCTTAAACATTTCATATTCATGAGTAAGAATATAAATTTTTGATTCCTTGACTTGAGAAGTTCCTTCATAAATAACTTCTAAGTTATCCCAAATTTCCTTTATTGTAGCGCAAGTCATTACTCTATCAAACTCATTACCATTGAAAGCATTATATAATAAATTCATAACAGTTAAATTTAAAGTATAAAGTCTATCGTCTTCACGATCAAACTCTTCTTCTTCCTTTTTGACCTTTACTCCATCAACCACTTTTGTTGGAATATAAAGTCCATTTACAATGCATTTCCAGATTTCTCGACCTTAAGCCTGAAGGAATATTCTCATTCTAACTTCCCAGAATGAGTAATTGTCTCCGCAAAAAAGTGGAGGCCGACTCCTAGATTGACATTCATAAATTGAAACTGCAATGTTAGCCATAAGATCTTAACTCAAAAGATAGTTAATCTTATAACAGAGCTCTAGCTCTTATACCAATTGTTGTCCAAATGACTAACACAAGAGGGGGGGTGAATTGGGTTATATTATAAAAATTAACACTTCTTAATCAAATACACAATATAAATTATAAATAGAATATAAAACTATAAGAAATGTAAAGAGTAGGGTAAGAGAAAGCAAACTCAGTATTTTTACGAGGTTCAGCCCCACTGCCTACGTCCTCGCTTCAAGCTACCCCTTGAGGATCCCAAATCCACTATTCAATCTCTTTTAGGTGGAGATAGAAACCTATTACACCTTTGAGCAGCACCGCTCCAAAGAATCCGTGTATAACACCCTCTACATTTCCAATCACCTCACACTTGGTGATTTAACTATTCCCCGTGTAGAACACCTTCTACACACACAAGGGTTATACACACCCTCTTACAAATACAAGAGTTGATATTGGGTAAACTATCAAAGTACACTTCTCAATGAGTGAAATAGAAATAATACAGCACAACTTATATTTCTCTCAAAAGGAATAAGAATTAAGGCTCAAAACTTTATAAAGAGAGAATGAGAGCTTTGAAAGAATGATGCAAAACTTAGTAATAAATGTGTAAGCTCTTGTTGTGATATTTACAAAACTCAAGTGAGCTATTTATAGGCAAATGAGTCTTCAATTTCAAATTTGAAAAAATTCACATGTCAAATAAGAACACTATTCACTTTTCAAAAAATTCAAATAAAAGCATTTTCTTTTTGCATTTATCAAAGACAACTCCATTCATTTTTCAAAGAATTCAAACCTAATCTTTTACTTTTCATATATGACAAAATGAGTATGATTTATTTTTCAAACAAAAACATCTTCTTTTTGCATATGTCAAAAAAACACACAACCACCCTTTAAGATTTTCAAACAAATCATCTATCTTTTATATTTGTCAAAAAAACACACAACCACCCTTTAAGATCCTCAAACAAAATCATCTACTTTTGTATTTGTCAAAAAAACACACCACCTCCCTTCAAAACTTTCAAACTAAATATGCACATGTCAAATATGATAATCATTCATCTTATAAATTCAAGTTTTTATAAAAAATATATATATATATAATTTTTGAAATTATTTTGTTTGATGATGTTATGCACATGTGAAAAACATAATTTTCAAAACTAAGACATTTAAAAATGTCTTGCATATGTGAAAAAAGTAATTTAATGTTTTATGAGAAAAAAAGAGTAATTTGGAACCTTAATCTAATTTCTAATTTTATCAAGAGATGTACAAAATAAATTTATAAGCTTCATTTGTAGACTTGATCTCTTTCTTGCTCATGCTTGATTTCTTGATGTGTTTAGCTCCCTTCATGTGTAGACAACTTGGTTTTCAGTTTTCAATATTATTTGTTATCATCAAAATTTATACGTAAATACAAGACTTGAAATCTTGGGTTCAACAGTTTATAAGGTGCACTCTCTCTGTTTAAATGCGATAAATCAAGATTGTGTAGCACCATTTATTTTAATATATTCATTTGTTCATCATCTTATTTCATTTAATCATTACAAATTTTTTTAAATGATTAAATATATAAAATAAATAATTTATTTTTTTAAATCTTAAAACAAAAATAATATTAATATATTTTAATAATATATTATTTAATTTTAGATTTTTATTTTAATTTATTTCATATCATTTTATCTTATCTGTAAAAACAAACTAGGCTTAAGGTTTAATATATGCTTGAGTCGACTGAACTATTGGCTATGCATGAATTAGCTAGATAGACATGTTAACGCATCCACCGGACCACTCGTAACCTACATGGACAAACAGATGCTTGATAGTGCTGTGTGGAGGTGATATGCGGAGGATGAGATCACCGTGCATGATTTGAAAGCGATACGGATCATCTTGAAGTTTTTACTTGTTATCAATTAGGGTGTTGGGTAACACGAGTTGGGTCCATTTTATGGGCTTGACCCATGGGCCCGAAGGTTTTTGGGTCTATTTGGTCTAATGGGTTTATTTGTGGAATTTTAAGGTTCCTTGTGCTTATTGCTCAATAAAGGGGTTAAGCAAGTCACGTGATAAATTTTTAATGAGCCAGATTTTGTAAATAAGCGCAACTCGTCCAATAAGTTCTTAGTCTTTTAAATACATTTTTGACCCTATTACTAGTTAAATATGGGCCTAATGTTCACACATTTTTGGTTGGGCTAAAATTAGACAAACTCTCTTGTTTTTGGTTGTATCTTCCTCTCCCCAATCTTTCACACATTTTTCTTTCTTCAATTTTGATTAGAGCATGTGATTGAAACTAGACAAACTTCCCTATTTTTTTTTTATCTCTTCATCTCCCCAATCTTTTACACGTTTTTCTTTTCTTTTTTTCACTCTCAAAAAATACAAAAGCAACACTAAAGCTTAAAACCTTTATAAAGTTGGTCAAACCCTCTCTCTATGTAGTCTTAATGATTCCACATGGGCCATCCGCCATATAAAAGGGAACCCAACAAAACAAATCTCCCTCTTCTCGACTATGGGGGATGACTCACCAAATCTGCTTTTACTCTGTTACCACTTTGTTAGAAGAAATCTAAGCAGTAAAAATAATTATCTCTCACTTTGTGTAAATCTGTTAGAGATAAATTAAATAAAGAGTAATATAAAGTAAAATCACACACACACACACAGAGAAAGCTAAGTTTTTTTTACAAAATCCTTCAATGCAAAGGGAAAAACTACGAGACCTAATCCAGTTAAAACTTTTACTATCAACAATAATGTGTACATAAATATTCTCTCTAGATAGCACTAAATGCATATCGTCAATAATGATCTCAAGAAAAACACTTTCTTAACAACCAAATAGTATGATTAGAAGAGATCTCACCAAGATGCGGATTACTATTCATGACCTCGAAGACCAGAAATATTGCTTCAAATCCAACCTTCACCTTTCAAATTGTAGAGACTTGAGTTGTGAATGTTCTTGCAAAATTTTAGCCCAATTGGACCATGAACAATTTCGAGCAATGCGTTTGATTTAAACTAGGCAAACTCCCCTGTTTTTAATTGTCTCTTCCTCTCCCCAATCTTTCATATGTTTTTCTTTCTCTTTTTCACTCTCAACTAATATTGAAGCAACACTAAGATTTAAAACCTTAATAAATTTGGGTCTGAACCCTCCCTCCAGGTGGGTTTAATGATTCCAAATGGGCCATCCTCTATATAAGAAGGAACTTAACACAACAAATCTCCCCCTTCTTGACTATGAGAGAGGACTCACCAAATTGGTTTTTGCTTTGCATGTTTTGAGTTTCTGGGTAGCCAGTTGTTTTGTCATCATATCTAACTCATTTTCATCAGAATGAATTTTTTCAATGTATATCAACTTTATCTCCAATGCAGTACGAGTCCAGTGTACCTCACATCAATATGTTTGTATCTTAAATGAAAGATTGAGTTTTTACTGAGATGGATGACACTTTGTCTACGACAAAGGATGAGTATAGTGTCATAACTGAAGCAAGTAAATAGTTGTTATAGATGAGAAGTTCTTAGAATAGCTCAAGACCACCCAACACATCTATCAGAGCCCAAGTTAACCAACATTCTCTGGCACAATAGTCTGCGGGAAAAATAAGTTGTTGCTGCTCCGACCTAGGACACGATGTATGAGGGCGAGAATGTTGGGGTTATGCCACTTTAGTTGTGAAAAGGCTAGTGGTCAGTTTATAAGTGTGAGGGAAAACCTTACCTCTTGAGCTAACTTTTAAGGTTGGGAGAAGTCGAAGATCACCCAATAAGAAGTTCCCTCCAAGTGAGGCAATGAATCAGAAGTTTCCCATTAGAGCCTTATGAGATCCTGTTCTTGATGATTGTAGTTTGGAGATTGTCCTTTCTGAGGAAGTTTGTATTCACTTGGCACAAGCTTGGGTGGAGGAGAATAACAATTCCACCTTGTCGGCTAATATACTAGCATGTGCAAATATTGATAGATTTGTGATTTCGCCTAGCAGAGCACTTGTTTTTGGCAGCTAATTTTTGTGGTTCGAAAAAGGGGTCGTCTTAAGCAGCAGAAGGCAAGAAAGTTAAAAAGCTAAAAAAGCTTGCTTGGGAACATCCTCTACTTGTGCTATGATGAAACCTTCAGATGAGTCAAGCCCTACAAGGGGTAGACCGTTGTCGCATCCTCTGGCGAGGGGTAGAAAATATTTTGGCCACCCCTAAACTTTTTCGGCCAACTCCCTTGACGAAATTGTGGCGCAAGCTAAGGCCAACTTGGAGCTAGTGTTAGAGGCTAAGTCTGCTATTTTGCCTGATCATGATGTTACTCCATTGACTTCCCTCATTTGACAACCAAAACGGATGATGGTAGCTAGGATGAGGATGAGATTCTCATGACCTTAAATTTTGACTTCCTGGGAGTTCTCATACCATGTTGAGCGATTTTCCTTGTCATTTTAAAGCTTTTAAGGGGTCTTTCCAAGTTGAAGATGTCGGGACTTGGTGGTAGAGGCCACTTTTGGCGAATCAATTTCATTTTTTGACTTAACTATCTTTGGCGAGATCACTTCCAAGATGCCTTTTGCCTTTCCCACTCTTTCTCACAATAGACTTTTAGGTCGATGTGAGTGGGGGTAAGGTGCCAATTCCTTCCCTGCCCTCCAGCGTTCTACTAAACCCCCTATTGTTGAATTCCCTCAGGTAGCATCTGATCTGGGAGGTGTTGAAGTTCTTCCCACTTGTTAGGTTTCTACTAACGGAGGGGAGACATTTGCTTAGGCGGAAGCACCTACTCTTTCTCTTCTCGACACTCATGATCCCTTAATGGTTTCCTGTTTTGCCTGTATAGGGCTCTCTGCCTCCAGGAGGTTTTGTGCCTTTCACCGGTGTGTGCTTTTGATCTACTAGGTTTCATGGCTCATCTAGTTCTTGGCTTAAAGGTTCTCCTCGTCCCTCAAGCGTGTGTCGAAAGAAGGCCTTTCGTGCCACCATTCACAATCTTTGAAGCATCCTTTCTCCGGTAACTGTTCTTCACCTTTACCATTCTTCTTTCTCATTCTTTTTGTTCTTAATCTAATTGTGTTCCTATGGTGTGGATTACCTAGTGGCCGCTTTGGTTGATGTACGTTTGGACTTAGAAGAGAAAAATTAATCCATGCGTTCTTTCATTGGTTGTGCTCTTAACTCTATTCTTGCCACTTGGGCAACTAAGGAGGATATGGTTGAGTGACTATCTAGGCTCGAATCATACTCTCATCAACTTGAAGATCAAGTTGTCTCCCTGCATGAGCAGTTTGACATGCTCAAGTCAAAGCTAGCGAGTTCCTAAGAAGAATTTATCTAGTATCGTCACAAGGTAGAGGCTAGGGGAATAGAATGAGAGGGCCTCCTCACACACCTCGACCAGATGGAGAAAGAGCCAAAAAAGCTTAAGTAGAAGAATATTGATTATGTCACTCACCTGGTTGCTTCTGAGGAGGGACGTCCAGAATAAAACATTCATTTGAGCATTGCGGTGGGTGGGAAAGTTAAGGCAGAAGAGTGACTGGTGGAGGTAAAGAGAGAGGTTAAGGACCATAACCACCATTTTTGCAGCTAAGAGGATTTTAGAATCACATAAAAAACAGCTACCAGAGACAAAGTTGAAGGTAACCGAGCTAAATGCTTAGCTAGCTTAATCTAGGGACGAGTTGCTCACATTCTCCCTTAGTTCACAGTTGCTTACATTATCCCTTAGTTCACAGTTGCTTACATTGTTCGACTCTAGGCTTGGGGTCTTGGATATAAAACTTGGATAAAACAGCTAAAAAAGCTCCTACACACCCATCCGAAGACAAACATTCGCACTCTAGACTAGAAGTCGAGTCAAGCTAGTCCTTCTGCTTACCATTTTTTTTTACTCTCTTAAGGGTCGAGATACAATGCCAAATGCTTTCCAACCTCTTCATCTTTCCAAAAGCCCTACCCATATTATTAACTTTTATGTTTATGTTCCAGATATTACTTAATTCATGAAATGTTATGTATGTATGAAACAAAATGTTTTTGCGTTTTCATGAAACATGATATTTTATTTTAGGCTCTGTTAGTTGAGTTCATAGAATATTACTCTGCTTAACTGGTTGTATTTTCATAATGCCTCGCTTAAAATGTATGTTAGAATTTAAACCATTAGCATCCTTAATCTTAGTCAGTATAAATTGTTATTATTTAGAAAATTAAATGGAATTATTTTAGATTGAGAATCACATCTTAAATCATTGGAAGATCTCTAGTATTTTATTTTGGATAATTGCCAAGAAGCTAATAGGGAATCACACTTGGCATCCTTAGTGCACTAAGCTAAAATGGCTAAGTATGGATGGATTTAGAGATAAGCCCAATAGTGTGATGGGCTAAAGATAGATGTCATAAGCCAAGAACCATTTGGATTTAAGAAGGTTAGGCCTTTCTTGACAATCCTTAGAAACTAGACCCAAACATGAAGAAGGCATGAAGCCTTTGGGCCTAATTGGTGATGGTAGAGGCCCTCAACCCAACCTTAAAAAACATGTCACTTTCAATCTTGGTATCCCTTAAAGGTCTTATATGATCCCTTAAGTCTGGACATAAGATCCACTTGTTGACCCACACCAGGAGCCAACAACCAAAAGACTTACACAAATAGCCCTATAAGCCCAACAAGGCCCAACGCCTTGTCTTCCATTTTTACACTTCTAATTAAAGCCCACATATACCATACCATTGGTTTCCCTCAAGTTCAAGAAGTATCACACACCTCTAAGGCCCCCATTTGACCATACTTAAGTTTCTATGGGCATTACTCAAGTTAAACATGATTAGTAACCTCTAAACCATATTTAAAGCTTAATTTTCTTTTTAATTATTTCCAAAAAAAAATCTTTGAAATTTGTTAAATTTTGTCACTGAATTACATCATTCCTAGACCGAATTAGAAGTTTAATGTTAACCAAGCATGTGAATAGAGGCAAAGACATGTCAATTCCCAAATCACCAAAATTGGCACGAATGTGCACCTTCATGTGCATTACACCAAATCAGCCCACTAGCCAATGCCTTTTGCAGAATTTTCTCAAGGTAAATTCCATAATTCAACACCTCATATTATCCTTCATATTTTAATTCTAATGGTGGATGAAATTGTTCCTAGGAACCAAACCAAAAAGCTAACTAATTCCATTGGAATCCTAGTTGAAGCTAAACCGAGTGACATGGTGTTTCTATTTGGATTTCTTCTCTTGGATGAGCCAACACCACACACCACCTCCATTTCCCTCCAATGACCATGATCCCCTTAAATTCATCATTAAGTCTTAACCAAGTTTTCACCTAAGCCAAATACCATAAACAGATGGACATCACGCTTGAACCACTTGGCAACTTCACCCTATTTTATGAGATGCATGCACTTGAGCACTTGGCAATCAATCCTCCACCTTCCACAACCTAAAAACTCCTTCAAAGTGTGACCTTATACTTCCAAAGATCAGTCATGGATAAATAACAAGGGTGATGGAAGCATGAGATGAAAATTTGTCCCGATTTTTAGACTCCTACCTGACAACATCATGGCATGAAGTTGCGTGTCTAGGTATTGCCATGGTGCCAAAATAAAAATGAAACTGAGTGAAGTTTTTTAGACTTCTTGAGTCTTCTTGAGTGAAGTTGTGTTGGAAAATCTTGGGGCCACGAATCTTTGTAAGTAACCTTTACCTAATCTTTTTCTATTAGCATAATATGTTAGGCTTAAATCTATGCCTATAGGAGTGAGTTTAGTTGAGATTACCATGCTTAGTTCAAAATCGGGTTAATTTGGATCATTGATTTCGTAAATTGTTTTTAAGTTGAGATTACCATGTCTTAGAATAATTTTATATGATTCATGAATGTCTTAGAATGAATATTTCAGGTTTAATTTTGAAGTTAGAAGCATCCCATAATAGGCTTTAATTCTACCGTGTTGATCATCTAAGTATGCATTGGTTTTGACTAGTTTATGCTTAATTTATGGAAGTTTCAATTTAATTTACCTAAGGCTTGAATAATGTGCATTTAGAAAAGCCTTGTGATTAGGATAAGAATTAGAATATATGATTTGATTAATTTTTTAAAACATCTATTGGTGAATATAAGCAGACACATCATGCATGCTTAATGGATGACTAAGAAGTGATTAAGGTCTTGTATCATGTTCAAGTGTCGGGATGAACTTGTTTGACCTGAACCTTAGTTTTTAATTTCTTGTTAAAGCTATGATTTTTTATGGCCCTTGATGAAATTAAATACACATGCATCCATGGGAGTTAAATAGTTGAAATCACATGGGTATTATTGGAATGCATGCCATGAGTTGCGTGTGATTAGCATAGTTGAACTTTGATTCTTAAAACTTAAAGGCATAAATGGTTTAGAACATAGAAAATATGAGGTTTGTGAAGATTGGTGAATTTTGGGACTCATTTATAAATAGTATATATTTAGGGTCTTAGTAGCAATTTTGGAAAAGTTTAGGAGTATTTGTAGACATTTCCATTTTAAACCTTTTTTTCATTATGAACATCTTCTTAGAAGCTCAAAACCTTATTTAGTGTAATCTTGTTTACAACTATTATAATTTTCCAAACTTGGACATTTGTAGGTTGGTATATAACATACACTTTGATAAGAAATTTATGATTAATTGATAATTGACATATTCATATCATAATTTTCATTTTGAGTATGAAATATAGCATTATGCATTTGATTAAATTGTTCAAATGACAAGTGCAATTTTATTTATCATTTGGACATTATGTGAAGTTGTCATTTTCATACTTTGCAAACACATGTCAAGAAAATATTTTTCAAGCATAGCATGAATTTTTTTTTTTTTTCACAGCCCGAATGGTTAGGTTGGAAAATTATCCTAGTGGAACTCTTTTGTCGACTCTGGAATGATAAAAAATGGAGTGATACATCTAGTTTGACTAAAAACACATCAACGAGCTTCAAATGTGTTTTTTTCTAAAGAATGCCAAAGCAAAGTCGATGTTATGACATCTAAGGCTAGTGGGTGTATATGGTATGATATTATGTTGATAATATTATGTGACCAATGCATTGAGAATGAGTCTGTAGACAATATAGTTTCAACATGAGTTATACTATAATCTCTAGCAGAAACTCACAGTGCATATATGGAACTACAATGATACCATACATTATGATATCAATATTAATGCGATTGTTAATTATACTTAAAGATGATGAAATATTATGTTTTTTTAAAGTTGAAGTGAAAAATATTCTCTATAAGAAAATATAGTATCCAACTTTTTTTCTGAAAAAGCTGAGAAATCTAGATGGGAAACAAATACTGATTTCTTGCATATCCTGCATTTCATATTAATAATTCATAATACATCATTTATCTTTGTGCAAGTTGGTTGTTTAACTTATTGAGATTTCAAGTAACTTTTATCTCTTGTAGACCCACTATTATTCTATTTAAGATGATAAAAGTTGTATTAAAACTAGATGAGGACAGACAAGATAGACTAGTGGATCCAATTAATTGAAGAGGAGCTAGATCTCAATCGAAGATTAGATCTTATTTTTATGTTAATAGTGCTAACTCTTTTTACCTTAGAGTGTATGAAGGAGTTGATCTAATCATGTAGACTTGTGATTTGAAATATTTTGTATTAAGGATATACTACTTTATCGTTTTAATTCATGATTAATATTAACACTATTGAGATATTTTAGTTCATTTCGGTATAAGTTATATTTAATCACACTTGCTCCATTGTGATTATTCATACTACTAGTTGTAATCTTATGTTCAATGTCCCAACGCTTAAGTCTCCGTTCCATCCCAAGCAAAGAATTGGGAACACCACAACTCTTTTATTTCTTTTATGTCATTCCATATTTCTCTAAATTTGACGGGCAACCCCTTTATCCATGTAACCACTTGGTTGACTAATTATGGCAGGAAGATGCATAGACTAGGCTCATGCGAGTAAGTGTGTAGGAAGATGCCTCAATTGTGTAGCTTAGGTGAGTAAATGTAGCGAAAGGATGCCTCAACCATACCTTAGGCGAGTAAGTGTAGCAGGACTAGGACGATGTCTTGATTGCATAGCTTAGGCAAGTAAGTGTAGCGGGAGGATGTCTCAATCACGTAACTTGGGTGACTAAGTGTAGTGGGAGAATGCCTCGACCACTTAGCTTAGGAGAGTAAGTGTAGCAAGAGGATTGCCTCCACTGCGTAGCTTGTGACTAACTGTAGTAGGAGGATTCCTCGTCCATGTAGCTTAGGCAAGTAAGTGTAGCGAAAAGATGCCTCAACCGCATAACTAGGACAATTAAGTGTAGTGAAATAGCAAAAATAAAATATACAAAAACAAACAACTTTAGGTTTTGGGACAAACCATTACAGTGTGAATTACACAAAGTACTTTCTTAAGTGTTTGTCATTCCAGGAGTGTGGTAGCTTGTTTCCTTTAACGTCCTTAAGGTGATAGGTTCCTGGGCGATGGTTGGCTATCACGACATACGACCCCTCCCACCGTGGTCCAAGTTTTCCTTCTTCTTCTATGGTGACTCCGTTTTCTTTAAGGATTAAGTTGCCCACCTTGAAGGACCTTAGATTGACCCTTAGATTGAAATATTGCTCTTTTCTTTCTTTTCTAAGCTAATATCCTAGCTATGGCATTTGTCCTTATCTCCTTTCACAAATCTAAATTCTCCTCCAATGCCCTATTGTTTTCCTTTACATTGAAATTCTTCATCTTGTGGCTTGGTAACCTAACCTCAATTGGTATTACTACTTAACTTCCTTAGGCAAGGGCGAAGGGTGTCTCACAAGTTGAAGTTTTTTCCCTTGTTCTATATCCCATAATATTCTTGGAAATTCGACTGCCAAGGCCCCCTTTTTCTCTCCCAATCTCTTGTTCAATGTTTCCAAGATGGTTTGTTGTTTATTTAAACTTGTCGATTTTCCTGTGGATACCCAAACCATATGGTCTATACTTAAAAAATATTAGTCAATAATATAATTGGAACCTCATTGGAATCATATAAAGAGCAAAAACTTCTCTTTCCCAAAAAATGTGGGATCCTATGGACCACTTACCTTTATCCTTATCAAATGAGGTATCACAAATTCACAATCTCCTCTAAAATGTTTGATGTCCTTGTTGGACTTGTCTGTTGTAGGTAGTATGGCTCAAGTCTCACATTTTTTATTAGGATATGCTCTGATACCATCTGTAATACCTAAATGGAAGGTCCAAACCACATAGTCTATACTCTAAAAGAACTATTCAATGTACAATTGAAAGCCCATTAGATCCTTATAAAGAATAAAAACTTTTACTTTCCAAGCAATGTGAAATCACATATACTACCTACCATTATCTTTATTATACAAGATATCATACCAGAACTACACCCCATTGAGCAAACAACTGAGGGAGGTTATTGAGTTCAGCTCTTTAGCTAGATTGTTTAGTATTGGCACAACATGCATTTTCTAAAAATTCTCTAGCGTCTTTGACGTCGTTCAGCTAGTAATACGCTGCTTTCATGACCTTGGTTGTGAGCGCTCTTCCTTCTAAGTGGTTTTTGCATATTCCTTATTGTATTTCTTCCATGACATAATCGATTTCTTCCTTCGAAATAGACCTTAGAAGTACTATCGAGAAACCTCATTTGTATAATATCTTGTCAATCATGGTGAAACGGGCGTCTTTGCTCTTGACCTTCCTTGCTTCTTCTTGGATGGTTAAGAGGTTTCCAATTTCTATGTATCTAGCTATGTCTATAGCCCTCTCTAATGTGTCTTTACCTACCTCTAAAACCTCAGGTTCTATAGCTAGTGTCTTTGTTCCAAATGTTAATTTCTTAAGGAAAAGTTTCTTCATGCTTTGTTGACAATTGTAAAGCTAAAATAATTATCAAATTTGACAATTGTTTTAGCTTTTTGGATAAAATTTTAGCTTTACTATTCACAAAAGTATCTTTTGAACATTTTTCCACATACTTTATTGTCATATTTGATAAAAGATGATACTTATTTTTTGGTATTTGTACAAAAGCATACTTTTTGAAAGATGGTTTTTAGCCAATCTCATTAGAGTGCCCTAAGGCGGTGGAGATAATCCAAATTGGTTTCCATTTCTGCCATTGTCGAGCCCATTCACTTCTAGGCCCAATAAGTCTTTTATCCAATTCGATTATCCAAAAAGTTAAAACATGAAAGTTTTACATCATCCTCTTAGTGATCTATATAATTTTGAATCATCTCATTCCGAGATCAAAATAGAGAGATATTCTTATTTTACCGAAACTGGTTGGAGTAACCCGAGAGTACCATTCCGAGCTTCACATGTGTTTTCCTTCTTCCAATTCTAATTTTCTCAATTTTCTTCTGAATTAAAACTAAAATATTCTAGCTAAAACCTTGCTCAATTTCCAAAAATTGACCATAATTCTCCATATTTCATCTAATATCTTAAGTGTCTCTAATTTAGTCTTTAAACCTAAGTGTCATACATTTCTAAAAACTTCCTTAAAATGATAAAATAACCTCTAAATGAATATATAATCTAAGTAAATCTTTTAAAAAGGAATGGTTATTACACTTTCTTAGGTGTGATAACCGCTTATATTTCTTTTGAGTTCAAGTGATGGGATAGCTATTTGAACTTCCCTTGCATTGCGGCGCTATCTTCAATAGTGAGAGTTGTTTGTTAGTGATTGATTACTTGAATTATGTAGAAGTTTTCATCGTATTTCTTAGTAGACTAAGTCATTAGTTCAAGTCCTATTGGTCCAAACTTGGGCATAGGCCCAAAAGGCAGTCCAATGGGCTTGTCAAAGAAAAGGGCATTAAACCCCTTCCAGAAGATGTAAGAGAATGGACAATAAGCACATGATCAACGAGAAAAGAGAGTGGACAAGAAAGCAAATTCATTCAACAAGTTGTTTAAATAGTGCTCCCCAAGGTAGGGAACGTATTTGATTCTCATCAAATGAAGTCATTTTGTAATTATATCAAACTTTAAATACTTGTTTGTGATGCATATGGCTAATAACTGATAATGTTCTTGTCGCATATGAGTTAAGTCATTTTTGAGGTAGAAGATGATGGAAAAGACTGGTTATATGTCATTGAAGTTGGACATAAGCAAGGCCTAGATAGGGTTGAGTAGGATGTTTGGAAAGAATCATGCAGAAGTTAGGTATTGATCACGGATTCTTCAGTTGATTATGAACTATGATAGATTTATTTCATTTTTTGTGTTAATAAACGTGGTGTCGAATGGTCATATCATTCCTAGTAGAGGCCTAAGGCAAGAGAATTCACTTTCTCCTTACTTATTGTTCTTGTGCACAGAGTGCTGATTAGCCTATTGAAGGAACCTGAAAGAGAGAGATCAGTACAAGATCTAGTATGTAGAGGAGCACCTAGAATAAACCACATTCTCTTTGCTGATAATGGTTTTTTCTTTTATTAAACTTATGCTAATACAAACAAATTTATTTAATCGTTGTTGAGAAAGTATTAGCTTGCGTCTAGTCAAAAAATAAATATAGAAAAAAAATGCCACGATTTTTAGAAGAAATGTATCATAAGAACTTAAAAGAGAGACCATGTTATTGTGGGAAGGAAACAACATCCAACAATATGATAAATATCTAGGATTACCTCCAATGGTTGGTTGATCAAAATCAAATGCTTTATCTAAGATGACGCTAAGAGTTTGGCAAAAATTTTAGAACTTGAAGTTAACTGTTGTCATAAGGAGGAAGATAAATTTTAATCAAACAATAGACCTCTCTATTCCTACTTATGCAATGGGTTGTTTTAAACTTCCTGGTGATTTTTGCAATGAATTGGAGAGTATGATAGCTAGATTTTGGTAGGGAAGAGAGAGAAAGAAAGAAGAGTGCATTGGATCAGTTGGGATAATATGTGTCAGTCTAAACTCAAAGGAGGAACGTGTTTTAAAGATCTGAAGGTTTTTAATATGGCTTTACTAGTTAAACAATAATGGAGAATTGTGCAAAATCAAAATACTTTGTTGTATAAATTTTGTGAAGATAATGCTTTCCAAAATTTAGTTTTCTTAGGTCAAGCTTGGGCACAAATTCCTTATATGCTTGAGAGAAATATGGGAAGCAAAACAGAGCTTGTAAAGAAGGTATTCCCACTAACTAAATCTTAAGAAGATGAATGTAGAGGTTTATAACAAGTGTTGGTTATGCAAGTTATGTTTGGAGGATAGAAAACATGCTTTTAATTTTGTCCTACCATTATAGATCTATGGAATAATTATCTACCTGCAATGAAGCACATATAAAGCATATGAATTTCATAAATATAGCAATATATGTGATGGAGAAGGGCAATATAGATGATTTGGCTATCATTTTTCTCATAGCCTAGGAATTTTGGTACAGGAAAAATAAAATACAAGCTGAAAATTATTTAATTGATCCTATAAAGGTGATTGACCATGCCTTATAATTGCACATAACTCGCAACGAGTTCTTATTAGTAAACCACAAAATCAAAGAAGATTTGTTGCTAAAAACCTCCTCCAACTGGCTATCTTAAAATGAGCGTGGATGGATAAATATTTTTTATATTCATAAAGTTGGTGTAGGTGTGGTCCTTAGAGATGACAAAGGATATTTGGTAATGGCTACAAGTAAAGTAGAGAATGAAGTGCATGATTATAAAACTATTGAACTTTTGGCCATGTTTCAGGATTTACAACTATGTGCTCATTTGGGATTCTCAAAACACATTCTAAAAAGTGGATATTTATTTATGGTTAAGGGGCTACAAGATGATAAAGAATTTTATTTAGCTATTGGAAATATGCTCAAGGAAACAAAGAGTATGCTACAACATTTTTCTAAGTTTGAAATTCAGCATGTACACCGTATGAGAAATGAGGCTGCTCATAGGCTAGTCCGTTATGATTGGAATGTTGAAAGTATTGACATATGGTGGACTGATGTCCCACTATTTATTTCTCAAGCTATTTGGATTGAAAATAAGAGCTTGTAATGTTTGATTCTTTAATAATAAATGATTTATTATTATAAAAAAAAAAAATTCAAAGCTAGGATTAGTTAGACTACAAATGCAATAAATGCAATTGTTGCAGCTTCTACAAGACAATTTTTATACAAGAGTAGAGGCATTGAAGGAGTTATAATACATAAGTAACTAGAATTTAGTCATAATAAAGTAAAATACCCCTCATTTAAAATATAATTGTGTAAAATATCGAAAAATATATTTTGTGCAAATCATTTTTCACAATATATCTCTTTGGATTAGGTAAAAGTCAGGTGAAGTAACTTTAGCTACAGTAACTGTATAAATCTGTTTAATATTGTAGTTGGGTCAAAACAATAATCTATTATATTTTACTCACTCCTCTCTATTCTATTAGCTAGGGAATGAAAATAGGTGGCTTTCCCCACCCCCAACTGTCGCCCCCCATATTGGGGGGCAAGTTGGGCCCCTAGGCCCACTCTACCCCCATGGGCAGGTGTCTTTGTCTAGATGATGAGGTGGATTTCTACCACTATTATCCGTCTATTGTGTCTAGGACCACATTTTTTTATAAAAAGTTAAATAAAATTTCGTAAAGCAAAATCCAAAACAAATTTATAAATAAAACTAAACAAACATATAGATTAGAAAAATCTCACAAATCCAACAAAAAAGAAAAAAAACAAAAAAACTTGCAAGACTACAGTCAAACCAAAAAAAAAAACAAGTAGTACTCGCAGATATCATCACAAACTTGAATTTATGCATGGGCCATTTTTGCACAGACCCATAACCATGACTGCAGTCATGGGCCAATGGTAGCCATGGTCATGATCGTGGGTCATTAAACTTGCAATCTTGTCACCCACAGTTGCAACCGCCAACAGTGGGTCTCTAACAAAATATGGTCACGCCAAGAGAAGGAAATTCAAAGCTAGCTTAAAGGAGGAGGAGGAGAAGATGGGAAGAGGAAGGAGAACTAAAATAAGAGAAAAGAAAGGATGGTGGCCACTGAGGCGTGAAAAACTCATAAGAAATGGGAGAAAAGAAGAATAATGGAGGATGATGGCTAGGAATGATAAAAATGAGAGGACAAAAAAAGGTGATATTTATAGTTAGGGTTTTGTTTCCTTTTTTAATATATATGATATCATGATTTATATTATTACATATTTAAACGTGTATATATATAATGAGTAATGTTACAGGTATACATATATGTTTAACTTTTATAGAATCAATGACGTAACAATAATGTCACGTTAGTCAAAATATTAAAAAAAATACGTAGAATAAAAACACAATGAAAGAGGAATGGAAATCAGAAATATGAATAATTGAACCAGATGATGCGTACAAATAGCATTTTCATATAGCGCGTACACAAAAGATACTCAACCTGTATACAAGTAGCAATTTTTATATATAATAAGCCTAGTGGGCTTAGGGCTAGCCTAGGTCCTGTTCCTCAACTCTTTATAGGTTAAGAATTGAGTGTGCGGGTAGATCTCCCTGCCTATTGGTGGTAGAGACTGGATTGGGGGAAGGGAAATAGGTGAGTCACTCGTACCATTGACCTCCATTTGATGCAACTTTTTGTTGCTGTAATTTCAATGCCTTACTAGTTTCTTTATCTAATTTATAAATAAAGAAATAATTAAAAATGTTATTTTAATAGTTCAATCAAACTTATATAATTAGAGAAGCGATACAATTATAAATAATAAAGAAATCATAAAAATAAGCTCATGACTATTGTGACTTAACTAATATATTATATATAGATTGCAATAAGAGCAATTTTACAATTAAAAATACCAAATAAAATCAATCACTTCGCAAATTTACTTTATAATTAAAGCATTTCAGATAACTAAGCTATGCCTTATATTGGCTAAACTTTGACGGGTAATTAAAGCTATAAATTAACAAAGTAGTTTGTGAATAGTTTGAGTTCAGCAACTCGTATATGCTTGGTTAATTTAATAAATGAGATATTTGTAAACATTAATATAGGCTTGAACATTAAATAAGTAAAACTCGTATAAACTTGACTTAACTCGGTTTAAACTCGTGAACAAAACTTGTATAAACTCGGTTTGACTCGTTTGAGCTCGTTTGAAGCTCATAATATGTTTTATATATGTATGTGTTATATAAATATATATATATTACATGTTAGTTATATTTTATATACTTAATTATATATTATTAATTTATTTATAGTTAACCTTATTTAATATAGATATGTTATGTTCTCAAAACGTGTATAAAAACTTGTATAATAATATATTATACAACTACAACTGTTGATATATTATATCATCTATATATATATATATATTAAATAGTTTAATTTATTCCATTTATCTTGTGTAATATTCTTTTAATTTATAACTATAAGTTATTTTTATAAAAAAAAAAAATTATACTATAAGAACTTTGAATCAAAATTATTTGGTTGAATAGTTAAATGAATTGAGTTTTTTTTGTAAAATTTTAATTTTTTTTCTTATTAATAAAAAGATAAGATTAGAAATTTCAAAATAAAAAATCAAGTTTGAGCTCGAGTAGCTCGAGTCGAGTCGTTTGTTTATTTTTAGTCGAGCTCGAGTCAAATTCAAACAACATTAATAATTAATGAACCAAGTTCGAGCAAGATATTCGAGTTTTATTCGAGTTCGAGCGAGTAAACATATTAATCGAGCTCGAGTATCCTTATTCAAATTCAACTCGATTCAATTCATTTGTAGCCCTATGGGTAAACCATGTTTTATTTATTTATTTAGAAAAGCTCCTATACATATGTCTTCAAAACTATTTTTTATAGCTAACCAATCTAGTGATGCCACATAGGCACTCTCTCAAAACACATAGTGAATCTACATGTACCAAATCCATTGCTAGAACCCTTATTCCCAAATCCAACCTAGCCCCACATGAACCTTATCGATGTTGACGACTCTAAAACCCTCCCGACGATGAGTTCTTGCTGCCTCTATCAATGCCCCACAGCCTACGCTTGGGATTGAACGTAAACTGAAGCGTCGCGGACATGTAATGTAAGGCTACATACCCATCGTTCATGTCAGAAATAAAATATATGCACCTAACTTACTAGCAGTATGCAATATACATCGTAGTGGAATAAGGTCAATTCAAATAGGATAGGCAAATAAATTTAAGATTTTTGCCAATCATCACATGGTAAAACTAAAGTACAATCCCAAAAACTATATAAAGCATACCACTATAATGTATCGAATTATCAAGAAACCAAGTTCCCAGAACACAGGAGGAAAACCAATTCCTCAAACTTACAAAAAACTTAAAACATTGTCTTATACTTGAAAGAAAAGACATTACTGCCCCTTTCTAAAGGGGTTCATTCTTCACGTCCCTATATCCAGGTCCAAAACAAAAATGACTCATGCTCAGATTGTGGCTCTGCCGACGACTTATTCCCGTTGACAACTCGTAGACGTCATCGAGGGATAGGGACCCATCCGGGCTCAACACCAAACAACACCTCAGAGGTTGCTGATCTTCTAGCGACACGGGTACACTCCTCCTCATGTCCTCTAACAGTCTGTCATACTAAAAATGAACCATTTCATCAAAAAGGATGGAGTATTTCGTCGGGCGGGAGGGCCCTTAGTGCTCCTCGGGATCTCCTAGGAAGTCTGTCTCTTGTACGGATCCATCTAATCTTACAACTATTCTATCATCTCGGGAATGAATGATAGCTAAAAATTAAAGGGGTGAGATTTCGAGAAATCTCAGTAAGTACACAGTTAACATATTAAAGGCATCACAATCATATACAGTAAAGATAACCAAATGTTTGTATCAAGAACACAAAATTTATGACATGACTTATGCACCATGCGTTTTCATATAAAGACTTTCATATTTTTTTGACTTTCTTGACACGTATTTACAACTATTCGTAATCTTTTCATATATTCTTAATATTCATAGTATTACGCGCCATTCTCTTATTCATATCATTCTTAGGCTCAAAGCCTTTCTTGTCATAACTTTTTATATAACGTGTTGGATACCTCACATCTTTTCTATACACCATGTATTCCCCATTAGTTAATGCATTACTGTATGAATACTTTAGTTAAGTTGACTATGTCATAATCATATTCTTAACGGTAGTATGCATATTTGACCTTCACCATCCTTGGCACCCACTAGTTTTAAGTGCGACCTCGCTCAGGAATCCTTTTACAAGAACCATTCGATACCCGTCGATTATTCTTCATTGACCCAGGGGTTTCACTCGACTTTATTTACTCCTGAGTGAACATGGAGTTTCACTAAGATAATACATCGCCCCAGCCTTTGGGGTTCTTATAATAAGTTCTTAACTTATTTCTTTTGAAAAAAACATGATGAACTAAAGGACATAGAACTCATGATTTCAATGGACATGCATGCAACTTGTAACTTCTTATGTGAAACATGTAGTTCATGAGGCGTGTAAAACATGCATTTCCAAACTGGAATTTAAACATGCTATAACATGCAAATATAATTATATCACAAGGTAGTTATACTCATTCAAGTTAAAAGTGAACAATCAAATCAACCCTAACCCTAGAAAGGTAAGGTCGAAATACTCATAGGTTCAAAACCCCTAATTTTTACCTTCTCTTTCTCTTCTACCAATTCATGCGTTCCTTTAGAGAAATTGCAAAACTAATTAACAAACCATAAGGGCCTTAGGCGAAACCTTAGGTGCTCATTTGTTTTATTATTCTTGTCAACTTCCACAAAATGAAATCTAAATCTTATTTCATGCATATTCTCGAAATCTTGTTTCAAGGAGATCAATAGTTTTAAGTTCATAAACCACCCAAGAAATTCGGTCAAGATTATAACATTAACCAAGAGTTGAATGCCTAAGGTTTCCCTCCAAAAGCTCACCATGGCCAAAACATACAAGCTCCCTAAAATAAATTTTCATCATCCAAAACATGTCATGCCATGATTCCACATCCTAGTCAAGAATCACTAAGATACACTCCTTATATACTTTCATCAAATATTCCATATATTCCATCAAGCATCTTCTAGATAAAACCCTAAGATATAATTTTAAAAAAGCATAGAGAGAATATAAAGAGATCATCCAACAAGTAAGTAAATAATAATGTAAATCAATCAACAATAAGTTCACTTAATATATACCAATAATGCTAAAGTAAGGTTATGAGTGTACTTACAAAAATTTCAAGAACAAATAAAGAAAATCTTGCAAGGTAGATGAGTCCAATGAAAACTTTGAAGAAAAACACACAAGTATGCAAAGGAATGGTTGCTTGGGTAGTGAGAAAGTGAGAAGAAAGTGGAGTGAGTAGGGGAAGTTTGCTTGGCCAAAATTTTAGGAGGAATAAAAACAAAAGGATGAGTAAAAAGGACACTCTATAACTGGCCATAAGGTTTATAGTACCTAGAAAATCTCAACTCTTTTTTGAGTATGGGTGAAAGGTGACACATAAAAAGCTCCCATGCTTTCAAATGATAGAACTTATATTGGGAAGCCAAAAAGGTCATACACATTTTTGGCTCCCCCTTCCACTTCTCTATTCGAAACAATTATCCCCATGAGTGAAATTTTCATTTTAACCTTCTACCCTTTTCCTAGAAAAAAATCCTAGAATGACTCTCTTGAAAATTCACCATTTCTTATTTTTCTCAACTTGTCACTTATCAAGGCATGTCAACATGTAATTTTCAAGAAATCTTCTTCCCACTTCTCACTCAACCTTTCATGCCCACCAACTTTTTTTTCCCTCAAAATCCTCCTTTTTCAACTTCCCATGCAAAAAGAAACTGGGAAAATCAAAAACTAGATGTCTTATTTTGCCAAGTGCTTAAAAGATCTTAAAAGAAAACCCTAAGCGCCTACACCATAGCATGATTGGCCTCTTGTCTCTTCTTGGGCCTTTGGGTCTTGTTAACTCTTGGGCCAAACTCTTATATACCTCATACAAGAAAATGACATAGGTTAAAAGGTTTTTATCCTAACTCTTAGGGTTTATTTAAAAAGTTTCTCTTCCTTTTTTTTTTTTTTTTACTCCAAACACCTCCAAAGAATAAATAAAATAATGGATGTCCATTCCAAGCATGAACAAAGTTCTATAGGAAAAAATTTGGGCTATCATAGTCACCAACAAAGGCATTGTAATGGGTCCGATATTAAGACCGATCCAAGATGGTCACTCTCTAGAATTAGGGTTCCAAGGTAAGGAAAAGAGAAGTTTCAAGAAATAGAAGATAAGTTGGCTTGAATTTCGGTTGGAGGACTTTCCCTCCACCACACTTTGTATTTATAGATTTTGAATACAAAACGCAACATTTTAAGTTCAACTCTTACAACACACATGAGTTATGGCCAAACGACAATCGTTTACACTTTATTACAATAATTTCGTAAACGACACACCTTATTAAATGTGCTACCTGAAACATTTTAAACGACCGCATGTCATTCATCCCTTCCAAACAACTAACAATATGATCACTATTTTGCACCACAACATCCCAACTGCACCTTTCCCACAACGATGGCTACTCGTCTACTCCAATACCTTCACAAGCATAACACAACCTTCTCCTTTAGAGCACCTTGCCCACAAGGTGAGGGTATTGCTTACGAAGCTGCTAATAGGGTTCCCAGGGGCACTTGTCCACTCTAGCACCTTTCCACTAAACTAAAACTTCCACCAGAGCACAATTGTTTTTCTTGACACATCGACGATCAACAATCAACTTAGGTTGGGGTTACAACTCACATTGCAAACGACTTGGAGACAACGTTGACAAGGGAGTGACATGATCAACAATTTTCTTCTTTAAAGAAAAAATATGAAAGACAAGATGTATTAAGGAGTTAGCTGGTAAACTCAATTTGTAAGCCACATTGCCAATGCGATGAGAACTCTGAAATGGCCCAAAATAATGAGGTGACAATTTATGATTTGTCCTGGCTACTACTAATTGTTGCCTATAAGGCTGGAGTTTCAAATACACCCAATCTCCCACAGCAAACTCCCTGTCAGTTCTATTTTTATCATAATAGAACTTAATACGATCCAGAGCTAATGTCAAATCGGACTTCAAGGTTGACAAAATCTACTCACGAGTTCTTAGCAACTGATCAACAGAATCATTGGAGGTAAGGCCTGGAATATAAACTTGAAGTTTAGTGGGAGGAACTACATATATTGCCGAATGGAGTCAATTTGGTGGATGTATGAAAGATGGAATTGTACCACCACTCAGCTAATGAAAGCCAATCAGTCCACACCTTGGGTTTATCACCAGAGAAAGACCTCAAAAAGTGCTCAAAGCATTTGTTAACAGCCTCAGTTTGACCATCACTTTGAGGATGGTATGCTGAGGTATAAGAGAAGTTAACACCTTGTAGCCTAAAAAGTTTTTTCCAAAAAGAACTAGTGAAAGTTGAGCCCCTATTTGAAACAATTGTCTTTGGTAAACCATGGAGTTTAAAGACATTGTTAAAAAACAATAGGGCTATCTGAGCAGCAAAAAATGGACGTTTCAATGGCATAAAATGGGCATACTTGGATAAGAAATCCACCACCACCATGATTACTAAATAATCTTTAGAATTAGGAGGACCTTCCATAAAATATATGGAAAGGTCAATCCAAATTTGATCTGGTATTGGTAAAGGCTATAGAAAGACAGTTGGAACCTAGAAACAGTTGGAACCTAGAAATAGTTGGAACCTAGAGCAACTTACTGTAGGACTTGAATGTAAGTATCTCAATATTTGTTGTCTTAGAGGAGCAGAGTTAGGCACCACAATGCAACCCTTTCTAAATAACAAACCTTGTCTCAATTGAAATGAAGGAATATCAGTAGAATCTTTCTGTAAAATAGAAACCAACTTCAATATCTCAAGAGTGTATGCCAACTTCATATCAGTAAGCCAATTAGGAGTAAGAAAGGACATGGCTTTAAATTCTACTATTTCCTCAAGCTAGTCCTTCCTTGACAATGCATTAGAAACCTTAATGCCAACTCCTTATTTATATTCAATTGTAAACTCATAGCTAAGCAACTTGGAGAGCCATTTCTATTGAGCAATTGTGCCTATCTTCTGTTCAAGCAAGTATTACAAACTATGGTGGTCAGTTTTGATGATAAAAACACTACTAACAAAGTAAGACCTCCACTTCTTGACAACAAAGACCAATGCAAAAAGTTCTTTCTCGTAGGTAGAAAGAAACAGATTTCTACCTTTCAATGCTTGATTCTTAAAAGCTAAGGGTGTATTTTCATGCATTAGTACTATCCCAACACCCGTATCACAAGCATCACATTCAATAATAAATGGCTTTGCAAAATCAGGAAGAGTAAGGATTGGAGGAGTTATGACAGAAACTTTCAAAGCCTCAAAGGACTGAGCAGTAGAATTGGTCCATATAAATGCATCCTTTTTTAGCAAGGGAGTAGCAAGTTGACCATACCCCTAGATGAACTTTCGATAATAACTTGTCAAACCTAAGAACCCTTTCAAAGATTTCAGGTTTTTAGGTAAAGGCCAACTGAGCATTGAATCCAACTTTTTAAGATCAATTCTGACTCCTTCCTTTGAGATTAAATGGCCCGAATACTCTCTTAACAAGCAAATTTGCACTTTGACTCCTTAGCATAGAGTTGATGATGCTGTAAAGTTCTCGATATAGTGGCCAAATGAGATAAATGAGATGACATATCTATAATATGAACTAAAATGTCATCGAAGAAGACAACTATAAATTGTCTAATGAAAGCTTAAAGACTTCATTCATAAGGCCTTAGAAAGTTGAAAGGGCATTTGTGAGACTAAAAGGCATGACGAGGAACTCATAATGTCCCTCATGAGTTCTGAATACAGTCTTTGAAATATCCTCTTCTCTCATCCTAATTTGATGATAACCAACTCTCAAATCAAATTTTGAAAAAACAGTAGAACCTGAAAATTCATCTAGCAGCTCATCTACTACAAGAATAAGATACTTGTCCTTAATTGTAGTATCATTTAGGGCCATGTAATCTATGCACATTCTCCATGTGCCATCAGATTTTCGAACAAGCAAAACTGGTGAACAAAATAGTGATTGGTGCGGCCTAATTACTTTAGAAGCTAGTAACTCTTTCACAATTCTTTCTATCTCAATTTTCTGATAGAAAGGATATCGATATGGCCTTATACTGACTGGAACAGCATTTTGGTTAAGGTGGATCTGGTGATCATGTGACCTATGAGGAGGCAATCCCATAGGTTCAGCAAAGACTTCCTTAAATTCATGCAAAAGCTGTGAAATTTGCTCATTGTGCTCAATAGAAGGCTTACTAGCATAATTATCAATCAATTGAAGAAAAAATTCTTTCTTAACACATCTAGACAATTTCAAAGACTCATAATCATCAATTAAATCCACATGAGAGGCTATGAAGCCATGGAAACAAATAGCACCCCCTGCCAACTGAAACTGCATGCTCATATTAACAAAGTTCCAAAGAATTGGACTCAAAGTCCATAGCCATTGGATGCCAAGGACAGCATCACATCCTCCCAACAGTTAAGTCAAAAAATCCGCCAAAAATGGAACATTTTGAATTTGCAACGGTACTGCCAAGCATTTTCCAGTGCTCTCGATGGTTTGACCATTGGCAACCTTGACTTGAATACCTTGATTTAGCTATTAATTCAACTTGCATCGAATAGTCACACAATTGTCAATAAAGTTGTGAGTACTACTAGTGTCTACTAAGATAACAATGTTTTTCTTTCCAATAGAACCAATGAGTCACATTGTTTTTGGACCAGGAGCTCCAACAATGGACTGTAGGGAAATGGAAGCAAACTCAATTTCTATTTCCATAGGATCTCTGCAACTAACTAGAAGAGTCTAAGTCAGATGTGCCACTAGATTCACCAAATAACTCCTTCACTTCTAATAAAAATAGCTTTGGTTTCACACACTTGTGACTAGGATGCCATTTATCCTCACAACAATAATAAAGGCCTTTTCTTTTCTTATCTTGCATCTGTGAATCTGAGACCTTTTGATAAGGTAACTTAGCCATAGGTTGTGATTTAGGCAAACCTAAAATAGAAGGTGATGGTCTAGGTTTCAACCCATGTACCTCTGGACTTTGCCTACAGTAATAAGTAAAAGAACTCCTCCAAGGTTTGCACATGCTAAGAACATATTTGTTCTTAACTTTTTTCAAGGCCAAAAGCATGATTTAGAGACATAGGATTCATCATACACACTGGAAAGCAGATCTCATCAAGCAATCCACCCAAAAAATAACTCAATTTATTCTTTTTAGACAATCCTTGAATTCTATTAGAAAGAATTTCAAATTCAGCTTTATAAACAGTTACAACACCAACTTGTTTCAGTTGAGTTAAAGACTCCATAGGATCGTCATATGGAGTGGATCCAAAACGAATCTGAAGTGCTTTCGTAAAAGCCTCCCTATAATTAAATGTTGCTGCCTTACTGGCGTCCTGAAACTAGATTAATGTCTCTGCCTCAAGATGAAAAGAAGCAACAAAAATGTGCTGACCTAGCAAAATCTCATGGTATAGAAAAATACTGATTCGCGCGGTATATCCATTGGGATGGATTACCGCTAGAAAATCGAGAAAACTCTAGTTTGAGGCCTTTAACAAAACCTTGTGTAGCATGCTACTGCACATGAACTTCTTCATCTTCATTGAGTACTTCATTCTCTAGATTAACAGGTTCACGCTCGTGATTTAGGTTACCAGAATTTGCAAAATCGTGAGAAAAAAGTTGTGAAATATTCTGTAACATTTCATGAAATTTCTTATATTGAGCTTCACTATCTAATTTGGCAGACTCTTGCTGTTTTACTATCAATGCAATGACATCCTCAATTTGCTTTTGTTGACGGTCTTGTTGTTACTTCAAATGATTTATGGAATCCAAGACCTGGGCATAGGAACGAGTTCCTTTGGCCATGGTTGATACCAACTTATAATGGGCTCTATAGTAAGACTGATTCGAGATGGTTACTCTCTAGAATTAGGGTTCGAAGGTAGAGGAAAGAAAATGTTCAAAAATGAGAAGATAAGTTGGCTTGAATTTCAGTTGGAGGACTTTCCCTCCACCACACTTCGTATTTATAGGTTATGAATATAAAACGCAACGTTTTAATGCTAACTCTTACAACACACGAGTTATGGCTAAACAACAACCGTTTACACTTTATTACAAGAATTTCGTAAATGACACACCTTATCAAATGTACTAACTAAAACACTTTAAAAGACCACGTATCAATCATCTCTTCCAAACAACTAACAATACGATCACTACTTTATACCACAACATCTAAACTGCACCATGCCCACAACAATGACTACTCGTCCACTCCAGCACCTTCACGAGCATAACAAGCATTAGACATCTCTTCCAACTCACGCTTGATGTCGATCCCGTCTCAAAAATCCAAATGAAAAATTTTCTAAACATTTGTGTAACGTAGCAACCCTTTTCATCTGGTGATTTGGTGAGTTTCTCATCTTGTTCTAATATGGTAGCTTTGGATAGAAGCTGGTTTTTGGCTTTTGAGTCTGTCAATTGAGAATATATCTAAAAAATTTATGATCTACGGTAACCCATTTCAATCAGGGAGTTTAAGTTATATTTTTGTTTCAAAACTTTAGTTTTGGATAAAGAAAATATGGGTATGGGTATCTCATTTCTCATAACATTAAAGGTTGCAGTGATGTGCCTGTTCATTGCATTGCTTGAAAGGTTTGGTTTCACGTTGTTATCAATCTTCTGATGCTCTTAGGCAAGAACCCAACCCGTACTTGTACTTTGTTCGAGCTTTTTTAGCAATGCAGAGATTGAGAAGTGGGAGACACTTGTTCTAAGCAATGGATTTGGTACATGCGAGTTCACCATGTGTTTTGAGAGAGTGCCTACATGGCATCATTGGATTGGCTAGCTATAAAACTTGTTTTGAAGACATTCGGATGAAAGTTTTTCTCTAGTTTTTTTTAGAGGATGGGGAAACCATGCTCTGTATGCATTT
The DNA here is from genome assembly GCA_036898215.1 of Platycarya strobilacea. Lineage (NCBI taxonomy): Eukaryota > Viridiplantae > Streptophyta > Magnoliopsida > Fagales > Juglandaceae > Platycarya > Platycarya strobilacea. Next base: position 31,474,492 of record CM072549.1, on the reverse strand, counting down.
TTGAGACTACGATCAGTGGGCTCAAAATGAAGTGATGCATCCCATCCTAGGTGGCATAAATATGAAAACAGCTTTGAAAAGAAGTATTCAAAAGCACATAACACAACAAATTCACTTACAATAGCTTCTCTACTTTTTGTTTTGTTTTTGTAGCTTTATAGGTATGATTTGGATCAGCATTGTAATCGAGCCGAGTTGAGCCGAATTTTGGCTTGCCGAGTTCGGCTCGACTCAAAATATTTGAGTCGATCCCGAATTTGAGATTTTTATTTATTTTTTATTCGAATTTGACTCGATAAACTAAACTTCCAACTTGAGTTTGAGTTCGAGCTCGTCCCATAAACAAAGTCGAGTCGAGTCGAACTCGAGCTCGAATTTTTTTTAATATAGAAAATAAAATTGAAAAATAAATAAATAAATAAATAAATAAACTAATAAAAAATTAATACTTAATATTTAACTAATTGATATTTATTCATTATAACAATATGTTATATACTTATATATATTATGAATAAATACACATAATATAATAGCATATATGTATTTCATACATAATTCTCATGTATTAATATATGAAGTTATTAATTTTTATAGACTAATTATTGTATAATTATAAAATATAGTTATGAAGTATATTCATTATATAAATATAAATAACTAGATTACATATTACATATTTAATTATAAAAATGCTATACTTATATTATTAGCAATATATATATATAATATGTATATATATATTTATCAATATATGAATGAATTTTAATCGAGTCGAGTTAATGAGTCGACTCGAGCATAAACGAGCGAGCCTTAACGAGCCGCAACTGAGTTAAGTCGAGTTTTGTCGGGTATGTGTCATTTACTAATCAAGCGGGTATCTGTTTTCACGAATAAGTTTTTTTTCATAAGTCGAGTTCGATTCGAGTTTAATTGAGCGAGTACCAAGCGGGCAGTCGAGTAACCTGATTCATTTACAGTCTCAATTAAGATAGTGAGTTGAGATGAGATAAGTTAAGATAATTTTGACAGTTGAATAAAATATTAATAAAATAATACTTTTTAATATTATTATTGTTTTGAAATTTTAAAAAATTGAATTATTTATTATATTTTGTGTGAGAATTTAAGAAAGTTATATTCAAAAGAATAAAATTAGTTGAAATTAGTTTTGAATCTAAATAAGATAATAGTATAAGGGTGGCTCTATGTCGCAGTTGAGGTTGTAATGTATATTATTATTTTTACATATATTTTTTAATATTTATTTTAAATATATAAAATATATAATATTATTAAAAAAAATTTCTTAATCATTATCTAAAAAATAAATAAATAATCTCAACAGTAACACCTAGAGGTAACAACCAGCGAGAATAATAGTGTTTTCTTTATATAAATGATCCCTTTTTATAAAAGAACTCAAAATATTATTAATAAATTTATATAAGTTAACGTGACATAGTACATTATAAAATTATAATTGCAGCAATAAGTTTCGTACAATTAATTTAAAAAAATAAATAATTACAAGACTCGCATAAAATTATTGAAAATATTTTTTTAATCATTAAATAAAAAATAAATAAATAATCTTAACAGTAACACCAAAAGATATCAACCAGCGAGAAGAATAGTATTTTTATATATATATATATATAGTAATGATCCCTTTTTATTAAAGAATTCAAAATATTATTAATAAATTAATATAACTTAACGTGAAATAGTATATTATAAAATTATAAAAAAATTATAATTGCAGTTATGACATGATTAATTTGAAAAAATAAATAAATAATTACGAGACTGATATAAAATTATTAAAAATATTATTTTAATCATAAAATAAAAAATAAATAAATAATATCAATAGTAACAGTAACACCAAGAGGTAACATCGAGAGAGAATAATAGTATTTTTTTTATAGCAATGACCCCTTTTTATAAAAGGATTCAAAATATTATTAATCAATTAATATAACATAACCTGACATAATATGTTATAAAATTATAGAGAAATTATAATTGTAATCATGAGTATTGAGTAGGTAAGTATTGCATAATTAATTTGAAAAAAATAATAATATAAAGACTCACATAAAAAAATTATTTTTTTAATAATTGACCTCACATAGTATACTCTTATTATAAAACTGAAACATGTCTGTCCAAATGAGATCATCTTTTGACACGATTCACGAATGGCGGTCAAGAGCTACCACGATTAGGTTTCATTAGGCAGGGAGCGCAGTTGGAACACATACTATGATACTACCAACTGTTACCCTTTCTGTAACCAATTGGTAAACCTAACCTGACCCATCCTACTTACATTTTTGTTATATATATATATATATATATATATATAGGGGCGGAACTAGGATTTAATGTTTGGGAGGGCGATCGATAAAATATATGGTATGTATAAATATAAACAATATATATTTTTTATACATGACTATATATAAAGATAATAATCATATATTATAAAATCATATTTACAATAATCTCATAATTATATAAATTAGAGTGAAATTAAATAAATATAATCAATTAATTTTGACAATTATAAAAATTGATAATCAATTCAAAGTAACAAATGAGCAAGTTAATTATTAAAAAATATCTCATAATTCATAAATGTCATGACTAACGAAAGAAGTGAAATTAGTCAATTTGAAATTCACAAATCCAAACATCAACACAAAACAATTAAATAAAACTTCAAAAAAAAAATAAAACATCAAAAAAAAATTAGGAGTTTAGTCTATTTGTTTAGTAAAAATTTAGTGAGAATTGTTGGGGTCACAATTTTACTTTATTTTATTTTATAATTGAATGTAGCAATTTTAATTATATATATAAATAATTGTACATATTTATATATTATATATTTTTTTTGTGAAAAACTTTGGGGGGGCGGTAGCCCCCCCAACCTATAACACAGGTCCGCCTTTGTATATATATATAGACACACATATTAACAACCACATGAGACAAAAGAAATTAAAAAATACATTATCTTTGGCAGACAATGTGGTTATGAACTTATGATATAGCATGGCGTTGGACCTTCCAATTGTATATTTTCATCCCATTTATAAAATATGATATTCATTTTACTTTTCAGTTTTTTTTTTAAATTCTTTTAAAATTAATGGGTAACTACTCAATGATCGTGTGATATTTATGCTCCTAAGCAAGCCTACAGATGCGATCATGAAGTGTTTAGAAACTGAAGCTATATTTGTTAGTAAAGTGTTTAGACAATGTTGGTTCATAGATATAAATTTATTGATGAATGAATTAAGATAATATATATATTTTTTTTTAGAAAAAATAAAGGTGAAGGGATATTTAAAATCTCGACAAAAAGGACAACCCTTTCGTGGGCCATGCCCACTTGCTTTAGGAAAACAAATTGTAAAACACAAGATGCCCACTCAAACTCATGGATTGTAACGAGAACTCCGCATCATACCTCATCCGTGGCAAACCAATCTTCCATTCGAGCTCAACTCTTTCCTTCTTTTTTTTTTTTTTTCCTTTCATTTTCTTTTTTAAAATATCTTGGAGCCACTAAGTACAGTTTTTATTGGATTTTCTTCTTGAACGGTACCATATGTAAAAAGTTTTAATAAAACTGATTTTAAGATCAATTATGAGAACACATTTATAATCGTTCCATAAGAATATTAGCATTAGATCTATTATTTTTTTTAGAAGTATAAATTTATATACATATAAAAAAAATTTGGCCATATTTGATCAATAATAAAGAGAAAAAAAAGTAAAAAGTAAAAAATAAAAATAAAAATAAATTACTTTTTATTTTTAAAAATAAATAATAAATTTAAAATTTCCTTCAAATTTATTTTTTTTAAAAATTTTTTGATGGATTCAATACTAATATTCTAAAAGTTATAAAAGATTTATTTACAAACCTAATTTTTAACATATCCAACATAATATGCCGGAATCTTCCCCATCAGTTATGTTAAAAAATTAATAAAAATACTTTAATTATAAAAAAAAATTTATAAATTAATATGATTTTATTCGATATATTAGATTATAAAAATAACAAATAAGAATTTTTCTTTATTATAAATATGGATTCAAAATCTTTAAAATGAAGATTGCAATATAAGCCTAATATTAAAAAGTTTTAAAATTATAATATCCTTTTTAAAATAATTTTGTTTTCTCTTTTATCTTTATTTATTAATATAATTGAAATATAGTCCTTTATTCAATTCTGTAATAATTTTTTTAATGTATTATATAAAATTATATTAATTTATGAATTTATTTTTATTATTTTTATTTTTTTAGCAGCTGTGACCAGGGACAGAATTAGGGTATGATGCTTGGGGAGTGATTTATAAAATGTATAATATGTGTAAATATAAATAATATATATTTTTTGCATGTAATTATATAAAAAATTATAATTATATTTTTTCTTTCTTCATTTATTTTCTTTTTTCTTTGAATTAGGAAAAAAAATTACTAGCTAGAGATCATTACAAAAAAATAATAATAATAATAAATAAATAGACTTAAGATTTTCTTTTACATACTCAACGATGATCTTTCGTAAAATAAAATTCATTTATTTTTATTTTTGAAATGAAATTCTTGATAATTTTTTTCTCAAAAAAATAATAAATGATAATTTTTTAAATATTGTGAGACATTTTTTTTTATTTTTTTTAATATTTGAGGGAGTAATTTTAATTATATATAAAAAGATTATATATTTATATAATAATTCTTTTTTTTTTAAATTCCTCCACCCTTAGCTGTAGGTCCGTCCTTTGGCTGTGACACTTCTAAAAAATTATGAATGTTTTAACTTTTTCAAAATTTTAATGGGGTTCGTAACAAATGATTTGTTAACCTACAGATTTATGTGTAGCAAAACTCTAGAAATGTGAGCTAAATTATGAGAATCAGTCCCGGAGTTTTAACGTTGAAAATTTATATTCTCAAATACAAATGTGGTGACTAGATGTAAACAAGAGGTAGATGAGCCATTGTCGGGAGATAATTGTTTTAAAAGGAAGGGTATTTTTGAAAATTATATTATAAAATTAATATCAGTTTACAAAATTATACTTGTTTTATAATATGTATTGTGAAATGTGCTTTGTATATTATTTCTTATAATAATATTAGTAATAATGGGTTTATTAATACTTTCAAAATACGAAAAATTGTATAGGGCCAATATATGAATTTATTCTATTGCGGCAAGAAAAGTTTCGTAACAATAAAATATTAATTACTTTAATATGATTTCAAATCCCGCCACTATAAATAGGAATCCTTCCAATGTGATTGATTGACCATGACTCTTCTAATCGAATTAATATCACAGTGCAAGATAATTTTAGATGTTTAAATCCAGTTTGGATAGTGAATTTAAATTAAAGTTAAAAATTAAATAAAATAATATTTTTATATTATTATTATTTTAAAATTGGAAAAACTAATTAATTATTATATTTGTATAATAATATAAAATAATAATAATAATAATAAAATAAGATGAATTAATATCACTTTTCAATAATAAAAAAAAGACTGTTAATATTTGTTTTTCAGTCAAGCTTCCATTTTCTCTATCAAACAAATAAGTATCTCAAAGTTATTATTTCATTTATTTGTTCTCAAAGTATTGACATTGGATTAATTATTTCATTTTTCAAATTTTGATTAATATATAACTTTTTTACTTTTAACTAATCACTTATATTTGAAGTCTACATTAGATTAGTCATTGCATTCGGTATAAATCATAAAATATTTTTTTATTTTTTATTTTTTTAATAATTTTAATAACCTCCAATAATCATATTCATTTTATTTTTACAATCCAATAAAAAAAAGAATATTGTAAATCCAAATCAATATATATTAATATATATTCCAAAATGGTGACGCTGGGAGCCAGTTCGATTGTTAGTATATATTGAGCAGTCCAGCTGCTTTTGATAATAAATGCAATAAAAAATCTTAAAAAATATAATAAAATGAAAAAAGAACATAATAAAAAATGTAATAAAAAATAAAGTGAAGAAAACACAATAAAATAAAAATAAGATGATGATGATTTTAAGGGAGATTCGGCCCTCAACTAAACGGAGCCGTCTTTGGTGGCGGTGGGCGACACTGCCTATGCCATCGGGACCGATGAGTTCCGGTAATCTCACCCTTGCGACGATGACCCCTAACGATCTCCCACTTTCTTCCGGTAGTTTTAAATTCGAAATGGATCTATTAGGCGACAGACTGCTTTTTATGAGAGGGTCGGCCCGACCGACTCCCAATATTTCTCATCCCAAAACTTGCTATAAACCCAATTCAATTTTTTTTAAACTACTATAAATCCTGATAAAACCTCCCATAAAACCTGAAGGAGTAGGCGTGAATGTAGCGAGAAGGCAAAGGGGCACAACCGTTGATAGGAAATAATAAAATATTAGAATAAATGTTGCTACGGTATTTTTCATATATGAAAAATAAAATAAATTTACTATAACTAAAATTTAAGATGAAAAGCGTTTAGTTAATCTAATGTAAGCACAATTTAGTGAATATTGTTCAAAATATGAAGAATATTGATATTTGACTAATTCAATATCAATATCAGTACTGTTATAAAACTTAAAGAAAGGAACTACTATTGCAAAAGAGAAATAAGAAATTCTCTTGAAACTCTTAAGAACTGAAACTTTCTTTCTCTCTCTATTTTTTCTTATGAATTTCATTACAACTGAAGCCCATATTTATAGGCGTTGAAATTACTATGCAAGTTACTATGCAAGTTACTATGCAAGTCACTATGCAGATTTAAAATAATAGTGGTGGGGTCATTCACATAATTTAGTGGTGGGCCAAGGGGGGCGGCTGCCGACTCCGTTTATAACACTCCCCCTTGAATGACCACCCATAAAGAATCTGCCTCGTTAAAACCTTGCCAAGTAAAAACCCAGTGGGAAGAAAAACCAATGGCGAAGGAAAAAGAGTACAGTCTTCTTATGTATCCACAAGTGCTTTAGGATTGCCTCATTAAAACCTTGCAGAGGAAAACCCAGTGGGACAAAACCTCAGCGAAGGAAAAAGAGTACAATCAGCACATTTACTCCCCCTGAAAAGTGCATGACAAAAGATGTTTGAGTCTTCGCATTCCAATGTTATGCACAATCTTCTTGAATGTGGAAGTTGGTAACGCCTTTGTGAATAAATCTGCCAGATTATCACTAGATCGTATCTGCTTGACATCAATTTCACCTTTTTCTTGAAGTTCATGAGTATAAAAGAATTTCGGTGAAATATGTTTGGTTCTGTCACCTTTGATATATCCTCCTCTGATTTGAGTGATACAAGCAGTATTATCTTCATATAAGATTGTTGGGTTATTATCGATCATAGGAAGTCCACACTTTTCCTGGATATGTTGAATAACTGATCTCAACCAAATACACTCTCGACTTGCTTCATGAATAGCAATGATCTCTGAGTGATTTGAAGAGGTAGCAGATAGTGTCTGCTTAACAGATCTCCATGATATGGCAGTATCTCCATAAGTAAATAAATATCCAGTTTGAGATCTACCTCTATGTGGGTCTGAAAGATAACCTGCATCTGCATACCCAATCAATTCTGGACTTGAACCACGTTGATAAAATAATCTCATATCAACCGTACCATGAAGGTAACGAAGGACATGTTTAATGCCATTCCAATGCCTTCGAGTTGGTGCAGAACTATATCTTGCAAGCAGATTAACTGAGAATGTAATATCTGGTCGAGTGCAATTTGCAAGATACATCAAAACTCCAATTGCACTGAGATATGGTACTTCAGGACCAAGAATTTCTTCATCATCATCACAAGGACGGAATGGATCTTTCTTCACATCAAGTGTTCGAACAATCATTGGAGTACTCAGAGGATGAGATTTGTCCATATAAAAATGCTTTAGGACTTTCTCAGTATACATGGACTGATGAATAAAAATTCCATTTGGCAAGTGCTCAAGCTGCAGGCCGAGACAAAGTTTTGTTTTGCCAAGATCTTTCATTTCAAATTCATTCTTTAAATATATAGCGGTTTTTGAGATCTCTTCAGGAGTTCCCACAATATTTAAATCATCAACATAAACCGCAATAATGACAAATCCGGATTCTGATTTCTTAATAAAAACATATGGGCATATAAGATTATTCTCAAATCCTTCTTTCAATAGATATTCGCTTAAGCGATTATACCACATGCGTCCGGATTGCTTCAACCCATATAAAGATCTTTGTAGTCTGATTGAGTACATATTTCTAGATGTACTTGTAGATGCTTCAGGCATCTTATATCCTTCAGGAATTTTTATATATATGTCATGGTCTAAGGATCCATATAAATATGCAGTGACCACATCCATCAACCGCATTTCTAATCCTTTTGTAACAACCAGACTAATCAAAAATCTAAATGTGATTGCATCCATAACGGGAGAATATGTTTCTTCATAATCAATCCCGGGTTTCTGCAGGAAACCTTGTGCAACAAGCCGTGCTTTGTATCACACAATTTCATTTTTCTCATTACGTTTTCGTACAAATACCCACTTATATCCAACAGGCATTACACCCTTTGGTGTTTGGACAACAGGTCCAAATACTTCTCGTTTTGCTAGCGAATTTAATTCAGCTTCAATAGCTGTTTTCCATTTTGGCCAATCATTTCTACGTCGACATTCTTCGACGCTTTTTGGCTCACTTTCTTCATTACTTCTGGTAATGTCAATGGCCATTTTATATGAAAATATGTTGTCGACAACAGTTTTATTTCTATCCAGAATTTCTCCAGTTTTCATGAAATGTATTGAGATCTCATTATTTTCAGGTACCTGTTCCTCTTCAGGGGAAAACATTTCATGACACACCTCTTCAGAAGGTCCCTTTTTAGGAGATTTATACTCTTCAAGATTTTCCTCTTCAGGAGGTTCTGGAATAAAAGATTTAAGCTCTTTAGGAGCACCAATTATATTTGTGGCCTGTATTGTGGGTACGTGTTCTTCAGGAACACCAAATTCATTTTGTATTCTTTTCCTTCTGGGAATTTTGTCTTTTGCACCAATAGGTCTTCCACGCTTCAGGCGTATTTTAGATTCACCTATTGCTGCTTTGACAATTTGTCCTTCAGGGACTTCAATCCTTGCTGGAGTATTAACAGCAGGAATATAAGATTTTACTACACCTTTAGTGTCAGTAAATACATCCGGTAACTGATTTGCAACATTTTGCAAATGAATAATCCTTTGAACTTCCCGTTTACATTCATTTGTAGGAGGATCAAAATGAGACAGGGTCTTATTATCCCAAGTAATATCTTGTTGTGCTTCAAGCACCGACTTTTCTTTACCCATTAACGGAAAATTTGATTCGTCAAAATGACAATCCTCAAAACGTGCTTTAAACATATCCCCTGTAAGGGGTTCAAGGTATCTAATAATGGATGGAGAATCAAAACCAACATATATCCCAAGTCTACGTTGAGGGCCCATTTTTGTACGTTGTGGAGGTGCAATTGGAACATATACAGCACATCCAAAAGTACGAAGATGAGAAATATTTGGTTGTTGACCATATGCAAGCTGTAATGGAGAATATTTATGATATGCAGATGGTCTAATGCGAATTAGAGATGCTGCATGAAGTATAGCATGTCCCCAAACAGAAATAGGTAGTCTTGATTTCATAAGTAAAGGTCTAGCGATTAGTTGAAGCCTTTTGATCAAAGACTCAGCTAAACCGTTTTGTGTGTGTGTATTGGCAACAGGATATTCAACATTTATTCCTATTGACATGCAATAATCATCAAAAACTTGAGATGAAAATTCACCTGCATTATCCAATCGAATGGTCTTAATTGGATACTCAGGAAATTGTGCTCGTAGTTTAATTATCTGAGCAACAAGTCTAGCAAATGCAACATTTCTAGTGGAAAGAAGACAAACATGTGACCATAAACTAGATGCATCAATTAGAACCATAAAATATCTAAATGGTCCACTTGATAGATGAATAGGCCCACATATATCTCCGTGAATCCTTTGTAAAAAGGATGGAGATTCAACAATGATTTTTGAGGGAGATGGTCTAATAATTAACTTACCTTGAGAACATGCAGAGCACGGAGATTCATTGGGTAGAAATATCTTTTGATTATTTAAGGGATGCCCATGCGAATTTTCAATAATTCGTCTCATCATTATAGAACCCGGATGTCCAAGGCGATCATGCCAAGTCATAAATACTTTAGGGTCAATGCACTTCTGGTGCATTACCACATATGATTCAATTGTTCTCATTTTTGTATAATACAATCCAGAACATAGAGCAGGCAGTTTTTCTAATACGAGCTTCTGGCCCGATACTGTTTTAGTAATAAGAAGATGCTCTTTACTGCCTTCATTGGTCGTTTCAATATGGTAATCATTACGACGTATATCTTTGAAACTCAATAAATTTCTTCTGGATTGTGAAGAGAATAGAGCATCATCAATACAAAATTTGGTGCCATTAGGCAACATAATATAAGCTCTTCCGGAGCCCTCAATTAAATCCGATGAACCTGATATGGTATGGACATAGGCTTTACTTAGTGTTAGATTTTGAAAATATTTCTTTTCTTTGAGAATTGTGTGAGTTGTAGCACTATCAGCCAGACATATATCTTTATCATTCAACTCAGAGATAAAAAGCTCATCAATGTGATCCATGATTCTACAAAATATACAAAACTTTTATTATTGATAGAAAGAAAATACATTAATTGAGTGGAACACTTCCATCTCCAATTAAGTGTTCAATACTACCATCAGGATGATTAAAGAAATCAGATACATCAAGATGAGTAACGTCTATATCTACTGAATCTAATAAATCATCTGATGGTTCTACTAAATTTGTTTCATGCACTTTATTCTTTCCTTTAATAGAAGCTTGATATAAATCAGCTAAGTGCCTGGCCGTACGACAGGTACGTGACCAATGTCCAGTCATTCCACATCTATGGCACACCTCTTCACTTTTCTTTGAAGAATTATTCTGAGAATTTTTACCCCTCTCTGAATTGTACCACTTCTGGTGATATGGTATATTATAATCCCTTTTAATGTTGTCACTCCTGGGACCAACATTTCTATAATTTCTCCTACCACGTCCACGCCCCCGATTTCTTCTAAAGGATGCACCATTCACTTCTGTGAATGATGCAAACCTATTACCATTCACTTCAGGGAATGATATTGAGCCAGTAGGGCGTGTATGGTGGCTTTCTAATAAGAGCTCATTATTCTGCTCAGCTACTAGAAGACATGATATAAGTTCAGAATATTTCTTGAACTTTCTCTCTCGATACTGCTGCTGCAGGAGCACATTCGAGGCATGAAATGTAGTAAAAGTCTTCTCTAGCATATCTTCATCGGTGATTTTCTCACCGCATAATTTTAACACTGAGCTTATTTTAAAAAGTGCGGAATTATACTCACTAACACTTTGATAATCTTGCAACCTCAGGTGTATCCATTGAGAACGAGCTCTTGGGAGGATGACAGTCTTCTGGTGTTCATACCTCTCCCTTAAATTATTCCACAAAATATAGGGATCTTTTACAGTGAGATATTCAGTTTTCAATTCTTCATGAAGATGGTGGCGAAGGAAAATCATTGCTTTAGCACGTTCCTGCAGGGATGCTTGATTTCCTTCTTTAATAGTTTCTCCCAGGTTCATTGCATCAAGATGTATTTCAGCATCAAGTATCCAGGATAAATAATTTTTCCCAGATATATCAAGAGCAACAAATTCCAATTTTGTAAGATTTGCCATTTTCTACACATATAAATAATAAATATGCGTATCTCAGAAAATATATTTATAAATTCACACAGATAATCATCAATAAAATATATCAAAGATTTCAAATAATATATTGAAAAACTTACAGAGGAATAAGGCCACTAGCTTCAGAATTGGCAGAACCGTCGTGCTGATAACGTGTTATAAAACTTAAAGAAAGGAACTACTATTGCAAAAGAGAAATAAGAAATTCTCTTGAAACTTTTAAGAACTGAAACTTTCTTTCTCTCTCTATTTTTTCTTATAAATTTCATTACAACTGAAACCCATATTTATAGGCGTTGAAATTACTATGCAAGTTACTATGCAAGTTACTATGCAAGTCACTATACAAGTCACTATGCAGATTTAAAATAATAGTGGTGGGGTCATTCACATAATTTAGTGGTGGGCCAAGGGGGGCGGCTGCCGACTCCGTTTATAACAAGTACTCTATTCTCAATAATGTTTCAGAAAATAATAAATTGGTTGAACACTTAATTTCCCCTCCTAATTATGTGACATCATTATTTTATTGAAGACTGGCTCTGTTTGGAAACAAAATCTATTTCAATTTATCTAAATTAATTATTATAAACTTTTTAAATTTTTATACATAATGTAAAAAATAATTCAAAATTTTAAAATAATAATAATTTAAAAAAATACTTTAATTTATTCAACTTTTAATTTTTATATAAACTTATTTTATTTTAACTCATTATTCAAATTACACCTAAATTATATCATCATCATTTTAATTGTTATTGGAAGAGAATTATATACATAGATTTTATTAAAAAATTAATTTATACTTTGACTTGACTTAATATGATTTATTAGATTTGTTCTACAATAAATAAAATTTTACAATGTGATGGATCAAATTAATTTTATTTAATGTGTAAGTTTTCTTGCATAATATTTTTGTTTAAATCAAATATTTCTCAAGAAGTAAAAAACCAAGTTTCTTTATATTTTGTTGGTTCACGAATTGGAAATAAAGATAACAAAAATGAGAAAACATTTGATTTTGAAAGATCCAAATTGGGTTTGAAGCAGACGCGATGGAGCAAGCGCGTGGTGGTAGTAAGCGGTCGGCTTCGGCTCCTTGAAAACCTTTTTTTGTTGTTGGTTTTCTTATTGATGATGGTCTGATGGACGATTCTTTTCTCGTCTACTACTCTACCCTCCCTGCCTTTTGCTTCCCTCAAATCGCCCACACATATATATAAAAGTCTCCGTCCGATGGAGCGCACAGAGGCCGAATGAGAAAGAAACGAATACATAATCTATACATTGTAGAATAATTTTCTCTCTTTCTGTCTTCAATTGCTTGCGAAGGCTGTGTTCCTCTTCTTGTTGGCATATCTCTACCACGGAGAGATTCTTTTTCTCGCTCTCTGAAATCACAATTTTCTCCAGGTTCGTTTTCCAAACTAATTCCTCTCAGACTGCTGTGCTCTTTTTCTTCAACATCGAAGCATCCTACCACGCTTAGTGATCCCTGCGTTATTGTCTACTTTGTATGTTTTCCTTGATCAATTTTGTTGCTCCTCTCTCCGTTGATGATTCCTGGAATGTTTCCAGTACGGAAATGTAGCGGATTTCAGCTTAGAAAGCGTTGTAGTGTAGAATTCATAGCGAATTGGACCCATCAGTATTTTAAGTTCCATGTTAGGGTTTCTGTTGTTCTGTTTTCTGAGCATAATTCCTCACTTGTTTGTATTCCATATTTACTCTTTTGGTTTTCATTATGCTGTGGATCGTTTAGCTTTTTTCTCGTTGCCTTCGTTGACGTTCCTGTGATCCTAAGCAATAAATTGTAGAATAGCAATGATAGCCAATTCGACCTAAGAAATGTTGTAATTCATCGTTTAGGGTTATTGATGTCGTTTTAGGGATAGGGTCCAACCTGTTTTAGTCTAGTATTATGCTTTATGCATCGTATTTTGTGTATTAGTTGCTTTATTTTAGTGCTTCTGTTTCTGTAATTGGAGTGAATTTGGGGTTTATGTTGAATTTTTGCTTTTCTTGGCGTCTCTAATGTGATTTTTCACTGCTTTACAGAAGCAATTGAACCGAAATTGCAGAAATTTGGAATTTTGATGTTTTATGGTAGCATATTGTAATTGAATGCGTTTCTTTGTATAATTTGTTCAACTTTGCAAATTTTTGGTGTGATTTTGTAATTTTTGAACAGTGGGAAATGGGTAATAAACTTGGGAGGAGAAGACAAGTGGTAGATGAGAAGTACACCAGACCACAGGGACTTTACAATCATAAAGATGTAGATCATAAGAAGCTTCGAAAACTAATACTTGAATCTAAGCTTGCTCCATGCTACCCTGGAGACGAAGAATTGACTCTTGATCTTGAAGAGTGTCCGATTTGCTTTCTGGTTAGAAAACTGAATCTAAATACTTCTATAAGCTTGTTTTGTTGACTGCATATTAGTTATTATATAGATAGTATTTGGAAGCCAGTAAACAGAGAACATAATATTTTTGTACTTATTGTTATCATCATTTGGATTTATAAATCAGCAGACCAAAGATCCATGGCAGCCAATTTTATTATTTAGTTTTCTGCATTTTAATTGACGGTTGTTTCATTTTGGTTGCATTGGTGCAGTATTTCCTAATTGACTGTTTGCAATATTTCCCTTATTTTTAGTATTATCCAAGTCTCAACCGGTCCAGATGTTGCATGAAAAGCATTTGCACAGGTGATTATTTAGAAATATCCAAGATGATAAGTGTACACTATTATATGCATGGAATTTGACTTGTCTTCTTTTCACCAGAGTGTTTTCTACAGATGAAAGTTCCCAATTCAACACGCCCAACACAGTATCCTTCATCATTAACTATAGGCCTTTCTTTTTCAGTGCCCATTTTATTGTCTGTCTTTAACAGTTTGAAGGTGTCCTTTTTGCAAAACTGCAAATTATGCTGTGGAGTATCGAGGTGTTAAAACAAAGGAAGAGAAGGGTTTGGAGCAGATTGTAAGACTTGATTTAACCACTTTTTTTTTTATTGGTTAATAGCGCTGGTAGTGTTACTTGCAGTACACCCTTGAAGGTTATATATGTGATTTGAAATTATGCAGGAAGAGCAGCGCGTTATAGAAGCCAAGATTAGGATACGGCAGCAGGAACTTCAGGATGAAGAAGATAGAATGCTGAAAAGGCAAGAACCCAGCTACTTGTGTGGAAATCTGACACCCACGGAGGTTAACTGTAGCTCAGTAACGGGTATTATTTTTGTTATGTTTTCTTTATGTATCTAATGTTCAATACTTAGTGATTATATCATTTATGTATACTAGTTTCATTTCCATCTTTGCAGTTCCATATCCCGGGTCTCCTGTTGAAAGTGAGGAAATTGTCGCATCTCGCAATTCATCTCCGTCCCCAATGATCCGGCCATCTCCACTTCCACGCCCACCTCATAGAACGAACAGGTATTTGATTATCTTAGTTGTAGCAATGCTAGTCTGTGTTTTTTATGCTATTTGTGTTTCCTATACGTTCTTATCAAATGAGTGTATAAATAATTAAAATGAATTAGTCGATGAAACCAAAGAAAAGAGAGGAAAATTGGCATTGCTACTTCTTAAAGATATTTTAGATAACACTCTTTCCTTCTCAATAAGTCATTAATATGACTGTTCCTACAATTATTGTCTGCTAATATTTTTTTTACCGATGAAAAAATAATATTTCATTTTTTAATTAAAACCACATCCTTATGTCTTCTGTCTTCTTTCATTATCATTTGAGAATGATATTTTTATAGGTATAATATACTTGCTTCTTGATATGCTCTTAGAGAATACAGTCCTGCAATGGGAATAAGAAACAACTCGTATAGAGTGGGTGAGTTATAAAGGTAGTCATGGGGGAAAAGTCCCACATTAACTACTTGGTGAAACTGGGCTTTTTAAGTGATTCTAGGGAAACTTCAAAGTTGAATAGTCTTTTTGGTTATAGTGCAGATGTGCCTAGTGCTTTTCTTCGGTCGTTAAATATGGTTTCAGTGTCACATGGTGAGGCTAGCCGTGTAAAACTGGAGCAGTGTGTAGGACGGGTTGGCTATAAAGGTAGGCATAGGTGTTAAGTCCCACATAGGCTACTTAGTAGGTGAAACTGGACTTTACAAGTGATTTATTAGGAAGTTTCATATTGACTCGTCTTTTTAGAGTTATAGCGCAGATGTGGCTTGCACTTCTCTTGGGCCAAACATCAAGTTTAGTTGTAAGAATAATATTTTTATTCTTAGATGGAAGACTTTGGGTTGCCTGGTAACTGTATAAAATAGCTCTGTTGTTGGTTGACACAGGCTTTTCTCCTGTTTTTCCTTTTTTATTGGTGATTCCAAGAATATTGAAATGCAGTGTCATAGGATATAGGATTTGTGCAAAAAGGGCAGTTGCTGTAACACCAAGAAAAAAATGCAAATTAGTCCCCCCAAAAAAACTTTTGGTTCAAAGAGGTGGTCAAACAATCCCTATGTTTGCCTAATTTGAGACACTATCCCTGTGATATTTTTCCTTCTAGAAATGGCCTCATGTGCTATTGCTTAAATGAGAAAAAGATCTCAGTTAGTTTTCCATCTACCATCACTAATGGAAAACATGTGGCAGTCCTATTGCCACGTTACAAATTTATTAACTACTAAATTTAATAATTTTAAATAATAAATAATTGTTTTAAAGGAAATTGAATAACAGGATTCTGTCATAAGAAATGCAAACATTTTGTTGTTTGAAAATACAAACTAAAGAGGGCTTTCCCTGCTGGCACCACTATCTTGTGGTGGCCCAAATTAGGGTGTTAGCTCCAATCCCTGTAATAATGGGGTTTTCAACCATTATTAATTGTGAATCCATTTTCCAGTAATAAGAAGTTGCCCCTGGTTAATGGAGGTTCAGGCAAACTGACTGCGAAGTTTCTTCAGAGAAAAAAAAAGAAAAAAGAAAAAGAAAACTGGCCCTGTCAAAAACCAGCTAATTTGATTTGTATTGGGTGGGTCAGGTTTGGCCCATCTCTGAACACCCTTACAGTTAATATTTAATTCCTTGTACTTTTAAGCATAATTAAAATTTTACCTTGTTGAAGGGTAGATCAAAAAGATAATCTTGATGTTTTAATAAGAGTTTTTTAAGATGGTGGGGAATATTAAAAGATCATTTCTCTCTCTCTCTCTCTCTCTCTCTCTCTCTCTGACTCTTTGTCTTCCATTCCCAGTGCTTCTCACTGGGAATAATCCTTAATCTTTCTCAGTTTTCCTTTTCTTCTAGTTATTTCCCTAGTTTGGTAAAGATGGAACATAGATTTTGGATGAAAGCTAAGATGTTTGTGTTTAGTAGGAAAGGGGGCAACTTTTTCTGTAGCTCTAAGAAGAGTAGGAAGTTGATGAAGTTCCTTTATCTTAGTGGAGTGATGGTTTTTTGGATGACTAAGGTGGTAGTGGAATGTTTGAGGTCATCGGGAAAAATGGAATCTTACTAGACTACAAGGGTGGGGAAATAGAGTATTCTTGGTTCAAAGGTGTCAAAATTTGTATGGTAGTGTAATACTGCTTCTGGTAGGTTAGGTTTGTTACATACATTCGTAGCATAATGCCGAGTAAAAAGATTCAAGATCATAAAAGTTCCTCATTTATTTAATCATAAACTTATCTAGCATGACATTTGTTTTATAGTAATCTAGCATGACATTTGTTTCATAGTATAAGAGCTGAAATTTAATGAAAATGGCATAAACTAGTTCTATGTTGTGATCACTTATTTAGACGTTTTAATTATAAACCAATTCCTTGTGGAATTAACAATATATTTTAGAAAAATTCAATTGAAGAGGACACTTGAGGAAAAATGGTAGCAACGTAAATTTTTAATCACCAAGGTCTGAAGTATACTTTACAGAGGCTAAAAGATATTTTGCTTAAAAGGATTACCATAAAAGTTAACAATTGATAGTGGGCTGCAATTTACCACGTGCATGGTTTGATGGTCTTTATGAAGTACTTTAAATCACTAGGCAGAAACCAAAAGCAAACTTAAAGGATTTAATCCGTGAAATACAAAGTGCTCATTTAAGAGGAAGGCCATGCAACGGATTCACCAAGAGAGAAGACAGGTGTGGTGGCGGTGGTGAGTTGAGTTCGACAGCTGCAACTGGCCCTCTGTACATGATGGTGAGACACAAGGAGAGGAGAAATTATTTTGGTGCTTCACACTTAGAATCGGCAAGGCAGAGAGAGGGAGTGGTTGATGTGGCTTACCGAGGGATGAGGGACATGCATCAGAGTTCAGGAGGATGGGTCGGCAGGTTCTGTGGTGTTTTCCAGCGAGGAGGTGGCTGCCTGGGTTGGTGAGAATGGTATTGGCTATCTGTGTAGGAAATTTTGGTTTCCATGTTGGGAGGTTCTGGCCGTGAGAATTCTTTGTTTGATGGAGGGACTGTTGTGGGGAAAAGAGGATTTATACTAGGGTTTTTGTGGTGTATTACCAATTAGGAAACTATTCAAACTTGGGAAATCAAACAGAGAAATAAAAGGGGCGTACAGAGTGGAAGAATCCTATTAAAATAAAATCACTATCTCAAAACTAATCTGATAAAATATTCTACTAAAACAGTAATAATAAAATTTTAAGCCCTAATTTTGGACCTGTGTATTATAGGTAGATTTGTGAAATTGATTGGTTTTGGCACTGGTACTGGAAAGGGTATCATTGTGATTCCTGAAGGGAAGAAAGGTAGTGGATGGGCTGGTTCTGTGAGGATGATGAGAGAGATGTTTGGTTCTAATTCTTCTATTTCTGTTTCTGAAAACAGAGTTGCTTGAAACAGGGTGTTGCTTGGGAATCCAGAGGTAGAGAGGTGATATATGATACTTCTTACAAAGGTGTTACCTCTCCTTTTGAAGCTTTTTACCCGATGGGAACTCTGGTTTTTAGAAATGGAAATGGTAATGCTAGTAAGGACGAACCAGTGTTGGCCATAAGAAAATAGGAAGGATGCTATGAATGTTGTATCCCAGTGGAATCATCTTGATGGTGGGATTGATGGTTTGCTTTCTGTGGCACTGCAGAGAGAAGTCGAAGGGTCTCTATGGCATGTTCGGGCATAGCTTATCAGCTAGAAGGAGAGGTTGGATTCATTGTTGAAGGAAGCTGAGGGGGCTTGGGCTAGGATTTGTGGCATTTATGTGTTAAAGGAGGCAATGGGGGTGTTATCTGGGCCTATGGATTCTAATGCTAATAAGGGAGAAAGGGAGATGGGCTGGTGGGCCAAGTCAATAGGCATGCTCAATGGAGGGGTAAGCCTCTATGTGGCAGGTTAGTGGTGGCTCAGCACAAGGGTTTGGTGGCTCCATCGGATATTTCAACTTCACAGAAGGGTTGTCGGCGGCAGGCAAATCTTCTAGAGGTAATCCGGCGTCGTGTTCTCAACGCAACTCTTCATCTACCGAGATCTAAGAAACCGACAAGTGTTGTTGTCCAGCCCAGACCTACTACGGCTCAGATGGAAGAGTCTTTAACAAAGAATGGGTCGACAACGACAGATGACTCTTCTGGGGGTACTCTAACGATGAGTATTACTCCAGTGAAGGGGAAGCAGATCATGTGGTTTTGAAGGTTGATTCCCTCCACAAGAAGGGTAGAGAGGGGTCGGTGCTGTCATTGTGATCTTCACAGTTATGCAACAGTGGTGTCGAGGAGGTCGTAGAGGGTGTGGTAATGGAGGAAGTAGATGGTGGTGAGGGGTTGAGAGTAAATGCTCCTGGGTCTGTCCAGAAGTTTGATTCTGGGGTCCCATGTATCAAGTGTAATAACTTAAGACTTGCAGCTGGTTCTTGATGGAGGGGAAGGTTCTGAGGCAAGTGATTCAGGGAGTTGTTTGTATCAAATGAGGATTTGGATCTTGATCTGTTGTGTTCTGTTCCTCTAGGAATTGAATGGACTAATAATTCCTCTGATTGGGTGTTGAGGAAAGTGGATAAAATCAAGGATTGCATGGGAATCTCTTGCGACAGTTTTGAGGAACAATTTAGAGCACTCCTTATAGCTATTGAGGCTGGTCAACCATCTTTGGCTAGATTCACTTCAAAAAAGGAGAGGGAATTGAAGAGCTTGTGCTCCATTAATTATAACGTAAGGGGTGGAAGTGCCTTTAGAGATAAAGGCAAGAAGAGGGCAGCCAACACTTATCAACGAAACCTAAGATTATCTCATGGAATGTTCAGGGCTTAATGATTAAAGAAAACATCTCCCGGTGAAGAATTTGATCCGTAAGTGGAGGGCTGATGTTATATGCCTTTCAGGAAACCAAGCTGAAGTTTGTTAATAAATCAATTGGTAATAGCTTGAGGAGTTTTCATAGTGTGGGATGGGTTGAATTAGTTTCAAATGGGGGTTCGGGTGGTATCATTGTTATGTGGGAGAATTTTTTTATCGTTAGCCATTTAGGAATGTGGATAATGGATTCAAATGGGCTTTTGTGGTTGTTTATGGCCCTAATTTGGATGTAATAGGAGAATGTTATGGAATGAAATGGCAGATCTTTGCTTCTGGTGGTGTCTTCCTTGGTGTTTTGGATGGGATTTCAACATTACTCGGTTTCCTAGCAAGCTAGTGGGGGATCCTCATTTCTCTCATGCGATAACTGTTTTTTCAACTCTGATTTTTCGAGTTAGATTTGATCGATTTACCGATGGCTGGTGGGATTTTACGTGGTCCAATGGAAGGGCATGGTTTAGGCTGGACAGATTTATGGTTTCGGGTTCTTGGGAAGCTTGTTTTCCTGATTTGGGACAGAAAAGGTTACTGAAATTTGTCTGATCATTATCCCATTATGTTGGATTTTAAGGGCATTATTAGAGGGCCTAGGTATTTTAAATTTGAAAATATGTGGTTGGAGGAAGAGGGCTTTGTGAATAGGGTGAGGTTGTGGTTGTCTTTGTACCTTTTTTCTGGTACTTTGAGTTTTGTATTTGCTGGTTAACTCAAAGCTCTGAAACAAGAGTTGAACAATAATTTAGATATGGCAATTCACATATATCTATTCTCTTGGCTTTTGCCAACCGGTACGTCATGCTGGTACTTGTGCCTGATGCTCACAACCTTTTATATGATGGCTTCATACAGTCCTTGCCCGGAAGTTTCTTGTGGGTGCTTTTGAATATTAGTTGGGACTTCTAGCAAACATGAGTTTAGTACAGATGTGATTCGTACAATTTTTACTTGGGTGTGCAGAAATTTGGGTTTTTTTTTTAGACTGGCATATGGAAATGCTGTCATAATATGGTGGTTAGATATTTTCTTTCTTCTTTTTCTTTTTCTGAAATTATAAACCTCATTCAATATTTCTGATTATTTGATGTTCTGAATTGAATCTCTCATGTTTGGCGAATAGTTTTCATTGCAACTTTATAATTTATTATCAAATTCTGGAGTTGCAGGGATGACGATTTTGACCTTGATCTGGAGGACATAATGGTCATGGAAGCAATTTGGCTTTCCATTCAGGTACATCGATTCAGTCAATTTTTGTATTCTGCTTCATTTAATTAACTATTTGAGATATTGTTACTTTAAAAAGTGTTACTTTTTAAACAGTTTTTTAAAAGTAAATAATTATAAGTCATTTCTTTTAAGTAAATAATTTGAGGAACTAAGTACACATGATATGAGCTGGATGTTTCTATAAAGAATTACAATTGGAATATCAGAATGTTCGGAAACTAAAGGAGATAGAGGTAATGGACCGTGCCTACATTATTCATCCAGTCAAACAAAGATTTCAAAACAGTTTCAATTTGTTGTCTTGAGCTACGAAAACCCCAACAAATTTTTTATAAGAAAAAAACTCCCCTTTATTTGTATATGGAGACTTGTATTCCTAACAAATTAAAATGCTACAAACTTGTTTTCGTTTTGTTGATGCAAACTGCAAACCCAACCTGCAATAATAAGGTTAGGATTGGACACAATTGGATTTTGGTCAATTCGGGTAAATAATCGGTTCATGTTTGGTCAACCTGCAAGTTCATGGGTTGACCCAAGTGACCTAATTATTCCAAAAAAAAGAAAAATACTCAGGTCAACTTGTGACCCAAATGACCCACTAGATTTCTTTTTTGTTGGATATTGAGTTTTATTTTGGGAAATATAGCACTTAATTTTAAAAAGTTTTTTATGGTATAGCATTTACCTTGTTATCCAACAATAGGAATGATTCAATATTTGTGAATATTATTTTTTATCCATTTTTCTTGGGTCAAATGGGTCGACACAACACGACTGGGATAAAGAAACAGGTCAAATTTGTTGTGCCAGGACAACATGTAAAACATGCATGTTGGGTTTGGGTTGGGTTGATTGACCCATTCAATTATTTGTGTTGGCTAAAAAATTATCCCAATGATCCGACCCATTTGATAGCCCCGTGTTGGACTGCTTGAGTGCCTCTAAAGGAGCTTTAGTAACTGCAGCAGTTATTGATTTGCTCTAAGAATTGATTTTTTGTTCTCTCATTTTATTCATTCTATATGGTTGACTTTATTATTTTATTATGTGTTTCTCATGTATAACTGCTGTAGTCAGGCAATACCATTTTTCTTGATTAGTAAACTTTTCAGT
Source organism: Platycarya strobilacea (assembly GCA_036898215.1). Taxonomy (NCBI): domain Eukaryota; kingdom Viridiplantae; phylum Streptophyta; class Magnoliopsida; order Fagales; family Juglandaceae; genus Platycarya; species Platycarya strobilacea. The sequence continues at coordinate 31,451,933 of CM072549.1, read as the reverse complement.
GATAAAAAATTGAATTGATTGCTTGAACATGATGTTGAGAAGTTCTTATATGTGTCGTTCATTTTTTTAAAGTAAACTAATGTGGAATGCTCTATGAACAATCTGAATGGAGCATAGAAACTTGCAATTACATTTGGATTAGCTACTATTTCTCCTTGGACAGAGTATTGATTCTATGGGTCAAAGTTCAAACAGTAGCTTTGTCACTGCTGACTCCAAACATTCAGCAAAGTATTTCACAACTTCTGTCACAATTAGGGTGATGCTTTGTTAGTTGTCTTGGGCTGTAGTGGTCTCTAAAATTCGATAAGTGAATCTTCATTTCAGAAAAACCAAAAATTTGAGTCCATATAAATTGTCATAATTATAAAATTTTGAGTCACGTCTTAGGGCATGTTTGGACACTATGAGAACTCTCAAAACTTCATATAATTTCATTCCTAAACATCTTAGGGCAAGAACTTCTCATTCCAAGTAATGTGAGATCTCATACACCACTTACCCATATCACTTAATGGTCAATGGTAAAAGCTGGATTTAAAGAGACTATATCTTTGCAACTATTTATGTCATATACCAGTTATGGTTGTTCCCTTGTAAAACCAGTTTCATTTTGAACTTTTTTCTTGTGACTTAGGAATGCCATTTTCCTCTCTAGTTTCTCTGCATGTGAGCCACGAATGTCTCATACGTGTTTGCGGTGTAAATGATTGTCTTTACTTAATCTTCTCATCATGGAGTTTGACTGGCTTTTAACATTCACTGAGAGCAGCTTATGATACACAGAATTTTCCAAATTGTAGTTGGCATAAGAGATGTACAGAGTATAAGTTTGACTGGCTTTTAACATTCACTGAGAGCAGCTTATGATACACAGAATTTTCCAAATTGTAGTTGGCATAAGAGATGTACAGAGTATACCAATGCAAAGGCTATATAACTACCTCTTCAATTTGCCTAGCTTAGAATTTTAAGACCTTGTATGTGTTGTAATTATGTAGTTTTGAATGCAAACATATTATGTCCTTTCATGACTTGGCGTAGCCACTGTTGTTAGTTCCCAATCGATCTTTCTTTCTAATTTGAAGTTGGTCTTTTGGCTTCTATAGTTTTGCTGATTATTGATTAACCCCAGCTGACCCACAATTTCTTTGAATTGTTCTAAAATGATATTTACAGGAGAACAGCAGACAGAGAAATGCAGCCTACGGTGATTTTCATTCTGAGCAATATGCCATTGGAGCCTATGTCTCGCCTTCCATGGTTCCCCCGGCTGGATCATCATCTTCCCCTTCAGGGGGTCTTGCTTGTGCCATAGCTGCCCTTGCTGAGCGTCAGCAAGTAGGTGGAGAATCTTCTGTTAATCCCGACAGAAGTATGTCAGCAAGCAACATGCTTCCACAAGCTGGCAGGTTTTACAACCGGGTGGAGAGAGAGAGAGAGAATTACCAAACTGCAGAGTGTGCAACAGAATCTTCTTCAACTGATGGTAGAATGACTTTGACAAGGGATGATGGAGAATGTTATGGGGACCGTGGATCGGATATTGCTGTAGCGGGCACCAGTTATGCAAGCTCAGATGCAGCAGAAGATCCTTCATTGCCACTCCCTGATGAAATGGAGGAGAACCTTCAAAATGCCACCGAGCCCATTGTTCCTGAGAGTTTTGAGGAACAGATGATGCTGGCTATGGCGGTGTCTTTGGCTGAAGCTCAAGCTATTCCTAGTGGACCTGGAGTTTCCTGGCAGTCGTAGTTCTACGTCTACGGTCTACCTACTAGTGATAGGTCCTTATAAAACAGATGTTGCTGGCCATGGCTGTTTAGTTAGCCAAGACTCGAGCTTAGGACCTGAGTGCCCAAGGAGCAGCATGGTAGCGATGATTCTCTTCCCCCTATACCCTTTTCTTGCCATATACAAATGTGAAGGGAAAGCAAATTCTTTTAGTGAATGAAAGGTTTGCTGTTTTATGCTTATGGTCGTGCCCCCCCAATTTTTCTAGTCTAGTAAATTTATTCTTGTTTGAAAACCGTCCTGAAAGTTGCTTTAATTACTTGTTCTTGATTGTGTATTTATCGTTTCAACAGCGTAATTTGGGACCGAGCTTATTTTTTCTGACCGATTAGCACCAGCCCGTCTGTTTTTAAGGCTTTAACAGGCCTCAAAAGAGTAGTCTGCCACATCAGCAATTTCACACAAATTATATAAGGGTCATCACACTGGATAACTAAAAATTTATGCAAATACTTAACGAATTTCATACTGCCGCACGTCACAACACTCGTCGCCCTCTTCCTTCCCCATCGAAGCCCCTCCCCCAGGCACGGTTCCAACAAGAAAAGAAAATGTTGTTCGGTTTGAAGCTTTTGGTTTAGGCCTCACTGGCTCTATTCCTGGCACCACCATTGGCAAGCTCACCAAGCTCACAGTGGAGTTGCATTTTGGGGCTGCGTTTTCCAAGCTCAGGACCTTGAACTTTGGAGGAAATGAGATTTATGGTCGAGATTCAGATTTCTGGGAAATGAAGTCCATAGCTAGGCTTAATATTTCTGGAAATTTGTATCTTTACCTATCAAAAAGAGTATGAATCTTAATATATTGGATAAGCATTGGGGAGCTGTTCATCAATGGTTGCATGCTTTGTATTCGTACAGGATATGAAAGTCTTTTGGAAAATACAATCTCATTCTTTATCGAAAGGGCCAAACTATGATTTTTAGGGCCAGCTTCGAAAACATAATTTGACTTGAGCTAATACTTTTACTGGGTTTTAGTTTAATTTTATCCGTTGGTTGAAATCAATCTTCATAGATTTGCAGGAGTTGATGTATCCTGTTCTTACCAACACTAGATTTGATTACATCGTTTGAATGCTTGTTCAAATAACCGGATGACATGTGCATGCTGATAAGATTTTGTTTTGCCAATAGCAGTGGCAAGCTCTTGTTGGCCAAGAAATAAATCTTATACGACAGGAAGATGAATTATGACACAGCTTTGTCGAAGCTGGGCTCCCTTTTGACTCTCAAAATTGCAGTAACTACCGCAGAGTTGAATTGGCAGATTCGATTTCTGAAAATTTATTCTAGTATTCTATAATGAGAGTGTTGCAGGAGCAGCTAGAGGATAAAATACGAAGAAAGAGAGGCACGGGTGGGTTGTTGGTCTGTTCCAGTGTAGACAAATGCATAGTAATTAAAATAAATTGTTTATGTGTCAGTCTGCTATTGGAGTGTTGGTTATTGGGAAAGACTAGTTTGGCTTGTCTCCAAATTTTCTCATTTGCTATATATATCTCGTTTGGGGGTTGGTGTGGTGTAGAAAATATGTCATAGCATTTAATATAGTTGCCCATTTGGCTCCTCGGTCAGCATGGTCTGGCACAAGAATGTTCTCTAAGAGGACAATTCGCCACATTAAATGAATGGGAGCCGCTGGGTGCGGTCGGATTGCACCCCAACGCCTTTACAATCTTTCTCCTTCCCTTTTAATTTCCTATAAAAATACAATAAAATACAATAAAGAATATTAAAAAATATAATAAAAAATATAATAAAAATAATAAAATTTAAAAAACACAATAAAAAATACAATAAATTAATAAAAAAATATATAATAAAATACATAATAAAAAATACAATAAAAAATAAAATGAAGATGAATTTTTATAGTGAATTCGGCCTCCCCAGCCCGCGCCGGCGCCACCGCCCAGCCCATCGGGACCGGAGGGAACCGGCGATCCCACCCAGTTCCGAAATGGGTTTAAGGCCGCCGGGAGCAAACCGGAGGTCGCCGGGGCTTGCCGTCGCAGGGGTGGGGTCGCTGGCTCCTTCCGGTCCTGATGGGCCGGGCGGTGTCACCCACCGCCGCCGACGTCGGCACTGGCACGGGCTGCAAAACGTGTGGGGTTCGGTCCGACCGAACCCACCAAGATTCTCCTAAATGAATAACCCCTTATGAATCTAAGTTATTGAGGGCCATTTTGACTTGACTTGATTCCTGATCCATCCAATTAGAGTATGTTGGTCAGCTTCGAAGGCGCCTCTTCCTCCTGTGATACTTTACTTGAGTGCGACTGAGTGATCATCTCGATACGCTATTTCTTCCTTGATGGGCCAGCTCTTCCAAGAGAGAAGGGGCCTTTGTGGCCCACCTCTTGCTCTCGCTTTATGCATATCGGGTATTTATCCTAGTCGAGCAATATCGCAAGTCAGTTGGCTTCATGGGGCTAGGCCCTTTCTCTATGTGGGAATTGGGCCTACATTAGTGACGTGGTCTCAAAAACACTTCCAAGTGTAAGAGTGTCAAGTTGTATTCAAGGATAGGTCCAGAATTGTATTCCACAAGGACAAAGGATTATCAAAGTATTTATGGAATTCTAAAATATAAAAAAAAGTATGTATCGAAAATAAAATAAAATGAAATGTGATAGATGTTTTTGTGATTTTCCCCTTTTTTATATATGTATAAAAACTAAGAGAGTAATATGTATAAAAACTGAGAGAGTGATATCAAATAAAATGAAAAGATCTTTGAGATTTACTAATAAAATTAACACTATCCTAAACTAAACTTAACTGGAATATAAACTAGAGATGAAATTATTTTAACTATTAAATGAGCAAACTAATAAACACTTGGGTTGGGAGTGGAACTTTCCTATCTCATTTTCCAGCTAATATCTCAACTAACAATCTAGTCCAGGCATTGATAGTCAGTAAATAGAAAGATAATGTTCAAGTTATGCAACATTTCCCTAAAAGATTTACTATCATACTAGCTGCAACACATTGACAAGCAAAGGGAGAAAGCCCTGATATTTCTCAAGTATTTGTTGTACCTTATGTCAACAACAAATCAAGAAAGAAAAAAACAACAATCTGTTATCAAATCAAATCCAGCTAGCCAGAAAATAAATCTAACATTTAACACCGAAACATCACATTAAATTAGAATCTGAGACAAATCAAGTCTCGCTCCACAACCCAAGTTTCAGATTTAGCTACACATAATGTTTCTAACAAGAGAAATAAACGCAAATAAATCCATAATAGATACTGAGAAAATACCCAAACAAAGTAAACCCTAGAATGCAAAAATTCATCTCCAACAGAACAGGAAGAAAAGAAAATAAAATCTGGAAAAACAAAAAGACTCTTAACTCGGAATCTTCTCCCCCTTTTATACCCCCAGGCACACCATTTCTTCTCTCTCCAAGCCGTTAAACCCATCGTGCGCGTATGGCCTCTTTCTCTTTTCTCCCTTCTCTCGTCGTTTGGCTTTGTCGCTGCATTTCCAGACATTTCTTGCAATCGCATAAGTTTGTTTTCATCCTTAGGTAACCTTCTAAAGCACGTTGGGTCCTGGGCTTATGTCAGCTTTAATTCCTCACAACAGACCACACTTAAATGAATTCACATAGGTGGGCTTCAAGCTTACGTATGGGACGTGGGCCTTAGTTGCAAGTAACGGACATAGACCAAGTTGTAATGTGCATTTAGGTCTTTGAGTCTCAATTATGAACTTGTGGGCCACCTGCAATGAGTCATTCACAACTTTGAATTAATCTAATTGTTAACCAATCCAAATAGCATTAGCCCATAGTTAGGGGTAAAATACCATTTCACATTTCAAAATTAATTAATTCACATTTCTTAATTAATACTCTTATTTTAATACATGAAATTCGTTTAACCCAATGAATTAAGAGTATTAATTAAGCATAAATTCCCATTTATCACACCCCAACTAACTTTTTGCTAATCTCTAGAAAATAAAGTTGTAAAAAAAAAATGTCAATAACTTCTCTTCAAACTTTCTGAGTTCAACATTTGATATTTGGGATTAGTCATCAGAAATGCAAGATGGTATAGCACCTGATTTCTATATTCCCAAACATAGAAAATTGAAAACATAGTCATTGAAGAAGAAACTTGACAGTAAAAAAGATTCAACACATGCAGATGACCAATTCTCCTACCCCCTAACTTAAAATAAGCATTGTCCTCAATGAATAAGAGATAAAAACAGTGCAGAAAATTGGAGAGCAGAGTTTGAAGGATATCACTTGAGATAGGACAAAATAAAAAATAAACGACTAGCAAAGAGAGGAAATAAAAGAAACCTGCAAAGACAAAGTTAAAAGATAAAACGCACAAAACAATAAATAAAAGAAATAAAGTGAAAATAGAACAGGAGAGAAAAAGAAAAAAAATGGACTAAGAAACTAGACAGCAGTATGAGGGGTGGGCTCTTGTAGAGGGATGGTGGTATCCTCAAGTGAAAAATTTTCCAGAAAAGGTTTGAGTCTTTGGCTATTTACTTTGAAAACATTTCCATTGTGAGGATTGATAACCTCAACAACACCATAAGGAAAAACTGTTTTAACCAAATAGGGGCCACTCCATCGGGATCTTAACTTGCCAAGAAACAAATGAAGTCTAAAATTGTAAAGCAAAACCTGTTGATTAGGTTCAAAAGATTTTCTTTGAATATGCTTATCATGTAAAGACTTCATACGTTCCTTGAACAATTTAGAATTATCATAAGCATCCCTCCTAAGTTCCTCTAATTCGGAAATATGTAATTTCCTCAAAGAACCAGCTTGTCCTAGATCAAAATTAAATTTTTTTATAGCCCAAAATGCATGGTGTTCAAGCTCAACGGGAAGCTGACAAGCCTTACCATAGACTAACCAATAAGGAGACATACCCAAAACAGTTTTGTATGCAGTCCTATATGCCCATAATGCATCAATTAATCTCAAAGACCAATCCTTTCAATTAGGACTCACAGTTTTTTCCAAAATGGTCTTAATTTTCCTATTAGCTAGTTCAGCTTGACCATTCGTTTGAGGATGATATGGGGTAGAAATTTTATGATGAATGCTATATTTATGCAAGAGGGCTGCAAAGGTTTTGTTGCAAAAATGGGTACCATTGTCACTTATGATAGCCTTAGGCATGCCAAATCTAGTAAAAATATTTTCTTTTAAAAATTTCAGCACTACCCTATGATCATTTATTTTACAAGGAACAGATTCAATCCATTTAGACACATAGTCAACAGCAATTAAAATGTATAAATGACCAAAGGAAGGTGGAAAAGGTCCCATAAAATCAATACCCCAACAATCAAAGACTTCTAACACCAAAATTGGTTGTAGAGGCATCATATTTCTTTTAGTTATCCCCCCCAGTTTTTGACATGGTTCGCATGATCTACAAAAATTATATGCATCCTTAAGCATGGTAGGCCAATACAAACCACACTGTAAAATTTTAGCTACTGTCTTATGAGCAGAGAAATGACCCCCACAAGCCTTAGAGTGGCAAGCATTTAAAACAGCAATAATGTTATCATTTGGAACACATTTCCTGATTATTTGAATTGAACAGTATTTGAACAAATATGGGTCATCATAAAAGAAATATTTTACCTCAGTTTTGAATCTTTTTAAGTCTTGAACAGCCCAATGCGCTGGAGTTTGACTTGTCACCAAAAAATTCACAATGTCAGTATACCATGGTAAAACATTAATAGACAAAAGCTGATCATCAGGAAAAGAATCAGATATAGAGGAAGATGGTTCAATTTTTGTGAATTGAAGTCGGGACAGATGATCAGCAACCACATTCTCTACACCTTTTTTGTCCTTAATGGTGATGTTGAACTCTTGAAGGAGAAGGATCCATCGGATGAGGCATGGTTTAGCATCTTTCTTTGTCAAGAGATATTTCAAAGTTGCATGGTCAATAAAAATCACCAAAGGAGAGCCAAGTATGTAAATCCTAAATTTATCCAAAGCAAATACAATAGCACGTAATTCTTTTTCAGTTGTGGAGGAATTCTTTTGGACTCCATTTAAAGTTTTACTTACATAATATATGACAAAAGGACAATTATCACTACGCTATCTAAGGATAGCTCCTATGGCAAAGTCATTGGCGTCACACATAATTTCAAATGGGAGGGACCAATCAGGTGATTGCATGATAGGGGCTGTGGTAAGCAAATTTTTAAGTTGATCAAAAGCATTTTGATGTTCAGTAGTCCATTTAAAAACAGTATCATGCATGAGTAAAAGACATAAAGGTTTAGAAATGCAACTAAATTCTTTAATAAATCTTCTATAAAAAATCGGCATGTCCTAAGAATGACCTAACATCTTTCGTTGTTTTAGGTGCAAAAAGTTTAGAAATCAGCTCTATCTTAGCCCTATCAACCTCAATTCCCCTAGTTGAAATGATGTGACTGAGGACTATCCCCTTTTGAACCATGAAATGACATTTCTCCCAATTGAGGAGCAGGTTTTTCTCTTCACACCTAGCCAAAACAGATTGCAAATTAGTTAAACAATCATCAAAAGAATTACCATAAACAGAAAAATAATCCATAAACACTTCTAAAATATTTTCAACCATATCACTGAAAATACTTAACATGCATCGTTGGAAGGTGGTTGGTGCATTACATAAATCAAATGGCATTCTTCTAAAAGCAAAAGTGCCAAAGGGGCAAGTAAAAGTGGTATTTTCTTGATCCTCTAAAGCACTTTCAATTTGGTAGTATCCTGAAAAACCATCTAGAAAGCAGTAGAAAGCATGTTCAGCCACTCTTTCCAAAATCTGATCAAGAAAGGGTAAGGGAAAATGATCTTTCCTAGTGGCTGAATTTAATTTCCTATAATCGATACACATACGCCAACCCGTGGTCATTCTCATAGGAATCAATTCATCATGATCATTTTTCATAACTGTCAACCCAGATTTTTTTAGAACTACTTGAGTTGGACTCACCCACTTGCTATCCAAGATAGGGTAGTTGATACCAACATCAAGTAATTTCAAAACTTCAGTTTTAACAACTTCTTTCATGGTAGGGTTCAATCTCCTTTGCATTTCCCAAGAAATTTTTGCATTTTCTTCTAAATAAATCCTATGAGTAGAAATAAGGGGGCTTATACCTTTAATGTCTGCTATGGTCCAGCTAATAGCTCCCTTGTGTTGCCTCAAAATTTTAACTAACCTCTCCTCTTGAGTTTTAGTGAGTAAGGAGGAAACCACCACTAGAAAAGTGCTGTTGGGACCCAGAAACACATACTTCAGATCTGCTGGAAGTGGTTTCAGGTCTACTTTTGGAATTTCATCTGAAGAGGACTTCAAAGTTGCTGCCAGGGGTGAAAGTTGCTCAAACTTCTGCCTCCAGGGTGTCCATGTTTGGCTCTCTATGAAAGAAACATTAAATTGGTCAGTGTTGTTATCAAAAAATTCACTAAGAACTTCCAAATCAGCTTCTAAATTAACGCAATGCTTTTCTAAATAGGTTTCTTCATCAAGAATGGCCTCCAAAAAATTTACTTCTTGAACCTCCTCCAAGTCATGTGGCTGCCTGCATGTATTGAAAATATTCAGTTCAAGTGTCATGTTTCAAAACACTTCAATTTCAGAACACCACTTCTACAATTAATTTAAGCATTAGATGTTGCAAGAAAAGGTCTCCCAAGAATTAGTGGAGGTTGAAATGAGAATGTACTTGTCAAGTGAACATCAAGTACTACAAAGTCCACTGGATAAAAAAACTTATCCACTTGAACTAAGACATCTTCCACAATACCTCTAGGCATCTTAATAGAACTATCATCCAATTGCAAAATAATTGAAGTGGGTTTCAGTTCTCCTAAACCTAGTTGCTCATATATGGTATAAGGCAACAAATTAACACTTGAACCAAGGTCTAAAAGTGCTTGACCAATTTTTGAGTTACCTATCACACAAGCAATTGTGGGGGACCCCAGATCTTTATATTTTGGTGGGGTATTGCTTTGTATAATGGCGCTAGCCTGCTGAGTTAAAAAAGCCTTTTTTTTGGACATTAAGTTTCCTCTTAACAATGCATAAGTCCTTTAAGAACTTAGCGTATGCAAAAATTTGTTGAATGGCATCTAACAAGGGAATATTGATCCTAACTTGCAGATTTCCAAAATGTCAGAATGATTCTTATCTTTATGCAAATGAACAAGTCTTTGAGGAAAATGGGCTGAAACAGGGCAGGAAGTTACCTCTTTGTCAGCCACATTTTCTCCACCAGCAATAGGGATTGAGTTAGAAATCTTACTAGCCTTATCCACCTTATCTTCCCCTTGAGTAGGGATGTCCATCACTCGTCCACTTCTTAAGGTTGTGATGGCCTTTACCGGTTTGATGTTGGGGCACTCGGTTGTATCTTGGATTTGTTGAGGTTGAATTTGAGAGTTTGGTTGTAGTTGTGCAGAAATTTTCCTTTCTCTTAAATACTCAATGTGGTAGTCAACCTTGTGAGTGTGCTCCTCATATCATTCATCGCTTGAAAATTCTAATTATTAATTGTTGCTTGACCTTGCATGAACTACTGCAGTGTATGGGTCATTTGTTGGACAGTTTCTTCAAGTCCCCTTCTTTGAATTGGAGCTGATTGACTTGTGTACTGAGGTGCTCCCTGAATTTTGGATCCTTGCAGTGCATTTTGATCACTCTTCCAACTGAAATTTTGATAAATTGGCATTTATGCTTAATTAATACTCTTAATTCATTAGGTTAAACGAACTTCATGTGTTAAAATAAGAGTATTAATTAAGAAATGTGAATTAATTAATTTTGAAATGTCAAATAGTATTTTACCCCTAACTATGGGCAAATGCTATTTGGATTGGTTAACAATTAGATTAATTCAAAGTTGTGAATGACTCATTGCAAGTGGCCCACGAGTTCATAATTGAGACTTAAAGACTTGAATGCACATTACAACTCGGTCCATGTCCGTTACTTGCAACTAAGGCCCACGTCCCATACTTAAGCTTAAAGCCCACCTATGTGAATTCATTTAAGTGTGATCTGTTGTGAGGAATTAAAGCCGACATAAGCCTAGGACCCAACGTGCTTTTGAAGGTTACCTAAGGATGAAAACAAACTTATGCGATTGCAAGAAACGTCTGGAAACGCAGCGACAAAGCCAAGCGACGCGAGAAGGGAGAGAAGAGAAAGAGGTCGTACGCACACGATGGGTTTAACGGCTTGGAGAGAGAAGAAATGGTGTGCTTGGGGGTATAAAAGGGGGAGAAGATTCCGGGTTAGAGGTTTTTTGTTTTTCCAGATTTTATTTTCTTTTCTTCCTGTTCTGTTGGAGATGAATTTTTGCATTCTAGGGTTTATTTTGTTTGGGTATTTTCTCAGCATCTATTATGGATTTATTTGCGTTTATTTCTCTTGTTAGAAACACTATGTGTAGCTAAATCTGAAGCTTGGGTTGTGGAGTGAGACTTGATTTGTCTCAAATTCTAGTTTAATGTGATACATCGGTGTTAAATGTTAGATTTATTTTCTGGCTAGCTGGATTTGATTTAATAATAGATTGTTGTTTTTTTCTTTCTTGATTTGTTGTCGACGTAAGGCACAACAAATGCTTGAGAAATATCAGGGCTTTCTCCCTTTGCTTGTCAACATGTTGCAGCTAGTATGACAGTAAATCCTTTAGGGGAATGTTGCATAACTTGAACAATATCTTTCTATTTACCGACTATTAATGCCTGGACTGGATTGTTAGTTGAGATATTAGCTGGAAAATGAGACAAGAAAGGTCTGCTCCCAACCCAAGTGTTTATTAGTTTGCTCATTTAATAGTTAAAACAATTTCATCTCTAGTTTATATTCTAGTTAAGTTTAGTTTAGGCTAGTGTTAATTTTGTTAATAAATCTCAGAGATATTTTCATTTTATTTGATATCACTCTCTCAATTTTATACATATATAAAAAAGGGAAAATCACAAAAACATTTCTCACATTTCATTTTATTTTATTTTCGATGCATACTTTTTTTTATATATTAGAATTCCATAAATACTTTGATAATCCTTTGTCCCTGTGGAATACGATCCTGGACCTATCCTTGAATACAACTTGACACTTCTACACTTGGAAACATTTTTGAGACCACGTCAAGTTTTTGGCGCTGTTGCCGGGGACAATTGATGTTTATCAGAGCATTCTCTTATTGTAGAGAAGACATTTGTAATGCTGTGAACCTCTTCACAGCCTGGGTGATATCTTTGCCTCTCATCTTACTTGTTTTATTTTAATTTATTTTATTTATTTATTTATTTATTTATTTTTTACTTTTTATCGCTGTGTATGTCTGGTTGGGCTCGAGATAATTTTGGTCGTTTAGTTAGAGATCTGGGCAGCACTCATTCTGATTCAACATTGTTTAATTCAGCCTCTGATTTAACATCTATATCTCGAGTTTACTTCTAAAACTCTAAGCAATATGAATGATAATGAGCATGCTAAGAGGGAGGTTGTTAATCCTAATAGGACTTTTAGAGAATACTTGCACCCCATTCGAACTAGTGCACCTTCATGCATCATCCAACCACTAAATGCCAACAATTTCAACTTCAAACCTGGCATGATACCTCTACTTCCACATTTGAGAAAGTGTGTTCTACTTTTTTAGATCGAACATGCACAGAAGAAGTCATTAGACTTAAGCTTTTTCCTTTTTCCTTAAAGGACAAAGCTAAAATATGGTTGAACTCACTTAGATCTAGATCCATAGGCACTTGGCAGGAGATGCAAACAGAATTTTTAAAATTTTTTTTCCAATACACAGGATAAATGCTTTAAAAAGACAAATTATGAATTTTTCTCAAAAGAATTCTTAGACTTTTTACCAATGCTGGGAAAGGTTTAAAAATTTATTAAATTCATGCCCACATCATGGTTATGAACATTGGCATGTGATCAGTTTTTTTTTATGAGAGTTTGACACCCAAAATTCGTCAATTTGTCGAAACCATGTGTAATGGAGAATTTTTTTAAGAAAGAACCTAAAGAGGCATTTGAATATTTTGATTATTTGGATGAAAATGCCCAATCTTGGGATACGGCTGATACCTATGATAGATCTAAGGCTGAGTCTAGTGGTGAAAAATTTAATTTGAAGAAGATAATGATATGCGTGCTAGATTAGCTCTACTGTCCAGAAAAATTGATGCTATTGAATTGAAAAATATTAATGAGGTACAAGTTATCCCTAGAGTATCTGAAAAATGTGGAATTTGTGAGGAGTTAGGGCATGTCACCAATGAATGTCCCACTCTCCCTGCTTTTAAAGAGGTGTTGCTAGATCAAACAAGTGCTATAAATTTAGTTTCTAAACCTTTTAATGGGACTTACTCTAACACTTATAACCCAGATTGGAGGAATCACCCAAATTTCAGTTGGAAGAGTGATGAAAATGCACTGTAAGGATCCACAATTTAGGGAGCACCTCAGTACACAAGTCAACCAGCTCCAATTCAAAGAAGGGGACTTGAAGAAACTATCCAACAAATGACCCATACACTGCAACAGTTCATGCAAGGTCAAGCAACAATTAATAATCAGAATTTTCAAGCGATGAATGATATGAGGGGCACACTCACAAGGTTGACTACCACATTGAGTATTCAAGAGAAAGGAAAATTTCCTGTACAACCACAACCAAACTCTCAAATTCAACCTCAACAAATCCAAGATACAACCGAGTGCCCCAACATCAAATCGGTGAAGGCCATCACAACCTTAAAAAGTGGACGAGTGGTGGACATCCCTGCTCAAGGGGAGGATAAGGCGGATAAGGCTGGTAAGATTTCTAACTCAATCCCTATTGCTGGTGGAGAAAATATGGCTGACAAAGAGGTAACTTCATGCCCTATTGCAGCCTCTTTTCCTCAAAGACTTGTTCCTTTGCATAAAGATAAGAATCATTCCGACATTTTGGAAATCTTTAGGCAAGTTAGAATCAATATTCCCTTGTTAGATGTCATTCAACAAATTCCTATATATGCTAAGTTCTTAAAGGACTTATGCACTGTTAAGAGGAAACTTATTGTCCAAAAAAAGGCTTTTTTAACTCAACAGGTCAATGCCATTATACAAAGCAATACCCCACCAAAATATAAAGATCCGAGATCTCCCACAATTGCTTGTGTAAGAGGTAGCTCAAGAATTGGTCAAGCACTTTTAGACCTTGGTTCAAGTGTTAATTTGTTGCCTTATACCATATATGAGCAACTAGGTTTAGGAGAATTGAAACCCATTTCAATTATTTTGCAATTGGCTGATAGGTCTATTAAGTTTCCTAGAGGTATTGTAGAAGATGTCTTAGTTCAAGTGGATAAGTTTTTTTATCCAGTAGACTTTGTAGTACTTGATGTTCACTTGACAAGTACATCCTCATTTCAATCTCTAGTAATTCTTGGGAGACCTTTTCTTGCAACATCTATGTGGGAATTGGGCCGACATTAGATATCCTTGCAGCGCTCTCAACACTATAGGGGAAACATACCACAATTATCCATAATGTCTATTTGCTCGACACATAACCAGAGACTAGACCTTTACAACAATTTTTAGAACTTCATCTCACCTTCTTCTCGCCCGTCTTGGATGCAGTAGTTTCCTTATGTTTGGTTCTTATTGACAATACATTATAGAAAACTCTTTCTTGTTTGGTGTGAATAATCTTTTGCCTACTACAACTTTTACAATAAATGTACTAACAATCATTGTTTTAAATGCTATTCCGTTCTAGCCAAAATAGTCGGTTCCATTCCGGTGAAATACCTGGTACACTAAATATCCTCAATCAATTTCGTTCCAAGTTTCGATCCATTCTAGCCATTCCAATCAATTTCGGTCGTTGTAGCTAGATTTTGCATTTCAGACTACATGCCATTCCAAATTATTTAATGGTAATTTTGTAATTTTTTTGAGTTTAAATGATATTTTTATAAACTTTAAATCTAGATGACATTCATGTCATTTTAAAATCTGAAAGGATTTATATAATTCTAACATTTTATAACTTTAAATATGTCCCCTCATTCTCTATCTCTCATTCTCATTGTTTTTAATAATTTCTCGTCTCTTTTTATTTTTATTTTTTGATGTGTGTATCACCTCAAGTTTGAAAATTTTTTAATATTGCTAAGACTATTATCTTTACATTTTCTTAATGTTTTCAACTCATATTCAATTTATAAATCTTCAATTATTATAAACATACACACTAATACATTTATGATAAACACTTCCACATACATTTATTTATTTTATTGATTATCAATTCACACACACACACACACACACACACACACACACACACACACACACACACACATATAGCGAGCCCGAAACGGTACTCGGTAACAGTGTACTAAAATATAATATTCCAATGCTTAAACGTGCATGAATGGAATTTAAAATATTGGCATTAATTCAATGATAAAAACTATTACCCATTAAAAGGACTAAAGAAAAAATTAGTCTGTGTTTTAGTTTAAGAGTCAAATAGCACTTTGTGCATTTTTAATTGACCGTTTTACTCTCTGCTTTAAAAATTGATCTCGTTACCTCTTCCATTAGATATTAAACTATTTAACTATACAAATGAGGTGCCACATGGCATTTCCCGAGACAAGAAATTGAAAGAAAAAAGCTTGAATTCCAAAATCAATAATTCAAAAATATCATAAATTTTAAATAATTAAGATATAAAAAATTAGCCAAATAAAAATTTAAAACATTGAAAATTTGAAAGTTTGAACCAAAATAAAAATTTATAGCCAACTTTTTCGAGTGCAATCAATAAGCAGAACATAATGATAACCATTTCTAGAAATAGTTTGGGTTAATTTTCCTTTCTCTCGTCGAACTTTCACACAATTTTTAATATGCCTTCAAAATTAATAATTTCGTCATAGTAAATTCTCTTACTTCAAAACTTATTAATCCCCCTTTCCATCTACTAGCAACTTTAAATTGAACAGAAAGTTGAGCACGTGCTGCTCATTTACAACTCTTTTACCAGCAAAGACAAATTCACCTAAAGAAAAATTTTCATTTTATCTTCTCAAACTTTATACAATTCTCAATTTGTCCCAAAAATAAGAATGTCACCGTACATATCAAAAGGCTTCACTAGATATAAGAATGTCACTATACATATTTGTTCATAGTTAACCTGTGAGGGTCCAATAGCGGCTGCACATTTGGCCAAGAAGATAATTAACGAGGGTGTAGCAAGGGTCGCGCGTATGGCCATCTTTGCCACATGTCGTGCATTTCAGAGTAGGTCGGGAACATCCAGTGGTACGCAAGCCATGGCCATCATCTCTGATGATAAGGGGTGAAGGTTGAGTAGCCTCTGTTGTTCTTCTTGAAATAAGATGGAGAAAATTTTGCTTATAGGGGAAAATGGGTCCGTGACCAAGATTTGGGTGCGGAGAGAGGCAAAGGAATCATTAAGCTTGAGAAGGAACTAAAACACATACTCACCATCAGCTTATTTTTGCAAATTTTTGTGGTCAGTGCTATTTTGGAAATGGCTAAGTTCATCCCAAATCTGTTTGATTTGGTTGTAATAGTCATGAACAGAGTTTGTGATTTGTTGTAGGGAGGAAAGTGCACATTTGAGATGGTAGATACGGGCATTATTGCTATGGCAGAAACGGGAAAAAAGGTCGAGCCAAACATCTCAGAGGTCGGTATGGTACTCGAGATAATTAGCTAGGGAATGACTGATGGAGTTAAGAATCCAGGTAAGAATCACATCCTTTATTTGGTCCCATTAAGTAGATTCAGGTGTGGTAGGGTAGGGAGAGTTGAAGGTGCCATCGACAATACTAAGTTTATTTTTGGCACTAAGAGCTGTTGTCATGTCTTTTTGCCATTCTAAATAGTTGTCATATGTGAGAAGGCCATTGATAAGGATTAAGCTAAGAGTATGTGAGAGATGAAGGAGATAAGGAGAAGGGATGGGTGAAGTGGATGAGTTGGCCATGGGCACCATGTGTTGGATCTCTTTCTTTAGTCTGATACCATGTCAAGAGCACTAGACGGAAAAGAATTTTGCATGGAATTGTTCTTTCATTTGTATTAAACTTTACAAATAAATAGATGTACAATGAATTAGGAATAAAAAATTATACATAAGATAAGTGAACTAATTTAATTGATTCCTAAAATTAAGGTAATTCCTGATTTGGTACAAATTACATACAGTGAGATATCTATCAATGATGGTTGTTTTTTCTGGTTAGTGCAAACTTCCTTCCTCACCATTTGTAGCCCTTCTGAAAATCTATTTCTTTTTCTATTCTTTTATTTTTATCTCTATTATTCATTTTTACATAAATACCCCTAAGACTACCTTTGACCTCCAGTGAAATATTCAAGTTATTCCTTTAAAGTTAAGAGAAATGATATTTTAATTATGAATTGTGCAACTGCTATATAATAATTTTGAAAAAAAATGAAAGACACAGAATCTACATAAAAAATAATTTCTTAATAATAGATTCCATATGTTTTCAAAACAGTTACATGATGTTTATGAATTCATAATTGTATATAACATTATTGTAAAATTAATTACATTTCTACTCTTTATTTGTAACTCATGGCAGTACGGGTGAACAAAAAGCTGCTGACCCAACCTGACTGATTATCCGACTCGTTATTGACCCGCAATGATCGAGCGAAAAGCTGAAAGCGGAAATGGGACATACCGATACCACTATCAACCCACTTGTTAACATTCGTCTAATACCCAATAACCCGACAGACAAAACATTAGGTTTGCAATCTAAGTGATTTCTTTGCCCCTCTCTTGTTCGATCTCTTCGCCAGTTACTCCTCTCATTTCTTCACCAATTTATCATTATAGTACATCACGCTGTCTTGAGTTTTGACCACTAATATTTTTGGGTTTTGATGATGGAAAATACTTTACATCC
Source organism: Platycarya strobilacea (assembly GCA_036898215.1). Lineage (NCBI taxonomy): Eukaryota > Viridiplantae > Streptophyta > Magnoliopsida > Fagales > Juglandaceae > Platycarya > Platycarya strobilacea. The sequence continues at coordinate 31,434,118 of CM072549.1, read as the reverse complement.
TCGAAGAAATAAAATGACACTGTTTGATCATCTTCTTCTTCTTGTATCAATATGCGGTCTCTCCCCTTAGTCCCTGAAGCCCTTCATCGCCCCATTTGACCATCGACCCACGAAGCTCCACCTTTCTCTCCGAAATCAACCGACGAAACTCCACCTTCCTCACCAAAATCGACCAACAAAACCGATCGAATATCTCCCTTCTTCACTGAAAAAAGCTTCTTGATCGCCCTCTTTCAACATCGAAGCTCCTTGATTGCCCCCTTTCTCCATCGAAAGGAACCCACGAAGCTCCACCTTCCTCGCCAAAATCGACCCACGAAACCGATTGAATCTCTCCCTTCGTCACCAACAAATGCCCCAGCTTTCCACTCGAGATTGACACACGAAACCGTAGTCCCTCTGAAACCCTAACCCTAAGCAACACGTACAGATCAGGTTAGTTAGGTGTTTTTACATCTTGTTTTGGTTTTACTTTTAGAAATATCCATTCTTTTCAAGTTTGTATAGTTGAGATTCGAAATTGCAAAAGCAAGAGTAAGAGCATATACATCTCTAATTTATCATACAATAATGCTAGCGATCTAGGGTTTTTAGGGTGATTGCTGTGATGTTCATTTTTTAGGGTGATTGCTGTGATGATGTCTATTATATAATATATAAAGAGGATTTATGATTACTTCAATAGATTCTATGTATGAGTGAAATGAATATACATAACTGATAAATTCGGATACTGTTTTTAATTGCTTGCACTGAATTGCAGGTCGTTTCTTCATGCTACTTTACTTCACAGTAGCATTCTATGGTTTTGATTACTTGTTAATTACTCTGATTCACCGTAGCATTCTATTGGGTAACAAATTTTGGTTTTGGTTTTTTTCCTCTAAAATAATTGGAGGCTAACATATTACTTGGCTAACAAATTTTGTTTTTGTTTTTTTGTTTTAAATGGTCTCCCTTGGTAGGCCTTATATTAGTAGGGTTGGTATTAACATATTACTTGACTAACAGATTTTTTTTTTGTTTTTTGTTTTAAATGGTCTCCCTCGGTAGGCCTTCTGTTAGTAGGGCTATTATTTCTTGCCAAGCGATGAACACCAGGATATACACAGCAAACAAAATAATAGAGCACACAAGGAAAAGGGGGGGGGGGGGGAGAACACCATGATATAAAAGGTACCTTATGTGATAGTCATTATCTAATGCAAAATTAAAACAGGATAGAAAGTTATAAATTCAGACTAATGCATCGTAGTCCTGATAAAGTTGTTGTAACAGATAGGATATAAATACATGGACTTTCTATCAGAAATATACAAAGGAAAATAATTTTGCATGAGTATTACAAATCTTGTAAATAATGCATAATAATAGCATTATCTAATGCAAAATTAAAACAGGATAGAAAGTTATAAATTCAGACTAATGCATCGTAGTCCTGATAAAGTTGTTGTAATAGATAGGATATAAATACATGGACTTTCTATCAGAAATATACAGAGGAAAATAATTTTGCTTGAGTATTACAAATCTTGTAAATAATGCATAATAATAGCATCCATAAAGATTGCCTTTGCTTTTGGTTTAGTTTTTTTTTTTTTTTTGGCTTCACTGACTTATTAGTTATCATAGTTATTTTTGTAAGTGGTTTATTGCTGTTGTGCTTATGGTCTAGGGTTTCATAGCAATGACAGCAGTGATAATAACACTGATTTCATAGCAATAAGAGCAGTGATGAGTCCATAGCCTCTTCTACTAGCAACGCTGCAGTATAAAAGGCAACAGCATACTATTAGTACCAATTATAAAATTATTTTGTAATATATTTGATAATAGCATCTTCACTGCTTTTAATACTGGAAAGTACACAGATGAAGAGATTGCCTTCTTACTTGTAGTCTTGGAATGTCGTCATCATTATTATCATCAACATCTTCTTCATCACCTAGCCAACGTCGTTTCGATCAACTATTGTGTTTTTGCCAACTTGAAGCCATTCTGAAGTACTCAACTACTGTAAAAAAATCCTAGACGACTCTTCTTAGGGTGTCCAAAGTACAACAAAGAAGAAACTGACCTCGTCATTACTTGTTGCCCAAAATATATCCCTACATTATAATGATTAATATAATATATTTTTCATACATTTTTAATATATGCATGATATGAGCAAGGATTACCATATTGCAAGTTTTTCAAGTAGGTGGATAGTAATGAAGTGACTGAGCTCCAACTTCGAGAAAGAACGAATGAACTAGTAAGAAAAGAGAAATAGGTCGACAAGATCCACGATTTGCTTGAAAAGAATCAATTTGAGATGTGTAAGATAGTGGATCAAATTAAAGCAAAGCCAATGGTTTTATCCAATAAACACAATGAGGTTATGCAAAAGAAGTTGGAGATTAAAGTACAAGAAGCTAAAGTAAAACGTTTAGGCTGGCTACTTCAGATTTATTGTTGTTTTGCATTTATGCATGCATTTTACTATTTAGGTAATTTGGAATTGTTGTTAGTAGTTCTATGTTTAAGCATCTGACTTGTACATTTGTATTAGGCAATGACCACTTTGGATTTATTTTGTGAAATGGTGGAGTGTATGAAATTGGAATAGATGCCCAATGAATGTAATGTTATTTTGTGAACATTAGAGTGTTGATGTCATGAAATTGGAATGTGTTAAATTGGCTCTGCAAGTGTCCAATTTTCAGGGAATGTAAAACGCATGTTAAAGTTGTGAAATTGGAATGTATGAAATTGTTATTTTGTGCTTTTAAAAGAAACCTGTTTCAGAAATTTTCATATCACTAGAAATATGTTAAAAATATAAAACCGAAATGTTTCCAATTTTTTGGGAATGTAAACAGATAAAAGAAATTTAAAAAAAAAAAACCCAACGTACTGCATGTGTTGTTAATGGCAAACTATATAATGCCTGGAAACATAAATAGATATTAAAGACTATAAACCATCCAGGTACCTATTTACACGTGCAATACGCAATATAAACCTACATAAACCCATCTATGAATCACAAATACAACATAAACCCATCCAAGAGAATTAATTGTTCCATACACAATACAAACTTGCAATCTGTTAATTCCATATCATTTGGCCAAAACAATATTTTATCAAAATAATTCCATTTTGTTCCCCAAAACAATTCCATTTCTATACAATTCCATTTCTTTCATTACATTCACAAGCATCCTTATGTATTCTACCTTATATCCAAAAAATATTACATACAAAATATATATTAAATACATTAAAGAAGACAACAAAGTTGCCCCAAAATATATCCCTATGAACACATCCATCAAACGAGGGTCATCATTGCAACGGTTGTGATCCGTCCAATTCAAAATGCATTAGTTGTGATTCATCAAGCCCAAATTGCATTTGTAAATAATAAAATGAATTAAATAACAAATATAACATTCGTGAATAATGTTGAACTTAGAGAAAAATATAGGATCCACATACACTTTCCTAACTTTGCATAACCATTTCTTGGGATTGGGTTCCAGCATCGTCTAAAGTTGCACTCCCTAAAATATCCTGTTGGGAATTATAAACATAATAAGACAACTCCACACTATAAATAAATAAAAAAAAAGAAATACTGGATGAAATAAATAAATAAAAAACACCATGGAGTCAACCAAAGCTACTCGGTGTACCTGCATGTGTCCAACATTGAAATCTTCTGTCTCTGAAGGGTCAAATAAATTTCTAACACTGTCTCCCCTATCGACGACTTTGGTGTCTCCTCCATCTCACTATTAAATAACTCATAAAGAACACAATAAATCATTATTTCAGTTAAAAAATGATTTATCCTTGATTAATATTTAAACAAATTTACCTCTTTACGCTTCCCCTTTGTTGTTGCTTTTTTTTTTTTGTCTTTGCTTTAGCTTTCCGAAGGTCCAACTCTATCCTTAATGCTCTCCTTAGAGATGGAGGTCTACCTTTCCCTCGCATAACATGTGGATTTCGTACTTGCCTAGAATCACCGCCCGTACTGTCCTTGGCTGCACCATCAACGTTGGTCCCCTTTTAAGTCATCGACACACTCTCTTGGTCAGTACGGTACAACTCAATCATTGCATGTATCTTAGCTCGTGCATCCTCAGTATGCTCTCTCAAATATGCGGCACACTCAAACATTTGCATCGTAATAGGCAAAAGACTTGTGTACCTTATAAACTCTTCTCATTGCTCCCCTGCATCACATATACTGTGGATTAGCGTGTACCGTCTTTTAATATCTTTCCTTCATCAATCTAAAATGTACATATTTGGCAACTCCATAATATCGTTTCATTGTAATACGGCTAAAATGTGACGACACGCTATCCCCTTCATCTCAAATAACTCACAAGAGCACTTTGCAACTACATCTTCCTCATTGAATTCCACAAAATATGCAACAGGTTTTTATTACGCCTAAAGAATAACACGATCGTTTGCAATATAGCTTTGGAGTGTCGATTCCACATGGAGATAGATTGAGAAATTGAAAAATAGTAACGAAATTAACAAAAAGATTTAAACGAGTACGAAAAGTAAATTTTAGAGTGTGACGTAAATTAAAACTAAATGAGGTTATTTGAAAAGCATAAAAATGAGACGAAAAGTAGAGCGTAGGAAATTCCTTGTGTATTTGTGGTATTCAAATTTATTCTTAATTCATTGATAACTCAATTAAGAATTCTATGTCCAAATTCTTAATCGAAAGATATAACATTAATAACCAAAATTTAAATCAAATGTAACTCTTTGAAAAATTATTCTTCGTGCTTAATTCTCATAAATTGTTATCGACATTAAGAAAATCCAACGATGACAATATATCCAAGAGGCTATATTGCAGTAGAGAATTAAATCAATATAAACAATCAATTGCTTCAAACGTAATTATAAAACTAATTCACTCAATAGAAAAAGCATGACTGAATCCATAAACAAAATAGATTCTATAATTATTTAAAGACGAAAAAATCACAAATAAATTGAGAATAATAGAACAAAAGAATTTTAATATTTAAAGACCAAATACATGAATCAAAAATAAATTACAAACACTATCACACACACAAGTTCATCCATAGCCCTCCTTGAGAATTTAGTTACACATTAAAAATATGCAACAAAAATTCTCCAAGGGATAATATGGAAGAGCCAACCATTATTTTCTTCTCTCTTCTTTAGTTTTTCTTTTCTTTTCTCAAGCTCTCAAAACAATAGCTCTTCCAAGGCATCCAAGCACACTAAGCATGGTCTTAGAACACACACCCCTCCCTTCTATTTATATGCATCCTTCATGCAAGTTGTCATGACAAAATATCACAATTTCAACTTGTTTTTTCATGTGTCATTCTTGAATCCAAGTGATTTGTGAGTTTTCATTTTGATCATTTGTTTTCCCACCATGCATAAGCTGAATTTTGCTTGTAGGTTGAATGTTTCAATTTTGCTTCTCTATCCATTAGTTGTCTTGTATGATTTAATATCTTGTGGTCAAATAATTTATCTTGAAGAAACATGAATGTACTTCATCTTGCATATGAATTGATCATTGAATTTCCAAGTTGGTGTAGGAGTGCTTGCTAGAAAATATTATGATGACATTTGGATTTGATGCAAGTAGCTGAAGAATATCCAGAAACGTTAAGTTCTGGTGTGTCCACTTGATGGTCGATTTTGTCTTAGATTTAGTGGATATCTCTTAAAACATAAAACATAAAACATAAAAGTTATATATATTTCTCTTTCGGTTCTATATCATCTTGAATTAGCTCAATTGGAGATTGGATGAGAGAGTTATACCCATATTACGAAAAGACGTCAGATTTATCTAAAATTCCGCAATTATCTTTATTTGCTCCTAATACCTCTATTTGTGTCCTAAATCAAAATGTAAAAATAATGAGTATATTTAGGCATCAAATAAAAATAAAATATTAAATATTAAGAGAGAAAAATATGGCATTTTATATTCTCATCAATATATTAAATCATGCTTATATCTATCTCAAGATAAATGATAATTAATTTTAATAACATGAGTTATATCCATTATTTTCTCATTTCTTTTAGCATTTAAATAGAGTATTTAGAGTGCATTTTTATGCACTCATCTGGTTTAGCGTACTCTTCCAATGTGACTACATCCTTGACCAGATAAGTCTTTACTGCACCATTTTCTTTATATATCTTTGGATTCATATCGATGATGCCATGTAGCTACTGTTGGACTTACTTAAACTTTACATTCGTGTACAAAACCTGAAACTTCTTCTCAATGGGAGATCTAGATATGCAAGGAATTGTGGCATTAAAAGAATGGAAGTCTGCAAGATTTTCATTCTCAATTTTTCTTTTCAACGCCATATCAAATTGATCCACGAACTCCTTCAAGTTTGTCCTAGAATAAACATAACCATCAAAATATGCATTCATACTCTCGCTCTGCTGGGTTGTACTCATTCCAGCCCAAAACGACTCTTTCAAATATGTCGGCACCCAATGTGAACGCTCAGCGTATAGGCTCTGCAACCACGTATTGTTACTCAAATTGTAAGTGCTAATCAATTGAACCCAACATTTTTCAAACTCTTCAACATGTTGGGTGTCATACACACATTTCATCAATTGATTCTTCATCCTAGCTTTGTAAGAACCATATGAACCAAGTTTCTCGGAGACTTTCTTCAGTATGTGCCAAAGACAAAGTCTATGGCGGGCTTCTGGAAAAACAGTAGCAATTGCATTTTTCATTGCTCTATCCTGGTCAGTGATTATAGCCTTCGGAGCGATACCATTCATGCACTTCAACCAAGTCTCAAATAATCATACAAAAGTCTCGGTATCCTCACTAGAAATCAAACATACACCCAAGAGAATTGACTGGCCATGGTGGTTGGCACCAACGAATGGTGCAAATGGCATATTATATCGATTCGCCAGGTATGTAGTGTCAAATGTGCCCACATCATCGAAATATTTTTAAGCTGCTCTATTATGAGGGTCTGCCCAAAGACATTCTTTAACACCCCATCATCATCTATATCCATCATATAAAAGAAGCCAGGATTTTTAGATTGCATCCGTAAAAAGTACTCTTTAAGCGCTCCAGCACCACCTGCGCCAAGTCATAGACGCCTTGCCTTGTCAATATAGTTACGGCAATCCTTTTCTGTAAATGGTACCTGCTCGTAGCCACCTGAATCAACAACAATAGATCCATAGCTCTTACTCGGTTGGATGCCCACTATGGCATTTGTATCTAGAACCCTTTTTACAAAATTACTGACTTCTCTATTACATTGAAAAAGCGAGATTTTCTTGGACTCAGACCATGGTTATGGATATTGTGCACTGTAGTCAACCAAAACTTTCCATCTTGCCTCAAGGCATTAATTCTTGCTCCACATTCCGTCTTTTCGGTCGGACATGGGTTGCCAACATTCAACGTCTTCTTTTGGGCCTTCCCAGCACGAGCACATGCGAGGGTGACATATCTTACTGTATGATTTTCATCTTCTTCCCTTTTTGTCCGTTTTGTCATCACCCCAAACCCACATTTCTTGTAATATTCATTGTAATAACTCAATAAATCTTCAAAAGAATCAAACTCCATCCCCGACTTCGGCTCCATAATCATATCATCATCCACTTGCACCATCGAAGATGTCCCGGCATTGGCATCTTCAATTTCTATAAAAAGTGGTTTATCTTGAGTATTTTCTTCAACTATAGGAGATTCATAAGTACCTTCAATTTTCTCACCATCAAGTCTATTATACTCCGAATTGAACATCCTGCTTGTACCAGTATTCAGTAAAAAATTCAAAAAGTACTACTGCTAATAAGCAATCTTTTTTAATGGGTGCAAAGAAAACAGTCTACCAATATTGACTTCTTGTCTTAGATACCTTTATATTTTGTCTTTATCATAGAACTAAAATCTGCAATAAAGGCGGCACAATCACCTAAAAAAACCTCTACACAATGATGAAATAGAGTTTGCTTCATAGAAGGGATGGGCAAGCAAGACAAATAAGCATTTTTCCCACTGATCTGACCACAGTTTTAAGTGGTAGCAATTGGAGTAGCTGGTGAGTTTTAGAGTTCATTCTACTGTATAAGATGTCAGCTTTTATAATCCTATTGATAATTTTTTTTTTTCTTGGTGTTAATAAAGTAAAATAGCGTGCAAGGATTTTTGCATTTCTTGCAGTGTTCAGTTAGATGAGAAAGTTAGGGGAGGTTGCATGGCATCACAATTTTGTTGTCAATTAGTAACCATTGGTTGTTCCATAAGCAGGCAAATGTTATCTTATTGACATATGTCAGATATTCTGTTCTTATGTCATCTGAAATCCCCCTTTTTTTATAGTTTAATAAGACTGAATTTTTTCTGAATAATTTATTTCATTTCCTTCATCTTTGCACGGCCTTAGGAACACTAGGCTTTAAATATTTATGCATCTTTTCTCCTACTAATCACAACTTATATTCTCCCATTTAAGTATCTATTGCACATCTAACATTACAATTGAGAGAGAGTTGTTAAAAGGGACTTCCATTGGTTAATTTTCCAATATATTAAAAGATACTTGTAAAAAGTAAACGGTGGAGATCAAATAGTAAGTTTCCAGGCATTATGTAATTCTATGTGGTTAAAATGATGCTAATTGTTTTAAGGAACACACGCATTCCAGCATCAGCCACATCTCTGAAAATATTCTTTATAAGTTAATACAATATTGAATTAAATTAGCTAACTTTCAGAGATAAGGCAATATAATTGGAGGGGAGTGCAATATTGAATACAATATTAATATTTGTCCGTCCACTCTGTTTTTCTTAAAGAATATTGACTTTTTGTCTTCGATACCTTTATATTTTGTCTTTATCATAGAACTATAATCTGTAGACTTCAATTTCAATGAAACATGACTTAATTAGGATATATTTGGGAATAAAATTGTTCTTAGATATTTTCCTATTAGTTCACTACTAGTCACAGATTATACTTTACTATTTTACATAATATACATCTACATTTCTTAAAAATCTAGACAATTTGTTCTCTAATATTTTATAGAATAATGTAGGATATATATATAAAAGTATGGTGGTTAATAAAAAAAATTCAAATATCTGCATAACTACCATCACTTTCTTGGTAAAATATTAGGATTTCAAATGTCTGCATCTACTTTGTAAAAGTAGCAGACAAAGGTCTTGATTCCTTCCAAAACAAAGTTTTGCTTTTTAAAAGTTTAAAAAACCAAGCAGATCAACGCAGTAGAACATTACAAAAAGCTAACAAAAGCAAAAGGCAACAAAAGCAAAACGCAAAAGGCCAACAGAGTTTAAGATCGACATGCTTACCTGTTCCCTCTGACCGGAGACAACGACCAATCGCAACACTCGCAATGACTGGAGACGACGACCACTCGCAAAATGGGAAGAATATAATTGTTCAACGGAAATGAAAAAATGGGTCCTGCGTGCGTCAAAACCCAGATATTTTAATTTCCCTCTTCTTCTATTTTTTTAATTTTATTAATAATTAAATTATTTATTTAAAGGCTGACATATAGAGCCACGTCAGCCGCGAGGATGCCCCAGGATATATCCGGAGGGTACCTAGCAGTAGGGGTGTAAAAAGACCGAACCGGACCGGCAGACCGGACCGGACCGGTTGTCCCGGACCGGACCGGTTGGAGTTCGGTCCGGTCCGGTCCAAAAAATATATGGACCGGAAAATTCCGGTCCGGTCCCGGTCCAGGGAGTTCATCCCCCTGGACCGGACCGGACCGGACCGAATCCTTTTTTTTTTTTTTAAATATATGTATATAAAAATAATAATATAAAAATTTTAATATTAATATTAATATTAATATATATTAATATATAATATATACTCTTATAATATTAACATATAAATAATAAGTGTATTATTATTATTTAATATATTATTACTAATTTATTACTATTTACTAACATATAAATATATAATATACTAATATAAATTGTAATAATGTTATTACTTATTAGTTATAGTTTATTAACACATACTAATGTAATAATATTATTAGACTATTAGATTATTAGTTATAGTTTACTAATATACTTAATATTTAATATTAACTAATATATTAATAGATAATATATACTCTTATATATTAATATATAAATAATAAGTGTATTATTATTATTTAATATATTATTAATAATTTAACACTATTTACTAATATATAAATATATAATATACTAATGTAAATTGTAATAATGTTATTACTTATTAGTTATAGTTTATTAACATATACTAATGTGAAAGTTTTATTAGACTATTAGACTATTAGTTATAATTTACTAACATACTTAATATATAATATATACTATCATATTAATATATAATATATACTAACATATTAATATATAATATATACTTTTATAATATTAACATATTATAATTTATAGTAATTAAATTTGGACAAAAAAATATTTGATTATTGTAGAATTATATATTAAATTTAGCCCATTAAATCATATGGGGTATCCCTGGACCGGACCGGACCGCCCGTGGACCGAATTGGACCTGACCGGTATGGACCGAACTCCTGTTCGGTCCGGTCCAGGGTGAGAGAATTTTTGGACCGAATGAAATCGGTCCACAAATTTCCCGGACCGAACCGGACCGGACCGGACCATTTACACCCCTACCTAGCAGTATTGTTTGATGATATATTCTTGAAATCTGCATATAAAACCTGCTTTTGTATCTGTCTAATTCATCATTTTGCCAAAAAGTAAAAAAAGGATAATGGTGAAGAACAGGGAATGGTTCGATCTTTCTTTAATGAATGCTGCTAAAATAATTGATATTTTTTCTATCAATCTCACAAAATGGGATATACCAATAATTAAGCCCCAGTAGCAAATCTCCACATTTATGACTCGGGTAGGCGCTTTAATTGGTTTAAAAGGGTCCTGGTTTGAGTTTGAAACTATATTTTGAATTCCATTCCGTTCCAGTTGGAACGGTCGGAATGTTCCGTTCCAGTTGGAACGGTCGGAATGTTCCGTTCCAGTGCCTCAACCGGAACGGGATACCACCTTATTCCATTCCGGTCAAATTACGGCCATTCCGATCAAATTCCGGTCGTTCCGGTCGTTCCGGTACAAACTCCAGCCGTTCCGGTCCCTATTCCGGTTTAGATTATTTTTATAATTTTTTTGTATTTGAATGATATTTTTTTTTTATTTTAAATTTAGATAGTATTTAATTAATTTTAGAATATAAAATATATTTATATGCTTTGTAATTTAAATACGTTTTTTTTTTTAAATTTCATTATTTTTAATATTTTATCTATTTATTTATTTTTATATTTCAACTCAAATTTGTATTTTTTTAACTTCCAATCATTTTATAAATTTTTAATTCTTCTACTATGTATACATATATATGATACACACTTACATATATATATATATATGTTTTATTCTATTAATTGTTAGTTTATATATATATAAATATTTATTATAATATATAATTAATCCTGAAACGGAACACCGGAACGAAACGGAACCGAAATATTCCGTTCCAGTGTCTCAACCGGAACGGCAACCGAAACGGAATTTAAAACTTGGGTTTAAAAGCCATGCTTCTAGGCAAAAAATTGGGCATGAATTTTACCAATGTTTTATTTTCAAATAAGTAACATTTTTTTGAAAAGAAACAATAAATACTCTACTTTGTTGGATGCATAGTTAAGTTTGATCAAGAATTTATGAACTTTCACATTAACATGCTTAATTCATCTCTCATGAGAATTGCATTACAACAAATTAATAACTTAATATTACTTTTTACAGGTTTAGCTGCCTTTACTGAATTAGAATCCCTTATCCCAACAAACAACCTGAGTACGGTATAACAATCCTTGCTCTAAATCAAGAAATGTATTTTATATTTTCTCCTTTTGTTTGTCCTAAATAATGTATTTTATCTTTTCTCCTTTTGTTTTTGTACGGTATAACATGTTTGGCCTATCTTCAAGTCTTTGCTGCACACATAATAGATCCACTTGAATCAGTCTTGACACTTCAGCAGCATCACCTACTGATTCACCGATCAGTTCCATTGCCTGAAACAAATAAAAATAACCATATTTTTGTGAGTTGGATTTCTATTAACATGCCCATCTTGATCAATTACAATTTACTATCATTAATTTAATATGTCATTAAACAAGCAGATATATTTCTGTAATAGATTCTTCCTCCTGTTATGATCTTCATTTATGTAAATCTTCACATGTTCTGCACTCAATTGGCTCCTTGATAAACTCCCAACCATCCATAAAAGGTTTAGAAGACAGTACTATTTGTTATAGTCAAGGAGTTGAGTCCAATAGTGAATTTACAGCTAAACAAATTTCTTTTTATGTGTCTGCATTTCACTTTGGGCTTGATTTTGATGTGCCTAGTATAGTCCTTGAGTATGGGAGAACTTGAAGCAGTCAAAATTAAAAGGAGGTTTTAATTGGTCTACCTAGATTTGCTACACATACAGTTCAGTCTATATCTTTTCTTTTCTTGCATTTTATCGTTACTATTTATTTTGTGGATGAGAAATGTTATTTTTCTTGCTTTTTTTTATTAGGTTTTCAACTTAACAATTTTTTTTTTTTTTTTTGCAGTTGAATCCTATGGATTCTAGTGCTTCTATGCGTTCATCTGGGTCTGAATCATTACCCATTTATTTGGATAGCACTCTACCTATAGCTTCGAATAGCTCTCTCCAGGTAACTAGTTCTCAAATTCACTCTCCTATTCCAAGAAGAATGAGCAGATCAGATGTATGAAGACACTTTATGATGAATGATGAGGATCCCGATAAGCCCACAGCCACATGTGATTATTGTAGTAAGGTTTTATTATGTCATCCTAAAAAATAAGATACTTTATTCTTGAAGTACCATGTTGAAAAATGCAAAGTCTTGCATGCTACTATTGGGGCTAGAAGGGATAACCTCCAATTAAAAGAGACGGGGGTTAGAAGGACAGGGATGGATGATACAACTAGCAGTTCTAATATTGGACCTGCTAAGTACAATGGACAAAAAACACGGTTGGCAATAGCGAAAATAATAATTAAGGATGAGCTACCATTTAATTTTATAGAAAAAGAAGGCTTATAATACTTTATGGTCATAATTGAGCCTAGATTTCCAATCTCCTCTTGCATTACCATTATGTGAGATTGTATGAAAATGTATATGTTAGAAAAAGAGAAGTTGAAGACCATGTTTATGGGATCTGATTATAAGATTTGCATTACAACTAATATGTGGACGTCGGTTCAAAATCTTAACTATATGTGCATAACAACCCATTTTGTTCATGAGGTTTGGACATTGCATAAGAGAATAATATATTTTAAAAAAGCTCCTAATCACAAAGGGATCACAATAGAAAAAGAGATTGAGTCATCCATACTTTAATGGGACATAAAAAAGATTTTTACAATCACAGTAGATAATGCATCCGCTAATAATACGGCCATTGATTATTTGAGAAGAATTGTCAAGTTTAGGAATTACATGGTATTAGCTAAGGAGCTTATGCATATAAGATGTTGTGCATATATTTTGAATCTCAACATCAAAAATGGTTTGACAAAAATTAATACATCAGTTATGAAGATTTGCCATGCAATTAAATATGTGAAGTCTCCCCCTGCAAGACTTGACAAGTTTAAGTCATGTGTAGAGAAACAAAATATTCTTAGTGGTGGACTTCTTTGTCTTGACATTTCAACTAGGTGAAACTCAACATATCTAATGTTGAGTTTGACTCTAAAACATTATGCGGCATTTGAAGTGCTGCAAGATGAAGATAGTGAGTTGTCTCATATTTACGTGAGGTTAATTGTGAAGTACTAACTTCATAAGATTGGGAAACAATCAAAGTTTTTGTACGATTTTTGAGATTTTTTGTGACATGACTTTGCAGATTTTAAGCTCAGTTTATGCAATTTCAAATTTGTTTATAAGAGAAATATTTACAATCTATAACTATTTGAAAAAATCTTCAATGAGTGAAAGCAATATGCTTAAATCCATGTTAGAGAAGATGATGTTGAAATATGACAAGTCTTGGGGGGGATTTCAATAAATTGAACAAAATGTTATTCATTGGAGCTATGCTTGATCCACGCAACAAGTTGGACGTTTTGGAATTTTGTTTTACAAATGTTATTGGCCAAGAGCGAGGATCTGAACTTGTTGATGGGTTAAGGAGGATGTTTGAGCAGATATATAAGAAATATTCAACATCCAGTGAAGGTTCAAGTAGGGGCCAATCAAGTGTAGGCGGAGGTGAAATCCAAAGTAACACTTTTTGTGATAATGAGAAGATATTAGATATTAGATATGTATTTTCAACATAAATCATCAATATATGTGGAAGAGCCCAAAACATAATTGAATAAGTATTTTATGGAGAGTGTTGAATGGATGACATCCAACTTTAATATTCTACTATGGAACTCAACCAAATTTTCGATACTTGCAAAAATAGCTCGAAATATGTTAACTATTCCCGTATCTACTGTTGCTTCTAAGTCTTCATTTAGTCTGAGTTGTATCTTACATTTATTTCGTAATTTATTGGCCTCAACAGCAGTTGAAACTCTTATCTACACATAAAACCGGTTGAAGGCTCCTTTTGTTAATTATGATTCATAAAATGTAATGAAAGATGCTGAAAGTTACAAGTTAGAAACTGGTAAGATTCATATTTGAATAATATTTTATTTTAGACCTTTCAATTAATTATATGTTTAACATAATTTTTTATTTTGTATAGAGATAACTTTACAAAATATTTTGAATGAAATCGATTGAAGATTACTTGAACACTTGAAGTACTGAGAAACAGTATGTCAATAAAAATTGATATTATTGCATTTTATTATTTGAAATTTCAAGTTCTGAATACAAATTGAAAATGTTGGGTTGAGACTTGAGATAGTGGCTCTTCTTCAGGCATCACAAACTCCATAAGCTGAATTTACTTTAAGTTCTGAATCACTTGCACTGCTGTTGGATGAAATTTGCTTTCTTAAGCTGAATTTACTTTATTTTAATTGATGATACTGAATGATTATGAATCACTTGCGCGGCTGCTGAACGAAATTTGCTTTCTTCGAGAATTTCAGGCCCAATTCCGGATGTGGATGAAATTTACTTTATTTCCAAAGGTTATGACATCTTGCAACCTGCAAAGAAATGGACATCTTGGACACTCTTCAATCTTTATGACTGATTCATTTCTTAGAGGAAGAAGCTTGGAGTTATTTCACATTTTCATTGATCTGAGACAATCATTTATTTGTTTTCATTTCGAATTTTGATTCATGATCTGCTCTGGCCGATTGAGACAGACAGTCATCATGAAATTATTCAGGTCTTAGATCTAAGCATAATTTCTTTTGGGCAAGTCTACTGTCATGCATAATATAGACCCTTTGTTTTCAGAGAGATTTATTCAGGACTTATGATCTCATCAAATAACAGAAATTAAAGTGGACCATAAGTCCAATTTTCATGAGCGCGACTGACTTGATGATTCAGTAATGCAAATATGCATTGATAATTGATTGATTCAACGTGGGTTGAGTTTCAAAACAAAAAAAAAAAGGGAAAACTTGAATATCTTGATTTAACGTGGATTGTTCAACCCATTAGTTATTTTGAATCAGCACTAGTACAATTAAACAGGAAAACTTGTAGAAGAGAAGGAAAAACAAAAAAAAAAACCCACACGTTAACGGAATACCCAAATATCCGATAAGACTATTGGGTCAGATAAGCGGCTTTGCGGCCTAACAAAATACCCTTTTGTCGGGTTGGATCGGAGTTCATCCCTGCATGGCAGAAGGTGGTACTTCACGTAGGTGTGTCGAGTCCAGTTTTTAATTGTTGCAAAACACCTATAATATCCAGTGTTGGGTGGGGCTTGAATTTAAATAGATTGGAGAATGAGTCGGAATTATGATAAATAAAGATTATGGGGATACCGATGAATATGAGAATTGATTAATAAATATGGGAATTGATATTATATATATACTTTAAAGAAACAAATTGATGATATTTTAAAGATTATATGGATTAGAGATATTTTTAAGAGAAATAAGTTATTTTTATATTTCAGACTTAAATATAAAATATGTGTTTAATTGGAGATTTAAGCAAGCTACGCGTTTATTTTATAGGTTACAATTGATATTCGTTCGATACTATTATGAAAAATTCTGAAAAGTTAAAAATTCTAGATGAGCAAATTTTTCTTAAATTTTAACTAAAAATCATATTATACTAAATTTTATTTATTTTTATAAAACCTCCTATATCGCACTCTTTATTCTTTCTCTATCTTATTAGAATAATATTCCTCGATTTTTCTTTATTATTTTTTTTATTCATTTATTTGTACATATTTAACTACTCTTTTTTTTTTAGGAAAGATTCAAAGAAATTTTTTAAAATGATTTTTTTCACATTATTGTGATTATTTAATTATTTGTTGTATCTATATTTTCAATTCGAGTCTTGCTACGTACAATAAAGTTTTCATCTACAATGATTTTTTTTAAACTACTTTTCTCTCTAAATGATCATATTTTTAAAATTGGTATTTTCTTCATAATAATATTTAAGAAAAATTAAATTTTCGTAAATGGTCTGTTTTTTTCTATAAAGTTTGGATCATCTAAACGGTAATGTTTTTTAATTTCAGCCATTGCAAATATGAGTATAGGAGAAAACTATAGATGATTAGGAGAATTTATTTTATTAATTAAAATATATATTTATAAAAGTTGATTTAGAAATTAACGATAACTCTCATACTTAAAATACTGTTCAAATTCCAAAAATTCCTCTAAAATAATTAGAAGGAGAAGAGTTTTTGTGATAAAAAAAAAAGAGCTAAAAATCTTTACTTGATGTAAAAGTCAATAATAGTGACAGTAAATTATCACCATTTTTGTAATTTCAACGATCAAACTAAATTCACTTTTGGCACCTAATCTGTAATTGATACTAAAACTTTTTATATATATTATGAGTAATTCATTTGTATGAAAGAGAACAAGAATTCAGAAATTAGAAAAAAAAGGGTTTTACATATTTTATCTTACAATATTATTTTCTTCTTTAGTTTTATAACACGTTATAAACACGAGATTCTATTAATTCTTAAACTAGTGGTCTTTTATTTCAAAAAATGTTAAATCTTATAAAATTGGAATTCATTACTCTTGACATTTCTGAAAAAAATTATTTATTTTGGATCCTTGATGTCGAATCTATCTACATGCAATGAATTTGGGAGAGACAATAAAAGAAGAAAATCAAACGTCTTTACAGAACTATGTTAAGGTAATAATTTTCTTTCACCGCCATCTTCATGAAAATTAAAAACTGAATATCTCACGATAAAAGATCATCTTATTTTGTGGAATAATTTAAGGGAGAGATATAAATACTAGAAGACTGTTATTCTCCCAAAATTTCGTTATAAATGGTTGCACTTGAAGTTGTAAGATTTTAAAAGTGTTAGTGAGTAGAATTTTGCATTCTTTAAAATCAACTCGGTATTAAAATTATACGGTGAGAAAATTACAGATAATGATATGTTATAAAAGACATATACTACTTTTCATATCTCAAATGTGCTCTTGCAGCAACAGTATTGAGAGAGTAAAAGTTTAAAAAATATTCTGAACTTATATATTGTCTTTTAATAACTGGGCGAAATAATGAGTTTTTATTAAAAAACCACTAATCACATCCTACTAATTCAACATCATTTCTTGAAGTGAATAGTACTGGATTTACATAATTCTCATAAGCGAATGATGTATCATTTAGAAGAAACCAAAGACGTAGACGTGGTAGAAAGAACTATAGAAGTGTTGGTTTCAGAAGTGACAACACTAAATGGGATAATAATAAATATACACTGTATTACCAGAAGTGGTACAACTCAGATAAGAATAAATATCCTCAAAATAATTTTTCAAAGAAATGTGAAGATGTATACTATAAATATGGTATAACTGGACATTGACGACGTATTTGTCATACGACCAGGAACTTAATTGATCTATATCAATCTTCTATAAAAGGAAAAACAAAAAAGTTTGAAACAAATTTTGTCGAACTATCAGATTATTTATTATATATACATGAAGAAGATATCACTCATCTTGATATTTCTGATTTCTTTGAAGACTCTGATAGTAGAATTAATCATTTAATTGGAAATAGAATATTCACTCCAATTAATGTATTTTCTTTATCTTATATTGTAATTTGTTTTGTAACTTTTAAAGTAATAGAAGTTTAATATATTTTGTAGAAACATGAATTCTATTAATGAACTTTTTGTCTTTGATATACATGATAAAAATATATATTTGGCTAATAGTACTATAACCCACACAATTATTAAGGATAAGAAATATTTTCAAATCTAACATTATTAAAAGATTATGTCTATACTATATCAGGTTCGTTAAATCTAATTGAGAACTCCAGAAGAACTTATATTGTGTTGTCTAATGAATCCAAAATTTATATTGATGATACTCTATTTTCTTTACAATCTAAAAGAAATTTATTGAGTTTCAAAGATATACGTCATAATGATTATCATATTAAAACCACTAATGAGAGTAGTATAAATCATCTTCTCATTACTAAAATAATACTGGGCCATAAACTTGTATTAGAAAAACTGTATGCTCTATTTTCTGAATTATATTATACAAAAATGAAAACAAATGAATCATTTGTGGTAATGCACCAAAAGTTTATTGACCCCAAAGTATTTATGATTTGGCATGATCGCCTTAGATATCCGGGATCAATAATGATGAGACAAATCATTAATAATTCATATAGGCACCCCTTAAAGAATCAAAAGATTATTTTACCTAATGAATATCCATGCTCTGTTTGTTTTCAAGATAAGTTGATTATTAAACTATCTCCTTCAAAAGGCGTTGTCGAGCCTCCATCCTTTTTACAAAGGATTCGAGGGGATATATGTGGGTTTATCCATCCATCAAGTGGATCATTTAGATACTTTGTAGTTTTGATTGATACATAAGGTCGATGATCACATGTGTGTCTGCTTTTTACTAAAAATGTTGCATTTGCTAGATTTCTTATCCAAATAATCAAACTACGAGTACAATTATTTAACAATCTAATTAAAACTATATAATTAGATAATGCAGGAGAATTTTCGTCTCAAAATTTTGATAACTATTGTATGTCAATAGTAATAGACGTTAAACATCATGTTGCCTATATACACACTCAAAATGATTTAGCTGAATTTTTTATCAAAAAACTTCAATTAATAACTAGACCTTTACTTATAAAATCAAAACTACCTATTTATATCTGGGGACATGCTATACTTCATATAATATCATTAATTTAAATTAGACCATCTGCATATTATAAATATTCTCCATTACAACTTGCATTTGGTCAATAATCACATATTTCTCATTTTCGTACTTTTGAATGTGTTGTATATGTTCCAATTGCACATCCACAACATACAAAAATGGATTCTCAACGTAGACTTAAGGTATATGTTGGTTTTGATTCTCCATCTATTATTAGATACCTTGAGTCTCTTACAAGAGATATGTTTAAAGCACGTTTTGAAAATTGTCACTTTAATGAATCTACTTTTCTATTACTAGGTAGCGAAAAGTCGGTGCCTGAAATATGATAAGAAATTACTTGAGATAATAAATTTATGTCTCAATTTGATTCTCCTACAAATGAATATAAACTAGAAGTTCAGAGGATTATCCATTTGTAAAGTGTTGTAAATCAATTACCAGATATATTTACTGATACTAAAGGTGTAGTAAAACCACATATTCCTATTATTAATGTTCTAACAAAGATTAAAGCCCCTGGAGGACAAGTTGTCAAAACAGTAATATATGAGTTTAAGATATGCCTAAAGCATAGAAGACCTATTGGTGTAAAAGAAAAAAATTTCGAAGGAAAAAGATATAAAATGTATTTGGTATTCCTAAAGAACCCATAACTAGAATACAAGCTACAAGCATAGTTGATGCTCTTGAAGAGATCAAATTTTTTATTCCAAAATCTCTTGAAAATGGACTTTTTGAAAAGGCGTTTCATGAAATATTTTTCCCTGAAGAGGAACATGTACCTGAAAATAATAAAATCTCAATACATTTTATGAGTACGGGAGAAATTCTAGATAAAAATAAAACTGTTGTCGACAACATATTTTTATATAAAATGCTTTTGACATTACCATAAGTAATGAATAAAGTGAGTCAAGAACTGTCGAAAAATGTCAACGTAAAAATGATTAGCTAAAATGGAAAGCAGCTATTGAAATTGAATTAAACTCACTAGCAAAATGAGAGATATTGGACATATTATCTAAACACCAAATGATGTAATGCCTATTGGATATAAGTGAGTATTTGTATGAAAATGTAATGAGAAAAATGAAGTTATGCGGTATAAAGCATGACTTGTTGCACAAGGTTTCCTACAGAAACCCATAATTAATTATGAGAAAACATATTCCCCCATTATAAATGCAATTATATTCAGATTTTTGATTAACTTGGTAGTTACAAAAGGATTGGATATGCGGTTATGGATGTGGTTACTGCGCATTTATATAAATCATTAGATCATGACATATATATGAAAATCCCTGCAAAATATAAAATGTTTGAATAATCTACAAGTACATCTAGAAGTATGTACTCTGTCAAGCTTCAAAAATATTTATATTAGTTAAAGCAATCCAAATACATATGATATAATCGTCTCAGCGAATATCTATTGAAAGAAATATTTGAAAATAATCCTATATGTCCACGTGTTTTTATTAAGAAATCAAAATCAGAATTTGTTATTATTACGGTTTATGTTGATAATTTAAATATTGTTAAAACTTCTGAACAAGAACTGCTATATATTTAAAGAATAAATTTGAAATAAAAAATCTTAACAAAACAAAAATTTGTCTCATTCTACAGTTTGAACATTTGTCAAATGAAATTTTTATTCATCAGTTAATTTATACAGAAAAAAATCCTGAAGCATTTTGTTTTAACAAAATTCATCTCCTAAGTACTCCAATAGTTGTTTAATCACTTAATGTACAAAAGAATCCATTTCATCATTGTGAAGACGACGAAAAAAATCCTTGGTCTTGAGATACCATATCTCAGTGCAATTGAAGTTTTGATGTATCTTACAAATTGTACTCGACTTGATATTACATATTCAATTAATCTACTTGTAAGATATAGTTTTGTACCAATTCGAAGACATTAAAATGATATTAAAACATTTCATTCGTTATCTTTGAGGTACAGTTGATATGAGATTGTTTTATTAATATGGATTAAGTTCACAGTTGATTGGATATGCAGATGCAGGTTATCTTTCAGATCTACATAGAGGTAGATCTCAAACTGAATATGTGTTTACTTATGGAAATTCTACCATATCATGGAGATCTGTCAAGCAAACATTATATACTACATCTTTAAATCATTTAGAGATTATTATAATTCATAAAGCAAGTCGAGAGTTTATTTGGCTGAGATCAGTGATTCAACATATTCAAGAAAAATGTGGTCTTCCCATGATCAATGATAGCCTAACAATTTTATATAAAAATAATGCTACTTGTATTACTCAAATCTGAGGATGATATATCAAATGTGACAGAACCAAACACATTTCACCTAAATTTTTTTATACTCACAAACTTCAGAAGAAATGTAAAATTGATGTCAAACAGATAGATCAAGTGATAATTTGACAGATTTATTCACGAAAGCATTACCAGCTGCGACATTCAAAAAAATTATGCAGAATAGTGGAATGCGAAAATTTAAAAATCTATCGTCATGTACTTTTCAGGAAAGTAAATGTCATGAAAATTTGTGCTGATTGTACTATTTTTTTTTTCGCTAGGGTTTTGTCCCATTGAATTTTTTTTTAATAAGATTTTAATGAGATAATCTTAAAAGTACTTGGCGGTACATATAAATACTGTACTATTTTTCTTTTGCTATTGAATTTTATTCTTACTGAATTTTTCCTTAATTAAGTTTTAACGAGGTATATTTTTTATGAGTAGTCATTTAAAAAAAATGTTATAAAAATCAACAATAGTGGCAGTAAATGACCATCACTTTTGTAATTTCAACAATTAAACTGAATTAACTTTTGGTACTTAATTTGTAATTGAAGCTAGAGCTTTTTAAATATATAGGAGCTATTCATTTGTATAAAGAAAATTCAAAACTTAAAAAAGAAAGAGGTCTATGTATTTTTTCTTACAATATTTTTTTTTTAGTTTTTATAAGATTACTAAAATTTAATCATAAAGAGTTTTTACAGAACCAGATGCGGATGCTCTAAACGAGAGATTATTGTGGTTCGTGGTTTTAGGTAGGGGTGTCAAATCGTGTTAACGGGTCGTGTTCGTGTCGTGTCAAGACATGTATATTATACTATATAGGTCAACCCTAACCCGACCCATTAAGCTTATCGTGTCAAAATCTCAAACCCTAACCCAACCCGTTAACATAACGTGTCGTATCGTGTCAACCCGTTATGACCCATTAGTAAATATTAAGAAATATATTAACACGACATAATATGATTCGTTTCAACCTATTTATGTAAATGAGTTGAATATATCCAAAATTAACCCGTTTGACTTAATTAAATTTAACATAATTTTATATAAATATTAAAATCATAATATCTATAAAACTAATAACACTAATTATAAGTTTAAATTACAATCTAAACAATAAAATATCAAAATTAAAATTCTAACAAATTTACATTTAAGTATAAGAATATAATTGTAATTTTAACTTTCTTAGCGTGTCATAACGTGTCATAACGGGTTAAAACAGGTTGACCCGTTATCAACCCTTTAAGTAATCGTGTCATAACGGGTCAACCCGTTTTGACCCGAAACCCGTTAAGACTAAACTCTAACCTGCTATTATCGTGTCGTGTTCGTGTTGGGTTAACGGGTCGTGTAAGAAATTGCCACCCCTAGTTTTAGGTTCTATTGGATTTTAGGTTTTGTTTTAAAATTTGAAAAAATTTGTTTTGAAATTTAAAAAATATATATAATTTAAAAAAATTATATAAAAATTTATATTTTATATAAAAAAATTATAAAATTATAATAATAAAATAAAAATAAATTGAAATAAGTTAACTCAACTCTAAATGTAAACGTACCTTATTCTCTGTGAAAATTACGTCAGCTTAATTATTTTCATTCACTTCAAAATGGCCTGATGGCATTCAATACAATCTGTTTCTCCAAATGTAAAATCCAGTTCGAAACCCCCACCACCGTCTAAAAAACAATTCAATATCGATAATTCTGCCGTGCGTATATGTAGCAAGTCTGATATTTCCTTCAGTCAGTCGATTGTTGGAGGCCGTATTGCTTTAGTCGTTATTTTGGGTTGTTTCTATGATGGTTCCAGTGTTGTTTGTGGTGCTTATTCGGAGAGGGATATCCCTTGCATAACTCGCTAAATTGAAGAATCAGGTGAACCCATTGCTCCGTTAAATCTCGTCTACAAAAAATCGGGAATAAATGAATGGGATTCACCCGTCTCAGCTTGACTCCAAACTTCGGTTGCTGGGAGATTCATTGTGGATCTCGGCTGATTTGCATACCTTCGGTTGTTTCTTCTCAAGTTTCATTTTAATTGCCGATTTTGTCCACTTTTAGCCGATTACCGCCGGTTCAGTCACTCTTCTTTAGGCTTTTGGCAGTTACAGGTTCGCTTGTTTCGACTGATTGCTTCTATTCATTCTTTAGTTGTTTAAACTTGTTTCTAGCCTGGAACTTCTGACTGTACACAAGTTTTCTGGTTTTGAATCATTTGTTACTTTTTTTTTCGGAATATTATTGTTTATAAGCCTGATTTTGTTAACTATGTTTTTTCATCTAATTCCTCAATAGAAGTTTAATGGGAAAAACGGTGGTTGTGTGCCAAGTACGCCGAAGACATTTTGCAGGACAAGGCTTTTATCATCATTTAGCGGCTAATAAACTCAAGAATCTGATGCTAACCTCTGGTAACAGGAAGATAATTAACTTATATATCTTTTCTAAACTGTAAGTGTAAGAGTGCTCTCATTAGATTGGCTAAAAACTATCTTTTAAAAAGTATATTTTTGCACAAATACAAAAAAATAATATCATATTTGATCAATTGTGATATTGAAGTGTGTGGAAAAAAGTGCAAAAAATACTTTTTGTGAATAGTAAAATTAAGACAATGGCCAAAAGCTAAAGTAATTGCCAAATTTGGCAATTGTTTTAGTTTTACTATTCATAAAAAGTGTTTTTTACACTTTTTCCCACACACTTCAATGCCATAATTGATCAAATATGACATTTATTTTTTAGTATTTGTGCAAAAATATACTTTTTGAAGGATAGTTTTTAGCCTATCCAGGGAGAGTGCTCTAAAATGATGCCATTTAACTGAAGCGGCTTCATTTTATATATATCATTCCAGTCGGTTTGGTGGTTTGAACAAGGTTCAAACTGGAACCGAACAGGCCAACGTCGGTTTCTACTATTTTATACCATTGATCGACCCGTTCTCCACCGGTTCCAGACTCCATAAGTCAGTTATGATCAGCGACGGTCAGTCTCGTTGGTTTCCATACAGCCCTAATTCTACTAGTAAAAATGTTTGGCTCTAGTTGAAATGTGGCACATCTTCTATATGCAAATAATTATGTAGTATAGGAAAAGAAATTATCCTACTGGAATCTTTATTGCTGTTGTTCTATATTCATAAGTACAAATTTTGCTGGTATATTTCACTGCTGCCTTTCTCTTCAGCCTTACACCCTAAACATGATTGTGTTAATGGCGGACCATGAAGAAACAAGTGGCAGATCTTGGTCTCATGATTGCCCAGTTTACTGCTGCAGGTGGTTATGTGTGTGGCCAGATATGATGTTTACCTTGCTCATCTGAGTGTCTTCCTTGACAGAACTTTATTGATTTGAGTTCTAAAGTCAGAGGAATTGGCTAAACTTGCTTTACTTTTATGTTGACTATAAAAGTCCGTTTTAAATCATGTGATGTAATTTATGTGACAAAATTGTCAGTATTTCAAAATTGGAGTTATAGTTTATTGAATTAGTTTTAGCAACGTTGAGTTGCAGATGGTGAGGTATTAGGTTTGGTGGTTAAAAAAGGGGTTTGCCTGTTATATTGGTCTATTTTATTAGATTTATTATTGTTATGCTTTTATGGTTTTTTTTATATGTTTACTGTCATGTTGTTGGACTCTTAATTGTTTTTGTTAGAGGGCACTATTGTAATAAGTATAACTCATGAGGGTATAATCGTCAAGTGCATGTTTAGGATATGTAGTGGAATAGTGATGAATAAACACAAGTTAGAACAACTGGTTTTTCCCTTGTTTGTGTTTTCTCTAACACAACAGTTTTCTATTGGCTAATTTCTAATGATGGAAAAGAACAGCTGGACACAAGCAGAGAATCTGATGATAAAATCTGGTACGTTTGATGGTTTGATAATTTAAAATCTTCTCCTACTGCTGCGAACTACAGCTGTCTAAAGAGGTGTGTGCATTATGATCATGTGCCCATCTGGTAAATGATTAATTCTCTGCTTATTGTACTTTTTATTCAGATTTTTTTAGGACATTTCTTCGAGTTGTCTAGGTTTTTGTTCTCCAAAAATTAATTCAATCGATTTGGATACTTTTTAGGTCTCTCTCTATGAATTTTCACTAGGTGATGATGGTAATCTCTATTCTTGTGGTTCACATTTGTTTTGAGGCTAAACTTATTTTACTTTTGTCATGACCTCCAGAGTGCCTTAAATAATAGATGACACAGATCTTTATGATAAAAGTTTCAGTATATTTGGGAATTAGAGGTGTAGTTTATTGCTTATTGCATTTTTTTGGGTCATTCAGTTACAGATCTTCAGGTTCTTAAATGAAACCTCAACCTTTTCTTAAGGTTCCTGATTTATTTGTTGGTATGGTGCGTTGATTATCTTTGTTTCATAATTGGTTATGAGCAATTCAATTTTCTAGTCAAAAGTCCACTGTGTTTGGATTTGTTTATTGTTTCTTGTATTTGGTTGGCCACATTCACAATGTTACTTTTTGGATGCTATGAAAAACTTGACGGAGCCAAGTGAATCCAAGCTATGTTCAAACCTGGCCACACTTCATTTGATGTGGATATTCTCATTGTAGATATGTTTGAACCTACAATTATAAACAATTTTGTATGAGAGGTTGAGCTTCTCCTTGAAATCTTTTCTTAATATTACAAATCTGCCTGTGACTTCTGGTGGAACTTTTTTCCAGTTGACAAGCACAAGTGTGCTTGGGTGGAACTTGACCTCAACGCCAAAATCTTCCCATCCAATCTTTGAGATGGAGAGGAGTCTCATTTCAGTTAGTTTCTCACAAGCAAATCTATCATTTTTAATGATATGAAACCAAATAGCTAACATAGTTTTCATTGATGCTAGACCTCTTGATTTTTATTTTGTTCTCTTCTCCTTGGTAATTGATTACGTTATCTTTGAGACTAGTTTTTGTCCTTTTGCCCACCTCATTAGGAGAAAGGAGAAAACATTTATGCATCCAACAATTTTTGGAGAAAATTATAAACTTAGATGGTGAAATCCCACTTCTTTTCTCAGTTAGCATGTTAGTCCAGATCCTTCAGCTACTCTTCTATACATGAAAACAATAAGACTTGAACAACTCAATATCACAGTCAAAAGAAGATAAATCATTCCTGTAATCATGTATCTATCTTGTTTGGTAAATCAGCTGTATAAGTGCGTTTAGTGCAATGGGTGGAATAGCAAGGAACGGTTGCCCCTCTAATATGTAAGAACGAGTGTTACTCTTAATATTTTTAATTTTATTTTACTTTTTGTAGCGTCTCATTTCTGAGTAAAGAGAATGAGTTTCATTGTGTCAGAGATGTCAGCCGGTCAGCAAATCCACGATTTTTATTGT
Source organism: Platycarya strobilacea (assembly GCA_036898215.1). Classification (NCBI taxonomy): domain Eukaryota; kingdom Viridiplantae; phylum Streptophyta; class Magnoliopsida; order Fagales; family Juglandaceae; genus Platycarya; species Platycarya strobilacea. The sequence continues at coordinate 31,406,907 of CM072549.1, read as the reverse complement.
TGGGTCTTGGCAGGTAATCATGTATTGTGTATGCAGTTTGTAAAATAAGTTTCAACGGAATGTGTAAAGTAATAGTCAGAAACTAATTGCTAATTTTACCTTAGGTCTATACCTAAAAGAAATTCATCTATTAATAATAGTAATATCTATATGTCATTGAGACTTCTCAAATAATGTTATACACTACCAACTGTTAATTACTTACATTTAGGTACAATGAACTGAACATAGTTCGTCACCTGACTAAAAAGTACATCTTAACAATTACAAATAACTAATAGAGGAGACAGACTTTCATTTGAATCCTTAAAAATATCATTTACCTATCAAAAAAAAAAATATTCCAACTCGGGCTGGATCGGTCATTCTTCCTGCTACATTTGCATCAAGATTTAAGGCTCCGATTAACAATATGGCAGTTGGACCACCACAGTGAGACTTATAAGAAATCCCAGTAGGTTAAACAACCATGATATTACTATTAATGGCGATGAATATGTATGCACAGTTTTAGGTAAATTGATCTGTTAACACATATTTACTCATGGTGAGGAATCACCCTCCAGGTAGATACACATGCATTCATGGTTATAGTGAGGAACCACCATCTGAACAAACCGCAAATATATAAGCATGCCAAGGAATCACATTCTTAGCAAATCTCATGTATGCATAGTTATTATCAGGATGAAGTTTTTCACAGTAAATATATGAACATAGGATTTTCGTACATTTTCAGTTTCATTCACATTGTATCACATTTTTTTTACTGAATAATATATTACTTTGTAAACGACATACAATACATCATCATTCATTTTCATATACTTTACTGTTCTCCCTGTTATTTTGTCGATACACACTGTTAAAGCCCATAACTTGGGGTTAGTGATCCCTGTGATCATCGTTCCACGTGAGATTGACAGATGACCCAGTATATTAAAATGGTCATCAACAAGTTTAACTAGTGAGCCACCTCGACGTTGCAATCTGCCGTACCATAATCTTGTAACATTTATCTGGCCCCTCATTTAAGTCTCATGTATTCATTCATTCATTACTTATTTTCATTCTTTTATTTCATTCTTCTCATCATTCATTTACATTAATAGGGTGTTTGAATGGAGGCAATCTTTTAGAGTTTATAGGAGTTCTAAAAGACTACTTTAATTAAATAGCAATGCTATTTGCAGACCTTTACACCACACACAACCCACATTGCATAATTTGATTTGCAAGATTCCATCTCCAATTTGTGTGCTGCCTGAAAATGGATTTGGTTTCAGCACTTATTCTTCCAGGTACATCTGATTGGAACAAGTCTTTGGTGCAGATTGTTTTTAATGAAGATGAAGCTAAAATGATTCTTAATATGTGTATTAGTCCTTTGGCAAGTGAAGACAGAATGGTATGGGGGTGTACTAATGATGAGAGGTTTTATGTTAAAAGTGCATATTATCTTCAACTCGACTTAAACTCTAGCATCCTCTGAGTATATGGTGTATGATGTTCAGCATCTTCTCAGTTATTTCAGATGGTTAATGTTTCTTTGGAAGAGTTCCAGCTAACTATTCAATCTTCATTTCGTAATACCATGCAAGAGCAAGCTCTATCCAGGTTGGGCAGCCCCCATTGTCATTTTATAAAAGCAAATTGGGATATTGCTGTGGATTATCAAAGTAAGAAGATGGGTATTGGTATTATTCTATCGGACGAAAATGAGTGTGTCATTGCTAAAAAGCAGCTTTGCAAGTTTGGAAATCCTACACCTCAAGTTGTAGAAACTTTTGGAGCTTTCTTTTTCTTTTTGTATGGAGCTGGGCTTTGGCAAAGTGGTCTTTGGAGATGCTAAAAATTTTGTGAACTTTATTAAAGTTGCTGCTGGTTTATATTCCTCGTCATCTTGTACATGATGCTCTTGCTTTGTTGTTTGTCTTCATGGGTTGGGACTTCTGTTATGTTCGAAGAGATGTTAACCATGTGGCTCATTTATTAGCTAAAGATGCAATTTCTCTACCTAGTCATTCTGTATTTCTGGACAAGGTTCCAGATTATATCAAACATCTTGTTATGTCTTATGCAACTTAATAAAGCCTAGTATCAATCTCTAGAGAGAAAAAAAAAAGACCTTCAAATAGAATTATTCTTGATTAAATATGTTTAAGCAAAGGGAATCTAGATGCACATGGGATTTTTTATACCTTCGAAAATGTCGGAGAGGATGATTGGGTGTATGTCAAGGTGTACCCCATGTTGAATGTGTGAAGAGGTTTGGAAATGGGAAATTTAACTCCTTTTGCTTTCAAATCTGTCAATATGTACTTGTATTTGTACAATCTCAAATCTGTTAGTGGTTTGTTTTGGCTTTTTTACTAAAATCATTTTTTTATTGTTTAGTTGCAAATTTTGTAATCTAGAACGAGAAGATAGGATTTGATTTTGAAAAAACCTTCTCATCAGTCCAGCTTATAATCTAAAAAAAAAGTCTGCAAATCATTAACTGCCACGTAAGCTTTTTCATTTAAGACAAGTGAGGCTGCAATGCCCCAAATTATTCCATAGGTCTGGCTTGAACTTCCCATTTCCCCCATTTCCAGTTTCTGGAAATTCCTCTCTTCTCTTTACTTCAAGGGCATCACTTCCTCATTAGATAGATAATCAAGAATGGGCTCATACTAGATTTATGACCATATAGCTTCACTAGGTCCAGTACAACACCACCTACTTTACTGGTTGGAACATATTCAAATGCTCGTCGACAGAACCTGGGGGGCAGACCGTCTGCCCCCCTCCTTAAAAGCAGCCCCGCCGCCCCCGGTGGCGGTGGGCGACACCGCCCCCGCCATCGGGACCGGCGGACTCAGACGAGCTCACCCCTTCGACGGCGAGCTCCGGCGAGCTCCGGTGTGCCCCCGGCAGCCTTCGGACCCGTTTCGGTCTCGATGGCGTGGGCGGTGTCGCCCACCGCCACCGGCGACGGCTCCGTTTGCTTTATGGCCGAATTCCCTATTAAATTCATCTTCAATTTATTTTTTTATTGTGTTTTTCATTATGTTTTTTATTATGTTTTGTTCATTTTATTTTTTTAATATATTTTTAATCTTCATTTTTTTATTTAATTATATTTTTTTATTTTATTTTGATGTGTTTTTCATCATCAAGCAGCCCAACTAGTGTTGGGCTGCTTTGGACGCTGGGGACAGCCGGACCGGTCCCCAGCGTCACCCATGCTCGTCGACCCTAATTATTTCATAGAAGAAGGCGATAGACTAGCTGTTTTTGCTTCTACGGCAAAAATCTATTCAAGGATCTGGGTACTAACAAAAATTAGTTCAGACCGTACCCCTCTCCTTTTGAAACTCGGTCCATCTTTTCTAGTAGTTTGTTGTTGTCGCTCTCAAGTAACATGAAATGCATCCTACAGACGTTCAATTATAAGATTTGACTCTCACAAATATGTAGGGATTAACAAAAATTCTAGCCGATGAGGGGAGAAGATCTCTCAAAATTCTAGCCGATGATTTATTTCCTGTCTGAGTGAGATTGCAACGTCTTCATGGCTTTTTGTGTTTTATTTGGTGTGGTTGAGCCTATTCTTGTTTTTATGTTTTATCTGACATGGCTATAGATGATAGGCTGTTAGGGTTCTGGATGTGTAACAGAGAATGTTTGTATTTTGGGAAAGAAATCGATGTAATAAAGCTATAAAATCTCAATAAAATTTGGAAAACATAGGCAAATTGAGAGCTACGAGATCTTCGAGGGTCCCTAACCTCCAAATAGTAAAGTTCAACTTTAGAGTCTTCTCAATGAAAATAAGTTTTGATTCCACATCCTTATAGAACGGATGCCATAATTTACAAAAAGGAAAAAGACAAAATATTATGAGAGAAATGACAAAATAACATAACAATTTTTTATTCTTCCAGTAAGGCAACTCAAGTAGTCCCTGTGCTTTATAGAACCCCAAACAACCTTGCCTACTCCAGTCAGCTCCCTTAATACGAAACGCGTAGCTTTTATTGTAGAAGTTCTCAAACGACGTCGCCTGCTCCTTGGTAATAAACGGATATGTTTTGAGGCAACTGTTCTTAACTAAGTCAACTTCTATTCCACGACCAAACCTTTATTTCCTTTGTTCCTTCACAAGCTCAAATCCTCTTCTATGTCTCTCTTCCCATCTGAGTTCGTAACAATTCCCCCACTTAAAGAACCTTGCCCATAAGGTGAGAGTATTGTTATTGAAGCCTCCATAAATTCTCCCAAGAGTTATCCTCCGACGGAATGCCAGACCATTTAACGAGTACTTCAATGACCGCTCGAGATCCCACCTTCTTCATGCGTCGATTTATGATCATCTCGAGTTTAGGATGAATATCCCCATCCTTATCCACTAGTGGCAACGACAGAAGGGGCTGGATCTGTGAACCGAGTTTCTTCTTCAAGGAGATGTGAAAAACTAGGTGTATTCGAGAGGAAGGGAGAAGATCCAAATGGTATGCCATAGTACCAATCTTCTTGAGCACTTTGAAAGGGCTAAAAAATCTTGGAGATAACTTCAAGTTCCAGCGTCTTGTCATTGAGTTCTGTCTAAAGGGCTGTAGATGTAAGTAAACCCACTCTCCTTCATCAAAACTTCTTTCAATTCGTTTTTTATCTGCAAAAAACTTCATCCTGTTTTGAGCCCATTCCACGTTCATTTTTAACAGTTCCTTGATTTGTTCTCTTGTCCTTAGGAGCTGGTCAACTGCATCTGTGGATGAAGTCCTTGGAACATAGGACAAGAGCTGAGGAGGGGGGTACCTATACAATGCCTCAAAAGGTGAGATTTTTGTGGAAGTGTGATATGAACAATTGTAGATATACTCTGCTAAAGAAAGCCATTTGCTCCACTGTTTCTATTAGTACTTGCATAGCATCTGAGATAGGTTTCTAAGCATTTATTGAGGGCTTCGGTCTATCCGTCAAATTGTGGGTGATAGGTTGAGCAAAAACTTAGTGTAGAGCCTTGCAAAACAAATAACTGTCTCCAAAATGCACTTAGGAAAATCAGGTCACGATTAGAGATTATAGACTTAGGAAGTCCATGTAATTTGACACCTGATCAAAGAAAACTTGAGCCACTCCCTGAGCATTGTATGGATGTGCTAGAGGTAGGAAATGTCCATACTTAGTGAAGTGATCCACCACAACAAATACGACACTGACCCCATGAGATAATGGTAACCCTTTCACAAAATCTAATGAAATATCACTCCAAGCTTAACTGGGAATTTGTAGTGGCTATAGCAACCTAGGTGGAGACATTGTTTTAGGCTTGTTGATTTGACAAACATCACACTTCCTTACTTTCTTTTTTATATCACTTTTCATACCAGCCCAAAAAAATCTCCGTTTATCCTGTTGATAGGTTTTTAAAAAACCAGTATGTCCTGCTTGGGGATTCATGTGCAAATACTCCAACACCTTGTTCTTGAATGATGAATCACGCACCAACACAATTCTAGAATGAGACGTTGTTGGAGTGTATACCTAGGAGGTACTAAAACATTGTTGATCAATTTATCCAGCAGATGTATCATCTCAGCCGAGGCTTGATAGCTAAACTTTAATTCACTAATCCACTCAGCTATGGAAAAAGTGATTAATGCTAAATAACCTTCCCTTTCCATATCATCTTCAATCTGTCGAGAGAGAGCGTCCGCTACCTTGTTCTCCTTGCCGTGTTTATATTCAATAGAAAAATCATAGCGTAAGAGTTTTGTTAACCACTTTTGTTCTGAAACAGTCTCACTTTTTGTTCTAACAAAAACTTCAAGGCTTGTTGGTTGATCTTCACTACAAAGTGCTGGCCTAACAAGTAAAGACGCCAACGTTGCACTGTTGTGAACAACGCGAACAACTCTTTTTCATAAGTGGACGACAACAAGGCTTTTCCCTTCAAGGCCTTGCTCATGTAGGCAATAGGTCTCCCTTCTTACAGTAACACGGCCCCCACATCTACACCACTTGCATCACACTCAATCATAAAACCCTTAGACAAATCATGCAATCTTAACACCGGAGGGTGAGAAACACCAACTTTAAGTTATTGAAAAGCCCTTGTGACTTCTTCATTCCAGCCAAAAGAATTCTTTTTAAGCAGTTCGGTTGGAGGAGTTGCAATACTCTCATACCCTCTAATAAACTTTCGGTAATAAGCCGTCAAATCAAGAAATCCCATTACTGCTTTCAAACTCCCCGGAACTGGCCATTCCACCATTGCTCTAATCTTGGAAGGATCTATTTTAACCCCCTCTGCTGAAATAACATGGTCTAAGTAGCAGACTTCTTCTAGCCCAAAGTTGCACTTAGAGCGCTTAGCAAACAATTGGTTGTACTTCAACACTTCCAATACTATTTTTAAATGGACCAAATGATCCTCTCATCACCTGCTGTAATTGAGTATATCATCGAAGAAAACCAACACAAAACGCTTAAAAAAAGGCTTAAAAATATCATTCATCAGCCCTTGAAACGTAGCTGGTGCATTAGTCAAACCAAAGAGCATTACAAGAAATTCATAATGACCTTTTGGTGTGCGAAACGCTGTCTTTTCCACGTCATCAGCCTTAACAAGAATTTGATGATAACGCGAATGAAGGTCTAACTTTGAAAACACCACAGCACCAAATAATTCATCCAACAATTCATTTATAATTGGTATTGAGAATTTATCCTTAACCGTTTATTGGTTTAAGGCCCGATAATCCATGCAAAGGCGCCAACTACCATCCATCTTGCGAACCAAAAGCATGGGGGACGACAAAGGACTGTTACTGGGCCTAATCACAACTGTTTGCATTAGGCCAGCCATTAATTTTTCAATTTTAGATTTCTGGAAATGAGGATAGCGATAAGGCGTTGATGAGACTGGATGAGATCCCTCTTTTAAAACAATTATATGGTCATGCCTTCTAGGAAGAAGCAATACTTTGGGTTCCTTGAAAATCATTGAAAAAGTAGTCAGCAATTCCTGCAATTCAGTGCTTAACTGATGCTAGCCCTGCTTGTTGGCATCTGTTACCAACTGTAACAACAAACCCCTACCCTTGCACACCTCTTTCAAAAACAACTTCAAAATCCCATCAAAAGAGAGGGGGGTACTGGGCAAACCCCATAAAGTAATTAGTGAAACACCCTCAACTTACGTTTGGAATTTAACGTAAATCAAGTTGTTATGATAAGTAACATTAAGCTACTCACCCTTATACGTATCAATAACTTAATGCATACGTCTAGATTTACTAACATATGCCATATAGTTTGCAGCGGTTTAGGTCTTAAATACAACAACTTCTAAAGATCACATATGGGAAAATTTATCTTTCAACTTCCAAAGGTTTCATTCATTCCTATAACATTGTACTGTCATATATACATGCCCAAAGTAGTACCAAAGTTAACTAAATACTATTACATATCAAAAGATCATCCTTATGGTTACTTGGGTTCCTTCTTAATTTCGGGAAATTTCTCCCATAATAGAATATATTCAAGCTAAGGCAACAGTCTTGCTGGAGATATTGTCTATGTGGTGTCGTGTAGACCCCACAACTCCAGTCTCAAAATCAAGCAACATCCTGTACGCTGCTCCTCCTTAGCAAAAGCAAGTGCACTTTGGTACCACAACTCCACTGGTTGATCATACATAGAAAGACTCAGATACGCAAAAATGAAATCTACATAAGGACTAAAACTAAAGAGTCCCTCAGAACTCTCCCGAGTCTCCTGCAACATTGGGGCTTTCCCCTTATTGGCTACCACATCCTGTGTATAATTTATATGCATAAGGATGAAATATAAAACCACAAAATGGTAATTTCTTGAAAAATCTCAGTAAATACACAATTAGTTTAATAAACCATAGACAAAGCCATCACTAACATTTTTAGAAAAAAAATGTTTGTAACAAAACATAATCCAAAATATGTTTCATGTGACTTATCACTAACTTATATAAGTATGCATTCTTACGTTAACTTATATTCTTTTTATTAAAAAAATCTACACATTTTAAAAACTTGTTTATTCCTTATTCCCGATGGGCGTTACGTATCGCCGTCCCCATCACATATAACTCACCAGTCACCCGGGCGTTATGTATTGGTGTCCCCATTATGATGAGTCTCGTATCAGTCTTCAGGGCGTTACGTCTCATCGTTCCCATCTTAACATGGAACATACTTAGCATAGCGGGTGTTACGTATCGTCATCCCTTCTAATCATGTCAATTCTATGGGTGTTACATATCGTCATCCCTATGATAACAAATAACACCCTTATTATACGACAGACGTTACGTATCGCCATCCTTGTCGGCATGTCTATCATCCGGGCGTTATATCTCGCCGTCCCCGTTTTGACATGTCTAATTTATTCACAATTTTTATTCTTAGTTGTTCTTTTCTTATTCTTATGAATGTTTCTCAAGTACTATACCACTTTTCTTAAATCTCACCACATACTAGAACTTACATGTACTCTTAAATTTTGCAAAGTGTTTTACACAAGCTATATACTTAAATAACACATATAATCTCTCCTTATTTTAATGTCCACTTTTATTCAAACAAAAGTATTGAATTTCAGCAAAACAGGGTATCTCGCTCGAACGACATTTAAGCGAGATATTAGGTTAGAACTCGCTCGAGCAGAATATCAAGCGAACATCAAACAAACTGGGTATCTCACTCAAGTAAGGTATCAAGTGAGATTCAAGCAAAGTCTCAAGTTAGAACTCACTCGAGCAGGACATCGAGCGAGTGTCAAGCGAAATCTCGCGTTACACTTCGCTTGTGCCAAACATTTAGCGAGAATCAAGTGAGGGTTTATAATTGTTCTTCGCTCGATCCTTCGGTCGAGCGAGGGTCGAGTGAAGTTATAGAGTATGGGATTTTTCAATCCAAACCTTGTAATCTTTTCACAAAAAACCTGATTTTTACTTATATAACTTTTAACTTCATTTAACACATTTCCATTACCAAAATCGATTCAAACAATACTTAGATTTCATTATATCACTCTAACAAGAAATTAAGGGTTCAATACTGACATGTATAGTTCAACCACTTAAATAAACCATCTCTATGCTAAAGTTAAGCTAGAATGTGGACTTAATAACTTTCTAAATCTTGTTGGAGCTGATCAAACCAACATTTGTAAGTTTTCTTCCCAAAAACACTTACTTAGCTCACTTAGGTATATGTGAAGGTTTAAGGACTTGTGAATGGTTTTTCTTTGGTGTTCTTCAAAGGAAACGTGTGCTATCTTTCCAAAGAAAGTTATAAGACTTTTGAATATCTATTTATAGGGGTGGTGGTCAACCCACATGAAGAAAAAGAGAGGTGAAGGGGAAAGGATGCATCTGGCTATTGGTTTGGCATGGGGGATGAGGTGTCATCCTATACAAATCTCATGATTTCACTTAAGCCTCCAAGATCTTAGGCTTTTCAGCTAGAATGATCATCCAATGACTAATATTTGAAATATTTTTGCAGCCCATTTGATCAATAGTTGAGATAGAAGCTTATGGGATAAGGGATGAGGTGACATCTTACCTAACCATGCATGAACCCTCCTTTCCAGCCTTTATCTGGTATGACTTTTTCTAACCCATTTGGTTACTTGCTAACCTTCTTAAAACTCTACTTGAAAAGTTCCAGAAGGCCACTTCTTGGTCTAGTTAGGATAGAATCCAATTTGGACCCATTTAGTTACCTATTAGCATAATCTGTTTTTCTCTTGTGTTTCCATTATAACTAAACTAACTAAACTTCTAAATCAACTTCTCATCTTTTGCCAATTTTTATTACACGTGTCAAGATGCCTAGAAACCTAAAAACCAATTACATATTTTGTCACATGCCCCAATTTTAGTCCATTTCATCTAACTTGAGTTCCACTTAAGCTCAAATTAGAATAGTCTACTGCTTTCCCCAAATAAGTCATCGATCCAGTCTAAATATTGGAAAACATAAAATATAAAAGTTTTATATCTATCTCTTAGGATTATATACAAATTGGATTCACCTCATTTGGATATCATATGAAAAATTTATGCTCATTACACTAAAACTCGACAGACTAATCCGAGAATGCATATTCTGAGCACCAAGTGTTTTATATTTGGTTCTATCACTTTCTCTTGCATTTACACCCTAATTTTTGAGAATTAAACTCCTTCTAAGTTCAAATTGAATTTCTCTAGTTGATATCTTGTTCCGAATCTCAAAGGTTCCTCCATAATATTTTCTATAATACATTATTTCATTTATTCTAAACTCAATAATCTCATTTAAGTCTCAAACTCTATTTTCCTAGAAAATATATATCAAATATATATTCCTTTCAAAAATAATTTCAAATAAAACTTCATCTTAAAATTCAAGGTACTACAATTAGCTTACCAGCCATAGAAAATCCCAGGGATAGTCAAGAGAAATCAAGAGCTAATCTTCCCACTATTTTCATCCATTCGACACTCATAATTACATCATAGCCACCAAGCTGGAAAATGTAAAAGGAAGAGGACAACCTGGTTCCTTGGATAACAATCTCAATGTCATGACATAATCTTGCACAGTGCACCCGCTGTCCATTAGCCACATTTACAGCCAACTTTTGGGTCTCATCGAAATCCTTAAAGCAACATTTTTAGCAATTGAGGGATGAAGGAAGTTGTGAGTACTTCCTGTGTCAAACAAAATTACCATTGGAATTCACTTAACCCTTCCTTCCATATGAATGGTGTTAGGCATAGGGGTACCTGTGATAGCATGGAGAGAGATCTCGAGTTCACTCTCAATCTTAGGCACCACTACATCCACCGACTCCTTAGAATCATAAAAAATTCCTCACCCTTTTCCTTCTCAGTGTCTTCCACTACCTGTAATAAATAGAGCTTGGACTTTTTACAAATATGTGTGGGGTTTCATTTTTTCTTACAATGGAAACAAAGCCCTTTGCAGTGTTTCTCATCCATGGTGGTAGAAAATTCCTTCTTGACTAGAGCATAGGGCTTATAGGGCTTACTAACATTATTATATTTTCCGTAGGAGCTTGAACTCCCCATAGGTGAAGTGGAAAATTTTCCAGAATCAGATTTGCCTGAACTCTGTGTACTGAAAACTTGTTCCTCTTGTATTTTAGTCAATGCAAAAGCTAAATGCAAATAAGAGATACCAAGCATCCGAACCATGTAGTGTGTTTCATTTTTAAGACCACTTAAAAACAAACCCATTTTATGTGAATCAGTCAAACCACGGTAACGATTAGAAAGATTCTCAAATTCAACCTTATAGGCATTGACAATTGTGGTATGTTTGAGGCGTGCTAATGCCTCAACTGGGTCATCATATGCAGTAGTCCCAAACCTAGTTTGTAAGGCTTGAGTGAAAGCTTCCCAACTAGTAAATAAGCCGCTCTCAAGTGCATCTTGATACCATGTTAATGCTTCTTCATTCATATGGTAAGATGACATTAATAAACGTTGCGGTGCAAGTGTTTGATGAAAGTCAAAATATTGATTGGATTTATAGACCCAAGCAGTAGAAAACTAACCATTAAAAGATGAAAATTCCATTTTGATGCCTCTGTTAGCTCCTCGTCTACCATCAAACATTTCCATGTGCAATGCTTCATTAAAAAGAGGGGGTGGAGGTGGTGGAAGAGGCCTGGACTCCATACATCTCAGTTGCTGCAAAACTTGCTACAAGGTTCATTGTATTTCTTGGATTGCAGCAGAGCTGCTTTCTACTTGGCGTTGGATGTTGTCACCATGTTTAGCTGTTTTAGGGTTATAGCAAGGTAGGAATCGTAGGCTCTGGATACCAAATGTTAGGGTGCTGGATTTGTAACAGGGAATGTATGTATTTTGGGAAAGAAATTGATGTAATAAAGCTGTAAAATCTCAATGAAATCTAGAAAACATAGGCAAATTGAGAGTTACGGGATCTTCAAGGGTCTCTAACCTCCAAATAGTAAAGTTCAACCGTAGGGTTTTCTCAATGAAAATAAAGTTATGATTCCGCATCCTTATAGAACGGATGCCGGAATTTACTAAAAGGAAAAAGACAAAATATCATGAGAGAGGACAAAATAATATAACAACTTTTTATTCTTCCAGAAAGGCAACCCAAGTGGTCACTGTGCTCTATAGAACCCCAAACGGTGTCGCCTACTCCAGTTAACTCCCTTAATACGGAATGCACAACTTTTACTCTAGAAGTCCTCAAACAACTTCGCCTGCTCCCTGGTAACAAACGACTACATTTTGAGGCAACTATTCTTAACTAAGTCAACTTCTATTCCACGACCAAACCACTTCACTTCCAAACTCTTCACTTGTCAGTAACTCAAACCCTTATCTCCTTTTTTCCTTCATGAGCTCAGATCCTCTTCTATGTCTCTCTTCCCATCTAATTTCGTGACATAGGCAAATTGCTAAACTCTAACAATTAGTCAGACCGTTGGGAAATGACTCTCTTTGATTTTTGTAACCCGGACAACCCACTATATATTTTTGCACACAAATATTTTGATAGTGAAGTTTCATACAGACATTGCACCTAGACCTCCATTTGTAATCTACTAAATCTATCATTCCTACATAAGAGTTGAATTGAGATAAGTGGAAAGTTTTTGAACAAGTCTTTTCTATCTCCTGCCATGGGAGTTTGAACAATTCATAGGTAATTATTTGTGGATTTTCGTGAGTACACTACAAGATTTTAGAGTTTTTGCCAAGGATGGTTCTTGTAGCTAAAAATGTGTGTTTTGCGGGCATAGAGGATTTGCCACCAATTTGTACCTGTGAGAGCTTTGTGGCATAAAACTCGCTATAAATAATACTTTTAGTCACGAATATAGGTTCCCACGGCAAATGGTGAGTTGTTTCCATGGGAGGATGCTTGGTGAAAGCCTTCTTTGTGGGTGACAAAAAGGCTTGGAAATGCGTATTATGCAGTGGCCATTTTTGGTCACCAATAGATCATGCCATGGGAAAAAGATGTTTCCCTCTACTTAAAGAGTCACTAAAAGGCATTTGTTATTAGCTTTGGTTCTTATACTTTGAGGCTATTAATCTTTTGCCATGACTTTGATTTGTGTGGATTGCTCACTTCCTACTACCATAGTCGTCCTTAATGAGGTCTAGTTTGGTTGGCAATTTACTTATTCCCCACAACATCAAACTGTGTCAAATACACAATTGCCATGATCTTGCTCTTGGATAAAAAAACATTTGCAACAAAAAATCACAAAATCTTGTGTTTCATATAGACAAATTGGACCTTATGCAATTACATGTTTTGACACACGAATATTAAATAAAATGCTTAGATATCGAAATTAGCAATTTCCTAGCAAACAGAATATACAATATGTTTTTAAATGCATTGATCAAGTTATACTGCCAACATAATTACCAAATAATATGTTTTAAATATCCACATTAGCAAATAGAAAAGACTGCTATAAATTAACATTCATCAAGTTATATACTTCAGATTATAGTCCAATCTCATTTAAACATATGGATCTTGAAATGGTATTTCTTAGAAAGGAATAAATGTCTCGTGAATGCTCATATCTAGTGGGACACAACAATTACATGATCATTTGCTATGTATAGCCTTGCTTGTTGGGAATGAAACTCTGGGTTGGCAGTATAGCCTCCACCATTTCACTGGTTAATAATTTGCAATGTACCTAGTTACCTAGGGACCATGCATGCCCTAGGGGTGTCAAAAGACTTCCACAACAGTTGGGCAGCTAGATAGTACACTGTCTTGTTGAACTCAAGGTTTCAAGTTTCGTGTAAATCTACACATGGATTTTAATGATAACAAATGAATTCAAAGAATAAAGGAGTCTCAAGCTAAAGTTGTCCAGACAATACAATCAAGCACATCAAGGAACCAAGCATGAGCAAGAAGGGAACAAGTTCACATTATAGTCATAGAATAATATTGTAAATCTCTTAAAAATTCGAAATTAGGATTAAGGCTCAAAATTAATATTTTATCATAAAACATTAAAATACATTTTCCAAATGTGCATGAATATTTTGAAAATTAAATTTGAAAATTTTTAAAGATGATTGATTGTCATCTTTCACATGTGCATGACATGATTAAAGGTTTGAACTTTAAAAATATTAAGATGATTGATTGTCATCTTTCACATGTGCATGTTTTATTTGAATATTTTCAAAAGTGATAGATGCTTTTCTTGACTTATGCAAAAGGTAGATGTCTTTGTCTGAAAATTTTGAAAAGTAAAGTGTGCTCATTTTGTCATATGCAAAAAGTAAAAGATTAGATTTGAAATTTTTGAAAAGTAAAGTGTGCTCCTTTTGTCACATGCAAAAATTAAAAAGATTAGGTTTGAAATTTTTGAAAAGTGAATGATGATGTCTTTGACATGTGAATTTTTTTAAATTTGAATATGAAATCTCATGTGCCTATAAATAGATCATTTGAGAGTTTCACATTCACAACACCAAGAGCATACAGCATTCATTCAAAGTTTTCATTCTCTCTTCTCTAAGCATTGAGCCTTAACCCTTGTTTATTTTGAGAGATATAGTTTGTGCTGTATTATTTTTATTTCACTCATTGAGGAGTATTTTCTGATAACCTACCCACTATCAATTCTTGTATCAGTAAAATGGTGTGTATAACCCTTGTATGTGTAGAAGGTGTTCTACATGAGGAATAGTTAAATCACCAAGTGTGAGGTAATTGGAAGTGTAGAAGGTGTTCTACACGGGGAATAATTAAATCACCAAGTGTGAGGTGATTGGAAGTGTAGAGGGTGTTCTATACGGATTCTTTGGAGCGGTGCTGCTCAAAGGTGTAATAAGTTTCTATTTCCACCTAAAAGAGATTGAATAGTAGATTTGGGGATCCTCAAGGGGTAGCTTGAGGCGAGGACGTAGGCAGTGGGGCCGAACCTCGTTAACATACTGAGTTTGCTTCTCTCTTATCTTTACTCTTTATATTTATTACTGTTTCATATTTTGTTTATATTTTATATTGTATACTTGATTTATAATTGTTAATTTTTTAATACAACTCAATTCACCCCTCCTCTTGTGTTAGTCATCTGGGCAACATGACTCATCCTTGCCAGGACCTGAATGCATGGAGAGCTTGGGATTTAAAAGTGCAGTAAAATGGATTAAATTAAAAGAGGGTTGTTCATCCATGCATGTAATGCGACATTACCTAAGGGAGCAACCTTTAACAGTTAATAAACTACTATTCTCTCAGCCATTTACACAAATTAATCTAACATTAATCCGAATAGAGATATTCAAACTCCAATATGACAAGAAATTAATTATCTCTATTCTTAACAGTGAATAAAATAGACTATCTCGGCCACTTACACAAGTGGCTTTACAATATTAATCATTTGTGTAACATCAATTTAACCCCAATATGAGAAGAAAATTTGTAGCTATTGCTAGCATTAATGGTTAGAAAACACTATGTACTCCAAGGATCTAGAAACAACACATAACTTGATACCAATTTGTGATGAAAGGAGGATATTTCTAGGCATAATGACTCATCCTCTTCTAACATTCTATTAGTCAATGTAATTAATTGAATAAATGCATAATACAATAACAACCTTGTCATAATAGCAGAGTAGAGAGAAATAAAGGATGATTTTGGCTATATACACAATACTTTATAACAAAAACAAAAATAGATAACGAGGCTAGACACAAGGCAAACAAAGAAAAGGCTCCAATGGAAATTATCATTAGTGTAGCAATATATGCTTTTCACCAAAAGATATTGCAATGTCTATGTTTGGAAGATCATTTTGTATGCAGGAACCTCACATCAAGTAATTATATGTGATCCCTAACAACAAAATTGAGGTTAGACATGATTCCTCTCAACTCAAACAAATAAAAGTATGGCTTGAATCAGTAACAAAAATCAGCTTAAACACAATGGAAACCAGCCTAGAATTTCAAATCCTAAACTCCTAACAAAGCCACCAATTACAAATAAAATTATGTCATGTCATGGACGGTCTCTCAAGATACATTACACTATACAAGAATGGACTCCAATGGCATACACCACATAGATAACGAGAGGAAACTCAGAAAATTAACCATATCATGTATCTTTTTTTTATTTATGATGTAGAGACAATTTGCTATATTTACATTACATTTGTAATCATTTTTCAAGTTAAGGTAGGTTATGCAATGCATACTTTGTAGGATAAATTTATCAATTCGTCTAAGTGGGATATTAAGATGGGGAAACAAAATAATTTCAGCAAGTATATAAAAGCTACCCTCATACTCAAAACTCAAAAGAAACTTCACAAACACTGACCAATGGAAGAAATTGAAAACCAATTTCAATAAGGCACTAAACTAATCAACTCAGAGTAAGGAAAGCTAAAATCTCTGCAAATTGGAATATGCATGAACAAAGCCCAAACATTGAAACTAAAATGGATCTTCCCAAATAGTAAAAAATCAAAGGAAATTTGTGGGGGTTACCTAGAGGCTCGGTAGAGGCGTCTCAGGAGGCTGTGCATAGCGGCATCATCTTTGTTATTTCACCCAAGTCGGTGAAACCCTAGAGAGAGAGAGAAAGAGTGTGTGTGTAGGAGAGAGGCGATAGAGAGGGAGAGAGAAGTATTCTCACTTGAGACGGCATCGATGAGCTCATGTGCAAAAGAAGAAGAAATTTGAAGTGAGAAGAACTGATCTGTGTTTTGTTCGTGAAGTGAAGTGCTAAGACGAGAAACAATGCCATGTTGTGTTTAAGAAGAACTGATCGCAAAGAAGAAGAAATCTCAACTGCCAAGGAGGAGAAGAAATCTAATCGTAGAGAAGATATGAAATCTCACAAAAGAATAAAGAAAATCACATCCCTATTTCGAAATCACAGTGCATAGAGGGGTTGGAGGCTTCAATGGGCTTCAAGGAAGGAGGGGGAAGATGGGGAGAATGGCTTTGGGAACCAGAGGGGTTAGGGTCTTAGGTGAGGACTGGGAGGTGTGGGGAAGGTTAGGATTTTGACTTCTAATGTCAATCCTTAGATCTCCAAAACTAATCTAACGGTAGAGACTAAATACTAAATTAAGCTAACTATAATAAATAATTTAAAATATAAATATCATATCATAAAAAATTAACTTCAATTTATAAAAGTAGTAATCTTTTATTACTAAATAAATGATAAAATTAAAATAATTTTTTATAATTATATTATTTTTAAAAAATAAAATAATGTGAGTAGTAATACAGAATATATATTTGCCGCAAGAAGACATCGCCGCAAAAAGTAAGTTTTACGAACAATAAGTTGATGTCAGAGTGTTAGTTGTATTTGCCACTACTTTAAGTCACCCAAATAGTTGTTTTACCCATGATTTTGGAATTGTGGGATGTGAAATCGTGGCAAAATTAAATATCTTTTTCCATGAATGAAATTTGTCACAATAAAAAGTATTCTTCTTGAGCTCATATTGTGGGAAAATAACTCATGGCAAAAAGTGATCAATATTGTAGTGGTATGTATGAAGAAGAGATTGCATCGCCACTACAAAATTATAGGATTTTTGCGACCAAATAATTTCTGACCCCAAAGAAATGGAAACTATAACTTATGCTTTGTGGCCAGTTTTACCTCATCGCGACTTTTCGCTGCCAATAGTGGGATTTAGGCAAGTGTACATTTGTGTTTATTTTTGGGAAAACTTTAAATGTAAGCAATATTGCGCACCCATATACGCACCAATACTGAGGTGCAAATGTAAGTTTTAATAAAATATTTATATATGAATGCAATATATGAAAGCAACTAATAAGCATGTATGGGTGCGCATATGGATGCAGAAGGAAAACTCGAAATGCAAATAACATTACACACCCATACGCGCACCAATATTAAGGAAATATAGATGTTAATAAGATATTTATATTTAAATGAAATATATGAAGGCAACCAATAAACATGTACGTGTGCACATATGGATGCGCAATATTACTTATATGTAGCATTAGGTGACGTTTGGATGGTCAAAAATATGGGTAATGCTATATAAATATTTTACTCATAGGAGGGAGAGAGAAAAGAGAGAGACCAAATTCCAATCATCTTTCGTTCGTCTATACCAAATCCAAATCGTCTTTCATTTGTGGGAGGGAGCAGAGCAAATGTAATGGGTTCACTCTCGTTCGTCGTCATCGGAATTGGAATTTTCGACTGTAGAAGTTGCAGGGGAAAATGGGATGAAGGAAGAAGGAGTTTATAGGGGAATAGGGAAGGAGGGGGATGGGAAAAAGAAGAAGAAGGGTTGGTAACGAAAGAAAAATGAGCTTGTATGTAGCATTCCTCTTTTGAAAACTTTTTCAATTTTGTCTTTCACCACAACATAGTCTGCGCCATTTCATTAAAGCCATGTTAGCACGAAGTGTGCGAAGTTGACTACTAATAAAATTTTCCTTTAGTAAAGAAAAGAAAAATTTTACCAAAGGAAAATTTTAAAAGAACTAAAAAATTAGAGTGGTAAAGTGGTGATAAATGAAATATAAGCTTATAATTATTGCTTTTCTTTTACCAACTTGACAAAACTACCATACCATGTCATGTCAGTAGGAGTGTACAAAGAGTGCACCAAGTTGACTTCCCATAACAAAAGTGGCCTCTGGATTTGGTATGTGGATACTGTGTGACAAGTGTTGTTTAGTTAGTAAGTCATACGATGTTTTGATATGAAAGTTAAAAATTAAATAAATTATTATTAGATAAATTATTTCTTAATATTATTATTATTATAGAATTAAAAAATAATATTTATTATATTTTATATAAAAATTTATAAAAATTGTAATGATGCAATTAGATAAGATGAGTCGAGATTGCTTCTTTATAATCCAAATGGGGCCTAAGGTGGCAGAATGTTTTTTTAGCCATGCCCGAAATTTGAATAACTAGGTTCTGGTTGCGGTTTCTAGCCCGGGTTAAATTTGAGTTGAAACATGCATTTCAAAATCTAGACCTCCCCGGTCTAGGTGGAATGAAACCTTAAATCCAATATTCGAGTTTATGTAAATAAAAAATATTCCGCCCTAAGTAAAAAAGAAAAATATTAGTTTTTTTTTCTTTTACAAGCATTTAATTAAAAAGGTAATTAGTTGTTAGATTATTTATTTATTTATTACATAAAATTTAGTTTTCAATTTTAATATAATTTTTTTTTACTATAGACATTGTTCAATGTTCTAAGTGGCTGTCGATAGCCAGTTATATAAAATATTAGTTATATATATGTTCGTGGTTGTTTTTTCTAGCCTTCTAGGAGATGCAAGATATAAAACACTTAAGCCTTGTTTAGATTGGGAGTTTATCTTAACTCATCTCTTCATTACAAATTTTCTAAATTTCCATAAATAATATAATAAACAATTTAATTTTTAAAATCTCAAAACAATAATAATATTAAAAAGTATTATTTTATAATATTTTATTTAATTTTAAAAACTCATCTCCACTCATCTCATCTTAACTCACTATCTAAATCGTACATTAATTAATAGTATCAATACTACTCATATGCATGCACGGGTGCCCAATTTTGGCCATAGTACTTACTATATGTAATGAGTACTTCTACATAACCTCCCAACTTCCACACAACATCATTGTTTAATTTTTTTTAATTTTTATTTTGAATTTGTTCTTTTCAAACTAATTTAATTTTTCTTATTCATTATTTATATATCAAATATTTGATAAAAATTAAAAAATATATATAAAAAAAGTGTGGTGTGTGAAGGTTGTGTGAATAGTAGGAAATTGTGTAGATTTTTTCATATATAATTCATTAATTAATGTACCAACTCTAGAAAATGACAAACCCCGTAGGTTGTCCCATAGACAGCTCAAGTTGATAATATTTTTCACCACCAACTGATCATGCAACAAGAAAGATATCCATGCGATGATAAACTTTTAATACATAAATAAAAAAATATAGTAATATTACTAAAACAATGGAAGGACTGTGGAAAATTATTGCTTGATAAGGATTGTATTTTTTTTCTTTCTAAATTTCAGGATTCTAATCGCCACATTCCTTAAGATATGATTCTAGAGGGGATGGTATGCCACTTTGGGGATAATATCCCGAGCATCTCACCATTTCACTGGTATATATGATACGTTAATAGGCATATTACAATAATAATCTTAAGGGTGATATAATGATCTATTGAGCCTCGGCATTTCATGTTTGATCTGTAGGTTTCTTTTACCTGGTGGGCCTCTTGTATGGACTTTTAGTTCTACATCCTTGGACATGCTGTCGGGAATTTAAATGACTGCACTTTTCATAGACCTTGCAAACTTATAAATTTCACATGGGAAAAAAACTACCACCTATAGTTTTAAATCCGAGTTGAAACCTGCATTTCAAAATTTAGACCTACCGAATCCAGGTCGAATGAAACCCTAAACCTAGTATCCGAGTTTATGTAAATAGAAATATTCCACCCTAAGTAAAAAATATATTTATTAGATTTTTTTCTTTTACATGCATTTAATCAAAGAGATAATTAGTTCATGTTTCAAACTTTATTTGTTTTTCACATAAGATTTAGTTTTCTATTTTAATATAATTTTTTATTATAGACAATGTTCAATCCATTAATATTATTGTTTTCAATATGACCTTTTGAAAAGCTTTAATATAATATAGGCTTTATATAAAATATCTAAGTTCTAACAACATTTGTTTTTGACAATGTTCAATGCATTAATATTATGGTTTTCAACAACATTTGTATGGTATTTAGTACAATGATGCTTCATGTAAACAATCTTACAATATCTAAGTTCTAACGAGCCAGACAATGTAGTAGGTTCACAAAATGTTGGAACTACAACACCATTAATTGTTTTGAGGTAATCAAAGGAAAAATGATACTGCCTTTTTTTTTTTTCTAGCTGCTCTTTTTGTATAACTTTTTAGTTTAATATTTCTATTTGGCAGACGCGGTTATTGGCAAGAACTAATTGAATTCATCATTTCGGCTCATAATAAATTAAAAGTTTCTTCTGCTACTCAGCCCAGAACCTTGAGCTAGCACCGTTCTATAGGCCATTTTTAATCTTTTACTGTAAAAAGCATATGTCATTGACAACTTTATTAAATTCATATTTCATTTTTTTAATTACTTTAAGTGCTTAATTTAAATCCCGAATTAGAAAATAATCTAATATTTTGTATCTTTTTGTAGACTTTTGTCATCTCTTTAAATAAGCTATGTAAATAAACATTAAATTTTAAAAATTATTTATAATATAAAAAATCATATAAAAAGTTGAAATTATTTTTTCTTTTTTATTTGAAAGTTTTAAAATGTTGTAATAATTAATTTGAAAAGGATGTAATGGTTAGTTTGAAAATTGTGTATTTAATTATGTTTAAGAAAAAGATGGGATGAAATGAAATGAAATCATATAAGAATTTTGTGTCTCATCTGAAGCCTCAAACTTGTCCTTAGTATTTAAATTTCAACATTTATAAAATAATGAGAATACGCACATAAGCTATTAAAAAAACTTATTTTTATAATGTTAACATGAAGATGCAAAGTTAATAATTCTTTGTACACAATAATTTCTTTGTAATTTTGTTGGGATGTATGAATTGATGTTAATTTTATTAGAATTTTTACTAAAGCAACAACTTAGCTTCATTAGAATTGATAATGCTACATAAAATTGTACATGAGAAGATATAAATTGTGTAAATATACCTCAACAAAATCCAATATTTGTCCTTGTACCATATTAATCGTCGTTGCAAACTTTTATCTAATAGGAAGTTGAGAGTTTTCTTGACACTACAAGATTTTCGGGATTTTGCCAAGAAGGGTACTTGTGGCTAAAAATAGGATTTTCGTGGATAAAGTATTTCTCCCACCAATTTGACTCGTGGGACGTTCGTGGCATATAACTCCCGGTAAAAGAGCATTTGCCACAAGCCATATACTTCCGTGGCAAATAGATATTTTTTCCCACAACATTTTTCGTGGTATTAGCCAATTTTGCTTGTGGGAATAAAATTTAAAAATGTTATACCCTTGTAACTATTACTCTTTTGCTACAAAATTTTGTCGTTGCTGATAAGTTTGCACTATGAAACAGTTCGTGGTAAAAAGAATTTTAGCACTGTGTTATCTCTTATCAACTTGCAACAAATGCTCTTTTACCACCAAGTCTAATCGTATGTACCTCTATGTGCCCACGGAGAAGTTTCATAGCAAAAAAAGTCTTTGTGGGCAAAAGTATTTGCCACGAGTTTTGTTCACAGCAAATACTAAAAGATTTCAGAAAAAAAAAATAATAATAATAAAAATCATAAAACAACTTCATAATATAAGCTAAAAAATTATATATAAAGCTTGGAGATTCAAATTAATACTAATAAAAATTTCAGAACAACTAAAATTATGTCAAGTAGGAATATGTGAAAAAAATGGAACTTCCCATTAGTGTCGTAGTATATGCTTCACCTTGTTTGCAACAACCTCACATCAAGTGGGGATATGTGATCCCTAACAACAACAGATCTAAATTTTAGACATGATTCCTCACAACATTTTCAACATATTATATCTTTTGAGACAATAACTAGAAGTTAAAGAGTGCAGGCAGTAGGGTTGAAAGATATTTTCAATCTCTATCATTTTCTTCCATAGTTAAATACATATATTTTTCTCTGGTGAGAGTTAAATAGATGTGTTAACTAAATCTAATTGTCCAGAATTTAAGCATATTAACTAAATTTAATTTTCTAAACTGGTGTCATTTTCTTCAATACCAACTAAACATAAAAAAATTGAAACCAGAACAAGTAAGCTTGCGTTCCAAATAAAATGCCTACGCAGCCTCTCTACAAAAGGTTTTTAGTAAAATTACTAAAACTTGTTACAGCCCAAAAACCAAGCAAACAGGACTTAAAACAACATAAACTTATTTCTCCTTCTGACATGTGACAATCAAGTATTCCTATTAATAATCTAATCATATAATGCAAGCACTGCGCATAAATGTGAACAATCACACAAAGAGTTAACATTAAGGAAATTATATTATCAATCAAATTATATTAGCTAATGCATCTCTGCTACCTAATGCAGTAACAGGATTAAGAGTTCTTGTAATAACCTCTTTTGGTGTCACCATTATGGTCATCAGAAAAGTAAAATGACTTTATTCAAATAGGTAGTGAAGAATCTGGAGACTACATTTTTTTTTTTTGAAATTTGAATACGTAAGTACAAGTATATATGTACCATTATCAAATCACCCTTGGATTATTAAGGCTAGCTATAGAGTTTGATCCAAGTTCTATTTTCATCTTCCTAAACTAACATCATATAAAAGCTATCATCCAATACAAGAATTCTACACGAAAACATATGGCGTAAAATCCATAACTTTTACTGTTTAAGAGACTCCGTCACAACAAAGATACCTAGCAACAAGAAGAAGAACAATTATATATAGAGGAAATCCTGAATATTTGGCAATCTACTATACATTGATATTCATATTGACTAAAACGATAAATGTAAAATAATCATAATGAAAGTCTCTCTTCAAAACAAATCAAGTGTTGCACATAAAAAGTTAATCTATTAAGTTCAAGAGAAGATGCTTTAGGTATACACTTTAGGAGGACAAGCTCTACAAGGAGGGGAAGCATGTTTGGCATTGATTGTTTAATCTCATAAAGTTATGAATTTATCATACTTTTGCCACATAAAAGACATCAATATAGCTTAAATATAATATTTAGATATTGAGATAAGATATGATGACTTGGAAGGACTTTGCTATTCAAACCTGGTCTCAAGTCCCTGCTTGAGTACATTGTACTTTCCCTTATGCCGAAAATTATTCAAGAACTTATTTTATTTTCTAATACGGGTACCAAAACCCTAAATAATTTTGAACCCTTAATCTAAAGAAGCAAAAGTAATTGTGAAGATAAAAAGTTTGCATCAAGATAAAGCATAAAACTAAATTATTTTGCACAACATAGCTGCCTTCTCAACAATAAAATTTTGGAGACTTAAAAAATACAAAAAAAAATATGGAAAGAATTAAAGATATTGGAACATAGAAGTGACAAAATGGCCATGAACCCCAATTTATAGAGAAGTATGAAACACACAAAAGTAGCTAACCAGTCAGAGAACAGGGCATAATTCTTCATCCAAAAATTTGTGTCTTTGCCTCTGCTCATTGCTATATCAAATCTCTTTTCTCTTTATGTAATTTATACTGCTTTTCCTACAAATGAAAATACAATTATATAAGTAATAATTCACAATGGAAGGGTCATAATGCATTGACACTCTAAAAAGAACAGACATGCTTCCTTTTCAATTAAATAAGCATTTTGTATGGTTGAAAAGTTCAATTCTAAAGGGTATAAGCTTGAGAGAATCTGCATCCGCATGATGAAAAGTGTAAGGTGCTATGAAAATAACAACCATTCATATCATCACAAGGAACCACTTTATAATTATGCAAAGAAGGCAGAGTTTGCTAGAGTTTGAGCCATCGCATATCATGGTCATATATATATATATATATATATATATATATATATTATGGGCATATTTCGACACTGCAGTTTAAGAAAAATTAAATTAACATGTCATTTGTCCTACTTGAAACAAACATACTCATATGAGATTGATTGAAACTATGCAGTGAAATCACATCATGCGACTAAAATAAGAGGTGTGAGTGAAAGGCATAATCACTCACGATATCGGCATTAGCTTGAATTGCTTCAAAATGAGCCTTCTCGGCAGCCATCTCTACAAGGCGAGTATCTTTTTGCTTTCTCATTTACCTTTCAAACCTGGCACAATAGAACAAATCCATGAAAGAAAACCTCTGGTTCACATCTTGTGTTGCCTATCAAACTAAGAAAGCAAATGTAAAGAAAGAGAAAATTCTGCAATGTTATTTTGATTTTCAAACTTTGAATCGCTATTTTGCTACTTGTTAAAAAAATGCAATTCATACTAGAAAAGAGCTGGACTTTGAGAGTGAAAATTGGCTTCCATAATTAATATTTTAATTCATTGACTATTACGCTGTATAAAGTAGATTTTTTTTCCTCGGGTCCCAAATTATGAGATGTTACAAAGACAAAAAGAGCAATCTTTCTTAGAATTATTTCCTCGACACATCACCTAGGACTGAACCAAATCTAATAACAACATGTAATTTTCGAAATAGAAAAAAATACATAGCAAAACAACTAATAACATTCGGTTTGGGAAAAAAACAGGGCATTCCTATTTGTTTGTAACATAGGAAATTAACTATACCAAAACATAAGCTAGAATAACTTACTTGGCTTCCAAAATGAAACTAAAATCAAATGGGTCAATTTAGGGTTTTTACCTTAAGCTTTGATTTTTGCTCCCCGACCTTCTTCTAGGGTTTCCTGGCATGGAGAGACAGTGGGGAGGAGGGGGATGTCGCCGGTGAGACGGAGTGCTACTGATGGTGGCTGGAGGCGTGGGTGGCGGCGTGCGGTAGGGAAGCCGTGTATAAACGGGTGGTTTCGTGCCTGGGTCTACGGAGGAGCTGTGGGCTCGTGTCAAGTGGAGAATGAAAGGGGTGGTCCTTGGGTGGTCTTGGTGCTCGACGGTGGCTGAATAAGGCGGAGTATGGCTGCGTGAGGGGGACAAACGAGCATGAAACCCATTTCGGGCTGTGCTCGTGTGCGATCGAGGGAGCGTCTGATAGGGACTTCGACGGTGGGGTGCTACTGCCGGAGGGGGTGGGAACTGCCGAAGGTGGCGGTGAGGCTGGGTTTGCCGACGCTAAAGCCTAGCCATGGGTTCGTTGGAGGAATGGCTGGGAGAAATCTCGTTCGGTGGTGTCGCAAAGAGTGAGGGGGAAATGGAATGAGGGGAAAGAACAGATAAATTCGAAGGGTTGATGATTTGATCCGGGCTGTAGAAAAAGAAATTTAAATTACCGTGGCGTTAAAATCAAAACGACGAGTAAAATTACGTTTTGTGGAAAATCTTTTTGCTGCGGTATAAACTCGCCGCAAATAGCATTGCTGACCTAAAACAATCGTCAACGCATGATATTTCGTGGGCAATTGAATTTTTAATAGCCGCGAAGACAATTTGTGTCAACAGTCACTATTAACCACGACAGTTAGTGGTGGGATAATTTTTTGGTCCCAAAAACTCTCAAATCTTGTAGTGTGAATGGAAACCCACAATTTTTATCAAGATTTAGTAAGAATAGAATTTTCGGTACAAAAGATCTTTTACCACTATAATGACCAATTGCAATTTCTTTCACCAACTACAAAATAATCTAGCACCGCTTTATAGGTCATATTTAAGCTTTTATCTTAAAAAGTATATATCACTGACAACTTTACTAAATTTATATTCTCATTTTTGAATTATTATAGATATTGTAGTTAAATCTAGAATTAGAAAATGTTTTAATATTTTTTATTTTTTTATTTGAAGATTTATGTCATCTCCTTAAATAAATTATACAATTATGCTTTAAACTTTAAAAATTTATATAATATAAAAATATATATAAAAAGTTGGAATTGTTTGTTATTTTTTATTCGAAAGTTTGGAAATGTTGTAATGATTAATTTGAAAAAGTTGTAATAATTAGTTTAAAAATTTTATATTTAATTATATTTGATAATAAGATGGAATGAGATAAAATGATATCAAATGAGAGTTTTGTGTCTTAACTGAGGCTTCAAACCTGTCCTTAGTGTTTAAACTTCAACGTTTATAAAATAATGATAATATGAACATAAACTATTAAATGATGTTAATATGAAGATGACAAGCTTAAAACAAAATTGTATGCATTTTTTTTATAATTTTGTTAAGATGTTTGAGTTGATGTTGACCTTATTAGAATTTTTACTGAAGCAATAATCTTGGCTACATTAGAATTGATAATGTTATATAAAATTATCCGTGAGAAAATATATGTTGTGTAAATATATCCCAATAAAATACAATGTTTGTCCTTGTACTATATTGTTTGTCATTGCAAAGTTTTGTCTAATAGGAAGTTGAGTTTTCTTGAATGGAAACCCACGATTTTCATCAGGCTTTAGTATGAATCGAATTTATGGTATAAAATTCTTTTTACCACTATAATGACCAAAAAGCATATCTGTAGGTCATTTTTAATCTTTAACTATAAAAAACATATCTCACTGACAACTTTACTAAATTCATATTCCCTTTTATTATTACTGTAAGTACTTTATTTAAATCCCAAATTAGAAAATAATCTAATATATATATATATATATATTTTTTGTAGACTTCTGTCATCTCCTTATATAAACTATGTAATTATGCATTAAACTTTAAAAATTATATATAATATAACAACTCTTATAAAAAGTTGGAATTTTTTTTAATTCAAAAGTTTGAAAATATTATAATGATTAATTTGAAATAATTGTAATGATTAGTTCAAAAATTTTATATTTAATTATGTTTGAGAAGAAGATAGGATGAGATAAAATGAGATCAGATAAGAATTTTATGTCTCATTTGAGGTCTCAAACCTGTTCTTAGTATTTAAATTTCAAGCTTTATAAATTAATGATAATACGAACATAAACTAGTAAATGAACTTATTTTGTATAATGTTAACATGAAGATGTCAAGCTTAATAATTCTTTGTGCGCAATTTTTTTTTTTAAAATTTGTTAAGATGTATGAGTTGATGTTGACCTTATAAGAAATTTTATTGAAACAAAAATCTTAGCTAAATTAGAATTGATAGTGATATATAAAATTGTACATGAAAAGAGACAAGCTGTACTGTAAATATATTCCAACAAAATTCAATAATTGTCCTTATACTCTATTGTTTGTCCTTGTAAGGTTTTGTCTAACAAAAAGCTGAGTTCTCTTGAATGGAGACCCACAATTTTGATCAAGATTTAGGAAGAATAGAATTCTTTGTATAAAATATCTTTTACAACTATAATGACCAATTGCAATTTCTGTACTAATGACATTGCGTTCAAAGTTGCAACATATCAAACGAGTTCCATTGCATAATGCTTCTAAAGGATTAATATTTTTAAGCAACATAATTGGGTAATTTTTTTTAAATAGTAATTCATAAGTGGAAATACCATTTGGTGTCAATGTATTTAAAAAATCTTCCATAATTGCTTATTCAAATACATTGATTGTTTCATCAAAATTGTAATGTTGTTTAACTTTATCAGGAAACCCTTGTATAAGTACAACGTGCATTTATTTTATCAACATAATTGTTCCTCTATTTTAATATATATCAATTCAACATTTCAAAACAAATCCTGAATAATTATGAATGATTAAAAAACAGTAACTATCAACTTTTGTAAAGAAATAACACCGTTTTCGTAACATATAAGCATATCATCGAGACTTTTTTATCTGTTTTTCGGTTGTGACTGGTGATATTCAGTTACCTAAATGAAGCAAGTCTTTTAAATTTTTTTAAATCTAATCTTACTCTCATTTTTTAGTTAACAAAATCTTGGTCAATATTGGCCATAAGTAAGAGGAGACATTTGCATGAATTAGTTTTTGTCTTGTACTTTTATGAACAATGGGTAAAATTTGTTAAAAAAAAAAATCTCCACCAAACACAACTACCTTGCCACCAAATAATAATACTAAATCATTGATGTCCAACATTATTTCAAATACTTCTATAGATTACTTTTTTGACATAGAGATTTAATCTCATATAACTAACTATGCAACACGTATTAATCTCGCAAGTCTACTTTGTTCACAAATATCACAGATGTTACCATAATAACCATGAATAGTTTCTCCCAGAATGGCCAAAGCCAATCCCAAGGAACATTGAAGCATTTTTGTCAAAATATAATGAAATTTTAAATATGAGTGTGTTGTCCGCCCTCTAGGTAAGATATATATAGCAACACCAGATAATATAATTGCAAGCGCTATTATTGTCTAGATCTTAGTGTGGTAAGAATCACTTAGTATAGAAATCATTAAAATACATATCATCATCTAAAAGATGAAACATGTCGATATTTTTTTCCATTGACTTGAATGTGGAAGAAATATGTCGACTTTTTTTTATGTTCATAGTCATTTTTATTTCTTTTACAATTAGTTGACACACTTTCTTCAAAATATTCCTAAAGTTCTCTTAGATTTGTAAGATTACAATAAATCAAGATTGTCACATATAGCCATCTCAGATTGGTATGGTATTTAGTACAATGATGCTTCATGCAAACAATCTTCTAAGCAATTATCTAAGTTTTAACAAGCCATGCAATATAGCTACTTCACAAAACGTTGGAATCATGACACCATTAACTATTTTGAGGTGATCAAAGGATAAATGACATAACTTCTTTTTCCTAGGTGTTCCTTTTTTATGGGCTTTTAGTTTAATATTTCTTTCAATGGATGTGGTTATTAGCAAGAACTTATTAAATTCATCGTTTGGGCTCGTAATAAATTAAAAGTTTATCCTGCTACTCAACTAGAACCTCGAGCTAGCACCGTTCTATAGGCCACGTTTAATCTTTTACCAAAAAGAGCATATTTCATGGACAAATTTACTAAATCTCGAATTCTTGTAAGCAATTACTGTAAACTTTTGTAAGCAAATTATTTAAATCTCGAATTGTAATAAATTATAATATTTTTATATATATATTTTTTGTGTATTTCTATCATCTCCTTAAATAAACTATGTAATTATGCATTAAACTTTAAAAGTGATACATAATAGAAAAAATATATAAAAAGTTTGAATTGTTTTTTGTTTTTTATTCAGAAGTTGAAACTGTTGTAATGATTAATTTAAAAAATTAGTAATGATTAATTAATTAATTTTTTTATTTAATAATGTTTGAGAATAAGATGGGATGAGATGAAATGAGATTAGATGAGAATTTTATTTCTCATTTGAGGCCTCAAATCTATCTTTAGTATTTAAACTTCAAGCTTGATAAAATAATGATAATATTCACATAAAATATTAAATGAACTTATTTGTATAATGTGAACATGAAAATGCCAAGCTAATAATTCTTTGTACACAATATTTTTTTTGTAATTTTGTTGACATGTACGAGTTGATCTCGATCTTAGTAGGATTTTTACTGAAGTAACAATCTTAGCTAAATTGTACATGAGAAAATACAAGAAGTGTAAATAAGAATTTTCGAATTCTTGATGAAGTGGAGACAATGCACGAGGTCGGAGATCTGACATTTTACAAAAGAAGAAAATCGATGTTTTTCTTGAAAATCCTACCTAATAATATTTTATGATAAAAGAATATACGTATTGTCTTGTATTTATGTATGCATGTAAGAGTGATGAATGCATGACTGAAAACCTATATTGTTATATTTTAACAGTATAAAGTAATGCTTAGTGAGCATTCGACTTATTTTAATTTTTATGTAAGCTTCTCCTCTCACAGGAACTTAATGAACAATACGTATAAGGAAGGACACAACGAAGGGGAAAAGCACAACAATCTAGGCATGAAAGAGAAAAATGTATGAAAATCCTTTTTATTTTATAAGCTAAACGTTTTTCTACTGTAAACTTCTTTTATTTTATTTTATAACGTAGAGTCTTGCACCTTAAGTATGAACTAAATGGTTTTAAAACGAATGAAATCTAACCTTATTTTCTAAAACCATTTTTTAAAAGGATAGGTTACGTAAGTAGCGATTTCACCCTTTCCAGAATAGGGTTGTTACATTTGTTGCCTTGGGAACTCAAAGCTTCCCTTCTTGCTTGGTTCCAAGTGGTACCTCTCACTTACATATAAAACCCTAATGGCTTTTTGCAAATCCTAAACTCCTTTATGGCACCTTGGGCCTTTTTTTGGACTTGGGCGCCTATCCCGCTAACAAAAGATAAGACCCTCTTTACTCACATAGTTATGGTCTTTAAGACTAGGAGATACAACGGACGATGGCTGACTGCAGATGGTAGATTAGGCAGTGCAAACTCAATGCGAAGCTCATAGCCTCCATTATCATATTCAAAGATAGTATTATGACATCTCTGTCTGAGTTGCGCGAGGTACTTGACAGATTAGTCCAGTACATATTTGAGTTTATGCATGTACTTATGGAACTTTGTTTTCCATACTTTTGTAATTATAGACCTTTTGGACTTATGATGTAATCAAGAACGTCTATCACTCTAATGCTTATTATTATGTTTTCAAAGTTTTGGAATAAATATCATTTGGTGCATAACATTGCTTAAAAAAATTATCCATTGCAAATATTGAATATTGATAGATGCATTGTATCTTTAATAATCATAAATGTGGACAGGTAATGTTGTGTTGCATATCTTGATACTTCAAAGTTCGTCCAATCCTAAGCAGAATCTAGAGGCATCGTAGATAACATCGATACTCCTTTTTTTTAGTATAATATAGCCAAACTATGTGAGCAGCTCATATTTAAACCACTCATACTTAGTTCATAAATGTGTGGAATATTTTATACTTGTGTAAGAACATGATGTTTTAAGATTTGTAGCATTCGATTTCCCTAGCTATACATGCCTAGAGAGACAGGACGTTACATCCAATACAAAGTTTTAAACACAAGAACAAGTATGATGGAAAAGAAAGGCTTGCTTTTACGCTCGAAAACAACTTGCTATTTCCTTCCATTCAAAATTTTACAAAGCATACTAAGATTTGAAAGCCATTCCAGATTGCTTCTTCGTTAGTAACATCTTATAGGATTGAATCGCATAGAAACCACAAGTGCATGTCCAAAGTAATCTCTACTTGTCATGACCAAAGCTCGAGGGAAATTTCAGAAACTGCATCAAAATATCTGTCAATCTTGATGGCTCGATTGCTAGCTTTGAGAAGAGGCTCTCTATAGATTGATATGATTGAACTAATGATATTAATTAATGAAGAAACATAGTAGTATGGGATTACATATTCTATAAATAATGGTGTTTTGTTGTGGAAGTATTTCCTATTTCTGCAGAACCTCTTTAGCAGCCTGCAACCAGAGACTAAAGGTGGTGAGGGACACTACCGATACCTAAGATTAGGTTTGAATAATGAATTGAGATAAAAGTTGAGGTGTATATGTTGCTTCTCATATTTCTATTCAAATCCGTCCTTGTGGCACGTAATCGATTTTTATTTATACGAGAGGAATATCTTCTTTTGATTTTTTTTTTTTAGAAGAGCCCAATGTCTTATATTTAGTGATCCCTCTCAAGTTTATTAAAAAAAACTCATTTATGATCCCAAGGAATATATCTTCTTTTGGTCGAGCTTGCCTTCGGAGTGATTTCCTATGTATTGGGGGATACTAATGCAGTGGACGAGTATCATGCTAGAGTGTATGACTTCAATCGTCGTCAGTTCCGTCATTAAGTCCTAATTAATAAAAGATGGATTCGGATTCGAAATCGAATTTCGTATTTAGGTATTTTGGCAGTTGCGATCTTGACGGCAGCAGAATAAGTTTAAAGCCGCCCTTTGACCATTATGGGAGGTAAAGCGAGACTCGGCCCGATTCCCTTGAGGAAATATTTGTCCTAGCATTTGTCAAAACCACAAAAGTCTTGCTGCAGAAACGATAAGGTTAAGCTTTTGGCATTAAAGTTAAATCAAATTGGATCATTTACACAAGCTGTAAAACTAATTTTCCTTACTTATTCACTGTATAAGAATCAGTCATAGTTGCCAATACTAGTTCTCGAACTAAGTGTAGTCCTAGGGGATGAAATGGATATAATTCTATCTATCTATCCTTTTAACCATTTCTGCATGAACTGGGAGGCTTTGAGACTAGAACCCATGCACTTTGTACTGGAAATTAGCCAATTGATTCAAGAATATGGCTATAAGCCCAACAGAATTTTACATTCACATTTACAGATTACACACCTTGATTAACATCTTCCTTTCCCTCAACTTGTTTAGAATCCTGCTTGTTTTCATGAACGACGTCATAGGTGGCATGGACACCAACTAACAAGTAGTAGACAAGCATTACAACGCTGCAAATGAAGAACCTCCAAAGTGCGACAGAACCAAGTGACCCAATCAGAAAAATATTCATCCCAATTGACAGTGAAGGCAACCATGGAACGAGTGGAACCCCCCAAAACTTGGGAACACGGTACTTTCGAAGCATCGCCATCCTCAGAGTCCCAAAAACCCAAACTAAAACGGCTACTACATACCCAATCCAATTCCACCCGCCTCCCTTCAAATTCCAAAACACCGTTCCAACAATGCAAGATCCGGTAACAACAAATAAACAAACAAGAAATTTAGTCAAATCATGCTTTGGTGTTACATTCGAAACATAATGTCGCCTCACGAGCAATGCAACAGCAATGAGCATAAAAATGAAGAGCGTACTGAAGGAGAAAACACTGGACAACACATCCAAACTAGTGAAAAATGCCACAATTATACTTGTTAAAGTGACCAATAGAGTAGCATTAATGGGAGTTCCAGTCTTTGGGTGCACGAGAGCAAACCAGGGTGGAATCATGTGCGATCTGGCAATCTGAGTCGTGTATCGAGCTTGCCCAAGGGATCCAACCAACAAGCTCGTTGTCATCCCCTTCAGTGCACATATACTCACTAAATACTTTGCCCAATTCATTCCAATATTAACAAAAGCAACTGAATAAGCCGCATCTTTATCAATCTCAGTGTATTTCTGCATCATGGTCAATGCCAAAGCCATCATGCAATAAACCAGAGTTATCATAGCCATGGAACCAACCAACCCAACCGGTATGTCCCTTGCCGGCTGCTTAGTCTCTTCCGCCATTGTCGCCACCATATCGAACCCGGTATAAGACCAGTACACGATTGCAGCAGCCTCGAAAACACCCTTTGCTCCCGTTGGAAAAAAGGGCACCAAATTTGAGTTCTTGGAATGGACAAACCCAACTACTATTATAAACACAATGACAAAAGCACTGACAATAGAACTAATCCAATTCAAGAAAGAGGTTCTCCTTGTCCCACTCATGGCGATCCCGTTGGCAACTAAAAGCACCCCAACGGCAATTGGATCTAAAAGATTAAAACCTTTAGCCAAATGATTTACCCTAATGCGCAAGAAATCTGGGTCATTCTTTATTATACTTGCGAAGTAGGAAGACCATGCCCGACCCAGCCCCGCCGCGCCGACCACGGCCTCTAACAGTATATTCCCAGCGGCGATGAAGGCGATGAAGTCGCCCAACTCGATGCGCAAGTAGGAGAAGGAGCCTCCAGCGACGGGGATCTCGACGGCGAACTCGGTATAGCAGAAAGCGGAAAGCGTAGCGGAGAGACCCGCAGCAGCATAGGAGACGACGACGGACGGGCCGTGGTCGTGGGCTACCAGACCGGTGATTGTGAAGATGCCGGAACCGACGACGGAGCCGAAGCTGAGCCAGAGGAGGTCCCACCAAGTGAGGCACTTGTGCATGGGGTGCTCGCTGGCCTTGCTGAGTTCGACGAGCTCAAAATCGTCGGTGGAGCGGTCAAGGACGCGGTCCTTGAGGCGGTGGCAGGTTTGGGATAGTGCGATCTTGTAGGATGTGTGGCTATCGAATGAGGGTTCTGGGAAAAAGTCATGCTTGCTCCATCGCCAATAGCTTCTACTTGGAGGTTCTACTTGCTCTGTTGGGGTATCCATGCCCGTCGGCGAGGAGAAAAGTACTTTGCATCCCTAATTTTATATAAGATGAAATATTAGATCGATAATTGCCTGCTTTTTTCGCTCCAAGAGAGATAGATATCTAAGTGCATTCATAATCCACAAATTAAAATTTAGGCAAATTTTAAATTAAAATATTATTTTTATAAAATTTAACTAGCCTATTTTTTATTAGATCAAATAATAGATTTAACAAATCAAAAATTATTCTATTAAAATATTAATTTTCAAATTTTTATTTATCTTAATTCGAGTTAAAATTTAAATATTGATTTGTTATAACACTCACAATTCACTAATTATCTCATTTATTTAGTTAAAATTTGGCTAAAAAACATAAAAATAAGTTTCAATAAACTAAACAAAATTTAACTTTATTTCTCCTCACTCTCCAATTATAGAGAGTAGGAAGAGAGAAAGTTAAATTTATTTTAAATTTGTTGAGTCTATTGAAACATATTTATATGTTTTTTAACTAAAATTTGACTAAACAAATCATTTAGCTAATGTGATATGAATGCTTTAAAGGATTTATTGTTCAGTTTTATCATATTATTGACTAATATGTTGTAAGATCAATAGTAGGGGGCAATGAATGACCTCCTCACATACCCACACTTTCCTCCAACGACTTTTGAGGGAGGGTGGGACATATATTTATGAAAAATATGTATTTGTAAAGTACTTTGTATAGTAATCAAGGCTTATAAATATGAGTTTTGATCAATCTATTATATATGCACAAATCATATATAAAAAGAAGAAAATTCCAGTTTTTAAGAGTTCTAAATATTTTCTTTTATAAATTCTCTTACAATAGTAGTTTCATTTTTAGTTTTATAACATTTTATCAGTATGATATTCTACTAACTGAAGTTAGTGGTCTTCTCCTCCTGTAACTTTATAAATATATTTCTTAAATACACATATTTATTTCATTATTTATATATGTAAAAAAAGGTTAAATTTTACAAAGTTGGAATTCGTTATTCTTGACATATCTAGAAAAAATGAACCTAAGAGAAATAATAAAAGAAGGAAATCAAGCGTCCCTGCAGAACTGTACTAAGGCAATGATTTTCTTTCGCTATTATCTTCACGAAGAATTAAAAACTGAGTATCTCACAGTAAAAATCCATTTATTTTGTGGAATAATTTAAGGGAGATATATTAACATCAGAAAATTGTTATCCTCCCAAAAGCTCTTTATGAATGGTTACATCTGAGGTTGCAAGATTTTAAAAGTGTTAGTGAGTATAACTCTGCACTCTTTAAAATCAGTTCAGTATTAAAATTATGTAGTGAAAAAATCACTGATAATGATATGTTAGAGAAGATATATACTTTTTTTTTATGTCTCGAATGTGTTCCTGCAGTAGCAATGTCGAGAGCGAAGGTTCAAAAAATAATCTAAACTTATATCTTATCTTCTAGTAGCTGAGCAAAATAATGAGCTTTTATTAAGAAACCATCAGTCACGTCCTACTGGCTTAACATTATTGCCTAAAGTGAATGATACTAGATTTGCATTATTCCCATAAGCGAATGGTGCATCTTTTCGAAAAAAATCAGTGGCATGGACGTGGTAGGAGGAATTATAAAAGTGTTGATTTCAGAAATAACAACATTAAAATGGATAATAATATATAGTATCACCATAAGTGGTATAACTCAGATAGGGATAAAAGCCCTCAAAATAATTTTTCAAAGAAAGGTGACGAGGTGTGCTATAAATGTGGTATGGCTAGATATTAGTCACATACCTGTCGTACGACAAGATAGTTGATTAATTTATATTAAACATCTATAAAAGGAAGAAATAAAAGTTTGAAACAAATTTAGTAGAACCATCAGATAATTTATTATATATAGATGAGAATGATATCACTTATCTTGATGTTTCTGATTTTTTTGAAAGCGATGATGGTAGAATTGATCACTTGATTGGAGATAAAAGTGTTCCTCCCAATGAATGTATTTTCTTTATTTTTAAAACTTTTTAATATTTGTAATGAAAGTTTTATGTATTTTGTAGAATCATGGATCACACTGATAAACTTTTTATCTCTGAGTTGAATGATAAAGATGTATGTCTGATTGACAGTGCTACAACTCACACAATTCTCAAAGATAAAAAATATTTTCAAAATCTAATACTAAGTAATGGTTATGTCCATATCATATCAGGTTCATTAAATCTAATTGAGAGCTCTGGAAGAGCTTATATTATGTTGCCTAATGACACTAAATCTTGTATTGATGATACTCTATTTTCTTCACAATCCAAAAGAAATTTATTGACTTTCAAAGATATACATCGTAATGATTATTATATTGAAACTACCGAGAAAGGCAGTAAAGAATATCTTCTCATTACTAAAATAATATCG
The DNA here is from genome assembly GCA_036898215.1 of Platycarya strobilacea. Lineage (NCBI taxonomy): Eukaryota > Viridiplantae > Streptophyta > Magnoliopsida > Fagales > Juglandaceae > Platycarya > Platycarya strobilacea. The sequence continues at coordinate 31,369,651 of CM072549.1, read as the reverse complement.
AGTCAGGAACTCGTATTAGAAAAACTGGCTGCTCTCTCTTCTGGATTATATTATGAAAAGATGAGAACAATTGAATCAAATGTGATAATGCACCATAAATGCATTGACCCCAAAGTATTTATGATATGGCATGATCGTCTTGGACATCCGGGATCAATAATGATGAGACGAATCATTGATAATTCGCATGGGCATCCTTTAAATAATCAAAAGATTATTTTACCCAATGAATATCCGCGCTCTGCATGTTTTTAAGGTAAGTTGATTATCAGATTATCTCCCTCAAAAGTTGTTGTTAAATCTCTATTTTTTTTACAAAGGATTCACAAGGATATATGTCGGCCTATTCATCCATTAAGTGGACCATTTATATATTTTATAATTTTGATTGATGTATTAAGTCGATTGTCACATGTATGTCTGTTTTCTACTAGAAATGTTGTATTTGCTAGACTTTTTGGCCAAATAATCAAACTAGGAGCACAATTCACTGAGTATCCAATTAAAACTATTCGATTGAATAATGCAGGTAGATTTTCATCTCAACCTTTCGATAACTATTGCATGTCAACAGGCAAACAATTCTTTGAACATTCTATTGCCCATACATACACTCAAAACGATTTAACTGAATCTTTGATCAAAAGATTTCAACTAATCGTTATTTCTGTTTGGGGACATACTATACTTCATGCAGTATCATTAATTCGAATTAAACCATCTACATATCATAAATATTCCATTACAGCTTGCATTTGATCAACAACCAAATATTTTTCATTTTCGTACTTCCGGATGTGCTGTATATGTTTCAATTTCACCTTCATAACGTATAAAAATAGGCTCTCAACATAGACTTGAGATCTATTATTGTTTTGATTCTCCATATATTATTAGATACCTTGAACATCTTACAAGGGATATGTTTGAGGGACAGTGGGGCATATATTTTTGAAAAATACGTATTTGCACAACAATTTACACAATAATCAAGGCCTATAAATATGAGATTCAATCAATCTGTTATGTACGCACAAATCATATATAAAAAGAAGAAAATTTCTATTTTTAAGAGTTCTAAATATTTTCTTTTATAAATTATCTTACAAAGTAGTTTTTTTTTTAGTTTTATAACATAATATTTATTATTGGATGTTATTCTATTAATGATTCAATTCTCATTACTTGTCCTATTACTTGTCTCACGCAAAGTTTTGAATCCCGTACTAGTGAGCTATCAGTCAAAGTATTGAAATGAAATATTTCGGTACTGGTACCGTTTCGAGATAGTCAACATAAAATATATATGTATACAGATATAAAAACATATATAAATTATATTTTAAAATAATAGTCAATACATGAATAATTATATATAAAAATATATAAATATAATAATCTAGTATAAATTGAAGTAAAAAATAGTAAGAAAATAAAAAAAAAATTGAAGTTTTGAAATCGAAAAATCTGATACGGCCGGTATTGGCTAAAATATTGATCGGTACAAGGCTGGTACTGGCTGAAATAATGTCCAAAACGGTCGGTACAGTCTGGTATGACTGGTATTTGGACCGAAATGGTATGTCCCTAAAATATGTACCAGAGAACCGGCCAGTACGGCATGTTTCGGCCGTATCGGTTGATATGGTACGAGATTTAAAATACTGGTCCCACGTGCCAAACAAACCGTTTTTAGTAAAAGTTTAGTTTTTATTTTTGTATTTCTTAGTTTGGTTAGTTTGGTTTTGTAAATATTATTTATATAGAGATAATTTTTATATTTAAAAAATAGTCTCTCAAGCTTTAAGTTGTAATTTTCTCTTTTTTTTTTATAGGAGAAACTTTAGTAAATATCTCTATTAGAGGCAATAACTAGTTTCTTAATTTTGTCTGAAAGAATTAGAAATTATGTGCATTCAAATAGTTTTAGTTGACTTATAATGGGTCACATTGTACACTTCATGTTCTTAGGTTGAATGAAAGTAGACATTTGGATTTCTTGTCAATAATGACCATATTAAATTCCTTAGAATTGTCTTAGTTATTTCTTAGAACTTCTTGGAAATATATTTAGTATTTATTTTCGAGCCTTCTCTTTTATTAAGTGTTGAATATTTTAGCCCACAAGGGTAGGAAGGATTTTATCTTGAGAACCAATGAGATGTGCACAAGAGGTTTTATAAGCAAATTTGGGATTTTTCTTAGTGATGGACGTGTGACTAAACTTATGTTTAATTTTATCATTTTTCTCATGTAAGATTTCATCTTTGTGGAGTGGAGACACTTGGCAAGTGAAGGAATGAGGAGTAAGCAAATCTTGGAATTTTCTTAGTAGGTTTTGGCTATGAGGAATTAGGAGACAATCTGATTCGTTAAAGGACTTAAAAAGGGACACTTGGCTCAAGCTAAACCACCCTAAAACTAAGGGTTTGGTGAAAAGAAAATTTATCATTTTTCAAGAAGTGGCCAACGACTTTGAAGATGGGGATAGCCGAATGCTTTCTTTCTCCATCTACTTACTTGTTTCAAGTTGGAGTAGGAAGAAGTGATCTTGCCACATAGGCATGATTTCTTTAAGCACTAGGATGACATTTGGCAAGATAGGAAAGCTTAGTTTGGAAATCCAAAGAGATTATGTATGGGAATTGAAGTTGGGTAAATTGGCCAAAAGGAAGTCAAGTGACACAAGTAAGAAATATTCTCTTAAAGAGTTGTGGGCTATTGGATGAATTTTAGTGGGAAAATCAACTTCTACCTATTATTTTAGGTTGTCTATGAAAATATCACTTTTTTAAGAGATAAGAAAACAAATTACATGTGGTGATAAGCTACACATAGAGGTGTTAAGTGCAAACAAAGATAATTGGGTGTTTCCTCAATAGTTTTGAAGTCTCTCAGTAATTTAGACATAACTCTCTTATATGATCTCCAATTGAGATGATTTAAGATGTTATATAACACCAACAAAAATATATACAACTTTTATGTTTTGACTTTAACGAGATACTGGTTGGATCAATGATGAAATTGGGTTTGAAGCTAATGCATTTAAAATTGACCCAAATGGTGGTTTCGAATTTGACATGTACCTAGTCTTTTGTCTTCTTCTCTTGTAAGAACACACTTTTTGAGGGATGATGACATATGGAAGTAGGGAAAAGTGGGTGTAGTCAAAACCTACTTTTACCCCATCTTGGATATGTGCACAAAAAGAAAAGAAAGAAAGAGAAGAAGAAGAAGAAATGATACATGCCTGCTTTTGTCTTCTCCCTCCCTGTGTTCACTTTTGATATAAGATAAGTTCTAAGCTATTTCAATTTCCAACCAAACAAGAAGACGGCATTTTGCCTTATCAAGCCAACTAAGTCTAAGTGAAGGGGTATGAGTACACTATGACCTACATGAACATATGGCATGATTTGGAATAGGGCAAGTGTATATACCATCTTCTCCAAGGATGTCAACTAAGGCAAGTTTATATACCATTTTCTATTTCATTTTCCTATCTCTCGGCCAAAGTGAGTCCTAAGCCTTCTCCATTTCTTTCTTCACTCATTCACACTTCAAACACTCCTTTCATTCACCTAGGTGTGTGGTCTTCCAAGAAACAAGCAAACACTTCTTCTTCACTAGATTTCCTTTACTAAGCCTTGGGAAACACTGGTAAGTACTCCTTTAATTAAACTTAATATTCTTTGTATAGATATGTCATTGGTTATTCTATTTGATTATTTAACACACTTATTGAATGAATAAACTATGTTTCTCTATGTTTGTTAACAGTGCATCTTAGGTTTTAACTTAAGATATGAGGAACAAGAACCACACTTTTCTATTGTTGTTGTTGTGAATAAATTTCGAGGTTAATGGCGAAATAATTCCGATTAGAGGAGATGAGACCCAAGAGATCATTATTCTTGAAAAAATTCTTTGGGGGTGTTTTCCAGTTGTACCTATCACCTGCAATATTGAAAAAATAAGATCTGCTTCCAGGTGGTGTGGTCAACCTTGTTCAGATCTGCATCAAAAGCTAGCTGTATATTTTGTGTAATATAAGTATCAAAATCTCAAACTATCAAAGATATGGCTCTTCGTGAGAGGCTCTTTGGTGTGTGAAGGTTTTCTCTTTTTGAAAAAGCAGTAGTATGGGTGATAGAAAGCTATCTGGTGTAGTTGAGCTTATTCCGCTTTTTGTGTTTTATCTGATATGGTTGTAGATGATTGGCGGGCTACTAAACTCTAACAAAAGGAAAATGTTAGTTACCTAAGTTTTTCCATTTTTGCAATAGAGTCTCTTTGCACTCTAGTATTATGCCATAAACCCCACAAACTCACTATTACTACATTCCTGGAATCTCTTTCCCAGTAATAAGAAATAGATATAGAAAACCTCAACTGTCAAAATGAAGCACTCTCATGGAAAGACTTAAAACTGAAACTTGCATAAAAAAATAGTAAGAATTACATCAAACTTAGTTCTAGTAGGAAGGGGTGTAAGAAAAAAATTGAAAAATCGGTAAATTGGACCGAATCAATCCAAACTGGAAAAATCGATCTAGTTTTGAGTAGGTAATGGTTCGAAATCGATTTTCATAATGTTAAAACTGGTAGGTATTGATTCAATTTCGGTTCTAAACTTTTTAAAACCGGACAAACCGGACCGAACCGGTTTAATATAATATATATTTTAATTTTTCTTTAATATGATACGTAATATAAAATATTTTTTTAATTATATATAATATGTTATACATTAGTATATAATATAAATTAGTTACAATTTACATTTTATAGCCTAATACTAATAGTAATATACTTTAAGTCTATATATAAATTATTATACTAAATAATTACATATGAAATAATGATATAGTAATAATAATACAATTTTTTGAGCTAATACTAATAATATTAGTTATAACTATCAATGATATAATTATAAAAAATTAAACTTATTATAAAAAATACTAATATATATTTATTTCAATCATTATAAATAATACTAATATATATATATTAATAGTTTAATAAACTAATATAGACTAATTTAAAACCGAAAAATCGAATCGAAACCAACAAAATCGATATTTTGGGAGGATAACTGGAACGTCATTGATTTTAAAAAATATAAAAATCGGTGGTACCGGTTCGGTTCTAGATTTTATCCAAAACTAGACCGAATCGGACCAGTTACACCCTTACTAGTAGGAAGATTAGTAGTTGATAGGCTACTTAACAAAGTTGCAGATCATACAAGCATAAAAGTAGTTTGAAGTTTCATCCAAAAGTTTCTCATAGAAGATTTAGAAGCAAACATGTTTCTCTAAACCAAGCCCTTTGGAATTTTAGAGGACATGTTGATCCTAAAGTTGTGGTCCCCAAGTTCTACTCTCCAAGAAATAAGTCTAAGGCATTCCATATTTAAAGTTCAAATCCATGTCCTACTCCTAGGTCACATGACAATAAGGATGCAACTAATATAGAAAATGCCTTAGGAAAAATGATCATGGTAGAAGAGGACCCTATGAATAGCATGCAAGAAGTTCATTTGAATTAAAGTGAAGATCAACATCACAAATCCACTGCAACAAGGGTTCATGCTACCTAGAGAAGAGAATCAAGAAACCTGGATCTCTTTCAATTATAAATGACTATCAGATTTCTGTTATGGGTGTGGAAGATTGGGACACCCCTAATTGCAGCTTTCAAGAAACCCCCCAACAAAACTATCATATGGCCCATGGCTAAGAGCCGAGTGCACTAACCCAATTCCCACACATAACTTTTATCAAGCGCATGGAAGCCAAGAACAAGAACCACACCCCTCGGCGTACTACGATCAAGAACCAACACTCCAAAAGGGTAATCAAAGGGTAAAAAAATTGTTAATCGCAATTACCTCACCAAAGAGGTATAATAGGATTCAATTCTCCAATAGAAAAAGTCCTTACCAGCAAAGGTTGTGAAGATGGTCATGCAAGAACAATCCTCTATGATTGCATCCCCTTACCTCTTGGCCACTCCTCCTCGCTCAACCACCATCCTAGTCACCTCCGATGCCAAAGATAACACTAGATTGTCCTGAACCCACCCACAGTCAAACTCATATGACTTCGACCTAGAAGCATTTCAAACATGCAGTTGTCACCACCTTCCCAACTTAAAGGCCACCCGACCCCACCACTCCTGATCCCACTCAACCACAAAAAAAAGTTTCAAACCACTGTGAAAATAGAGATGCCAACAATTGGAAAAGAAAAAATGGATGATGAGCCTTAGTCAGACGAGTCATTGTCTCTTACCTTGTTAGATATGCAGTCCAGTAGCACATAGAAAATAAAAAACACTCAAAAGGGAAAGCTCGTGTGTCTCCCACACAATAGAACGTCACCGCCCCCTTTAGGAAAATCCAAACAAGCTAGAGAGGCAAGCTTTAAGATGCCTCCCCTAATAGAATGAGAACATTGGTTTGGAATTGTAAGAGCCTAACCCGACCCAAGACAATAAAAACTCTAAGGACTATAATAGGACTTGTAACGCAAATGTAGTCTTTTTTTGTCAAAAACCTTGGTGTTAGATAAACACACCATATCTATTGTAAATAGTATGGGTTTTCACAATTTTTTCAGCTTCCCAACTTTATGTAAAAAAATGAGGCCTCTTACTAATGTGTCTATCAGGTGTAGAAATCGAACCGATTCATATATATATATATATATATAATATCGCAATTTTAATTTACTCAAATCTCCAAATCATCCTTGGTTTAATTACCTATGTGTAGGCACCTGCCCATTGGAATTACAAAGCAAACTTTTAGAGTCATACAAACTCAATATATCAAGCATTCCTAAGGCCATGGAAATGCTTGGGAGATTTTAATGACATCTTTAACCAACTTGAGAAGCATGGTGGGCGTCCAGTGCCTTTTAATCACACATAAGGGCTTAAATCCTTGATGAATAGAAATGGACTCATTGATATAGGCTATACAAGATCAAGTTTTACATGGATTAATAATAGGCACAGAATTATACTTACTAAGGAAAAGCTTGACAAAGCTATAGCCAATCAAAATCGGAGGCTATTATTCCTAGATGCCAAATTGCAACACCTAGCCTCACCAGCTTCAAATCATCAACTGCTATTTTTACAGACGACAGGAAATTAGTGTTATGCCACGTCATTTAAATTTGAAGAGTTCTAGATATATAAGTCACTGAATTATAATCTTTAAATTTGAAGGTTTCTACAAGGGGAATTAGACTAATATTCTATACAGGAAGATTAAATCAACAAAGGATGCCTCAAGCATTGGAATAGAAATCACCTTGGATGAATTCAAAATAACATTCAGAACTTGGAAAAGGGACTACTTGTAGTCCAAAGCAATTCAATGAACATTTACAATCAAGAGAAAGAAAGCAACTGCAACACAATCTCCAAAAGTAAAGAGAAAATGAAGAGATATTATGGCGGCAAAAATCAAGAATATCCTGGCTTACTTCAATGGACCGTAACTCCAAATTCTTACACCCCTCAACAACAATTCGACGAAAAGAAATGCAATCGACTCCATTAAACTTGGCCTAGGTAATTGGTCAATGGACCCAATTGCTATTGAATCTACTTTCATTAATTACTTTAAAGTAATAAAACCTCCTCCACTTCACAAATCCCGAATCAACTAGATAGTTTGTTTGAGATGCAAATCTTAGATCGAGACAATGAAATACTAAAATCAGTGCCAAGTGATGAGGAAATTTTTGGATTATTGAAACAAATTCCAAATCATAAAGCGCCAGGCTCAGACAGAATGACGGTCTTTCTCTACAGACACTACTAGAGTATTATTAAAAATTGGCTATTGGAGTAATTTAGAAATTCTTTATGAGTGAAAAACTACTGAAACAATCCAACCACACCAATAAAACTCATTCCAAAAGCCTAAAGTCCAAGCACCTCAAGCCAATACTACTCAATCAGTCTCACAAATGTTATCTATAAAATCATTACCAAAATACTGGCCAACTGTTTCAAAGCAACTTTAGCCAATATCATCTCTCCATTGCAAACAACATTTGTTCTTGACTACAACATAAAGGAAAATACTATTATTGCTTCAAGCTATTTCACCACCCCAAGAGGAAATTTGGATAAAAAAGGTTTAATGGCCATTAAAGCTTGATATGGAAAAAAACATTTGACTTAGTTAACTGTGAGTTTCTCTTCTTTATAATGAAAGTATTAGGCAACATTCAAGAATGAATAAATTTGCTAAAAGAATGTGTCACTACTACTACCTTTCTGGCTCACTAAGGGGTTTATTCAAAGCACAAAGAAGAATAAGGTAATGAGATCCGATTTCGCCCTTCCTCTTCACCTTGGTCACAAAGACACCTTCAAGATCTTACTAAAAGAATATTCACAAATAACTTTTAGAAGGGATAAAAATCAGCAGAAATAGTCCATCTATCTCACATCTATCCTTTGCAGATGACAAGATCATCTTTGCAGAAAGCAACACATGAAGTATTAGGCTACAGTCAAGAATGAGAATATATGCTAAAAGACTGTGTCACTACTACTACCTTTTTGGTTCACTAATGGGTTTGTTCAAAGTACAAAAAAGGATTAAGGTAAGGAGATCTAGTTTTTCTCTTCCTATTTACCTTGGTCACAGAGACACTTTCAAGAATTCTACTAAATAAATATTCGTAAATAACTTTGGAAAGGATAACAATCAGCAGAAATAGTCCATCTATATCACATCTACTATTTGCAGATGACGCAATCATCTTTGCAAAAGCCATTTCTGAGAGTTTAGAGAACTATCAACAGTGGTCGAGACAAAAAAATTAAATTTGAGCAAATCTTCCATATTCGTCGCTAGGAATACAAATTCAGTGGTTAAGTAAGCAATTATCCAATGGCTACCTTTCAAAGTCTCGTCGACCGAAATGAAATATTTTAGTTTGCCAACTTCCTTTAGCAAGAATAAGAATGAAATATATAAAGATATGCTGAATGAAGTGGCACCGAATTGGAGTATTGGAAATTGAAGCTACTCTCTAAAGCAGGAAGAACAATGTTAATCAGATCGATAGCAAGCACCATCCCTCATACTTCATGACATCATTTTGGCTTCCAAAATTAGTCTGTACGACTCTTGATACTATCTTCAAAAAAACTTAGTAAGACTTCTAAAAGACAAAAGCTACAATCTAACCCTTAAATCATGGAAATCCATGTGTAAACCAAAAATATTAGGACTTGACCTCATATTGATGAAAAATATGAATAAAGTGCTATTAGCAAAAACAGGATGGCAAATGAGTGAAAGACAAAATGGGCTACGATACAATATTCTCTTGTAAAAATACCTCCAAAATTGACTTATGGAAAAAAGCTCTAAAAAAATCAGATTCCTATCTATTGAAAGGAATACTCCACACAAGAGAGACTCTTAAGAAAGGAAGATGCTATCAAATTAATAATGGGCTATCAATCAATATATGGTAAGAACCTTGGATTCCCACATTGAATAATTTCAAACCAAAATCCAATTTAAGATATGGATCAAGCTCACTCTCCATTAAATGTATCAGAACTCATCAAAGAGAATCCAAGATCTTGGATATATAAAAATACAATCTTTTTTGATCATGAAAGCATCATAAAAATTCAAAAGATCCCTCTATCGACAAACTCTCAATGACAAGACAAACTAGTTTTGGCCCCGAACCAAAATTACAAATTCTCAATTAAAATAGTATATTAAATGGAAATTAGAAATCATGAGCAATTCCTACAAATCTCTTCAGTTGCCCTCTTTAAATCACTATGGAGTCTAAAAACACATGATCACCACAACCTGTTAGAAAAATATTGTGGAACATCAAATCCACTAAATCAAAAGTGAAAGAAGTCATCCCTAATATTGACTCTAAAGAGTGTCTTTTGTGCAACTAGGCAGATGAAACTTTGGAGTACATTTTCATAAAATGCCCTATCAACTGAATACTCTATCATCAAAGTTCATGGCCATTGGACATAGAATTTTGTTGATACACTCCATATAAGATAGGATATAAATAATCATACACCTAGAAAAGGAATTGGGGCTACAAGATCCAAGAAAACATCATTTCAAGATCTTTGCAGTTATCATCATGGATTTCATTTGGACGCAAAGAAACAAGATAGTCCATAACCACACAATCCTGTCTTTGGAGATGGAAAAAATACAATTACTAAAGATCTATCAAAATTACAAAGATGCTTGAAAATGAAAGTATAATAGTCAGAAGGAACTTTGGAAACCATAAAACTTTAAAAGCTTCTCATTTGATGCGGCAATTAGAAACTTTTTCTTGGTTACCTCGGCAATCTGTAGACCATAACAGAGACATGAACAGAAGAATAGAAAGAATTCTAATCTCAAGTCCATTCATAGATGGAGCATCTACAACTCTCCTAGCCACCAAAATGACTTTCCTTCAACAACAAAACTTGACAATAATTGAGGATTGGTTATCTCAGCAACAGAAAGCTCTGAACCATGCACACTTTGAAAAATATTTCCAACAGTCGAAGATATCCAACAAATCTTCTGCAATTAAAGAGAAGGAAAGTAGTCAAAATCTATCGAACTCATAATCGATGTGTGCACTCAATAGAGCAATTGGTAGCAACCAACCTTGTCTTTGGTTGTCTACCTTTAGATAATCTCTTTAGATTAACTTTGTTTATTGAAAGTGGGAAAGATCCACCCTGAAAGCTTGTATTTGATTTATTTATTAATGCATGCTTCATCAGGAAAAAAAACATTAGTTTACTTATAGATTTGACAACTCACATCATTTATTTATTTCCTCTTTTTTTTTTTCTTAGTGGTTAACAAAGTGACTTGTAACATCCTCTTCCCTAATGTAATAACCAGTGATAAATTGAATGAATAAATTTCTTTAGACTTTAAGAACACTAATAAAATCTTAGAATGTTTTTACGAATCAATCAATCACTTAGGTTTTAGTCTTATTACTCACTATATTGCCAGAAATACAATTTTCTTTATTTGAAATACTTAGGGTGTAAGAAAGAGAAATATGCTGCACTATTAATTTTAAATGAATATTTAAAATTTTATTATACAATTAAATGATTTTCATTTTCTAAATAACAACTGTTCAAAAACGCATTTTGAATTGTTTGAGGAATTTTGGAGAGTTTCGCAAAATGAAGAACGCTCCTAATTTCTTATGAATATTTATGATTTTATGGTGTAAAGTTATTTTCACCATTTCTCGAAGTAAATTGTTACTCTAATATAAGCGTCATACGGTACTCAATTCATGTTTCAAGATCATAGTGTGCAATGTCAAAATTAAGTTAAAGAAGTCTTATTTAGATATTTGGCAAGATCTTAGCCATATTTAGTGAATAGTATTAGATACTTAGAAGCAAGAGAAATTATGAAATGGAAAAGCGAAACAAATCAAGTTTTGTGATCATGCCACCTAAGAAACCTCCTATTCCATCAAACCATCCAATTGAACTCCAAAATCTTGGTGAAAACCAAAATTCCAAAAATTTACCTCAAACCCTAATTGAACTCGATTTTAGCTTAGTATTTAATCTTTTGGTTATATCACTTCCACATATTGTTAACCACTCAAATTCTGTTATTATATCCTTATTTATCTTTTAAACTTTAGTAATTTTTTTGGAAAAAAAGGAGTTGAGTTTGATAGAAACCCAAAATCCATTGAAATCCCAAATGGATGCCCATTCAGTTAAGGCCAACAAAATTTCACCACCACGACAAGGCTAATGGTGAAAGTTTTTTCTTGTCATGGCAGTCCTTTCCTATATGAGTCTTTTTTTCTTATTGGTATGGTTTTTGTAAATGTTTATGCTTATTTGATGCACAAAAATTTTGTTTAAGTAGGAAAGGTTATAATGGGCTATACTTCAGACAATGTGTTAATATTTTTACCAAATTATTAGTAAGATCTTAGTCTTATATTTTTTTACAATTTATAGTTAACATGCTAGTGTACAGATTGTATGAACATTAGTTGCATGTTGTAAGTTTTTATGATAGTTTTACAAAGACCTAAAAAGTTGAAAGCTAAAAGGTTCAATGTTTTGAATAAGTTTGAATATTTTGTTGACAAACCATGTTCCAATAGTTTTAATATTCATATATGATATTCATAGGACTTTGATTTACATGTTGGGGTGCTATTTTGAGGATTTATAATGTTCACTTGAATTATATGAATTTCTTTCTATGTATGTAAAGGTTAGAATAGATCTTATATTTGAGATTTTCAAATAGATCTATGTTTTGATGCAATTTTTGTCATATGATTTTAGGTTTGATGTTTAGATATATTCTAGAACTTGATTACTAACAATGTTATGTTAATGATATGTGATTTATTTCATGATATGTTTCAGATCTAATGGTTTAATCAAAATCAAATAACATATTTTTTGATTTTGTGACTTTTGTTGTTTTGGCTTGATGATTCAAAGCATGATAGTTATTAAAAATACGTTATGAATGTATTGAAAGTATGTTATTGAACTTTTGAATCTAGTTTAGAAAAGGGATAAAACCTTGAACATCAAGGATTGTGCCTAAGCTTTAATCCTTGAGTTTTGTATTAAAGAACTTACGATTTTGAGATGAAGTTTTGTTGGTTGTCTTAGTATGTTATTTGAGCATAGGATATGATTTCTATATGTTGCTTTTCATGTTTCGATTTAAGCATGAGAAATGAGGTTTGATAGAATTACAATAAAAATCAAAAGATTTGGCTTATACATGTTTCGGCCTATGCATGTTTGACCTAGTTGTTATGTATTTTAAATTTTTCTAATTGGATATTTATACTTAGAAAAATTTACATGAGGGATATTAATTTTGATGAATTTTGGAGTTAGGATGTAAAATTCTTAAATTAAGGGTAAAATGCTCATTTTCTCATGTGTAAAAAGTAAATTGATAACTTTACTCTAATTTTGTTTTTTACATTTCTAAACTATTAGTTAGGAGTTTTTGACGTTTAGAAATCACTCCTTATAATTTTTTATTTATTCATACATTTAGTTCGTCACACTATGATTAATGTAAGTTACTTAGCTTCTAACTTACGGTTAAAATATTGTGTATGTGTATTGGTAAGAGAACAATTGTTCATTTTTTTTATTCTTATATATAAAAGCATGAATAAAACATATTATCATGTCATGTAGCAAAATGTATATCTGTTATAATTTTACTATGTCATAAAATGCATATATATTACACATTAATTATGTCATGTAATTTTATCTGTTCCACACTATATTATGTCAAAAAATGTTTACTTGTTACACATGTCATTTATTACATGCTATGTCATGTCATAAAATATTCATCTATTATATGATATGTCATGTCATGAAATGTTATCTGTTACATACTACTCCATGTTACATAATTTTTATATGTTTCATGTTATGCTATGTCATTCATTTTACGTACATCTTATATTATGTTATGCCAGGTCATCTCTCATTTTGTTTCTTGTCATGTCACGTCTCAAAGTACAAAGTATTCCGAACATATTTTTTCATATCAATAAAGTTTGCTTATGTTTGTCATAACCCTAAGTACTAGAATGAGATAATATCTTAATAGAACTCTTTTGTTGGAGTGTCTAACTTAGTATGAAATTCTCTGGACTAACAAAGGATTGTCCTAAAGCTTTAAATAAAGGCCTAATTAACTAAGCACTAGTGCAAATTCAGGCACCAACGCTCATGGTACTATCCACATGTTCTATCACATGTTATAAGTACTCATGCAAATACATATACCTTTTGTGGGATGTTTAAATTACGTTTTTCATAGCAAGTGCAAATACATATGAACTGATATATATATATATATATTAACGTAGTCCAGCTAGTGCACATACATGTAGTGTCATGTTATATTGGTAGGGACACACGGCTCAAGTAGAATCGTACAGAACCCATATGTACATGTTTATTAATCATGTTTAATTATTGAGCAAAATTTCAAATTCATGTATTTCATATTCAAGTTCATGTTATTTCACATCCAAGTTCTTGATTAGTTTCTCGTTCAAATTTAAGTATTTCACGTTCAAGTCAATGTTATTTCAAGTCCAAGTTCATGATCAGCTTCAAGTTCACGTCCATGTTATTTCAAGTTCAAATCAAGTTTTAATTCAGTCTCAAGTTAAGTTTATCTCATGTTAGTTCAAGTCATATAAGCACATGCCATGTTATCTATCAAGTCACAATAAGTTTATTCATGATCATGATATGCTGTCATGATCAATCTCCTGCTACTCATTAATACGAACTACAATTTTGACAAAAATGCATTGCAGTATTCCTTAAGAAACCACATCCAAGGAATCGAAGATGCCGATATCCTCAGCACAAAACACATTCACGACTAACAATAAGTAATAGTTTGAGACCTCGTTTGTATAGTGAGATGAGATGAGATAGTTTTAAATAAAAGTCAAAAGTTGAATAATATATTAATAGAATATTATTTTTTAATACTATTATTGTTATGAAATTTGAAAAAATTAAATTGAGATTTGAAAAAAATGAATTGTTTATTGTATTTTGTATGAGAATTTTAAAAAAAAATTATCGATAAGATGATATGAGTTTAGATAAGTTTTAAATTCAAGTAAGGGTTGAGAGTATCTTCTTTCCTTTTTTGTGGTATGTAGTTTTATTTTTGTATGGACACTTAAATTTTGAGGATAAAATGTATTTTTTAGGGCGGGAGGATGTAACATCCAAAAACAAAAATCGATAGATGAATTTCTTTAGAGTTTACAAACATCATGAAATCCATTTAGCGGCCGATTAAGTTTTAGCCCATTAGCGTATTCAAATCCTAATCCCCTATAGAGACAAAATTGCATTTCTATTTAAATGAGGCACTCAAGAGTATAATTTTACGAAATAAATTGTGTTATGAATATTTAAAATTTGATTAGATATTAAAAAGTTTTGAGTTTTTTTTATGAATAGTGACCCTTAAGAGTGTCATGTGGCATCTGGTTTAAATAGTTATCAAATCACCATGTAGTATGTCCAAATACACTTAGAAGAAAACCTTTTCTGGACACATGACACAATCACAGCTATCTAGTTGTAATGCTATTGGGCATTTGTCAAGAGGAGTACAAATGTATAAGTGATGGAGTGTGAATCAATCAATCATTGCCATCATGCTTTCTTACATTATTCACCATTCCATCCACACATGTATTTTTTGGCCAATCAAAAAATATTTTCAACTCTAATAAAATCTCAAAAAGTTAGAGGATAATAGAATTTCCAAATGGTTAAGGTAATTGAAACTCTAAATGTCACTCAATTTGTGACTAAATATTTTTTCCACTTGATTAAACCACTTCCACAAGCAATTAATCATTCACGTAGACACACTTATAAACCTATCCACCATCCTATACCTTAATAATTATATTTGATCAAGAAAAATTAAGATTGAACTAAATCCTAATCGAAAGCCTAAACAAACCCCAATTGGAGTCCATCCAATTAGCCCACATCAAATCCCTACAAAACTAGCTTGTTTCACAAAGCTTTCTTCACAAGCTTCCACCACGTACAAGGCCAAACCTTGGCTTCCATATTACCTCATGATCAACCCCAAATAGTAACACTTACAACAAGTTAAACAAGTAAGCTTTTCCTACACTCAAAACACCAATTCGGCCAACAATACTCAAGCACCTCCAACAAAATGTTCCTTCACTTTTGCAACCCACTTTCACATCAAATTTCATCCATCCCATCATCTTCAATGAGCCCTCTATAGCCTATGCCACACTCTCATTCTCCTTCACACTTTTCTTTTTTCTCATCTCTTTCTTAGAGAGCTAACTAAGAGAGTTTGGAGAGAAAAAATTATGTTGCAGACTTGCAATCCTCATTTATTTTTCACAATTGCTAAGCTCTTTTCTTAATTCAAATCTCTTTTGTTTTTATTTATCCTGTTGCCTTGATTAAGTGGGAGAGTGTTGGTTAATTTGTGGTGGAGGTTTGAAAGTTGGATGATAAGTTATTGATAGTATGCCTTTTAGTTTTGAGTTTGTTATTGAACCTTGGGAGTTTGTGTAATTTTGTTGAAAAATCTTGTAAGTTTTGGTGCTATGGTATTGATATTATTTTTATGCAAGTCAAGCTTTGATTTTAAGCATATTAGGTTTTTATAAAAAATAAATAAATAAAAAGATTTTTGCATGATCTATAGAATGATAGAAACCAATTGGTCAAAAAAAGTTTTGTTTTGTTTAAGTCTTTGATTTTAGCCCTAGGATAATGGTTATATGGTTTTGTAAATCTTGTTTTTTAAACCTTAGCTAATGGATTAAGAATGGATTTTGATATTTATGACTTAGGTCTTTGTCAAATTGTTGTTGAACATGCAAGAGATTGATTTTATGCATGATTTAAATGCTCTTGTGTTTGATGTTTGGTTTGATGGATTATTTGCTAAGACATGCTAGATTTAATGATCATATTCAAGTTTTGACTTGAATGTGAGGTGTATCGTTGTATTCATATGCATGATCTAGTCACTATGATTCAAGTTAAGAGCATGCATGATTTAGTTTCCATGTTTTCCATGCAAATTGATTTTAAGTTGTTGTTTTGTGTTTTCTGAAGTTAGTCAAGTATGCTATCACCTATGTTTGATTGATGAACATGTTAGAAGTAGTAAATGTGGAGTTTTGGAGTTGATATAGAAGCATTAGACCAAGAACAACAAGATTTGGTTTGGTTTGATCTAATCTCGATGTTTTGGGTTATTCTTTGGATTGATGAGTTTAAGTCTTAATGAAATGCATGATTTAGTGTGTTGACACAATTTCATAAATTAATATGTGCTTTTTATAAGTTAATATTTTCAATTTAAGCATGTGAGTTGGTTAGAAGGTCAAGTAGCAACAAAATCATGCGTTTCACACTTGAATTTTTTTTTTTCTGAAGATTCTAGGATCAAATTTGGATTTAGGATGAAATTTACATGAGGAATGTGAATTTTGGTAAGTGGAGTTTGTTTACAATTCTCTTAAGTTTATGGGTAAATTTTTTATTTTCTAAAAGTTAAAAGATAACTTTGCAAGCAAAAGAAGACATGCCACCAAGAATGTCTCCCATTTCAACTAATGCTATGTTATACCACGCTTACGTTCACACAATATTTTGTAAGGTAACTACTAACTTACTTGTATTATATTTATGTATATAAGATTGTAAGACTCATGCAGATAGGTTCATGTTATAATTTATGTTTATTTCATTCTAAATGTTATGTCATCGTGATGTTATGATTGTCTTATTCGCAATGTTATGTCATGCCACGTAGTTGTAATGATATGATTTCTATATTCATAATGTTATTCCATGCCATATAGTTATAATGATGTGACTTATGTATTCAGGATGCTATGCCATGCCATGTTTTATAATGATACGATTTTTATTTCGAAGTCAGTTGGTCATACCATGTTATCATATGTAACAAGCACGAGCATATGTCTCATAATATGAATACATGTCATGAAGAAAAAGAGTTTGTCATGAAATATGCTTGTGTCAAGCATGAAACGATGATAATGTTATATTGTATTGCAGTTAATGAGTTACAACCTGTTGAGTACTGCAGTGAAGACATATGAGCAGTTGGGTATTATGGTAAAGGGACTAGATATACCGTAATATAAAGGGTACTCATGGTGAAGGCAAGCAAACTGTCTGAGTACTCCTCAAAACAAGAATGAATATTTTATGTTCATGCAAGCAAGTACGTCATGTTCATGTCAATTTATGATATTATAAGCAACGTTATGTCATCAAGAATACATGTGATGTTATTGTGATACATCTTATTTATATTGTTGGTAGTTTAAGAGTTTTACTTTCTATGATCTTTTAAATCTCATTGTGGTAGTCTCAATTATCATTTCTTCTAAAATGGTAAAAGTTGTGTCGGACCCGATAGAGCACCGTGTCCCAAATTGGATAATGTCGAGTAAATTGGGAATGAACCTCAAAGAGCTAAAGGAGATGACACTCCAATTTTTTCAATGTGATTTTGGCACTAATAATTGAACTATGAAGATCTGTCTACAATACTATAAGTGGCTTGATGTTTCATTTTATTTTACTTTATGTCTGTAACAATGGAGATCTGTCTTCAATACTACATTGTATTGATTACAAACTTGTTGGATGGGTGATATATTTTTTTGGATATGTAGATATTATGGGAAGTTCTTATCTTGGAATTAGTATTTTGGTACATTATGTATTACTCAATAAAAAAAGATTTATTTGCTACAAATATTATATATTGTTTAGAAGCATGTTAGGTGAATTGATTTCTTAATTGCCACGAACAAGAATATGTATTCTTGTGTTGCATGTCTTGATGTTTTAAATTTCGTCAAAACCCAAGTAGAGTTTGGGAGCATCAAAGGTCATGAACCTTGCCTAAACATTTTTAATCTTGAATCTTTATTTATAAATCTAACAGAGAATCTTTAAATTGATCCTAATATTTACAACTTTATGAGTATTTTAAAAGTATAAAGTTTCTTTAATTAGAGTATGTTTAGTGTTATTGAATGGAACCTAGTTTCTTTTTTCTTGTTCAATTTTGAATAGTACCCACTACATGTAGTAGGTTTAGTGTAAATAAACGAAAAATACATATGCAATACATCAGATATGATCTACTAGGCTTTCATTTTGGATAAATATTTACACTTTTAAGAAGAAAGATTTGTTTTACATAATCCATCATAGTGCATGTTCTGTTTTACCTAAAAAGCGAGAGTTATATTAGATTATGATGTTGCAATTCTTTCAAAATTATCTACCCTATTATCTGCTAATCTTAAATTGTAAGTAGATTTCTTGTAGTCAAACTAGGTGAACTCTTTGTACAAGATTATTTCCCCTTTCACAAGTGAGGGTCATGGATTTATTTTCTCACTTAAAGGTGATCCCCCAAAATATATCATTGAAAGTCTATATTTCAAACTATTTGCCAATACCATGTGCCTTACACTTTGGAACCTTCCATTAGTCATAACCTACATACATCGATCCACCAAACAAAGAAAAGATGTTAATAGAATAATGTTTATAAGATATAGGAAGAGAAAACTCATGTTTGCCATAATCGATAAAACTATGGTAATAAAAACTAAAAACTATTTATGTGGATTCTTTTTCATTTTTTTTTTCTTCTATTTTTTGGTTGGAGGGGATGGGCCGGGGGGCAGGGGGGAAGGCGGGCGGGCGAGTGGGAAGGAAATAGGAATAGCTATATAGATAAGAATTAGATTTCTTTCATTGGTGGTGGCTATGAAATGGGATGACATGCATCGAATAAGAAAATATTATGCAATCTCTATATTCTATTTTGAGAAAGAGAACATAAATAAAGGAAAGACAAAAAAAAAGGCTAAATGAATCAACCAACTAAACTATACTATCCATGGGAATAAGAAGTTGATGAAACTGTAATCTTTCTTTTAGTGTTATAATTGTCATTGTACCTACAAAGAATCACCGACATTAATGAAGAATGGGTTCTGATTAGATGGGACTGAAATCCAGTTTCCATCTTTTAAAGAAATTTGGAGGCCTGATCTGTTGTTGGATCTCAGCACAAAAATGATTTGTGGGTCAGTATGCTCTCCCAATCTGATCATATTGGCGCCTTCCAAAGCTTGAAGCTCTAGGCATGGAGGGTAGTGATTTAGCCTGAAAACAAAATCATTTTCTTCATCCATCAGAAGCTTACTGAACAAATTTCTCGGTTGAAGTTTCAATCCATCAACCATCAATTGCAAAATATTGCATGTCATTTTCCTCACAATTTATATATAGTCACTGAAAACTGAAGTGCAATAAACAAAAACAGAATAAACATGTTATTTTAGCAATACTTAGATATTCTAAAAACAAAAAACAAAATTATGATCCATGTGAATCAAACTCAATTTCAGGTTGAATCTGTCTAACTTTCATAACAAAACTTTTTTGAGTTTTTTTTTTAAGTTAAGAGAAATGTCTGAGAACATGAATCTAGATTGGTTGTGAAAAGAAGGTATTACATCTAAAGTTTTGAATACCGTACCGATGAGTATACCGGTTAAGGTATTAGAACGAAATATTTCGATATTAGTACCGTTTTATATATCGTTTCAGAATAGTCTATATAAAAAAAATTATATATATAAATATATATATAAATTATATTTCAAAATATATGTATTTATATGAATAATTATATATAAATATATATAATTAGTCTAGTATGAATTGAGATAAAAAAAAATAGCAAAAAATGAAAAAAAATATAGCCGAAATTCGGTACAGCTAGAACATGACCGATATGAGGCTAGTACATGGCTGGTACGAGGCCGGTATGGCCGGTATTTTGACCGAAACAAAACACTCTTATAATCTGTACAGGAGAACTGACCGATATGACATATTTCAGCCGTACCAATCGGTATAGTTCGAAATTATAAACAATGATTCCACCTAACCAATATCACCATTAGGTCTAATACTTTTGTTACTATATGCTAGGGGAGCAAAAGACCTTGCTTTTTCTTTCTTTGAGAATGATAGGGAGAAGAATCTGACAGCTTTAGAGTCTAAGTTGGCGACGAACTCTTTTAAAATTTAATGATTGATGACCTAAAAAAATTCAAAATCATCGCAGGACTTGACTATGAGGTGGTTGGAGTTGGAATTCGAGAGATCTATTAAGGGAATTCCAAAGTATAATGTGGAGTTCAAACAATTTCTGATATAAAAGTACTATTCTATTGTTGGTTTGGACATGACTACTATTGTTCTAGGTGGTGACTTCTAGTGTGTTAATAAGATGGGATTCGGATGGAAAGATAGAGCTATAGAAATGGATTTGGGTTAGAGTTGTTTTAGGTACTTGAACTACATGGTTTGGGGGCTCTTGGTCCTTTTATACTACAATTTTAATGGGTGGGTTGTGGGTTATTTTTTACTTGCAAATAGTCGACTGATTGTTGAGGGAGAGTGAGAGACAAACAGACCGACTTTAAAGTATTTCTTCTTTTAAAAATGGAAAATTGTTGTAAACTTAAAAGCGTGGTGAATGACTACCGCCTTATTGACCAAATTAAATTTTGGCAATTAAGCCGAATTCAAAATTGACACTTAAGCTGTCTCCAATTGCCTATATATTCAGAATTCAATTGAATGTTTGAGTAATAAAAAAGTTATAAATGTTTTTTCTTGTAAATTCTCTTGTAATATTATTTTTCTTTTAATTTTATAACACGTTACCAGTACGAGGTTCTGCCGATTCTGAAATTAGTGATCTTCTATTTCAAATAAGTTTTTCAATATATTATTTACAATCCTCAAGATAAATATAAAATATTATATTGCTGATTATTACTTGATAAAACTCTATATTTATTCTTATAATTTTGTGAATATGTTTCTTAAATACACATTTATTTTTGTGATTTATATATATAGAAAATGTCAAATCTTACCAAATTGAAATTTGTTATTCTTGACATTTCTAAAAAAAATCTTATTATTATTTATCCTGAATACTTGATAAGATCTATATGGATATAATAAACTTGAGAGATACAATCAAAGAATAAAATCATGCGTCCCTACAGAACCATGTTGTATATCTCACGATGAAAAATCTATTTTACTTTGTGATATGATTTAAGGGAGAGATATAAGCATCAAAAAATTGTAATCCTTCCAAAAACTCGTTATAACAGTTACACCTGAAATTGTAAGATTTTAATAGTATTAGTGAATATAACTCTGCATTCTTTAAAATAAGTTCAGTATTAAAATTATGCCGTGAGAAAGTCACTGACATTGATATGTTAGAGAAAACATATACTATTTTTCATGTCTTGAATGTGCTTTTGCAATAGTAGTATCAAGAGTGAAAGTTCAAAATATATTCTGAACTTATATTTTCTCTTCTAGTGGCTAATCAAAATAATGAGTTTTTGTTAAAAGAATACCAGTCATGTCCTACTGGTTCTATATCATTTCCTGAAGTGAATAGTATTAAATTTACACCATTCAAATAAGTGAATGGTGCATCCTTTCAAAGCAAGCGAAGGCGTGAACGTGATAAGGAAAAATTAGAGAAGTGTGGGTTCTAAAAATGACAATACTAAAGGGAATAATAATATAAATACATCATATCACCAGAAGTGATTCAACTCAAAGAAGGGTAAAGACCTTCATAAAAAGATGAAAATGTTTGCTATAAATATAGTATAACTGGATATTGGTCACGTACCTATCATACGGCCAAGTACTTAATTGACTGATATCAAATTTCTACATATTATAGTCAAACTTTTCAAAATTTTGTGATTTTTTTTAAAATGTAAATACATCCCAATTAAAACTGTTGAGGAATTGTGCTTGTAGTTTTTTATATCACAACGATTTTTTTTAAAAAGGAATTGTGCTCGTAGTTTTTAATATCAGTATGATCTAATTAAAACTATTTGATTGGATAGTGCAGGTGAATTTATATTTCAAATTTTTGATAACTATTACATGTTAATAGAAATAGATGTTGAACATCTTGTTTCCCATATACACACTCAAAACGGTTTAGCTATATTGATCAAAAGATTTCAGCTAATCGCTAGACATTTACTTATGAAATCAAAACTACATATTTCTGTCTAAGGACATACTATACTATATTATAAATATTCTCTATTATAGTTTGAATTTAATTAACAATCAAATATTTCTCATTTTCGTATTTTTGGATGTGATGTATGTATTCCAATTGCACCTCTACAATATACAAAAATGGATCATCAACATAGACTTGGGATATATGTTGATTTTGATTCTTCATCTATTATTAGATTTCTTGAACCCCTTACATGTTATATGTTTAAAGCACATGTTGAAAATTGTCATTTTGATAAATCCACTTTTCCATCATTGGGTAACGAAAAGTTGGTGTCTGAAATACAATAAAAAATTTATTGGGAAAATAAAGTTGTTTCAATTTGATTCTCTTACAAATCAATGTAAACTAGAAGTTTAGAAAATCATCCATTTTCAAAGTGTTGCAAATCAATTACCCGATGTATTTACTAACACTAAAAGTATGGTAAAATCACATATTCCTACTGTTAATGCTCCAACAATGATTGAAACTCTTGAAGGACAAGTTGATAAAGCAACAATAGATGAGTATAAGACACACCTGAAGTGTGGAAAACCTATTGATACGAAAGACAAAATTTCTCGAAAGAGAAATATGCAAAATGAATTTGGTGTTCCTAAAGAACTCATACTCACAACACAGGTCACAAGCGTAGTTGATACTCTTAAAGAGATCAATTCTTCTAATAAAAAATCTCTTGAAAAATGACCTCCTGAAGAGGTATTTCTTGAAATTTCTTTCCTTGAAGTGGAATAGATACCTGAAAATAATGAGATCTCAATACATTTCATGCGTACTGGAAAACCTCTAGATAGAAATAAAATTATTATCGATAACATATTTTCATATAAGATAGCACTTGACATTACTAGAAATAATTAAGAAAGTGAGCAAAAAACCGTTGAAGAATATCAACGTAGAAATGATTGGCCAAAATGGAAAGCAGCTATTGAATCTAAATTAAAATCGCTAATAAAACTTGAGGTATTTGGACATATTGTCCAAATACCAAAGAGTGTAATGCTTATACAAAAATGTACGAATTAATTTGGACATATTTGGATATAAGTAGGTATTTATACAAAAAAGTAATAAGAAAAATGAAATTGTGTGGTACAAAATACGAATTTTTGCACAAACTTTCCTATAGAAACCCGAGATTAATTATAAGGAAACAGATTCTCCTGTTATAGATGCAATCATATTCAGATTTTTTTATTAGTTTAGTAGTTAAAAATGATCGAATATGCAATTGATGAATGTAGTCACTGCATATTTATATAGATCATTGGATCAAGACATATATATATATATATATATATATATGTAAATCTTGAAAGATATAAAATACCCGAAGCATCTAATTCAAGTATATCCAGAAGTATGTATTCTATCAAAATTCACAGATCTTTATATGTGTTAAAGCAATTCAGACGTATGTGGTATAATCGTCTCTGCGAATATCTATTAAAAGAATGATTTGAGAGTAATCTTATATGCCCATGTGTTTTTATTAAGAAATCGGAATCTGAATTTATCATTATTGTGACTTATGTTGATGATTTAAATCTTCTTGTAACTCTCGAAGAGATCATAAGAACTATTATATATTTAAAGAATGAATTTGAAATGAAAGATCTTAGCAAAATGAAACTTTGTCTCAGTCTACAGTTTGAGCATTTGCTAAATAAAATTCTTATTCATTAATCAATGTATATAGAGAAAGTCCTATAACACTTTTATGTAGACAAAACTCATTTCTTGAGTACTCCAATAATTGTTCGATTAATTGATGTGCAGAAAGATCCATTATCAATTTCATCATTGTGGAGACGATGAAGAAGTTCTTGGTCTTGAAGTACCATATCTCAGTATAATTAGAGTTTTGATGTATATCTTGCAAATTGCACTCGGCCTAGTATTACATTTCCAATTAATCTACTTACAAGATATAGTTTTACACCAGCTCGGAAGCATTGGAATGGTATTAATATGTCCTTCGTTATCTCCCAAGTACGATTGATATGAGATTATTTTATCAACATGAATCAAGTCTACAATTGGTTGGATACTCAGATACAAGTTATCTTTCAGATTCACACAAAAGTAGATCTCAAATTAGATACATGTTTACCTATGAAAATTCTGATATATCATGGAGATTTATCAAATAAACAATATCTGCTACATCTTCAAATCACTCAAAAATCATTACAATTCATAAATCAAGTCGAGAATATATTTGGTCGAGATTAGTAATTCAACATATTCAAAAGAAGTATAGTCTTCCCATGATTAATGATAGTCCAACAATATTATATGAAATAATACTACTTATATCACTTAAATCATATGGGAATATATTAAAAGTGACAAAACTAAACATATTTCATCTAAATTCTTTTTTACTCATAAACTTCAAGAGCAATATGAAATTGATGTCAAGCAGATACAATGAAATGATAATTTGGCAGATTTATTCACTAAGCCATTAACAACTGCAACATTCAAAAAAATTGTGTAGAATATTGGAATGCGAGAATTTAAAGACCTATCATCTTGCACTATTCAGAGGAAGTAAATCTCTTAACTATGCTGACTGTACTATTTTTCTTTCACTAAAGTTTTGTCCTATTAGGTTTTCTTTTACAAGATTTTAATGAGACAATCTTAAAGCATTTGACAGTACACATAAATACTATACTATTTTTCCTTCGCCATTGATTTTTTCTAACAAGATTTTAACAAAACATATTCTTTATGTGTGATCATTTAAGGGGGAGTATCATAAATAAAAAAGGGGCGATGAATGACTATCGCCTTATTGACCAAATTGAATTTTGATAATTAAGCCAAATTCAAATTCAGCATTTAAACTGCCTCCAATTGCCTATATATATGAGCATGTAATTTATTTATATGATCAGAATTCAATTGAATGTTTGAGTAATAAAACGTTCTAAATATTTTTTATTATAAATCCTCTTATAATATTTTTTTAGTTTTTAAAAAGATAATTATATTTAAAACATCATGTTTTCTATTTTTTTTACTCTACCAACGGTTTCAAGTAGACTGAACATCATTATCATGCTAAAAAGTAGTCTAGCAATCACTCTCCCTTAATGGTACAAACTATTTCGAGTTTCTTTCACTAAAATTGATATGACAAATTTATTGTTTTAAAAAGGAAGTGTCACATCAACAAGATTCCTTATATTTGATTTTCCTTTACACCTTTGAATTTTAAACATTTAACTAGAGAGTTATGGATTGCAATAGAAATGGCAAAATTCAAGTTATCTTTGGTCCAATTTGATTTATGAATGTTCAATTAGTATTAAAGTGGGATATCATATAAGAGGAAAAAGTTAAATAATCTTCAAAATCCAAAGATTATATTCTTATGCTCAAATGAAAACAAATTGAGAGGATGAGTGACTTTTCCATGCAACTTATAAGTGTTTTACGTTTACAACTGATGTAACCATTAGAAGATCACATACAAAAATAAATTTATAAATCAACATGAATTCATATGATATGTTAATCTATTTTATAATAAAATTAGTTTTACAATCTAACGTATAACTTCAAAACAAGTCATTTTATAGATTTTACTTTTTGTGAAATTTTATGTCTAAAATATTTCTCTTTTATGTTTGTTGTGTATTTCTTTTATAGGAGGGAATTTTCTTGTGAACCCATGCATATCAGGTATTGCTTTCTATTTAGAGGATTTCTCTAGATAGTAATGATATACTTTCTACTCTAACTAGACATCAATGATGGTCATTTTTAGAGTACTAGAGAAACCCATATATGGATCGTTAGATCAATGAATGGTGTGTTAAGTATAAGTGAGTGTTTTGTTAGGAACTCCAATAAAGAACTGAGTTCATCTTATCTTGTTATTATATACTTTTACCTTTGATTAATTTATTTTTACTCGATTTAAATCTAATAGAATTCACCTTGAGTTACTCAAATTTCACCAAGTCAAAACGATTTGTTACTTTGAAGGGGAATCTTAGAATCCCATGAGGGCTGCCACTTCTTGTAAATCCAGCACGCCATTGAATTACTTCTTCCTTTTTTTTTTTCCTAAGGCCAATGATTTACTTAATTAAGAGGTAAAGAATCATCTAAAAAAAATGGTCCAAAACCATAATGATTCAAACTTCACGAAATACCAATCCATGTATTTTATTATAGGGGTATTCATATAAATCTGGATTTTTTTGGGATCCGAATTGAAACCCAAAAAATTGAGCTATCTGAGCGGATAATCGCCTGGATTTAGGCATAAATATTAGAATAACCGCCCGGATTCAATTATGGATCCGATTTTTAAACCAGATATCCATAACCAGTTTTATTTAAAAAATGAAGTGTTATACTTCATCGAATATTCTCTCTCTTGACAGATAGTTCTCTCTCCATCTCTCGAAACTCTAATTGTCTTTGTGCCATTCACCATTCATGCATGTTCATCGTTCATCTTTCACAATTTGTATCTCTTTACTTGGTATCTCTCTCTCTCTCTCTCTCACACGCACACACACAGTTTGTACATCACTTCATCTCTTCTTGTTTTTTCCTCACTTTAACTAGGTCTAAGTTTCTGTTTTGTAAACTCGAGTTTCTTGTATTTTTAGATCTAAGATTTTGTGTTTGTAGATCAAAGTTTGTGTTTGTAGATCTGAGATTCTTTGCTTGTAGATATGCTTCATGAGTTTATAGATCTGCTTTTGGGTTTATTTTTTTACCTTTTCTGCAATTTTTCGAAATATCTTGTGGGTTTTCTAGGTGCCTTCTCTCATTGGTTTTGATTCTAAATGAATTTTCTCATCTAAATGAATTTTTGGTCTACCCTTTAGTTACAGACAACTGATCTAAATGGTTTTTCTCATCTATTAATTATTTTGTTAAACTGAAGCTTATAAGTGTGCGAGAAGGGAGTACAAATGGACAAAGGAACATGAGTCTTGAGTTCTTTTGATTTTTTCCATTTTTCACCTAAAAAGATAAAAATCTCAGAATGAGAATTAATATAAACCCAGCAGCTTGCTTCTAGTCCATCTTCCTCAAATGGCTTTTCTCTTTCAAACCTTGTAAGCATGTATCTCTCTCTCTCTCTCTCTCTCTCTCTCTCTCTCTCTCTCTCTCTCTCTCTCTCAATGTACATAAAGAATATTTAGAAAAAGGATAAAGAAGATTATGTAATCTGATGTAGTGGATATATAAAATGGGTTTTTATTTTTATGCATGTTTGGATGTGTGCATTTATGTGCATATAAAGACGGTTGCAAACTAGTCTTTGTGCAAATTTGATGGTGCAAATCAATACAAATAAATGCTATCTTATTTTAATGTTTAATTAGATCATGAATCTTATATTAAATTAGAATTAGATTCTCAAAGTTGCACATGTTTTTTGTCTTTGAACTTTTTGTGATTTCTTGAAAATTTTTTATTAAGAAAGAAGAATTTGTGAATACCACATTGTCTAAATTGATCGAAATAGTTAGAAGTTCGTCTATTTTTTTACTTTTCTCTCTTTCTTTTTTTTAAATCTAGGTTAATGATCCAAAAAATATTCAATAATATTATTTATTTTGCATCATTATGTATATTAGTTTAATAACTTGTAATATATTATTAGTTATTTTGCTCTTTGTAAATTTATATTATGCATTGTGATGTAACAATAATATTATGTATTATGTATTATGTATTTTGTATTTTTATTTATTTTGTTTTTTAATTTATGTTTTTATAAAAATCTGTTAAAAAGTGCTCAAAGTGTTTAAAGAAAAATCTGGATAATTTAAGAATGATATTAGAACTTTTTTTAAAAAAAATGGCAAATTAAGGATGATTGCTATAAAACGATTTTTTAAGTTTTAAGTCTTACTTAAAAAGAGAGTATTAAAAGTTTGGATTAAATCCGGTTATATTCCGAATATACGGTTTTAAATAGTCAAATCTGAAAAAATCTAGATATTTGATTATAGTTTGGATATGGATTTAATCTCGTTATCTATCCAAATTGAATCCAGATTATCCATTCGATAATAGTCTAGTTTTTGAAATCTAGATCTGGATCTAATTATGACTGGATATCTGAATCTTAATCTGAATCCGGATACACATTTCCTATTTTAATTTAATATTCAACTTTTCAATAGGAGCTTGGTCATGGGGGCCAGATATTTTAGAGCATGCATGCATCATCCATTTCTAAGTCAAATCACATATGAGTAATGAATACACATATGATGGGGACTCATTAGGGAGTTATATTTGACTACATCAATTGAACTCCATACTTTAAACAGAAGATACTTGACTGTTCTAAAAAAGGGTCCAGTTGAATTGGACTGAAAAGGATGGCCATTGCCAACAGTGTGATGCTTTCTAATGAAAAAGATTTTTTCTTTCACCCTCCATCTGTCTCTCTCTGCCTCCGGGGACCATTTTTTATTACTCTACATTTATCCACGTAATCAAGTTCCTTTCATGACAAATTAAATGCATAAAATATTACTGTATTATGAAGATATTGTTAGAAATATAAGATGAAAGTTAAAAATTAAATAAAATATTATTATAATATAATTTTTTAATATTAATTTATTTTAAATTTATAATTTTAATAGTTTTTTTTCTTATATTTTTAAAACAAAATTAGTATATATCGATTTTGAGATTTGAAAAATTGATACTGTGCTACTTATATCTTTAAATCGGTACTTTCAATTTTACTAATTCGGTCGAATTATATATAATATTGTGTATATATATATATTATAGCATATAAAAATATAATAATAATTGATAGTAGTATATTATAATATATTGTGATATCGTATTAGAATAATGGTTAGTAATATAGACTATAGCGATAATATATAGTTGTTTATATAGGATTTTAAATTTTAATGTTATATTAATTAGTAGTTTTTATCATGTAATACAAAACTGTATACTGTTAGAAATATGTTAAATGCATTGCTTTTTTAATTGTCATGAACAAGAATATGTGATCTTGTATTTTATGTCTCCATGCTTCAAATTCCATCAAATCCCAAACAGAATTTAGGAACATCACAAATAGTGAGCCTCGCCTAAACGTTTTGATTCTCTAATCTTTATTTATAAATCTAACAGATGAACTTTAAAAATTGAGACTAATATTTAAGATTTTCTTGAGTATTTTTAAAGTCTAAATTTACTTTAATTGGAGCATTTAGTGCTATTGAATGGAACCTAGTTTTCTTTCTTTTTGTTCAATTTTGAATAATGCCCACTACATGTAGTAGGTTCTATGTACATAAATGGGAAATACATATGGGATACATGATTTCTCGGGCCTTCATTTTGGACAAATTAACATCTTCATTTTTAAGAAGAAACAATTGTTTTACATAATCCATCATAGTTCTCTAAGAATCAAAACGCCATTTTATTTTGCCTAAAAGGTGAGAGGAATGTTACATTATGAGGCTGCAATTCTTTTGAAGTTCTCAAGCCTGTTATCTGCCAATCTTAACTTATACGCAAATTTCTTATAGTCAAACCATGTGAACTCTTTGTACAAGCTTTTCTCTCCTTTCACGAGTGAGGGTAATGGAGCTATTTTCTCACTTAAAGGTGGTCCGCCAAAATATACCATTGAAACTCTAGATTTCAAACTATTTGCCAATACCCTATGCCTTACGCTTTGGAACCTTCCATTTGTCATAACCTGCATACGTCGATCCATCAAACAAATAAAAAGCCATTAATAGAAATAATATTTATAAGATGAAGGGAAAAAAACCCATTTTCTCCATTTTCAATCAACTATGGCAATGAAAACTGAAAATGATCCATGTGTAATCTTTTTTGTTTCTTTTTCTTTTATTTATTTATTTTTTTGTTTTCTTTTTTTTTGGGGGGGGGGGGAGGGGGGGGAATGGCTATAGATAAGAATAATTCGTAGTGACTGAAGTGGGGTGACAAATAGAAAGATATTATGCAATCTCTATATTATATTCTTATGGAGGGAACAAAAATAAAGACGAAAAAACTCAATAAATAAAACAAGTAAGCTTTATCTTCTCCATGGGTACAAGAAGCTGATGGAACTGTAATCTTTCCTTTATTGTTATAAATGTAGCTTTACCTGCAAAGAATCACCAACATTAACGAAGAATGAGTTCGGATCAGGTGGGACTGAAATCCAGTTCCCATCTCTTAAAGAAATTTGAAGGCCTGATGTGTTGTTGGATCTCAGCACAGAAATAATTTGTGGGTCAGTGTGCTCTCCAAATCCGATCATATTGGCGTCTTTAAAAGCTTGGAGCTCTGGGCATGGAGGGTAGTGATTTAGCCTGAAAATAGAGTCACTCTGTTCATCCATCAGAAGCTTACTGAACAAATTGCTCGGTTGAAGCTTCAATCCATCAGCCATCAGTTCTAAAATCTTGCAAGCCACTTTCCTCACAGCTGATATATAGTCCTTAAAAATAGATCTGCAATAAACAAAAACATTATAAACAAGTTATTTTAGCAATTACTTAGATATTTTGAAAACAAAACAAAACAAAACAAAAAAAAAAACAAAATTGTTATCTATGTGAATCAAGTTCAATTTCCGATTGGTCCTGTCTGAATTTCATACCGAAACTTTTCTGGGTTTTCTCCAAAACTTGAGAGAAGTTTTTGAGAGAATGAATCTAGATTAGTTGTGAAAAGAAGGTATTCCACCCAACCAATATCCCCGTTGGGTCCAATACTCTTGTTGCCATACACCAGTGGCAATGGAGCAGAATGGCCTATTTTCTCTTTCTGTGAGAGTGGTAGGGAGAAGAATTTGACAGCTATAGATTCTAAGTTGGTGATGGACTCCATTGAAATTCCATGATTGATAACCTTAAAAAATCCAAAATCCTCGCAGGCCTTGACTATCAGGTGGTCGGAGTTGGGTTTCGAGAGATCTATCAAGGGAACTCCAGAGTATAATGTGGGTTTCAAGCAGTTTCTGACATAAGAGTATTGTTCTATTATTGGTTTGGACCGGAGTACCATTGTTGTAGGCATTGGTTCCTTGTGTGTTTGTAAAGGGGGATTAGGTTGAATAGTTAGAGCTATGAAAATGGATTTGGGTGCGAGTTGTTTTAGGCACTTGAACTACATGGTTTGGGAGAGCTTGGCCCTCTTATAGTTGACAAACGCTGGGGACCGGTCCGACTGTCCCCAGCGTCTAAAGCAGCCCAACATTAGTTGGGCTGTTTGATGATGAAAAATACATGAAAATAAAATAAAAAATATAATTAAATAAAAAAATAAAGATTAAAAATATATTAAAAAAATAAAATAAATAAAACATAATAAAAAACAAAATAAAAAACACAATAAAAAAATAAAAACATAATAAAAAACACAATAAAAATATAAAAATATAATAAAAAACACGATAAAAAAATAAAATGAAGATGAATTTAAGAGCAGATTCGGCCATAGAGCAAACAGAGCTGCCGCCGGTAGCGCTGGGCGACACCGCTCACACCATCGGGATCGGCGGACAGGTCCGAAACGGGTTGAAGGCTGTCGGAGGCACACCGGAACTCGCCGGAGCTCACCGTCGTAAGGGTGAGGTCGCCTGAGTCCGCCGGTCCTGATGGCATGGGCGGTGTCGCCCACCGCCACTGCTTTGGTGGAGGGGGGCAGCCCGTCTGCCCCCAGAAGTTCTCTTTATAGTTACACAATTTTAAAGGATGGGTTGTGGGTTCCTTTCGACTTGCATATAATTGACTGTCTAGAGAGAGAGAAACAGACGGACTTTAGAGTGTTTGTTCTTATAAAATGGAAAATGATCAAATAAACGGTTTAGAAAAAATAATTAAAACATTATTTTTATCATTTTCTCACTCTACCAACGGTTTCAAATATAATGAACATCACTACCATGCTAAAAAGTGGTCCAGCCATCGCTACCACTTGATGGTACAAACTACTTCGAGTTTCTTCCACCAAATTTGACATGACAAGTTTATTGCTTTAGAAAGGAAATGGTCACATCCACGAGATTCCTTGTATTTGATTTTCCTTTGCATCTTTTGAAAGATCAGAGCTATGGATTGCAATGGCAGTGGAATAATTCAATTCATCTTTCTTTTCAAGGAAAAAAAATCATCTTTGGTCCAATTAGATTTATGAATGTTTAGTGTGTATTAAAGTGGGATATCATCTAAGAGGAAAAAGTTAAATAATCTTCAAAATTTAAAGATTATTTTTTTATGCTCAATGACAACAAATTGAGAGGATGAGCGACTTTACCTTGTGGACTCGAAGGAATTATTGGAATGAATGCAGGTAATGTCTGGTTCGATGTTTTAATGCGGAGAAGTGATGCAGTTACTAGAAAATCAAATAAAAATACAATTACAAAATAACATAATTTCATATAAGATGTTAAATTTATTTTCTAATAAAAATTATTTTATAATTTAACGTACAACACCAAAATATATCAATTTATAAATCTACTAGTTTTATGAAATTTTTTATACCTAAAATATTTCCCTTTTATGTTTGTCATGTGTTTCTTTTATAGGAGAGATCTACTATAAGAAAAATAAACATTTGTAATATTTTAATTGTAACTAAAATAATTATTAACAACAAAAATAATCTATTTTTATTATAAATAGTCTTCTTTTTATAATTAAAATATCACAAATATTTATTTTTTTTGTAATGAAAATTTTCTTGAAAACTCATGTCACGTCTTGCTTTCTAATTATTAAAGGATTTATCTAGATGGTAATTATATACTTTTTAGTACTCTAAGTAGCCATCAATGATTTGTCATTTGAGAGTACCAGAGAAATCCATATGGAACGTTAGATCAATGGTGTGTTAAGCTTAAGTGAGACTTTTATTTTATTAGAGCATTCTCATTAGCTTGGCCAAATGAAAAATATAGCCAAAATTTGAATAATTTGTACTAAAAAGACTCTACATTAGATTAACTATATCTAAAATAATTTGAATTTTATCTAAAGTGCTTGGCCAAAGATAGAAGACTAAAATTGATTATTCAAACATTAAAATACCAATTTCTCACTCCAACCAAATATTAAAATACTAGTTTATCAATTTTTAGTTATTAGTATTAAATGGCCTTGGAAAATATGGTTTTTTAATATTAATATAATTAGAATATAATTATTATTAATATTAAATTGTTAGAATTACAAAATGTGATAAACATAAATTAAATTAAAAAAATTATTAATTTAATAATACTTCATAATTATATAGAGAATGAATGACTAATCTAATGTGAAAATTGAATTTAAATAGAAGAGGCAAAAAAGGTGAACTTTACTTTCTAATAACTCACATAAAGAACTTTACCCCTAGGGCCAAAACAATATCATAGGCTGCTTGGATTCGGAAGTGGGTTGAACTCATCTCAACTCACTTCCATTTCATCATTATATTTTTATAATTTTTTATACAAAACACAAATTCCTATACACATTTTTC
The DNA here is from genome assembly GCA_036898215.1 of Platycarya strobilacea. NCBI lineage: Eukaryota > Viridiplantae > Streptophyta > Magnoliopsida > Fagales > Juglandaceae > Platycarya > Platycarya strobilacea. The sequence goes on along the minus strand of CM072549.1, from coordinate 31,335,285 downwards.
AAATCCCAATACACCTTTTTCAAATTCTAATACACATTTTTCAAATCTCAAAATAATAATAATATTAAAAAATAAATCAAACTCATCTCAACTCATTTCATCTCCGAATCCAAGCGGAGCCTAAATTTTGAAGAAGAATTTAATCAATTTAATGAGAATCCTCTTAGTAACTCACCTAAAAAATTCAGTTAATCTTATCTTGGTCATGATAAACTTTTACCTTTAATTTATTTTTAAATCCATTTAAGTCTAACAGAATTCACCTCCAATTTCTCGAGTTTCACCATGTCAAAAAGATTTGTTACTTCAAAGGGAAATCCTAATTACTTTTTCCAAATTCAGCACGCTAATGAATTATTATTTTTATAAGAAAAATAAATATTTGTGATAAATTATTTATAATAAAAATAATTGTTTATTATAAAAATAGACCCATTTTAATAAGAAATAATTATTTTAATAAAAAATAGATAGTCAGGAATAAATAATTTTTTTATAATATATATTGTTTCATTTTTTTAATTACTTAAGGGGGGAAAGAAAGATTAAAAAGAAAATATTCCCAAAACCATAATTATTCAAACTTTATTTTGAATAAGAGCTCTTAAAAATAAAAAATAAAACATAAGAGCTTGGTGGCCGGATATTTTAGAGCATGCATGCATCATCCCTTTTTAAGTCAAATCACATATGAGTAATGGATACATATATTATATGATGGGGGGAATAGAAGTACTTACAGTTTGACTACACCAATTAAACTTTATACTTTAAACAGTAGCCAAGATACTTGACTGTTCCAAAAAAGGGTCCAGTTAGTTGAATTGGACTGAAAAGGATGGCCATCGCCAAACAGTATAATACCATAATGCTTATTGCTTTCTAATAAAAATGATTCCTTCTTTCAACCTCCGGCTCTCTCGTCTCTGGGGGGCCATCCTTTGGTTACTCTACATTTTTCCACGTAATCAAATTCCTTTAATTCATGAAAAAAAATATATAAAATATTACTGCATTATTATAAAGACTTTAAAATATGAAATAATAAAAATAAAAATAAAGTTGAAAGTAAAATGATATATTATTATAATATAAATTTTTAATATTATTTTAATTTTAAATTTAAATTTAAATTATTTATTATATTTTATATGAAAATTTAAAAAAAGAAAAAAAAAAGTGTTGAACCCAAGGTTTCAAGTCTCGTATTTACGTATAAATTTTGATGATAACAAATAATATTGAAAACTCAAGCTCAAGTTGTCTATGCATGAAGGGAGCTAAACACATCAAGAAATCAAGCATGAGCAAGAAAGATATCAAGTCTACAAATGAAGCTCATAGATTATTTTTGTACATCTCTTGATAAAATTAGAAATTGGATTAAGGCTCCAAATTACTCTTTTTTCTCATAAAATATCAAATTATTTTTTCCACATATGCAAGACATTTTTAAATGTCTTAGTTTTGAAAATTATGTTTTTCACATGTGCATAACACCATCAAACAAAATAATTTCGAAAATTATATTTTTTTTATAAAAACTTGATTTTATAAGATGATTGATTATCATATTTGACATGTGCATATTTTGTTTGAAAGTCTTGAAGGGAGGTGGTGTGTTTTTTTGACTAATGCAAAAGGTAGATGATTTTGTTTGAGAATCTTAAAGGGTGGTTGTGTGTTTTTTTGACAAATATAAAAGATAGATGATTTGTTTGAAAATCTTAAAGGGTGGTTGTGTGTTTTTTTTGACATATGCAAAAAGAAGATGATTTTGTTTGAAAAATAAATCATGCTCATTTTGTCTTGTATGAAAAGCAAAAGATTAGATTTGATTTCTTTGAAAAATGAATGAAGTTGTCTTTGACAAATGCAAAAAGGAAATGTTTTTATTTGAATTTTTTGAAAAGTGAATAGTGCTCTTATTTGACATGGGAATCTTTTCAAATTTGAAATTGAAGACTCATTTGCCTATAAATAGCTCACTTGAGTTTTACAAAATTCACAACAAGAGCTTACACATCTATTGCTAAATTTTGCATCATTCTTTCAAAGCTCTCATTCTCTCTTTTCTAAAGTTTTGAGCCTTAATTCTTGTTCTTGTTGAGAGAGATATAGTTTGTGCTGTATTGTTCTTATTTCACTCATTGAGGAGTGTTTTCTGATAGCCTACCCACTATCAATTCTTGTATCAGTAAGAGGGTGTGTATAACCTTTGTGTGTGTAGAAGGTGTTCTACACGGGGAATAGTTAAATCACCAAGTGTGAGGTGATTGGAAGTAAGAGGGTGTGTATAACCCTTGTGTGTGTAGAAGGTGTTCTACACAGGGAATAGTTGAATCACCAAGTGTGAGGTGATTGGAAGTGTAGAGGGTGTTCTACACGGAATTTTTGGAGCGGTGCTGCTCAAAGGTGTAATAGGTTTCTATCTCCACCTAAAGGAGATTGAATAGTGGATTTGGGAATCCTCAAGGGGTAGCTTGAGGCGAGGACGTAGGCAGTGGGGCTGAACCTCGTAAAAATACTGAGTTTGCTTTCTCTTACCCTACTCTTTATATTTCCTACTGCTTTATATTTTGGTTATATTTTATATTGTATATTTAGTTTATAAGTATTAATTTTTTAATATAACCCAATTCACCCCCCCTCTTGTGTTAGTCATCTGGGCAACAAGTGGTATCAGAGCTAGTTGACCTGTACTGTTCATACAGGCAGATCACTCATGGGAACTCTCGCTTGTGACTGTGTCACCGAAGCAAGACTCTCCGACCATGGGTGACGGTGCACCGGTAGAGACGGTGGCCGGCTAGTCTGGTAGGTACATTTGTTAGGTGACATAGGTGTGGCCTATGGTCAGTAACAAGTGGTATCAGAGCTAGAGCTCTATTATAAGATTAACTATCTTTTGAGTTAAGATCTTATGGCTAACATTGCAGCTTCATTTGGTGAAGGTCAATCTAGCAGTCGGCCTCCACTCTTTTGTGGAGACAATTACTCATTTTGGAAAGTTAGAATGAGAATATTCCTTCAGGCTCAAGGTCGAGAAATCTGGAAATGTATTGTAAATGGACCTTATATTCCAACAAAAGTAGTTGATGGAGTAAAGGTCAAAAAGGAAGAAGAAGAGTTTAATCGTGAAGACGATAGACTTTATACTTTGAATTTAACTGCTATGAATTTATTATATAATGCTCTCAATGGTAATGAATTTAACAGAGTAATGACTTGTGCTACAGCAAAGGAAATTTGGGATAACTTGGAAGTTACTTACGAAGGAACTTCTCAAGTCAAGGAATCAAAAATTTATATTCTTACTCATGAATATGAAATGTTTAAGATGAATGATGATGAATCTATTTCTAGTATGTACACTCGTTTTACTAACATCATAAATAGCTTGACAGCTCTTGGCAAAACTTATTCCAAAGTGGAGATAGTAAGAAAAATTCTCAACTCTCTACCAAAACGTTGGGAATCAAAAGTGACAGCGATTCTTGAAGCTAGAGACCTCAAGAAGCTCGAAGTGAATGAACTCATCGGGTCACTTATCACCCATGAGTACACATTGAAAAGAGGAGAAGAAGAAGGAAAGTCAAAGAAAAGCTTGGCACTTAAAGCTGTTCCACATGAAAGTGAAAGTGATGAAGATGAGGAAAATGACGACAAAGATGAAGAAATTGCGATGATAGTAAGAAGAATTCAGAGGTTCTTAAAGAAAAATAAAACTCCTCCAAGGAAATCCTTCAATAAGTTTTCCAAGAAAGATTCAGGTAAAAATGACACTTTAATTTGTTATAAATGCAATAAACCTGGTCATATCAAGCCAGATTGTCCTCTGCTAAAGAAAGATCGAAACAAAGGCAAAAAAGCAATGAAAGCTACGTGGGATGATGATTCAAGTAGCTCAGATAGTGAAACAAGCAATGGAGAATCAGCAAATCTTTGTCTTATGGCTAAAGATGACATTGAGGTAACAAATCTTGATAATATTGAAGATCCTTCATATGAAGAATTGCAAAATGTTTTAGAAGAGGTATATGAGGAATTTGAAAAATTGGGTATCAAGTATACTGTTTTGAAAAAGAAAAATTCTTCTTTAACAAACGAAATTGATATTTTAAGAAAAGAAAGTATTGTTTTGAAAGATGAAAATTTTGAGTTGAAGAAAAAGAAAACTGATTTAGAAAATATTATTGAAAACTTTACGAATGGAAAAAGAAATTTTGAAAAACTTCTTGGTAGTCAAAGATGTGTTTTTGATAAGGCAGGCTTGGGATATAAGCCAAAACAAAAATACAAATCTTATAAAAACTTCTTTGATAATCCTTCTACATCAAAATCCAATATTCAAAATTCTTTTCATAAAAATAATTTTGTTAAAAAAGGATACTATTATAATCACTCAAGTTCTTCATATATCTCACATGCTATTTGCAATTTTTGTAATAGAAATGGTCATAATTATTTTGCTTGTCCTATTAGAAGAAAACATACAATGACTATTAGGGCCATATGGGTACCTAAAAATCTTATTTATTCTAATACTAATAAATAAAGGACCCAAAGAACTTGGGTACCAGGAATTGTTTTTAATTGCTTTTGTAGGTATGCATGAAGTATTCTACAGGTAAAAATAAATGATTTTTAGATAACGGATGCTCAAGATACGTGACAGAAGACAAAACTAAATTCATTGACTTCACTTCTAAAGAAAAATGATGTGTGATATTTGGAGACAATTCAAAAGGGAAGATCATGGAAATAGAAGGAAAGATCGTCAAGACTTACTACAAGATGCAACCAAATAGTGGAAATATGTGAAAGATCATCCAGCGGAATAAATTCTAGGAAAACCTTCACGAGGTGTAAGTACTCGATCATCTCTTAGAAATATTTGCAATCATACTGCTTTTCTATCTCAGATTGAACCTAAAAATATTGATGAAGCACTTCTTGATGAATCTTAGATTCTAGCTATGTAAGAAGAGTTTAATCAATTTTAAAGAAATGATATTTGGACACTTGTTCCTAGACCAAAAAATCATACTATTATTGGAACAAAATGGGTTTTTAGAAACAAGAAAGATGAGTCCGGAGTCATTACTAGAAATAAGGCTCGACTTGTAGCCCAAGGTTTCAATCAAGAAGAAGGAATCGATTATGATGAGACATATGCACCAGTCGCAAGATTAGAAACTATTCGAATGCTACTTGCATATGCTTGTTATAAAGATTTCAAACTTTTTCAAATGGATGTTAAAAGTGCTTTCTTAAACGGTTTTATAAATGAAGAGGTATATGTTGAGCAACCTCCAGGTTTTGAAAATCATATTTCTCCAAATCATGTTTTCAAACTCACAAAAGCACTATATGGACTCAAACAAGCTCCTAGAGCGTGGTACAAGAGACTTAGTGGTTTCTTGATTAAAAAAAAGGCTTTTCAAGAGGAAAAATTGATACAACTCTTTTCATTAAATACGAAAATGATGATATTCTTTTGATTCAGATTTATGTTGATGATATAATATTTGGTGCTACTAATGAAAATATATGTCAAGATTTTGCTAAGAATATGCAGAAAGAATTTGAAATGAGCATAATGGGAGAACTTAATTTCTTTCTCGGATTGCAAATCAAGTAATTGGAACATCAATGAGTCCAACCACTAAACTTGATAAAGATGAAAGCGGTAAGCCAGTTGACTCAAAGGTATATTGAGGTATGATTGGTAGTTTATTATATTTGATAACTAGTAGACTTGATATTATGTTCAATGTATGTTTATGTGCACGTTTTCAATCATTTCCGAAACAATCTCATTTGATTGCAGTCAAGCAGATTTTTAGATATTTTGCCAGTACCATTGACTTAGAGTTATGGTATCCTAAACACACTTCTTTCGATCTTATTAATTATTCAGGTACCGATTATACTAGTTGCAAAGATGATCGAAAAAGTTTTAGTAGAACATGTCATTTCTTAGGTCATGCACTAGTTTCCTGGTTTAGTAAAAAAACAAAATTCTGTTACACTATCTACTGCTGATGCAGAATATGTTGCTGCGGGTAGTTGTTGTGCCCAAGTTCTTTACATGAAGCAACAACTTGAGGATTTTAAACGTATGTACAATCACATTCCAATCAAATGTGATAATACAAGTGCTATAAATCTTTCAAAGAATCCAATACAACAATCTCGGACCAAAGTGCAGAAGGGCGATATTGCATTAGAATTCACTAGTACACATGATCATTTGGCAGACATTTTTACAAAACCCCTACCAGAAGATAGACTACGCATGATTAGAAGAGAAATAGGAATTATGCATGCCATCAATATCTGCTAGATACTTTTATTCCATTAACTCAAATGACCTACAGAAACTTGAGACGTTTAGCCTCATCATTCAAATGCATTTGCTCCTCATAAATCATCATGCCATCCTTATCTAAAGGATTAGGCAATCGAAATGCAGAGGCAAGTAAGGATTTTAAATCCTTATTCTGTTGTTTTAAGTCTACTATTTTTTTATTAGACTCTTGAACAAGTCGTTGAAGAATATCGATCTTCTCATTAAGCTTCTCTATCTCGCGGGTTTTGGACTGCAACCGAGCAGAAAACGCAACGATAGATGATGAGTATCGAGTTCCGAGACCCACAAGCTCGTAAATGGCGTCATGATCTGATTTATTAGCTAAATCAGTCTCTTGTTGCTTCATGGCACCCACGACAGATGCAGAAATAGATTGAGATTGAGGTGAAGGATACCTCAAATCTTGATCAAGAGAAGCACTGAAGGGAATTCTACGAGCCATTGAAAAATTGTAGAATGAGAATGCAAGCAAATTGCAAAGATGAGAAGAAAGCTTGATGCGAAATAGATAAAGCTAAGGATTGCTCTTATAGAAACGGAAATAAGAACAAGACAAACTTACAAATCATGATAATATCTCATTTTTCAGCAACATCAAGCGGATCAAATCTCTGCACCGAATTGCCAGAGCTACACCTCCAGCCTTTGCAGGTTTTGTCGGGCACGGGTGGTTTCAATTATTCAGCTCTTTACAAAATCTCCTTCCGCACCGAATTACCGGAACTAGGCCTCCAGCCTTTGCAAGTTTTGTCGAACACGTGTGGCTACGCACCGAATTCTCTACAGTCTCTACTAACGCAGCGTTTTATTTATCTATTGGTTATTGCAGGAATATATCTTATTGATCTAATTATGATTCCTTTTTAATGATGCCAAAAGGGGGAGAAGTGTTATACTAGTATTATACTACCCTGTTATATATGCAAGAATCATGTTTATATTTTTCTTGAAATACTAACGCATATTTTCAGGGGGAGCTTAAGTATTACTGCAGGTCGTAGATTTCTACTAAGTATTTGTCATCATCAAAAAGGGGGAGATTGTTGAACCCAAGGTTTCAAGTCTCGTATTTACGTATAAATTTTGATGATAACAAATAATATTGAAAACTCAAGCTCAAGTTGTCTATGCATGAAGGGAGCTAAACACATCAAGAAATCAAGCATGAGCAAGAAAGATATCAAGTCTACAAATGAAGCTCATAGATTATTTTTGTACATCTCTTGATAAAATTAGAAATTGGATTAAGGCTCCAAATTACTCTTTTTTCTCATAAAATATCAAATTATTTTTTCCACATATGCAAGACATTTTTAAATGTCTTAGTTTTGAAAATTATGTTTTTCACATGTGCATAACACCATCAAACAAAATAATTTCGAAAATTATATTTTTTTTATAAAAACTTGATTTTATAAGATGATTGATTATCATATTTGACATGTGCATATTTTGTTTGAAAGTCTTGAAGGGAGGTGGTGTGTTTTTTTGACTAATGCAAAAGGTAGATGATTTTGTTTGAGAATCTTAAAGGGTGGTTGTGTGTTTTTTTGACAAATATAAAAGATAGATGATTTGTTTGAAAATCTTAAAGGGTGGTTGTGTGTTTTTTTTGACATATGCAAAAAGAAGATGATTTTGTTTGAAAAATAAATCATGCTCATTTTGTCTTGTATGAAAAGCAAAAGATTAGATTTGATTTCTTTGAAAAATGAATGAAGTTGTCTTTGACAAATGCAAAAAGGAAATGTTTTTATTTGAATTTTTTGAAAAGTGAATAGTGCTCTTATTTGACATGGGAATCTTTTCAAATTTGAAATTGAAGACTCATTTGCCTATAAATAGCTCACTTGAGTTTTACAAAATTCACAACAAGAGCTTACACATCTATTGCTAAATTTTGCATCATTCTTTCAAAGCTCTCATTCTCTCTTTTCTAAAGTTTTGAGCCTTAATTCTTGTTCTTGTTGAGAGAGATATAGTTTGTGCTGTATTGTTCTTATTTCACTCATTGAGGAGTGTTTTCTGATAGCCTACCCACTATCAATTCTTGTATCAGTAAGAGGGTGTGTATAACCTTTGTGTGTGTAGAAGGTGTTCTACACGGGGAATAGTTAAATCACCAAGTGTGAGGTGATTGGAAGTAAGAGGGTGTGTATAACCCTTGTGTGTGTAGAAGGTGTTCTACACAGGGAATAGTTGAATCACCAAGTGTGAGGTGATTGGAAGTGTAGAGGGTGTTCTACACGGAATTTTTGGAGCGGTGCTGCTCAAAGGTGTAATAGGTTTCTATCTCCACCTAAAGGAGATTGAATAGTGGATTTGGGAATCCTCAAGGGGTAGCTTGAGGCGAGGACGTAGGCAGTGGGGCTGAACCTCGTAAAAATACTGAGTTTGCTTTCTCTTACCCTACTCTTTATATTTCCTACTGCTTTATATTTTGGTTATATTTTATATTGTATATTTAGTTTATAAGTATTAATTTTTTAATATAACCCAATTCACCCCCCCTCTTGTGTTAGTCATCTGGGCAACAAAAAGGTAGTTTATACAACCGATTTTAAATTTAATAGTTTCAAAGTGAAATCTGATTTTTGATCAAAATAAAAATTTCATGAAAAATGTGAAAATAAAAGGGATAAAAATGAGTAATAATATTTATAAAAAGTAATAATTGAAGTGAGCACTAAATGCCAAAAAATAAACACACTGGGATCAATGGTGATTGGTGAGTCAGCATTGAAGACAACTTTTGGGGGAGTTGTATCTTGGACTTTGGAGGAAAGCACACGTGTTGAAGGGTCAACGTCTCCTGGTAGGTATTATGGACAACGCGTGCATGGGTGTCCACTGGGGACGGACGACCCTCAGGTCAGGCCATGCCTTTTCATGACGTCTCTAATCATTCCTAGCCTCTTCGTGATTTTCTCTTTCGCTCCTTCTATTATTGTATTCAAATCTATTTATATATATAAAATCAGATTCATATGATTTTAAGATAGCATTCTAACTTCTATCAATAAAAATAAGTTATTATTAATAATAATTAGAATAAAAAATAAAATCTTAAAGTATTATATTTATAAAACAATAATTATTTTAAAAATAATAATTTATTATAAATTATTATAACTTTTAAATTTTATTTCTTTTCTTACATATAAATTGATTTAAAACTCTACCTAAAAATATTATTTTAGTCTTTGTATTGTTTCGGCAAAATAAATCTGTAAATTATTTTAAATTTCTCTACTATAAAAGCATATCTTTATTTAAATTTCTCTCCTACATACACTTGAATAACTATGTTAATAATCTTTTTAAAAACAAAATTTCTTTTAAAAATTAAAACTGTACTCAAAGATATTATTTTAATATTTATATTATTTCATCAAAATAAACCATCTTAATTTTTTTTACCATAAAATAATATCTCTCTCTAAATCTCTCACCCTCATATATATATATATAATAGAGCAATGATAAAAATCTCTATTTATCTCGATTTTTATTTGTTTTTAACGTAACTTTTTACATAAGTATTTTTAAATAATATTATGATTTTTTATATTTTTAAAAAATATTTTAAAATATTAAAAAAATTGTATATATATAAAAAAAAAAAAAAAAACAAAAACAAAAGAACTCCAAAATCGAAACAAATAAAAATCTAGCATTTTTCTATATAATATACGCAATAATCCGTACATTGCGCATATTAAAAGCTCGTTATTATTACTTCTTTATGCAATCTTTGTGCCAAGTGCCAAGTGTCAAGTGCCAAGAGAAGATCTATCAGCGCCAGCGGCCCAGCACCCATCGTTTTGCCTTAGGACAACGTTACGTGAAACCATAAAGCCGATCGAGAGAATAGAACAATTATTTATTTTTAATTTTAAAATATTTTTAATAAAATAAATTTTAAAAAAATCATTAATAATTAATTCTTTAATTATTAAGAAAGTATTAAACAATAGTCCAGTTCGTTTAGCTTTTACATTTCCTTTATATACCTCCATGCAAATGATAAAGTTACCACTAAATTACTAATTAACAATTTTTATATAATTATGTAATAAAATAATATTATTTGAAAATTTTTAATTTGATTTTGATTTTTGATTTGACGTGTTTGAATTTAATAAAAAATATTCTTATATTTAAAGTTGTCTATATTAATTTGTAATAAGTTGTTAGCCTATTACTACTCGGCCATCTAATCTTGGAGGGATGATTCCTCTTCTAGGATACTTATCTGTGAATTGTTAATAGTATACTCTATGTTATGATCGATGCAACGAAACACTGTATTCAATAAAATCATGAGACTATATCTTATATGTCTCTCTTGGTAGTATAAAATGTTTTACGTACATCTTAAATATGGTTTTTTTTTTAACAATTTCGATGGATCTTCATGAACTTGATGGTTATTTATGAAAAGGGAAGTTGACATAAAAAAAAAAAGGTTATATGTGCTCTATGAATATCTATATATCTAAAATTTTATTCATTTTTTTATTCACATATCAGCTATACTTATTAAAGTGAAAGCTTTTCACATTAGATAGAATAAAAAAGAGAAATGCTAATTCATCCAGTAAAATCTCTGGATATAAAAATTAATTTTCATTTTTTATTTTATAATTAAGAAAGTATTTTTTAATAATGATGTATTTTTTTTTTAATTATTTAAGAATATAAAAAAAAAATCACCATAAATATAGTGACCATAAGGCTGCCGAAGAAAAGCCGTCAACTGTTCCAACAAACGCAAACCTCTATAATTCGTAGTGACGTGTTGGGAATCTTAGATATGTTATTGGTTATGAAACTAATTCATTTCCAACCGTCAACAATCAAGTTAGCATGGCCTCCAACTCATATTTGAAGTCAAGCTCAACAGCCATCTCTGTATCACAGCTAGACAACAAGCCAACTCAACACAAGCTTCCAAATGATTCTAGAAACTGATTGTAATTGGTTATTTGTATATCCTGATGTATAATAGAAAATATCTTTCTGTTATAACAAACCAGCGTTGTTGGCTCTAGTGCATGCACTCCACGTGCTTGTAAATATGCCAGAATGAATTCGGCAATTGTAAGTCTATATAAAGGACGCTGTACAAACCAGTATCAATGAGATAGAATTCTTTTAAACATTATCTTTTTACATGGCATTAGAACTTTCACAAACCAACGTCTTCAATGGCGGAAGAAACTCCCAAAATTACCTCTCCTCCTCCCCCTCTATTGATAAATCCACCTCCTTCTCCTCTGCTTCCTTATCTCAACTATCTTGTCTCTGTCAAACTAAACAATGATAACTTTTTTCAAATGATTCTATATCTGAGAGGTCAAAGATTATTTCATTTCGTTGATAGTTCTAGCAAACCACCTACACCTCTTCTCCCTCACTCTACAGAACCCAACCCTAATCTTTTGAGCTGGACCCAAACAGACCAAATGATCTTAAGTGCGCTTATCTCCTCTCTTTCTGATAACCTTATAGCCCAAATGGTTGGCTACTCTACTGCATGACAAGTTTAGGTAGCCATTGAAAAGCTTTTCATGTCTTAGACCCATGCTCGAGTCATCCAGCTCTGGTATCAACTTGCTACGGTTGCCAAAGGATTGGACTCTGTTTCTGACTATTTCTGCAACGTCAAGCATTTGTCTGATACAATAAGCACAGCAGGGTCACCTCTTTTCTTTGCTGAATTCATTCCGCATCTTCTAGCTGAGTTGAGTACCGAACATGATGCTCTGGTCACTACTGTTACTACTCGTGTTGAACCAATGTTGTTAAACTCAAAATTTCAAGTCTCATATCTACGTATAGATTTTGATGATAACAAATAAATTCAAAACTCAAATTTAAGTTGTCTACGTATGAAAGAGTTAAGCACATCAAAAAATCAAGCATGAGCGAAAATAATAACAAGTCTACAAATAAAACTAGGGTAATTTTGTACATCTTTTGATAAAATTCAAAATTGGATTAAAATTCAAAATTAATTTTTTCACATAAAGCATCAAATTTCTTTTTTTATATGTACATGACATATGCATGACATCATTAAAAGGTTTAATTTCGAAAATTATATTTTACATATGCATTACATCATTAAAAGTTTTAATTTTAAAATTATATTTTACATGTACATGACATATGCAATGACATCATCAAAAGGTTTAAATTCGAAAATTATATTTCACATGTGTTTGACATATACAATAAAACCATCAAATATTTGAATTTTGAATTTAGAAGATGATTGAGTGTCATTTTTTAACATGTAAATGTATTGTTTGAATTTTTTAAAATATGAATGATGTTGTCTTGAAAAGATTTTTTTTTTATTTGAATTTTTTGAAATATGAATGATGTTTTCACATTTGCTAAAATTTAAAAGTGAAGACACATTTGCCTATAAATAACTCACTTAAATTTTGTAAAATCACAACAATAAGAGCCTACATATCAATTACAAAACTTTGCACCATTATTTCAAAACCCTCATTCTCTCTTTTCTAAACTTTGTGCATTAATCCTTGTTCATTTTAAGAGAGATATAAGTTATGCTATATTATTCTTATTTTACTTATTGATGAGTGTACTCTGATAATTTATTCACTATCAGTTCTTGTATTTGTAAGAGGATGCTTAAAACTCTTGTGTGTGTAGAAGGTGTTCTACACAAAAAATAGTTGAATCACTTAATGTGAAGTGATTACAAGTGTAGAGGGTGTTCTATATGAATTCTTTGTCGCGATGTTACTCAAAGGTATAATAGATTTCTATCTCCAGCTGAAGAAGATTGAATAGTGAATTTAGGAATTCTCAAAAGGTAGCTTTAGGTGAGAACATAAGTAGTGGGGCTAAATCTCCTTAAAATATTGAGTTTGCTTCTTCTTGTATTTATTCTTTATATTTACTGCTACTTCTTATTTTGTTTATATTTTATATTGTGTATTTAGTTTATAAGTGTTAAATTTTTTAATATAACTCAATTTACCCCCTATTGTGTTAGTCATTTTAGCAACAAATGTCATCTGAGGAACTCTATGGCTTACTGCTTACCCATGAGAACCGACTGGCCCAATTCCAAAACCCACCATGCCGCCTCCCAATTATTATGTTCCCAAACCACAATATCGAAATCTTAACTCTCGGCCCACACATTCGTCTAGCCCAAACTCGTGTTCACCTTTCTCTTCATCTCGACCCTCATAGGTGTCCCTTTCAGATATTTCTCCTCCACAGGATACCTCTCACTCCAAGCCTCCTAATAACCCTAGCCCACCTTTCCCATCGTCTACTGTCTTCCCTACTCAACCTGAATCTCCTACCTCTTCTACCGACTCTCCTGTTTCCTCTACCGAATCTCCTACCTTTTCTACATAATCATCTTCCTCCTCATCTCCTTCCCCATCTCTTGTTCAACCTGAAAATAAAGTTGTCACTCGCTCACAAACTAACTCGCTTCGTCCTAGACAGTTCACCGACGGGACAGTGCTTTGGCCGGCTCCACAAAGCCATCTTACCACTACCAATACCCTTCCCATTGGACCCACCTGCTCCACAGAGGCAGCCAAACACCAACATTGGTGACAAGCCATGGCAGATGAATTTTATGCCCTTTTACAAACTAACACCTGGACTTTGGTACCTTCCACAGGAATCTCCAACCTTGTCGGTTGCAAATAGGTATTCAGAACCAAAAGGAACTCAGCCGGCACGGTCCAACGGCACAAAGCTTGGCTCATGGCAAAAGGATTTCATCAAATGGCAAATATTGATTTATCTGAAACTTTTAGTCATGTAGTCAAACCTACTAATATTCAAACAATCCTTTCCACTGTTGTCACCAATGGTGGGTCCCTAATGTAGTTAGACATCAACAATATCTTCTTGCATGGGAACCTCCATGAATAAGTGTATATGTCTCAGCCTATTGGGTTTGTTAACCCTGATCATCCCATCCATGTTTGTCGTTTAAACAAATCCATTTTTGGCTTAAAACAGACCCCACGCGCCTGGTTTTCAAAACTTATTTCTCGACTCCTTGAAATTGGCTTCACTCTATCCTTTGCTAATCTCTCGTTATTCTTGTACAAGCGTAATTCGATCACTCTTTACCTCCTTGTATATGTTGATGACATCATACTCACGAGATCCAACTCCAATGCAATTACCACCGCGCTCAAATATTTTAATTCCACCTTTCTAGTCAAAGATTTAGGCCCCTTACGATATTTTCTTGGCCTTGAGATAAATAATTACCTACTGGCCTTCATCTCTCACAGGCCAAATATATCTTTGATCTTCTCAAGAGGACAAACATGGACCCAGCTAAACCTGTGTCTACACCCATGGCCACCACCACTCATCTCTCACTCTCAGATGGCCCAATCTTTTCTGACCCAACCCTCTACTGTAACACGGTAGGTAGCCTCCAGTACCTGTCTCTCACACGCCTTGATGTGGCCTTTGCCATGAATAAAATCTGTCAGTTTATGCACTCTCCCAAAATCCCTCACTGGCAAGCTGTTAAGAGGATCCTCCAATACCTAAAACACACAGATAATTATGGCCTTCTCATTCGGCCTACCTCTACCTTTGACTTTCATGCCTTCTTGGAGACGTCAATTGGGCAAGATGTCCTGATGATTGGCGTTCCACAAGATGTTTTTGTGTGTTCATGGGTTCCTATTTAATTTGCTGGAACTGTAAAAAGTAGCGTACGTTTGCATGATCCAGCATAAAGGCTGAATACAAGGCACTTGCAAACACCACTGTAGAACTACTTTGGGTACAATCACTTCTCCGGGAGCTTAGTGTCTCTCCCTAAAGCACCAACGTTTTAGTGTGACAACCTGGAAGCAGCATATCTGTTTGTAAATCCTGTTCTTCATTCTCATACAAAGCATATGGAAATTGATTTCTACTTTGTACGTGATCGAGCAGCCTCCAAAACCTTCAATGTTGCCTTTATTACTTCTCGAGATCAAGTTGCAAATGGATTCACTAAACCCCTTTTATCTGCTCGATTTATCATGCTACGTTTGACTCTCACCATAGTTCCCTTGCTGGACTCGCGGGAGGGTGTCAACAATCAAGCTACCGTGGCCTCCAACTCAAATTTGAAGTCAAGCTCAACAGCCACCTTTACATCACAACTAAACAACAAGCCAGCTCAACACGAGCTTCCAAATGATTCTAGAAACTGATTTAATTGGTTATTTGTATATTCTTATGTATAAAAGGAAATATCTTTCTATTATAACAAACCAGCGTTGTTGGCTCTAGGTCATGCACTCCACGTGCTTGTAAATATGCCAAAATGAATTTGGCAATTGTAAGTCTATATAAAGGACTCTGTACATCAATGAGATGGAATTATTTTAAGCATTATCTTTATACATGGCATCATCAGAACTCTCATAGAACAACGTCTTTAATGGCAGAGGAAACTCCCAAAATTACCACTCCTCCTCCCCATCTCTTGATAAATCCGCCTCCTTCCCCTATGCTTCCTCATCGCAACCATCTTGTCTCTGTCAAACTAAACAATGACAACTTTCTTCTCTGGCAAACTCAAATGATTCCATATTTCAGAGGTTAGAGATTATTTCATTTCGTTGATAGTTCTAGCAAACCATCTACACCTCTTCTTCCTCACTCTACAGTACCTAACCCTGATTTTTTGAGCTGGACCCAAACAGACAAAATGATCTTAAGTGCGCTTATCTCCTCTCTTTCTAATAACCTTATAGCCCAAATGGTTGGCAACTCTACTGCACGAGAGGTCTGGGCAGCCATTGAAAAGATTTTCGTGTCTCAGTCCCATGTTCGAGTCATCCAGCTCCGGTATCAACTTGCTACGGTTGCCAAACGATCGGACTCTATTTTTGACTATTTCTACAAAGTCAAGCATTTGTCTGATACAATGAGCGCAGCATGGTCACCTCTTTCCTTTGCTGAGTTCATTTTGTATCTTCTAGTTGGGTTAAGTACCGAATATGATGCTCTGGTCACTATCGTTACTACTCATGTTGAACCTAAAGTTTCAAGTCTCGTATTTACGTATAGATTTTGATGATAATAAATAAATTCAAGACTCAAGTTCAAGTTGTCTACGCATGAAAGAAGCTAAACACATCAAGAAATCAAATATGAGTAAGAAGAATAACAAATCTACAAATAAAGCTCATAGAGTAATTTTGTAAATCTCTTGATAAAATTCAAAATTAAATTAAGGTTCAAAATTAATCTTTTCTTATAAGCATCATATTTCTTTTTTTACATGTGCATGACATATGCAATAACATCATCAAAAGGTTTAAATTCGAAAATTATAATTCACATGTGCTTGACATATGCAATGACATTATTAAATATTTGAATTTTGAATTTAAAAGATGATTGAGTGCCATCTTTTGACATATGCATGTGTTGTTTAAATTTTTTGAAATATGAATAATGTTGTTTTGAAAAGAGATATTTTTATTTGAATTTTTTGAAATATGAATGATTTCTTCACATTTACTAATATTTGAAATTGAAGACTCATTTACCTGTAAATAGCTCACTTAAGTTTTGCAAAATCACAACAATGAGAGCCTACACATCAATTACAAAGTTTTACATCATTTTTTTCAAAATCCTCATTCTTTCTTCTCTAAACTTTGTGCCTTAATTCTTATTCATTTTGATAGAGATATATGTTGCGCTATATCATTTTAATTTCACTCATTGAAGAGTGTACTTTGATAATCTACCCATTATCAGCTCTTATATTTGTAAGAGGGTACATATAACCCTTGTGTGTGTAGAAAGTGTTCTATACAGGGAATAGTTGAATCACCAAGTGTTAGGTGATTGCAAATGTAAAGGGTGTTTTACACAGATTCTTTGTAGCGATGTTGCTCAAAAATATAATAGGTTTCTATCTCTACTTGAAATAGATTGAATAGTGAATTTGATAATTCTTAAGGGATAGTTTAAGGCAAGAACGTAGGTGGTAGGGCTGAAACTCGTTAAAATACTGAGTTTGCTTCTTCTTACTCTTACTCTTTATATTCTCTACTGCTTCGTATTTTGTTTATATTTTATATTGTGTATTTAGTTTATAAGTGTTAATTTTTTTATTATAACTCAATTCACCCCTCATTTTGTGTTAATCATCTGGACAACAAATGTCATCTGAGAAACTCTATGGCTTACTACTTATCCATGAGAACCGACTGGCCCAATTCCAACACCCACCCCGCCGCCTCCCAATTATTTCGTTCCCAAACCACAATCTCAAAATCTTACCTCTCGGCCCACACATTCGTCTAGCCGAAACACGTGTTGACCTTTCTCTTCATCTTGACCCACATAACTGTCCCTTCTAGGTATTTATCCTCCACACGATACCTCTCACTTCAGGCCTCTTGATAACCCTAGCCCACCCTTCCCATCGTCTACTGTCTTCCCTAATCATCCTGAATCTCCTGCCTCTTCTACGGAATCATATTCCTCCTCATCTCCTTCCCCATCTCCTATTAAACCTTAAAACAAAGTTGTCACTCGCTCGCAAACTAACTCGCTCTATCCTAGACAGTTCACCGATGGGACAGTGTTTTGGCTGGCTCCACAAAGCCATCTTACCATTACCAATACCCTTCCCAATGAACCCACCTGCTTCACAGAGGCTGCCAAACACCAACAATGGCGACAAGCCATGACAGATGAATCTTATGCTCTTTTACAAATTAACACCTATACTTTGGTACCTTCCACAAGAATCTCCAACCTTGTCGATTGCAAATGGGTATTCAGAACCAAGAGGAATTCAGACGACATGGTCCAACGACACAAAGCTCGGCTCATGGCAAAAGGATTTCATCAAATGCTAGGTATTGATTTCTCTGAAACTTTTAGTCCTATAGTCGAGCCTACTACTATTCAGACAATCCTTTCCATTGCTGTCACCAATGGTGGGTTCCTAAGGCAGTTAGACATCAACAATATCTTCGTGCATGGGGACCTCCATCAACAATGTCCCTAAGGTAGTTGGATTATTCATTATTTATATAATAATAAAATAATATTAATTTATTTTTTTTAATTATTAATTTTTTTACTTTTATCATATTTTATCATTCTATCTATTATATATCAATTAGTAATTATATTTTTAATTAAATTATTGGTTAAGAAATCATATTTTAACTAATGAGGAGAAGAATAGAGAAAAAATAATAAAGCAAAAAATTGGCTAATGAAAATTAGCCACCAAATTTGATCTTAATTTTTAAGTTAACGTAGCTGAAGTCAAAATTTTTTGACTTTGGCTAATTCATTGCAGCCACTTTTTCTTTTATAATAGTTAAATATATAATGAATTTAACTTTTAGTTAATTGAAGATACTCTTAGATATTGATTCACAGCCTCACGGTGTTGGTCACACTGCTCCTTTTGTTTTTTATTTTCTCAAGATATATTAAAAAGTAAAATTAGAATGGGTGTCCCTATCGTTTTGGATGTCTGCCAATCTTTGGTTTACAAATATGGAACGTCTGAATCAATGAAGTAAGTGGACATGGTCACATGATATTATAACCCAACTCTCTCTGTCGCCTCCGAAAAAATAGTGAGAAATAATACACACACCATATTTTACAATACAAATTATAAAATAAGAATATTTTTTAAAGTAATATTAATTTAATAAAGTAATTTACAAAAATGTGACTGCTTTTTAATTATCGTTGTATAAAATATTGTGAAAAATAATGTGTTCATTTCCAAAAATATTTACAAAATGCTGAATTATTTTTCAATTATGTAGGGCAAGAATATATGATTAGATGACTTATGCCGTGGTCTTTCTGCGAGGGCTACGCCGAATCAACGGAAGGAATTCCCTCAAGCGAGCAAAATGCTGGTGACGATGAGGCATATGGGCAAGCAACATGCGGCCAAGCAATACGTAGAGAGCTTGTCAGCTGCGGGATAGCACAGGGTAATAATCATCCAGAATTGTTACTATCTCCTTCACCAAGTCCCTAGCACATTCCACACATCACTGATTGATTTTGATGTTTGTTGTTATATAAAGATTGCCAATCCTCAAGATTATAAAAATATTTTTGCATTTTCAACCATGTTTTTAAAATGTTTTTACTTTTACAAATTATCTTAAAATGCCTCTAATTTAAAACATGATTGTGGAAAGGGTGTAAAACAAATTCAACCCCTAAACAATAATTACCACCTGCAAGAAGCCATGTTTTAAATTATATTATATTATATATATAATATATAATATATATACATATATATATATATATATTGTGTGTGTTTCGTTAACAAGTTGGTAAGCTACATGGAAAAAATCTACATTGACCACATTCATGTACGCAAGGATAAATAACTTTGTTTTCTTGACCAGTTGAAATATTAAAAAAATCGATGTGAAGAAAGAGAAACAAGCTTGCAGCCCCCACTCTCTTTTGGTGGGTGAAAGTTTGGTTATCTTTAGTTATTTCTATTAACAGTGTTTTACTCTCGGATAAACAGAGATTGAAATCTCTAAATGGTTTTGTCATATAAGGATGCATAAAAGTTAAAGACAATATCTACTACAAATTTTATTTGTGCACGAGTGCCCCAATTAGTAAAGTAATTTAGTTGTAATTTGAATTTCCCCTATATTTCAATCAGAGCTGTGTCTTATGGAATACAATGAAGTCCTTCCTTTCAAGAAAAGAAAAAAAAAAGCGTGCAGCCCCAAAACCCCTTTGCCATCTTTCATCATGAACAATATCAAGGTTCCAATTCCAATTTCAACCTGAAACAATGCTCTTTTTGTTTTTCATTCTCTTACCCATTTTTACCCCTGGGAGATGGGCAATGTTGTCAAGTTTTTCACTAAATGTCATCAGCCTTAAATCACTACCTCTTTCCACATCCATCTTCAATCACTAGCAGTATTGCTCCTTGTCATTGTATCTCCTCATAAACGTCTTCATGTTGATTTAGCAATGACGAGTTCCTCAAAGGTGGAGAGCTTAGTTGTCCCGTTCCATCAGCCAGTTTTGACCGAACAATCTGCAAATGCATTACCAATATCATTCTGTAGTCTTTGCAAATAACGGCACATGAGATTCTGATAATGAGGCAAAATGGAAATAGCAAGTTCTCATTTTATCATCAAGAGGGTCTCTATCCTTTTCCTCTCCAGGAAAGATGCACGCACATAGACGTTTGTACACTAGATGTATACAAGAAAACACCTATCCCATACTAGAGAGTTCCTAGTGATCCCAAAAAGTCCGTGAAAAAAACTACCCAAAATACATCAAGCCTAGGTAGGAATAAAGATTATAGGTCTTTAATTATTAATCTCGTTTTATTTTGATTCTTTCTGTAGAATGTTATGGTAAGACTGATAGACAAAGGTAATATATAACTTTATCAATTAAATACGAGTCCAAGCCACTGAACAAAAATTTCACTGTAGCTGTTGGTAAAAGCACCAGGTGCACTAAAGCGCAAATCATGCCCAGAGTCTGATTGAAGCATAAGTGCATATCTATAAACAATAATAAAAGCTTCCATGACTCTGTTACGCCCCACTTAAAATAGAGTTGCAAACTACTTGTAAAATATGGTTGTCTTCGTCATTTTTGCCCATTTTCTGGCACAGATCAAGCTGAGAAAGGCAGCAGGGATAGAGATTTGCCTTTGGAGGTGCCTTCTTATGCGAGCCTGACAGCATCCTCTGTGTCAGGTAAGCACCAAGGAAGTAGGAAGCTCAGCTAGGGTGTTGTCAGGGATCTCAAAGAAGTATGTGGAAGCTAGGCAGAGTATGGGCATGGAAAACATCAGGGGCCAATGCTCATCCATGGAGAAATGACACGGTGAGCAACATAGCAAGAGTTGAAAGATTCAACCCTAGTGCAAACCCCACTATTGCAGCCCTTTAGCTTTGATGGAAGAGTCCGTTTTGCCTATTACAGGATCTTTGGAGTGGATTTTAGAGATATTAAAATGTTTCTACAATTTTGTGTCGATGGCTTCAAAAGGGGCTTCAGGTGTTATTTTGTTAATGTGGTATAGTTAATGTGATGGAAAAAGTGGATGAATGCTGGGAGATTTCTCTGTTGATTGCAGGGTTTTATGGCTGTAATAATGATGCTACCAGAAGGCTCCTGTTGGATGAATTGGCGGGATTAATTAGTTGGTAAAACCTTTCATGGTGTATTGGGGGTAATTTTAATGCTATTCACCATCCGATTGAGAGATACATGGAGACTCGCTATTCCCAAGAATTACAGAGCAGACACACATGGTCTAATAATAATGCATGATCACAAAATTACAGAGCTGTACAAACGATTTGAAAAATGTCTGATGCTTGAGGGAAAAAGCTGAGAGAAGCCTGTTGTTGGGTGACATTGAGTTTTAGAAAAGAGTGTTTACTTGCATGAAATAATAATAGTTCAAATAAGATTCAACAAAGAGTATTAATGGGCATATGCATCCTAACCTTTTCTATTTCATCATGAAGAATAGGATTGTCTTTCAAGTACTGTAATGCTCTGTCTCTCCCCTGTCCCAACCTTTTTCACAAGCATAAGACAGCAATAAGTCACAGTAATCAATATTCATAGACCAAGAATAAAGTTAACTTGTCTGAACAGACGGATAAGAAGAATTGATTGGTGATCAATCATGATAATTTTACAAAACATGGAGGCAGCATAGTACGTAAATTATAAGTTAACTCCAATCATATGCAGCTATTTAAAATAATCCATTTTATTCATATCTCTAAGAAGCTCCAAGGGTACTGTTGAACCCAAGGTTTCAAGTCTCGTATTTACGTATAAATTTTGATGATAACAAATAATATTGAAAACTCAAGCTCAAGTTGTCTATGCATGAAGGGAGCTAAACACATCAAGAAATCAAGCATGAGCAAGAAAGATATCAAGTCTACAAATGAAGCTCATAGATTATTTTTGTACATCTCTTGATAAAATTAGAAATTGGATTAAGGCTCCAAATTATTCTTTTTTCTCATAAAACATCAAATTACTTTTTCCACATATGCAAGACATTTTTAAATGTCTTAGTTTTGAAAATTATGTTTTTCACATGTGCATAACACCATCAAACAAAATAATTTCGAAAATTATATTTTTTTTATAAAAACTTGATTTTATAAGATGATTGATTATCATATTTGACATGTGCATATTTTGTTTGAAAGTCTTGAAGGGAGGTGGTGTGTTTTTTTGACTAATGCAAAAGGTAGATGATTTTATTTGAGAATCTTAAAGGGTGGTTGTGTGTTTTTTTGACAAATATAAAAGATAGATGATTTGTTTGAAAATCTTAAAGGGTGGTTGTGTATTTTTTTGACATATGCAAAAAGAAGATGATTTGGTTTGAAAAATAAATCATGCTCATTTTGTCTTGTATGAAAAGCAAAAGATTAGGTTTGATTTCTTTGAAAAATGAATGCAGTTGTCTTTGACAAATGCAAAAAGGAAATGTTTTTATTTGAATTTTTTTAAAAGTGAATAGTGCTCTTATTTGACATGGGAATCTTTTCAAATTTGAAATTGAAGACTCATTTACCTATAAATAGCTCACTTGAGTTTTGCAAAAATCATAACAAGAGCTTACACATCTATTGCTAAATTTTGCATCATTCTTTCAAAGCTCTCATTCTCTCTTTTCTAAAGTTTTGAGCCTTAATTCTTGTTCTTGTTGAGAGAGATATAGTTTGTGCTGTATTGTTCTTATTTCACTCATTGAGAAGTGTTTTCTGATAGCCTACCCACTATCAATTCTTGTATCAGTAAGAGGGTGTGTATAACCCTTGTGTGTGTAGAAGGTGTTCTACACGGGGAATAGTTAAATCACCAAGTGTGAGGTGATTGGAAGTAAGAAGGTGTGTATAACCCTTGTGTGTGTAGAAGGTGTTATACACAGGGAATAGTTGAATCACCAAGTGTGAGGTGATTGGAAGTGTAGAGGGTGTTCTACACGGATTCTTTGGAGCGGTGCTGCTCAAAGGTGTAATAGGTTTCTATCTCCACCTAAAAGAGATTGAATAGTGGATTTGGGAATCCTCAAGGGGTAACTTGAGGCGAGGACGTAGGCAGTGGGGCTGAACCTCGTAAAAATACTGAGTTTGCTTTCTCTTACCCTACTCTTTATATTTTCTACTGCTTTATATTTTGATTATATTTTATATTGTATATTTAGTTTATAAGTATTAATTTTTTAATATAACCCAATTCACCCCCCCTCTTGTGTTAGTCATCTGGGCAACAAGTGGTATCAGAGCTAGAGCTCTATTATAAGATTAACTATCTTTTAAGTTAAGATCTTATGGCTAACATTGCAGCTTCATTTGGTGAAGGTCAATCTAGCAGTCGGCCTCCACTCTTTTGTGGAGACAATTACTCATTCTGGAAAGTTAGAATGAGAATATTCCTTCAGGCTCAAGGTCGAGAAATCTGGAAATGTATTGTAAATGGACCTTATATTCCAACAAAAGTAGTTGATGGAGTAAAGGTCAAAAAGGAAGAAGAAGAGTTTAATCGTGAAGACGATAGACTTTATACTTTGAATTTAACTGCTATGAATTTATTATATAATACTCTCAATGGTAATGAATTTAATAGAGTAATGACTTGTGCTACAGCAAAGGAAATTTGGGATAACTTGGAAGTTACTTATGAAGGAACTTCTCAAGTCAAGGAATCAAAAATTTATATTCTTACTCATGAATATGAAATGTTTAAGATGAATGATGATGAATCTATTTCTAGTATGTACACTCGTTTTACTAACATCATAAATAGCTTGACAGCTCTTGGCAAAGTTTATTCCAAAGTGGAGATAGTAAGAAAAATTCTCAACTCTCTACCAAAACGTTGGGAATCAAAAGTGACAGCGATTCTTGAAGCTAGAGACCTCAAGAAGCTCGAAGTGAATGAACTCATCGGGTCACTTATCACTCATGAGTACACATTGAAAAGAGGAGAAGAAGAAGGAAAGTCAAAGAAGAGCTTGGCACTTAAAGCTGTTCCACATGAAAGTGAAAGTGATGAAGATGAGGAAAATGACGACAAAGATGAAGAAGTTGCGATGATAACAAGAAGAATTCAGAGGTTCTTAAAGAAAAATAAAACTCCTCCAAGGAAATCCTTCAATAAGTTTTCCAAGAAAGATTCAGGTAAAAATGACACTTTAATTTGTTATAAATGCAATAAACCCGGTCATATCAAGCCAGATTGTCCTCTGCTAAAGAAAGATCGAAACAAAGGCAAAAAAGCAATGAAAGTTACGTGGAATGATGATTCAAGTAGCTCAGATAGTGAAGCAAGCAATGGAGAATCAGGAAATCTTTGTCTTATGGCTAAAGATGACATTGAGGTAACAAATTTTGATAATATTGAAGATCCTTCATATGAAGAATTGCAAAATGTTTTAGAAGAAGTATATGAGGAATTTGAAAAATTGGGTATCAAGTATACTGTTTTGAAAAAAAAAAATTCTTCTTTAACAAACGAAATTGATATTTTAAGAAAAAAAAATATTGTTTTGAAAGATGAAAATTTTGAGTTGAAGAAAAAGAAAACTGATTTAGAAAATATTATTGAAAACTTTACGAATGGAAAAAGAAATTTTGAAAAACTTCTTGGTAGTCAAAGATGTGTTTTTGATAAGGCAGGCTTGAGATATATGCCAAAACAAAAATACAAACCTTATAAAAACTTCTTTGATAATCCTTCTACATCAAAGTCCAATATTCAAAATTCTTTTCATAAAAATAATTTTGTTAAAAAAAGATACTATTATAATAACTCAAGTTCTTCATATATGTCACATGCTATTTGCAATTTTTGTAATAGAAATGGTCATAATTATTTTCCTTGTCCTATTAGAAGAAAACATACAATGACTATTAGGGCCATATGGGTACCTAAAAATCTTATTTCTTCTAATACTAATAAATAAAGGACCCAAAGAACTTGGGTACCAGGAATTGTTTTTAATTGCTTTTGTAGGTATGCATGAAGTATTCTACAGGTAAAAATAAATGATTTTTAGATAACGGATGCTCAAGATACGTGACAGAAGACAAAACTAAATTCATTGACTTCACTTCTAAAGAAAAAGGATGTGTGATATTTGGAAACAATTCAAAAGGGAAGATCATGGAAATAGAAGGAAAGATCATCAAGACTTAGTACAAGATGCAACCAAATAGTGGAAACATGTGAAAGATCATCCAGCGGAATAAATTCTAGGAGAACCTTCACGAGATGTAAGTACTCGATCATCTTTTAGAAATATTTGCAATCATACTGCTTTTCTATCTTAGATTGAACCTAAAAATATTGATGAAGCACTTCTTGATGAATCTTAGATTCTAGCTATGTAAGAAGAGCTTAATCAATTTGAAAGAAATGATGTTTGAACACTTGTTCCTAAACCCAAAAATCATACTATTATTAGAACAAAATGGGTTTTTAGAAACAAGAAACATGAGTCCGGAGTCATTACTAAAAATGAGGCTCGACTAGTGGTCCAAGGTTTCAATCAAGAAGAATGAATCAATTATGATGAGACATATGCACCAGTCGCAAGATTAGAAGCTATTCGAATGCTACTTACATATGCTTGTTATAAAGACTTCAAACTTTTTCAAATGGATGTTAAAAGTACTTTCTTAAACGGTTTTATAAATGAAGAAGTATATGCTGAGCAACCTCCAGGTTTTGAAAATCATATTTCTCTAAATCATGTTTTCAAACTCACAAAAGTACTATTTAGATTTAAACAAGCTCCTAGAGCGCGGTACGAGAGATTCAGTAGTTTTTTGATTGAAAAAGGCTTTTTAAGAGGAAAAATTGATACAACTCTTTTAATCAAATATGAATAGAATGATATTCTTCTAGTTCAAATTTATGTAGATAATATAATATTTGGTGCTACTAATGAAAATATGTGTCAAGATTTTGTTAAGAATATGCAGAAAGAATTTGAAATAAGCATAATGGGAGAACTTAATTTCTTTCTCGGATTGCAAATCAAGTAATTGGAACATCAATGAGTCCAACTTGATAAAGATGAAAGCGGTAAGCCAGTTGACTCAAAAGTATATCGAGGTATGATTGGTAGTTTATTATATTTGATAACTAGTAGACTTGATATTATGTTCAATGTATGTTTATGTGCACGTTTTCAATCATTTCCGAAACAATCTCATTTGATTGCAGTCAAGCAGATTTTTAGATATTTTGCCAGTACCATTGACTTAGAGTTATGGTATCCTAAACACACTTCTTTCGATCTTATTAGTTATTCAGGTACCGATTATACTAGTTGCAAAAATGATCGAAAAAGTTTTAGTAGAACATGTCATTTCTTAGGTCATGCACTAGTTTCCTGGTTTAGTAAAAAACAAAATTCTGTTACACTATCTACTGCTGAGGCAGAATATGTTGCTGCGGGTAGTTGTTGTGCTCAAGTTCTTTACATGAAGCAACAACTTGAGGATTTTAAACGTATGTACAATCACATTCCAATCAAATGTGATAATACAAGTGCTATAAATCTTTCAAAGAATCCAATACAACAATCTCGGACCAAAGTGCAAAAGGGCGATATTGCATTAGAATTCACTAGTACACATGATCATTTGGCAGACATTTTTACAAAACCCCTACCAGAAGATAGACTACGCATGATTAGAAGAGAAATAGGAATTATGCATGCCATCAATATCTGCTAGATACTTTTATTCCATTAACTCAAATGACCTACAGAAACTTGAGACGTTTAGCCTCATCATTCAAATGCATTTGCTCCTCATAAATCATCATGCCATCCTTATCTAAAGGATTAGGCAATCGAAATGCAGAGGCAAGTAAGGATTTTAAATCCTTATTCTGTTGGTTTAAGTCTACTATTTTTTTATTAGACTCTTGAACAATTCGTTGAAGAATATCGATCTTCTCATTAAGCTTCTCTATCTCGCGGGTTTTGGACTGCAACCGAGCGGAAAAAGAAACTATGGAAGATGAGTATCGAGTCCCGAGACCCACAAGCTCGTAAATGGCATCATGATCTGATTTATTAGCTAAATCAGTCTCTTGTTGCTTCATGGCACCTACGACAGATGCAGAAATAGATTGAGACTGAGGTGAAGGATACCTCAAATCTTGATCAAGAGAATCACTGAAGGGAAATCTACGAGCCATTGAAAATTTGTAAAGTGAGAATGAAGATGAACTACAACAATGAGAAGAAGATTTGATGCGGATTAGATAAAGTTAAGGATTGCTTTTATAAAGATGGAAATAAGTAAAAGACAAACTGACATCTCTTCAAATCTTACTTAGTCAAGCTTACAAGATATGCCGGATGCATATTGTCAAAAGTTACCGAACTAAGCTAGCGAGATTAATTATAATTGTCCCTGTTTCTCTCGTGAAACGCTGCCATTATCTGCTAATGTTGACTCTGTGCTTGAACTCTTACTCGTTCCGATTCCTCTATTTGAAGTTTCAGAATACGAGCCAATTCCGTCAAATCTTTATTTTCTTGCTTTAACCTCTTATTCTTTATGCCTTTATTTACAAGCTTTTGATGCAGAACAGATATTTAATTGTTAAGTCGATCAACCTCATTTGCCCTCGCTAGTAATCTCCGAGACATGGTCGTAACAGAGGCAGCATATTGAGCACTGAGAGTTCTTGATGCTGCAACAACCTCAGAATCAGTTTTATTTGAAAAATGCATCTCTGCTTCTATCATGGTATTGACAACCTCATGAGATAAAATGACTGGTTGAGACGGTTCCTGATTCAAATCTGGAAGATTATTAGATGAAATTTTCTCCGCCATTCTATCGTTTTGAATCAACAGAAACCGGATCAATGAGTGGGGTGAAAATTTATTTGAGTATCCAACAGGTAAAAACGGTCTTTTAAACGACAACTTTCAAATCTCGATAATATTTAATTTTTCAACAATATCACGCAGATTTGAATCTGCTTTTGCACCGACTGCTAGAGCTAGGCCACCTTTGTAGGTTTTATCAGACACGCGTGGCTCCGCACCGAACTGTCAGAGTTAGACTTCCAACATTTGCAGGTTTTGTCGGACATGCATGGTTCTGCACCGCATTGCCAGAGCTAGGCTTGCAGCTTTTGCTGTCTTTGTCGGACACGGATAATTTTAATTATTCAACTTCAAATCTCTGGAATATCTAATTCGTCAATAACATCAAGCAGATTTAAATCTTCTTCCGCACCGAGATTATAAAATTCGGCTTCAACCTTTGCAGGTTTTGTCGGCACGGGTGGTTCCAACTTCTACTCTCTAACATACCGTTTTATTTGATTATTGCTTATTACGAAAAAAAAAAAATTATTGAAACCAATTACGGTTCCTTTTTAATGATGCCAAAAGGGGGAGAAGTCTTATACTAATATTATACTACCCTGTTATATATGCTAGAATCATGTTTATATTTTTCTTGAAATACTAACGCATATTTTCAGGGGGAGCTTAAGTATTACTGCAGGTCGCAGATTTCTACTAAGTATTTGTCATCATCAAAAAGGGGGAGATTGTTGAACCCAAGGTTTCAAGTCTCGTATTTACGTATAAATTTTGATGATAACAAATAATATTGAAAACTCAAGCTCAAGTTGTCTATGCATGAAGGGAGCTAAACACATCAAGAAATCAAGCATGAGCAAGAAAGATATCAAGTCTACAAATGAAGCTCATAGATTATTTTTGTACATCTCTTGATAAAATTAGAAATTGGATTAAGGCTCCAAATTACTCTTTTTTCTCATAAAACATCAAATTACTTTTTCCACATATGCAAGACATTTTTAAATGTCTTAGTTTTGAAAATTATGTTTTTCACATGTGCATAACACCATCAAACAAAATAATTTCGAAAATTATATTTTTTTTATAAAAACTTGATTTTATAAGATGATTGATTATCATATTTGACATGTGCATATTTTGTTTGAAAGTCTTGAAGGGAGGTGGTGTGTTTTTTTGACTAATGCAAAAGGTAGATGATTTTATTTGAGAATCTTAAAGGGTGGTTGTGTGTTTTTTTGACAAATATAAAAGATAGATGATTTGTTTGAAAATCTTAAAGGGTGGTTGTGTGTTTTTTTGACATATGCAAAAAGAAGATGATTTGGTTTGAAAAATAAATCATGCTCATTTTGTCTTGTATGAAAAGCAAAAGATTAGGTTTGATTTCTTTGAAAAATGAATGGAGTTGTCTTTGACAAATGCAAAAAGGAAATGTTTTTATTTGAATTTTTTTAAAAGTGAATAGTGCTCTTATTTGACATGGGAATCTTTTCAAATTTAAAATTGAAGACTCATTTACCTATAAATAGCTCACTTGAGTTTTGCAAAAATCATAACAAGAGCTTACACATCTATTGCTAAATTTTGCATCATTCTTTCAAAGCTCTCATTCTCTCTTTTCTAAAGTTTTGAACCTTAATTCTTGTTCTTGTTGAGAGAGATATAGTTTGTGCTGTATTGTTCTTATTTCACTCATTGAGAAGTGTTTTCTGATAGCCTACCCACTATCAATTCTTGTATCAGTAAGAGGGTGTGTATAACCCTTGTGTGTGTAGAAGGTGTTCTACACGGGGAATAGTTAAATCACCAAGTGTGAGGTGATTGGAAGTAAGAAGGTGTGTATAACCCTTGTGTGTGTAGAAGGTGTTCTACACAGGGAATAGTTGAATCACCAAGTGTGAGGTGATTGGAAGTGTAGAGGGTGTTCTACACGGATTCTTTGGAGCGGTGCTGCTCAAAGGTATAATAGGTTTCTATCTCCACCTAAAAGAGATTGAATAGTGGATTTGGGAATCCTCAAGGGGTAGCTTGAGGCGAGGACGTAGGCAGTGGGGCTGAACCTCGTAAAAATACTGAGTTTGCTTTCTCTTACCCTACTCTTTATATTTTCTACTGCTTTATATTTTGATTATATTTTATATTGTATATTTAGTTTATAAGTATTAATTTTTTAATATAACCCAATTCACCCCCCCTCTTGTGTTAGTCATCTGGGCAATAGGTACTATTGTGGGAAAAAAACATCTTTAGCACAGAACAAGAGATAAGCAAAACTAAACTTCAAGCAAATAAAGGATTTATATAATTTTCAAAGTAATTTCATTTGCTTCTATTGAGCCACCTAATAATTTTCAAAGTCTTTTGTTTGGAATTATTTTTATAAGCAAAAGTTGAAGATTAGGGAATGATTAGATGCAAAAGTTGCAAATTTTGAGATTGAAGTGTTTTGTGTTCAAGTGGTGTTTGGGAAGGAAATTTCTAAGAATATCTATGTACACAAACAAGGCCTAAGTTGCGATCTTGTGGTTTCCATGCTTTAGATCAGCGCTGTCACCATTTATGCAAGCAAAAATAACTATTGTACTGAGAAAACCATGCTACTGTTCTAAAGCATGTCTAAACAGCTTTTAAAATTGTTATGGTTATTTTCAGCATCTCGTATAATTGCTGCAGTTGCTTTTAAACAAATGGAGATTATTTTTTTTTTATTAAAAAAAAAGCCTCAAAGCACTTTGTATAAGTTCACCAAACTTTCTGTTTATTCTTCAAAAGAATTTTTACTTGTGATCCAAGCTCTCAAACTCAAAACCAAACAAGTACTAAAAAGGGAACCGTAAGAAGTGATCGAAAGTAATGACCACTAGGAGCTGCAAACAGAAGTCCAGAGGCAAACCTGTGGTCCCCATAGCTATACCAAGAGCCCTTTTTCAACACAATATCCATCATCTCAGCACAATCCAAAATGCAACCCTGCAAGAGAAATCAATGTCAGGAGTGTAATTTCAACTCTCAGGAGGCAACAAAGTTCAATGTTGCGTTACTGACCAATTTGCCCACTCCCTCTCCAAAGATGATTTCAAATTCAGCTTGCTTGTATGGCCTTGACACCTATGCCAATTAGTGAAATGAGAATCTTTATAAACATGGCCAGATATCAATCAAAAGCACCCAACTATGATATACCAAATAAATTTTAAAAAAATATAGATAAAAGCTTATTCAATTAAATGTATTAAATGTCGGCAAAGCTCATGAAGTAACAGATACAGAATAACTGCAGGCACCTTCAAGTACATGGTCAAGTATCAAGGAAAGTATTAGTCCACTTAAAAAGGTGCAATCCGTTTAGAGAAGATCTTTGTAGGATTTTCTTAATAAGCAATACTTTTAAAGGATAATGAAACTTTCAAGAGAGCAACAGCTTTGCTTCGCTGGCCATGGGTTCAGCAAGACATTTAAAGCAATCTAGCCAAAATATGATATAAATATTGGCCACCAAAACAGTCATCCGATTCTTCCATATAAAGGTCTTTTCAATATAGTCACTGTAAAAATTTCAGTACGAAGAACTTCAAGAAATAGAATATGGTTGATAACAAGTAAAAAATTATTCATTATCTTTTGTAACAGCAGCAATCCATATAACCTATAAAAAACAAAAAGAAGCAACAATCCATTATTATAATTCAAGTGAACATCTCTCTCTCTCTCTCATTCAACAAGACAAGTGAACCTCAGAAACATTATTTATTTATGATTGGTAACCTCAGAAACATTATACAGTATTTTCTTTTTTTCATTTTAGCTGGATACAAAATCCTCATACAATTTTGAGTCCAATCTAATTTACCTTGCTCTTTTGCACTCTTACACGAACCCGGAGCCCAATTTCTTCATCTCCTTTAACCTAAAGCAGAAAAAAGGGATGCATGTTGAAGGCTCCCTAAAGATGAAACTTGGAGAAATGATCTCTTCACATAGAAATCATTAAGGAGTCGTCCTTACAGACTTTATCTTCCCAGTAGGACGTATCTCAAGCCGAAGAGAGGCAAAGAACTTTAATGCTATTCCACCACTTGTCACTTCTGGGTTCCCATAGTAAACACCAATCTTACAAACCCCAAAAAACAATTATATTAGTCTCTGGAAGGAGAAATAATTTGACTTCAACAAAAGAATATTGTAGAAGAAAACTAAAGGTCCAATGTAAATTAATACATAAGCAAGAGCTAAGACACAATTCAGTCAATTGGAGTAAGGCCTGCTAATGACATTACAGAAATTATCTACCATATATAGAGGCTAAAAAAGCAAACTTCTAAATTATAACTAAACAATAGAAGTACCTTATGTCTTATTTGATTCAAAAAAATAAGAGTGCAACCAGCTTTCGAGGCATTTCCTGACATCTTACGCAAAGCTTGGCTCATAAGACGTGCTTGCAAACCCATTTGCTGCATCCCAATCTCACCCTATATGATGAGGAATACAAGTCAAACATGGCCAAACTTATCAGATCAAAGCCTAAAAGAGCAGAAAGAGATGATAGCCTACTTCAATCTCTGCCCGTGGAGTGAGAGCTGAGACAGAATCAACACAGATAAGATCTATGGCACCAGATCTGCACATACGATCTGCAACTGAGACGAGAAATTCAAGAAGTCAAGCATATATATCAGGCAGAAGTGTAATGAATTCTATAAACATTACTGGTTCCATTTTTTTTTTTTATAACAGTAGTGGTTCCATATTGAAGAGTGCCAGAATGATCGGATCAGTTATCAAACCACATGGACAGAGAATATATTACTCTCAAGTGCCATCTCGCCATGATCAGGTTGACAGACAATCAAATTCTCTACATCCACTCCCAAAGCTTTAGAATATGCTGGATCAAAAGCATGCTCCGCATCAACAAGCATTGCATTTCCTCCCAGGTTCTGCATATTTTGGAAATGAAAAGTACCGGACTCATCACATTATCACATACAACATTTCATATGAAGTGTGCATCATATGTGAAAGGAACAAAAATTCAGAAGTGAAGTTCAGAAAGAAACAATACCTGCACTTCTGCAATTGCATGGAGTGCCAAAGTGGTTTTTCCACTACTTTCAGGACCATATATCTGGAAAGAAGTATGGCAAATTATACAAGTTATCCAATATCTTAAGGACCCACCACAAATCATGATAGGAGTACAGCAAATTAAGCAGCACACACAATTTTGTTTTTTTTTTTTTCCCCCCTTCTCTTTTGCATATTCCAACCAGATTCAGGTGTTTATATAACTTTCATATAGTCAGTAGAATATTGTAGTGTACGGGATTCTGTTGATTCCAGAGCAGTCTGAATCATAGCACGAATCTAAAAAGACTAATACACAGGTACAGTATAACAACTCAGACAGTGAAGATGTTTTAACTTATCTTATGCGTTGTGAAAGAATAATTATGAACCATATGAACTTTCTTCATAAGTCATGCCTATCTTTATCACATACAAGTTGATACTTTGAGATATGCATTCCAACATACTGCCACTAAAAGTTAAACGTGTGCTACTTTTTACCACAAATACTCCTGTAACATATGGGTTCTAATTTAGGGACTAGATTATTATTATATTTATTAGTATCTTTATTATTATTGGAAAATCTATTAATTAAATGGTGATTTTATTTGAGTGGGATTCTACTCCCTCAAACCTCTGTTCTCTCAAGAAAAGATTTTCCCTAGCTGATGTTTCCTAATGGTTACACGGCTAAACCCTCTTATATTCCCTCTGTTTCCTGAACCTTCCCAATACGAGCCACAGCCAATACTCTCACAGCCAAACCCATTCTCATAGCAAAGTAGAGCAACCCTCTCCTTTCTTTCATCCTCAACCAGCGGTAAACATCAAACAAGAGCCACCGTAGCATTCCTTCAGCAAGCCAAGAAGCCCATCTCACTGGAAACCTTCACCAGGGCCATCACAGAGCACGCCGACGGGAAAGGCGGAACACCACCCTGTAGCCACAGAAATCACCAGCCCAGCCACCTGAGTTCAGATGCACAACCTTCTCTCATGTTTACAATTTGCTCCTCCCCCTCAAAACTCCACCGCTGTGGTTCTTGCCTCAGCTACCCCCATTGCATGTCTCCTTCCCTCTTGGTGAGTCTGTCGCACAACCCTTCTCCAGTGAATGTGTCCTTTCAATCAAGTTGGGTGCTTTTGTTTCCAACCTTCCTGAAAAGCCCCAACCTCCATAATAATGACAAATAGGAGTGGGGACAACGAATCCCCTTGTCTTAGGCCTCGAGAAATGCTAAAGAAACCAACTGGAATGTCATTTATCAAAACTGAAAATCTCGTAGTTGAAATGCACCATCTAATTCACAAACAAGTTTACGTGATTGTAGGCCTTTTCTATATCTAGCTTACATAGGATCCCTGTAATGCCAAATTTTAATCTACTATCCAAATATTCATTGGCGATAAGAACTGAGTCCAAAATTTGCCTGTCCCTTACAAATGCATTTTGTGGTTCATAATGATCTTCCCCGAGACCTTGGAGATGACCTTGCATACCCCATTGACAAGGCTAATGGGCCTAAAATCCTTTTCCATTGATGCCCCAATCTTCTTAGAAATCAATGCAATAAACGTGGCATTTAGGCTTTTCTCAAACTTTTCAGTTGAGAACAGCTCATGGAACCCTTTCATTGGATCCTCCTTCACTAACTACCAACATGTTTAAAAGAATCCCATAGAAAAACCTTGTGGACCGGGAGCTTTGTCTTTGACCATTTTTTTTTACTCTACCATAAATCTCCCCCTCTCAAAAGGTCTCTCCAACCAAGAGGCATTCTACAGCTCAATAAACTCAAAACCTAGTCTATTAAGCTTTGGCCTCCACCCCACTTGCTCTATGAGCAAATGTTCAAAAAAATCAGCATTGTGTTCCTAAATCACGGGAGCCTCCATACAATCCACACCATCAATAGTTAGCATCTCAATATTATTGGATCTCCTATGAGAGTTAGCTACTCTATAAAAAAACTTCGTACTTTGGTCCCCTTTTTTCAACCACAATGCTCTTGATTTTTGATGCCATGAGATCTCCTTTAGAGAGATTACCCTCTCTAATTCTGAAACCAACTGTCTTTCAAGATCTCTTATGAAGAAAGCTCCCTTTCCTCATGTATCCTCTTTGACTCCTGTAACTCCAACAAGGTTTTCTTGCATTCCCCTACGTCTCCAAAGGATTGAGTATTTCAAAGCTTTAAATCAAACTTTAGAGCTTTTAGTTTACCTACAAGAATGAGACTGGAGGTGCCCTAAAACTGATATGAGGACCACCATTACCTTACCCTATCCACAAAGCCTTCAGTTTTCAGCCACATGTTTTTTAACTTAAAATATCGTCTCTAAGATTTGAGTATTCAAGTAGTCAAGTAGCTTGTCAATAAAGGGAAGAAAGAGAAGAAAAAAAAGCAGCTGTCCTTATAAAGAAGTCTGTCAACATAATGTGTGCACCATATTGGTAACTGCTCCCTCTCAAAAAGGATTAAATTATCCAAAAACATTATTGCAGTTGAAGAATAGTTTCTCTTACCACCATGTTTAACAGGCACGCAGGATATTGTCTTAAACAAATCAAAGAAACATCTAAACAGCCAAGAAGCAAAGCATGTTTAAACAGACCAGTTTCTTATGGGAAGCAAAGGATGTTTGACCCATGCAAATGTGAAAAGGAAATTAGTGAGGAAGCATGAGTAATGCAAAAAGGTAATACCTCTACAATTCTCCCTTTTGGAAGGCCACCCCCTAAGGCAAAGTCTAAAGTCAAACAGCCACTGGGAAATGTTTCACTGCAATGGACAAACATTACAGAACTCATATGGTCAAAATCCTACAAGTGGACCTGGTCCAACCACGAAGCTACTTCCAGAAGTTTAACCCCACAAAAAAAACAAAAAAACAAAAAACAAAAAGGTGCCAAAGAAAGGAGCTAAACTAAATTTTAATGGCAGGAGAAACACATACACCAACGCACCACCAGCACTGCCTAATCTTGTAACACTTCCTTTTCCAAATGAGCTATTTATATCATTCATTGCTGCTTCCAGTGCTTTTTGCTGGGGAAAAAAGTAACAATGTTAGATCTACCCAGTTTATGGCCCAGTGAACCATGATGCTGTGTAGCATCCTAAAAGTAATTTTTTGCTCATGGTCAAATCAGAACACATTCCATGATAAAACATAAACCAAAGCAAGAAATAGATTTCAAAATCCCAAAATGCAGAGCATAGACTCTCAAATATGGGAAATAAATATATTCTAATTTCAGAATAGCAGTACTATAATACTCAGATTTGTGGACGTTAGGTGCAGGTGCCTCTGCAAGTGTGGGATTCAATTGTGTTCTCAAAATTATTTCCCACCAGTTGCAAGTGTCTGCCAGCCAAATCTTCATGTAGTGCCTTGTCAAGGTGAAGTGCAGAATCCAAGCAGAATAGTTCATCTTTAGAGGTTTTAAAAAATAAGACCTTTACGGTGACAAAATTATTCATTCTTTAATGCATCACCATGTAACCCATCTTTCATCCATTAAACCGTAAGCACACCAAGTCCCAAATCTGTCTAAAAGATAGTCTATGTCTTGGTTCAGTATTCATACTGTCTGCTCTAATCAAATAAAAGGTTCACAAATACAAATTTTTGGGCATGCTTTGGAGGATGGCTGAAGAAAATGAAGAGTCATTGTTGAGGAAGAATGAGGTGGTGACCGAAATTGAGAATGTTTTGTTAACGGAAGAAATTTCTTGGAGGCAAAAATCAAGGGTGCTTTGGTTGAAAGAGGGGGATAGATGGGATAGATGCACTAAGTTTTTTCACAAAATGGCTAATTCACATAGGTGCAATAATGCCATTGAGGTACTTCACTCCGGTACCAATGTGCTTCACTCCCCTAATGAGATTCAAGATCTCATTGTGCAGTATTATGAGATCTTCTAATGGAGACAGAGGAGTGGCATCCTAAGTTGGATTGTCTGAATTTTGCCCAGCTGGATTTCTGTGCAGCCAGCTTGTTGGAGAGGCCTTTTGAAGAAAATGAGGTGTATCAGGTGGCGAGTGCAATGTGTAAACACAAAGCTCCAGGTCTAAATGGTTCGTCTATGACTTTTTCAAGAGTGTTGAGATTGGTGAAAGAAGTTATGTGGGTATTCCAAGAATTTTATTCTTATCATAAGTTTGAGAAGTCCCTAAATGCTACAATTATTGCACTCATTCCTAAGATAGTCGGTGCCTCTGAGTTGAAAGATTTCTGTCCTATTAGTTTGATAGGCGAGTTTTATAAAATTATTTTGAAGGTGTTACCTAATCGTATGAGTAGGGTGATGGGATAAAATCATTTCTAAACCTCAAAATGCTTTCCTTAAGAGATGTGAAATTTTGGTCTTGGTTCTAATTGCTAATGAGTGTTTGAACATCCAGATGAGGATAGGCATTCCGGGTTTCTTTGCAAGCTTGACTTAGAAAAGGCATATGACCACGTGTGCTGAGATATGCTAAGAATATATGGCTTTGAGGATAGGTGGTGTGAATGGGTTAGCCATTGGATTTCAACTGCTAGATTTTCTGTATTAGTTAATGGTAACTCCTTGGTTTTTTTTAGAGTTCAAGGGGCTTGAGACAAGGGGATCATTATCCCCTTTCCTTTTTGTTTTAGTGATGGAGGCATTGAGTCGTATGGTGTAGATTGCTGTTAGGGGGGGTTTCTCTCTGGTTTCTCGGTGGGAAATAATAACAGCGGT
This sequence comes from Platycarya strobilacea, assembly GCA_036898215.1. Taxonomy (NCBI): domain Eukaryota; kingdom Viridiplantae; phylum Streptophyta; class Magnoliopsida; order Fagales; family Juglandaceae; genus Platycarya; species Platycarya strobilacea. The sequence goes on along the minus strand of CM072549.1, from coordinate 31,297,169 downwards.
GCAATTTCAAGATCCCATTTATTGTTTGAGGATGACGCTCATTTTTTGTGATGCTAACAATGGACAAAATGGTTGTATTATTGTACTTTTAAGCTGTCTCGGGCCTCGAGGTGAAGTTGGGCAAATGGGAATTGGTATCTAAGGCAAATGTGAGGAATATTAACCATTTAGAAAATTAGTTGGTTTGCAAAGCTGCTTCCTCTTCCAATGAAATATCTTGGGCTTCCATTGGGGGCGTCATTCAAAGTAAAGAATATATGGTATGTTGTTGCATAAAAGTTTGAAAAAGATTGTGTCAGGTTGGAAGCGTCTATACCTATCTAAAGGGGGAAGACTAACCCTTATTAAAAGCACCATTGGCATATGTATGATAACTTTGTCTGAGAGTGAGAAAACCCAGAGAGAAAACCCTACCGCCGTCACCCCTAGTCGGCGAGTGACACCTCACCGCCGACACAGACAAGGTCGACGAGCATCGACAACTTCGCCGAAGGTTGTCTATCATCAATCCTTTCTCAAGTGACCCATATCTAATCACCACCAGTTTTCTCCATTTTCTACAGAAAGAAACCAACAACCCCATCCCAGCCGGTGAGTGAATCCTCACCGGTGTCACAGACAAGGTTGATGGGCCCTAGCGACTTTGTGGAGGGTCTTTCGACGTCGATCCTTCCTCTAGCGACCTGGTCTTTTGAGGTTCGCTCACTCTCAGCTCCTTTTGGTCCTTTTGTCGCGCAAAGAGAGTCGCCCGCCTCCGATGAGTCTACTAGGACTACTCCAGTGCCGTTGGTCGTGCTGTTGACACAGAAAAAATCACCAGATTTCGGCGAGTCTACTGGGAGTATTGCAGCAATCTATTCTTTTTTTTTTTCAGTTCAACAAATCTGCCTTTTGTTTGTGCTTGCTATCTACATGACCATTCATCAGGAATGAAGATTGGAAAGATCTGATACAAATCTTTGCAATTAATATGGGAGAGGTGGTTCATTTTTTGGTGGAATCTAAGGCTTTTGAGTTTTTACCAGAAGCATGGAGGTTCTCATTAAAATTGTGGAGAGGGGCAAAAGGGTTTGGAGGTCTCTAGCTATGGGTTGTAGTGGAATAGGATGGCCGGTGGCTACGGTGGAAGCAATTCTAAAGGCGGGAAAGAATTCGAGATTCTCAAAACATTTCTGCGAATGGAATCAAGCATTTGTGGCTCAACGATGCTCCAATATTCATGGTTGGTAACTGTCACCAAACATGGTGGAGGAGGTCAACGGAGTGTTGTAGTCATTCCGAAAGTGTATAAAGGCCAGGGTTGGGAGAAGTTTGTTGTTGAGTTACACGGAGTTGCACATATGTTTTTTTCCTTTGGATCAAGGAAAAAAAGGCAAAAGAGGATATCCGATCATGAGCAAATCAACTTGGAGTTGAAACAAAAAGATCCAAGCACAACCAAGGTGGCGATGCAATCATATGCGGCAGTTTTGAAGTCGGGTCAATCTTCGGTGACTCAGTGTGGGGAACTATCTAATTGGTATGCAGATCACGCAAGCTCAGAATCAGCTTATTGTGATGCATAAAACATTAAAGTAGATGGAAACCTAACTTGTCGAGGTGAAGGCAACGATCGCTTTCTTGTCTACGAAGATAGACTTGCTTTTAGTTGGAGGCAACATGGTTGTAAGAAACAAGCCTAAGACAGGCCCGAATCCTTTAAACTCAGATAAAGGAAAACGGAAATTTGGATTCAACCATGTCCATATAACCAGATCCAGGAAAGTGTGGTGGGTCAAAAGGAAAAGCAAGTTATTTGAAGTAGGTTCTACATTAGATATTGATGTTGAAATATCCGTAATAAAATGCCCTTCACCCTAGGTGATACAAGAAAGACCGATAGTCGATGTTATACCCTTGGTCTGCCCCGAAAAAACTATGGCTCCACGTCAGAGTTGAAAGATAATGGTGTAATGCTGAGGTCCGAAAGAGATGTAGCGTCAATCAAAGTTGCTCATACAGGGTCACCACAAGTGAAGGGACTTGCTGCCAACCCACAATCTCCAATGGAGAGTACCATTTGAGTTGTTGAGGAGGCATGAGATTTGAACAAGGGTTTGTCGTTGGTGCCTTGCGAGGTTGAAGGCTTAGGACTAGTGTTTCGGGAGAAAATGTTGTCCCCTTGGTATTTCTTCCTCCCTTAAACAATATAGTTGGATCATCATCGGATTCAGTTTTGCCAAAGTTTAATGAGATTCAGCATGTCATGAGAATCTCACATGGAGGATGCGAAGACCAATTTAAAGCACAACTCATTGTGATTGAAGCAACTCACTCGCATGACTCCAAATCAAGTTTTAAGAAAAGCAAGGAGTTAATGCAACTTTCTTAGGAAATCAACTGCGATGCTTTGGGCGGTAGCTCAAATCGAGTGAAAACTAAAGGGAGGGCATTATGAAAATGTTCTCATAGAGGGTGTTTCGGATGGAGTATTAGTCTACGGGAAACATTGGTGGGTTAGGGTTGGGGAGGTGCATTTCATTCCTACTTGGGCTTGGCGTATTTTGGGTAATTTTTCATGGGTTTTTTGGGGTCATCAGGAGCTCTCTAGTATGGGATAGGCATTTTCTTGTATACATCCAGTGTACTTGGTTACTCCTATTGATATATATTATATATACAATATTTTAACTTATAAAAAAAAATACACCATTTCCAATCTTTCTACTTATTATCTTTCTTCATTCCCATTACCGGCTAGTGTGGCAAACTAGATTGAGAAGTTGTTTAGAGCATTTTTGTAGGGTGACATGGGAGAGGAGAATAAAATCCATCTTGTAAGTTGGCATAAGGTGTGCTGTCCAATTGTTATTGGACGTTTGGGGGTGCAAAATTTGAGTAATTTTAAGAAGGCACTGTGAGGGAAGTGGCTGTGGAGGTATCAAATGGAGGGGGATTCATCGTGGAGAGAGGTCGTTGATCGAAAGTGGATGTGATTGGGGGGGGGGATGGTGCTCTAAGGAGGGTAGGGAGTCTTATGGCGTGTGCTTATGGAAATATATTAGAACGGGGTGGGACAGTTTGTAAAACAAATTAAGTTTGAGTTTGGCGAGGGTGCAAGAATTTGTCTTTGGTTCGATGAATGGTGTGGTTTGAGAGCTCTTCATTCTGTTTTCCTGTTGTTTTCAACTTGGTTAGAAATCAGCAGGCTATTGTTTCAGAGGTGTTGAGTCATGCTAATGGGACTGCATTGGAATGTTACTCTCACTAAATATGCACAGGATTGGGAACTTTATGATATTGCAGATTTTTTCAGTTTCTTGTAATCTCTGAATATAGGAGGAAATGAGCGGGGTTGAATACTATGGAAACACAAAAGGAGCAAAGGGTTATCAGTTAAATCGTATTATAAGGTGTTGTCTGTTCAGCAGCACCTTAAATGTGTTATAAGGTGTATAATGTGGTGTTTATGGATGGAAAGAAATGAGGGGTGCTTCAACAACAAGGAGTGAACTGTTGAGGATATCTGGAAATTGTTTCTTTTTTGCTGCAGTGATTTTCGGCTATTGTTCTTAAGGGAGGGAATGCTCATGAGTTTTTGTTTTCTTTTCAGATTTCTAGAATGTAACTTAGGTGTCTCTTTTGTATACTTCCTGCGTACATGAGCTTCACCTAGTTTCATTCAATAAAGTTTCTTACTTTTTGAAAAAGAAAAAGGATAGTCAGAAGCTCAGATTAGGTGCCGCACCAGATCCAATGACAATAAGAATAAATGGACCACAGCCGATGAGTAAGTTTTAGTCTTTAAAAAAAATCTCCAGTGCATGGAGTCGAGGTGGAAATGTTTCTTGCAGTGCAGCTAGATTCACAAGGAAATTATGATTAGGAATATCACATCAACAGAACAACCTATGCATCTCTAACTCCACCAAAAAGCAGTTTTGATCTATATGTTACGCAAACTTTAATATATATCTGGCATGTACATTATACAAAATGCTAATTGGATACTGTGAGCTATGCAATCCCGGAGTTCACCTCTTCCTCAAAAGACTATCATAAAGGTCTCCATTCTAGCCCTATAAAACCGCCTTTTCGAAGTGACTCAATATATTTTGATAGGTAATTTCTACAGAATAGTGCAAAATCTTAGCCCGAGTATACAAGAGAAACGGCTCACTAGAAACTGGAAGTCATTCGATTAAAAAAGTGCTCCGTAAAAGAGCGATCTCAAAAAGTTTTGGGCATTAACAAAAAAGATTGACAATCAAGGTACAATACGCACACACATACAACACAGCTCCGATGTATTCGCACAGATAAAATGAAGCACGTAAATAAATATTTCTACTCCGGCAGTCAACAATTCCACTGAAAAGTAGTAAAAAAAAACATATTAACTTGCAAAGAAAGCAAGACGAAAATACTAAAAATGGTAACTTTTCAGCTCCAAAAACAAAACAAAAGTTGCTAATGCTGTTTCTAAAGAGTCAGGAGACATAAATAATAAAGTTAAGAGTGTGAGAGATAAAGTTTATTTATTTCTATCACAAAGAACAACAACATAAAGGGTCCAATAAAATCAAAAGCTTCGAAAGAAGAAAGTATTGGACGAGATATAATTGCAGTGAAGAGCTGGAATAAGGAGATGAAAGAGAAGCAGACCCGGTCGATGAAGCGGGGGTCGAAGTCGGCAGAGAGAGCACCATTTGCTTTTCCATCGAACTCACTACGAATTCTGAGTTGCTTAAGCTTGGAGGCAGGAGTTAAAATGCGTGTAGACCAGGATTTAAAGCTCCTGTGAGGGAAAGGATAGAAGAGGGGTGATGTTGATGATGGCCAACGGCATGCTTTTAAAGGGAGAGCGTTGGCATTTAGATATTGAAACAACAATGAATCCATTATCGTCACAACGACGACTATTGCTGTGGTTGCAGCGTTATGCTCTCTTCCTTCATCTGCTAAATCTGCAAATTTTCTCTAGTTTTCGTTTGTTCAAGAGTTGTCTCTCTTTTAAACCCTTGTCGTAGATATTCACTCTTTCTTCCTTTCCTTGTATCGTTTGCTCATTTTTGTGGGCAAATCTGCGTCGCCCAAAAAGAGATGGGTTATGCTGGGCCGCTATCGATCAGCGCGCTTGCTGATTTTTTTGTTTTTTTTTTTAATCTTCATATATCTTTGATAAGAACTTTAGAGTATTAATATTGATTTCTTTACCACGAAAGTATTGAATTTTGTTATTCAAGAAAAACTTCCATATCGAATATGCATCTTTAAGCTAAAACAATAATAAAAAATTTTAATTTTTTTTTCCTTAAATTTATTATTTTTTATATATTTTATAATTAACACCAACTACATTTATAAAATAAAATTTATAGAGTGAATAATGAAATACATTTGTAGAGTGAATAGTAAAATAACAATTATGGGAGGAGAGAAAAATAAAATAAAATAAAATTTATAAAAATACTATTCATAGCGATACAGATTTTTTGATATACATAATCTAATGCAATCCAGCTTAAGATTATATTATGTAAATATATAGATAAATATGCATATGCATAATTCAGTACTAGTGTTCAAGTATTCGCATCAGATTATACAAATGCAATATCACATAATTTTGTATTTGTCTATTACACTCAAAATTTATTTTAACGTCGGATTATTCTTTTATTAATTATAGTAATTATAAAATATTATTAATTAAATAATATATTTTTTCCTTCAGAGAAAAAAATAATAATAATAAATTTTTTTCCAATTTTTTTCTGTTAGTGTAATTGTGTATGTGAAAAAGAAAGACTTACAAACCCAATCTTTTCATGTCAACACTCGAAGGCATGATCCTTGTATGCATTGCTTTCGTCCAAAGCTAGTTTTCGGAGTAAAAACATAGCCCAATGTTCATTTTTCTCCATGTATAAAAACAGAGCACAATGGGCAAATTAGCATTACGCTTAATTTAAAAAAAAAAACCTTCACAACAATCAATCGTTGGCAACATGAAACGAAATCCTAGCGTGAGAGCCCATTTCGTAGATTTGGAGAGAGGAGGAATCGGGAAAGAAATATGAAATGCAGCCAATATAAAATGAACTTGCGGGAAATAAATGACTGCAGGTTTTTTTTGTACTTCTACCGTGTTTTTAGCATACGTAAAAAATCAAGTTTCTACCTTTATCAAAACATTATATATAGATTTCAGTAGTGAATATTTCTAACGAGTTTTAAAAATTCTTAAATTCTAAAGATATTATTTATCAATGTTCGCTATCTAGTTATTCCATAACAAAATAGAGTAGTCGAATGCAAAAATAGTCATATTATGATTGTTAGAATCATCTATTTCATTCATGTTTTCGGTCGATGCTCTGAAAACTGCTACTAACTCTATTAATCGTTTACCTTCCCAAATTCTACACATGGAATCTCCCTAATTCTTTTTTTTAGTAAGTAGCCTAGTTATGGTAACCTCCATACTTTTGGTTGTATATGTTTTGTTCATTTATCTCTTCATTAGCAATATAAATTATCTGCTTAATCTGTTAGATGCATTCTTAGAATATAATGTATGTTAAAAGGGATTTGTTTACTATAATCCTACTTTACATCATACACGCATCTCTAAGAATGTTATTTTCTTTAAAAATCAACATTTTTTTCTTGTGTCCTCTAGCTCGTCCTCTACTACTGTGGTTCTCCCCTCCTTTAAGCAGCAATTATTAGATCCTACTCCTCTCAACTCTCGCTTTAAACCAGACATAGTGTATACGAGATGGTCTCACCCACAATCTCTTCTGATGGCTCATCTGATATCTAATCCTACCACGTTTTAGATTTAGTATATTGGAGCACCTTCAATGCTATTGGTATGTCGCTCTCCTTGAGTATCTGTACCCTCGGACAGGTATGAATTTCCTTCTTCCAGTTCTGGCACTTTTATTCCAATTTTTACTGTTGCATTGTCTAATTTTAATATTCTCACATCATTCTCACAAGCTGCCAAGCATGAATGTTGATGACAAGCTATGCAATAAAAAAATGTCACTCTAGAGGCCAATCACACTTGGTATTTTGAGCCTTGTCCTCCTACCATTAGTCCTTTGGGTTACAAATAGGTCTACTCAGTCAAGGTTCAATCTAATGGCAGTTTGGACCATTATAAAGGTCGACTTGTTGCATTTGGAAATAATTAAGAATATATTATCAATTATGAAAAAATATTTGCTTTTGTGGCTAAGATGACTACTGTCCATACTATTCTAGTTCTTGCTGCTTCTCAGGATTGGTCACTGCTTCAGATAGATGTTAAAAATGATTTTCTTCATGGGAATTTTAAAGAGTGTATTTATATGAAACCACCCTCAAGATTGCTTTCCTCTCTGACTTCACAAGTGTGTAAATTTCGTCACTTCCTTTATAGTCTCAAGCAAGCTCTAAGAGTCTGGTTTGATAAATTTTAAACTATTTTATTACAATTTTCATTCAAGCAAAATAAGTATAACACTTCATTGTTTCTTTGGAAATTAGACATGGATATTGTTTTTTTTTTTTTTTGTTTATGTTGACAATATTGTGATTACTAGTTTCGATTTTGCCTTATTTGGCCAATTCAAGACTTATTTCTCATAATCCTTTCATATGAAAGATTTTGAGTCTCTCACTTATTTTCTTGGTCTTAAGGTGCATCACAGTCCATCTAATATTTCACTCAATCAATATAAGAATACTAGTGAATTTATGGCTACGGTTGGCCTACAAGAGGCCACTTCTGTTGATACTCCCATAGAATTAAATGTCAAGTTTCGTAAAGAGAATGATGACTTACTTGTTGATCACAGTTTTATATCGAAAGTTGGTGGGTAGGCTTGTCTACCTTACCATTACTAGACCAGATATTTCTTTCATTATACAACAAGTCAGCTAGTTTTTTCAAACTATTCGTCATCTTCATTTGACTGCTATCCGTAAGATTATATGCTATGTTCAGGGCACTTCTACCCGTGGTTTATTCTTTTCTACGGGCAAATATACTCGTTTTGTTGCTTATATCAACACTAATTGGGCTAGTTGTGCTTATACATGTCACTCGATCATTGGTTGATGTATGTCTTTAGTGATTCATTGATCCTCTAGAAGGATAAGAAGTAAGACCGAGTTTCTAAGTCATCTACAGAATCTAAGTACCAGGCGATGTCTCTTACTTTTTAGAAATTATTTGACTTCAAAGTTTGCTTGCTGAGTTAGACTTCTCTAAGATCGATCTGACACCTTTACATGCCGATAATACAAGTGTTATTCAGATCATGACCGATCATGTTTATCATGAGCGCACAAAGTATATTGAAGTTGACTATCACTCTATTCGTGAAGCCTTTGAAGCTCATATTATCACTCTTGCTCATATTTCTACTGAACTATAAATTACTAATATCTTCACTAGGACTCTCACTCGCTATCGAAATTTGTTCTTAAGTAGCAAATTGATACTTGTTGATCAACCTTCATCAATTTGAGTGGGACTATCAAATGGACAACTTTGCTGTCTATAATTATTGCGCATTATTCTTTCCTTATAAATTTATTTCTTTATTTCTATACAGATTATATCTTCCATGTATAGGGCTAGAATTAGGTAGATACTTATTTTGTCTCCTTGTATAGACTTGAGGTAACGACTACATAATAGATAGATTTCTCAAGGCCAAGATACTTCGGCCATTATTCACAAAATGCATGTTTCTTGATAGTTCATGTCCATGGTCTTGTTCTTAATGCATTTTCCGATTAAACAACTCCATTGTTGTCTCCTCATTTCTGTTGAGATGTGGCTTGAATGAAGCACATCATATTGCACTTGGAGTTTTCAACCCGTAACTTTGCTCGACCCTCGCTCGACAGTCGCTCGAGCGAGACATCAAACGGAGAGTTTTGGATCCAAGCAGAGACTTCGCTCGACTCTCGCTCGACCTCCCGCTCGAGCGAGAATCAATCCTAGGCTTGCATCGCTTCCAAGAACTAAGGTTAGCGCCGTCTGGAATAGTGTTTCGCTCGAGCGAGATACAGCCTATATAAGAATCTCGGCATTTGAAAGCATAGAGAGAGGAAGTAGAGAGGCATAGAGAGAGGAAGCAGAGAGCTATGGATTGAAGGCGATTTCGCTCGAGCGAAAAGGGCTCGCTCGAGCGAGATTACGAACACAGGCGTCCGTCTCCCATTTTCTCCTTGTTTGATTTTGTAGATTAGAGAGAGTCTACTTGTAAAGGGTTTGAGAGCCTTGTGAGAGAGAGAACTTTATAACCTCCAAGAAGTGTACTCCATCTTTGTTATTATAGTGATTTAGACCGACCCAACAGTGGATGTAGGCTCAGTTTGAGCTGGACCACTTCAAATCTGGTGTCCATTTCTGTTCTCCTTCTTTAGTTTTATTTCTCTTGTTTGCATCCGCTGCGTGGCTCCGAGTTTACTGTCCGTCGGTCAGCCGGATTCCCGAACAAACTGGTATCAGAGCGTTAAGGGATGGCCTCAGTAAATTTTGGAGTAGAGAAATTTGACGGTCAGAATAGTTTCAGTTTATGGCGCTTGAGGATTAAGGCTTTGTTGCGTCAGCAGGGTCTGTTCAAGGTTGTAGAAGGAGTGATTGGTGAGTCTCCTGCATCATCAAGGAATGAAGAAGAATTGGCTCACAGTACTATTCTACTATCACTATCAGATGAAATTTTGAGGGAAGTTGCAGAGGAGGAGACCGCGGTTGGTCTGTAGAACAAGCTAGAGAGCTTGTACTTGAAGAAATCTCTTACTAACCGGTTGTTTTTTAAACAACGGTTATATACTCTCAAAATGGAGGAAGGTACTTCTATTTCTGCACATCTAGATGAATTTAATAAGATTATTATGGATCTGAGGAACATAGACATTAAGATTAATGAGGAAGATCAAGCCTTAATTGTTTTGTGTTCATTGCCTATTTCGTTTGATAATTTTGTAAACTCAATGTTGTATGGTAGAGATACAATCTCCTTAGTAGATGTCAAGTCTGCTTTGAATTCTAAGGAATTGAGAACAAAATTTGGAAGTTTAGGCATGAACAATCAACCCGAGAGTTTGTTTGTGAAATGTTCCTCTGGTGATAGATTCGGGGAAGGATGTTCAGGGAAGAATAGAAGTAGTTCCAGTTCCAGTAGCTCTAGATCTAACAAGAGGAAAGTGAAATGTTACCACTGCTATAAGAAGGGTCATTACAGAAGTGAGTATCCTCAATTGAAAAATGTGAAGGAAGAGGAAAGTTTCTCTAGTAGTGATGACAGCGAAGAAGATGACAGTTAGTCTCTACTTCCTTGAGGGCAGTGTGGTGACAGGTGGAGTATCCTCACATACTCCAGATTCAGATATCATTCGCATGTGTCACGTGCGGATCCGCAAGACAAGATGGTCATTTATGAGTCAGCAGCTTTTGCTTGGTGTAATCAGAAGTCAGTAATCTTATTTTTTGTTTGCATTGTATTCTTGGGAAGCAGTGTAGAATCAGGGTTCCTGCAGTATTTCTGATCAGGATACATCTTATATAAAGTTTTGTTTTGTATTAAACTCATATTTGTTTTATGATCATTGGAAGTTTAGTTTTGTCTATTTGTTTCTTTGTGATGTGTTTGGTGTTCAAACACTTTTGAAAAGACATTGATCTACAGACAAGAAGGTAAAGCGTTACTTAGACCATGCAGTTTTGTTTCACTCCACGGAGTAACTAAATGGAATGAGGTGGGCTTTGAGTGACAGAGTCTACAGTTTGCTTTTTTGGTTTGACAGGCTTGTCTACAGATCGTCAGTGAAGCGGACAACGCATCTTGCTATTTGGTGAATTTTATTTTCTTTTGTTTCCACAGAAAGGAGAGAGAGTTATAGCAAGAAGATGGAGTTGCAGAGAACTTCATAGTTGATTGGCATTGGTGCACAGTGAGAGCAGGTCTACACCTGGTAGATAAAGGGGGCAGTTGGTCACCTTTTGTGTATGCTCATGCAGGCTTTTATTGATTCTTACTTTGGCTGAAGAATATTTGGTAGTCTTCATTTGTATCTAGAAGCCGTTTGTTCAAGTAAGCAGTCTGTATTGTGGTGCATTACCGTTTGGGTGAAAATAGTGAATATTCAGATGTTGTCTATGGTGTTGAAGACTTTTGTGTGGAAAGTGAGTTCTTCAAAGATAGATTTCGTATTTTCGTGTTGGGTATTCCTTCCGTAGTTGAAGGATTTGTGGGTCTTTTGTCTAGAATCATTTTGTAGGGCTTATTCAAGTCAAGGTGGAGATTTGTTGAGATGTGGCTTGAATGAAGCACATCAGATTGCACTTGGAGTTTTCAACCCGTAACTTCGCTCGACCCTCGCTCGACAGTCGCTCGAGCGAGACATCAAACGGAGAGTTTTGGATCCAAGCAGAGACTTCGCTCGACTCTCGCTCGACCTCCCGCTCGAGCGAGAATTAATCCTAGGGTTGCATCGCTTCTAGGAACTAGGGTTAGCGCCGTCTGGAATAGTGTTCCGCTCGAGCGAGAATGTCTCGCTCGAGCGAGATACAGCCTATATAAGGATCTCGGCATTTGAAAGCACAGAGAGAGGAAGCAGAGAGCTGTGGATTGAAGGCGATTTCACTCGAGCGAGAAGGGCTCGCTTGAGCGAGATTACGAACACAGACGTCCGTCTCCCATTTTCTCCTTGTTTGATTTTGTAGATCAGAGAGAGTCTACTTGTAAAGGGTTTGAGAGCCTTGTGAGAGAGAGAACTTTGTAACCTCCAAGAAGTGTACTCCATATTTGTTATTATAGTGATTTAGACCGACCCAACAGTGAATGTAGGCTCAGTTTGACCTAAACCATTTCATATCTGGTGTCCATTTCTATTCTCCGTCTTTAGTTTTATTTCTCTTGTTTGTATCCGTTGCGTGGCTCCGAGTTTACTGTCCGTCCGTCGGCCGAATTCCCCAAAAATTTCCATCCTCTAACAAATGGCTTTAGTTAATAGCTCATTCATATCTTCTTGTTTATGGACTTCTTTTTCGTCTATAGATTTGTGCAAGAGGAGTAAGTGAAATAGATGAGTTCGATATTCCAACAAGCAACAAATTACAAGGAAGCTAGGGACGTAACAATGGCATTTTGTAATACTAGTAGAGTGGGTATGTAAATAATAGATGGGTTTGAAAATTTTGAGGTGATTTTAGATATTATGAAAATAGCAATTAAAAAATAATAATATAATATTAAATAGTAGTAAATAGTAATAACTGCCATCGAATAAAGAGAAAAAAAAATACTTTCTTATCTTATTCATTGATAGTCAAACAAATATACATATACATACGAATGGCCATTATACCGTCATAACACAATAATTATAACTATGTACTCTAACATTCCCCCTCAAGTTAGGGCATATATATATTATATAAATCTAGTTTGGAACAAATAAGTTTTAATCGACTATAAGACAATGGTTTGGTAAACACATCCGCAAAGTGATCAGCAGATTTCACAAGAGGTGTAGAAATGTCACCACTAAATATTTTATCCCGAATGAAATAACAATTAAATTCAATGTGTTTAGTCTTCTCATAGAACATAGGATTAGACACAATATGCATCGCAGTTTGATTATCGCAAAATAACTGAAGAAGGGCAGAAGCTGGAAACCCAATCTCCTGAAAAAAGTGTTGCAACCATATCAACTCACTAATAGTGTGAGTCATTGCTTTGTATTTAGCCTTTGCACTAGATCGAGCTATTATTATTTGCTTCTTACTTTTTCATGTAATCAAGTTACCTCTCACAAAGGTATAATATCCACTAGTTGATCTTTTATCTGAAGAAGATCTTGCCCAATCAACATCTTAAAAAGCTGTAATTCTAAGCTATCCATTTGGTTTATATAACAATCCAAGGCCAGGAACTCACCTAAGATAATGAAGAATACGAATTACAGCATTCCAATTTGAGATCTTAGGCATTTGCAGAAATTGGCTCAATATAGTCACTGCATAAAAGATATCGAATCTAGTGATAGTCAGATAATTCAATTTTCCATTAAGTATTTGATACCGACCTGGATCTCCAAATAACTCTCCTTCCTCTTTCAAGAGTTTACAATTTGGATTCATGGGAGTGTCAATAGGTATATTAACATTTGGTGCAAGGGATAGTAACTCAAACTTCGCTACCATAGAAAAAAGTATCACAATAATTCAACTTAAAAACATAATCCACAGAATATGAAAATATTGATGAAAAACTGAAAAATGCAAGCTGGAAAAATAGAAACTCAACTTAAAAACCCAAATTTTGGATCTGTATAGGTTGGAAATAGATTGTACCAAATTTCGGATCTGAATCGGCCTATTTCAAACCTGAATCAACTTTACAAATATCGACTTCAAAGAAACGCTTTAACTAAGAATAAGTTATCTTGAACTAGGATAAGAGTTACTACCTTCCTGTTACCAAACATGCGTTATTCCAGATAGGAATAGGATCTTACTTCAGGTTGGGGGCATATACAGTCGCGGTTGGAATAGCGGAGACTTGCAACCAAACACTCTGGGTCTTCAACTGTTTCCGATGGCAGATGATGACGGAAAAACTTCCAATGACAACAACTAATGATGAGTTCACCTCTGGTGCCCAATACGGGAGACAATGTCAAAAATTCACCAGAAACACTTCAATCACCTATAGGCCGTTGACTACAACTAGAAGACACCAGTACGCGTGGAAGATGAAGACAAACTGGAACTACAAACACTAGGGAGTTTATACTCTACCAAAAAACACTATGATGAGGAACTTCAGAGGAGACAACCGTATCCCATTCACAACAATCCGACAACACTATGATATCATATCATCGAAAATAGAAAGAAAAAAAAATGCTTTCTTGTCTTATTCATTGATAGTCAACTAAATATACATATACATACAAATAATTCGAATATTCTCATAATACAATAATTACAATTATGTACTCTAAGAATAAAAAATATTGATAATTAAGTAAAAAGTAATCATAAAATGTAATGAACGAACGAAACGGCAGCCGCCCCCTGTCCCACCACTAAAATTATGTGAATGAGACCACCACTATTATTTTAAATTCCGTATAGTGACTTGCATAGTGACTTGCATAGTAACTTGCATAGTAATTTCAAGAGCTGCCGTTTCGTTGAAAAATGAAGAATTGAAAAAATGAAGAATTGAAAAATGAATATCTCGCAGTAAAAGATCCCTATATTTTGTAGAACAATTTAAGGGAGAGGTATGAACACCAGAAGACTGTCATCCTCCCAAGAGCTCATTCTCAATGGTTGCACCTAAAGTTGCAAGATTATAAAAGTGTTAGTGAGTATAATTTGGCATTTTTTAAAATAAGCTCAGTATTAAAATTATGCGGTGAGAAAATCACCGATGATGATATGCTAGAGAAGACTTTTACTACATTTCATGCCTCGAATGTGCTCCTACAGCAACAGTATCGAGAGAGAAAGTTCAAGAAATATTCTGAACTTATATCATATCTTCTAGTAGCTGAGCAGAATAATGAGTTCTTATTAGAAAGCCACCAGTCACGCCCTACTGGCTCAATATCATTCTCTGAAGTGAATGGTAATAGATTTGTATCATTCCCAGAAGTGAATGGTGCATCCTTTAGAAGAAATCGGAGGCGTGGACGTGGTAGGAGAAATTATAGAAATGTTGGTCCCAAGAATGACAACATTAAAAGGGATAATAATATACCATATCACCAGAAGTAGTACAATTCAGAAAGGAGTAAAAATTCTCAAAATAATTCTTCAAAGAAAAGTGAAGAGGTGTGCCATAGATGTGGAATGACTGGACATTGGTCACGTACCTATCGTACGGCCAGGCACTTAGCTGATTTATATCAAGCTTCTATTAAAGGAAAGAATAAAGTGCATGAAACAAATTTAGTAGAACCATCAGATGATTTATTAGATTCAGTAGATATAGACGTTACTCATCTTGATGTATCTGATTTCTTTAATCATCCTGAAGGTAGTATTGAACACTTAATTGGAGATGGAAGTGTTCCACTCAATTAATGTATTTTCTTTCTATCAGTAATAAAAGTTTTGTATATTTTGTAGAATTATGGATCACATTGATGAGCTTTTTATCTCTGAGTTGAATGATAAAGATATATGTCTGGCTGACAGTACTACAACTCACACAATTCTCAAAGAAAAGAAATATTTTCAAAATCTAACACTAAGTAAAACATATATCCATACCATATCAGGTTCATCAGATTTAATTGAGAGTTCCGGAATAGCTTATAATGTGTTGCCTAATGGCACCAAATTTTGTATTGATGATACTCTATTCTCTTCACAATCCAGAACAAATTTATTGAGTTTTAAAAATATACGTCGTAATGATTACCATATTGAAACGACCAATGAAGGCAGTAAAGAGCATCTTCTTATTACTAAAACAATATCGGGCCAGAAACTCGTATTAGAAAAACTGTCTGCTCTATGTTCTGGATTGTATTATACAAAAAATGAAAACAATTGAATCATATATAGTAATGCACCAAAAATGCATTGACCCTAAAGTATTTATGACTTGGCATGATCGCCTTGAACATCCGGGTTCTATAATAATGAGACAAATTATTGAAAATTCGCATGGGCATCCCTTAAAGAATCAAAAGATATTTCTACCCAATGAATCTCCGTGCTCTGCATGTTCTTAAGGTAAGTTAATTATTAGACCATCTCCCTCAAAAGTCATTGTTAAATCTCCATCCTTTTTACAAAGGATTCACGGAGATATATGTGGGCCTATTCATCCATCAAGTGGACCATTTAGATATTTTATGATTCTAATTGATGCATCTAGTCGATGGTCACATGTTTGTCTTCTTTCCACTAGAAATGTTGCATTTGCTAAACTTCTTGCTCAGATAATTAAACTACGAGCACAATTTCCTGAGTATCCGATTAAGACCATTCGATTGGATAATGCAGGTGAATTTTCATCTCAAGTTTTTGATGATTATTGCATGTCAATAGGAATAGATGTTGAACATCCTGTTGCCCATACACACACACAAAACGGTTTAGCAGAATCTTTGATCAAAAGGCTTCAACTAATCGCTAGACATTTACTTATGAAATCAAGACTACCTGTTTCTGCTTGGGGACATGCTATACTTCATGCAGCATCTCTAATTTATATTAGACCATCTGCATATCATTAATATTCTCCATTACAGCTTGCATTTGGTCAACAACCAAATATTTCTCATCTTCATACTTTTTGGATGTGCTGTATATGTTCCAATTGCACCTCCACAACGTACAAAAATAGGCCCTCAACGTAGACTTGGGATATATGTTGGTTTTGATTCTCCATCCATTATTAGATACCTTGAACCCCTTACAAGGGATATGTTTAAAACACGTTTTGAAGATTGGCATTTTGACGAATCAAATTTTCCGTTAATGGATAAAGAAAAGTCGTTGCCTCAAGCACGACAAGATATTACTTGGGATAATAAGACACTGTCTCATTTTGATCCTCCTACAAATGAATGTAAACGGGAAATTCAAAATATTATTCATTTACAAAATGTTGCAAATCAGTTACCGGATATATTTACTGACACTAAAGGTGTAGTAAAATCTTATATTCCTGCTGTTAATACTCCAGCAAGGATTGAAGTCCTTGAAAGACAAATTGTCAAAACAGCAATAGGTGAATCTAAAATACGCCTGAAGCGTGGAAGACCTATTGGTGTAAAAGACAAAATTCCCAGAAGGAAAAAAATACAAAATGAATTTGGTGTTCCTGAAGAACACATACCCACAATACAGGCTACAAATATAATTGGTGCTCCTAGCAAAACGAGAAATATTTGGACCTGTTGTCCAAACACCAAAGGGTGTGATGCCTATTGGATATAAGTGGGTATTTGTACGAAAACGTAATGAGAAAAATGAAATTGTGCGATACAAAGCACAACTTGTTGCACAAGGTTTCCTGCAGAAACCCGGGATTGATTATAAAGAAATATATTCTCCCGTTATGGATGCAATCACATTTAGATTTTTGATTAGTCTGGTTGTTACAAAAGGATTGGAAATGCGGTTGATGGATGTGGTCGCTGCATATTTATATGGATCCTTAGACCATGACATATATATGAAAATCCCTGAAGGATATAAGATGCCTGAAACATCTACAAGTACATCTAGAAATATGTACTCAATCAGACTACAAAGATCTTTATATGGGTTGAAGCAATCCGGACGCATGTGGTATAATCGCTTAAGCGAATATTTATTGAAAGAATGATTTGAGAATAATCTTATATGCCCATGTGTTTTTATTAAGAAATCAGAATCCAGATTTGTCATTATTGCGGTTTATGTTGATGATTTAAATATTGTGAGAACTCCTGAAGAGATCTAAAAAACCGCTATATATTTAAAGAATGAATTTGAAATAAAAGATCTTGGCAAAACAAAATTTTGTCTCGGCCTACAGCTTGAGCACTTGCCAAATGGAATTTTTATTCATCAGTCCATGTATACTGAGAAAGTCCTAAAGCATTTTTATATGGACAAATCTCATCCCCTGAGTACTCCAATGATTGTTCGAACACTTGATGTGAAGAATGATCCATTCCGTCCTTATGATGACGATGAAGAAATTCTTGGTCCTGAAGTACCATATCTCAGTGCAATTGGAGCTTTGATGTATCTTGCAAATTGCACTCGACCAGATATTACATTCTCAGTTAATCTGCTTGCAAGATATAGTCCTGCACCAACTCGAAGGCATTGGAATGGCATTAAACATGTTCTTCGTTACCTTCATGGTACGGTTGATATGGGATTATTTTATCAACGTAGTTCAAGTCCAGAATTGATTGGGTATGCAGATGCAGGTTATCTTTCAGACCCACACAGAGGTAGATCTCAAACTGGATATTTATTTACTTATGGAGATACTGTCATATCATGGAGATCTGTTAAGCAGACACTATCTGCTACTTCTTCAAATTACTCAGGGATCATTGCTATTCATAAAGCAAGTCGAGAGTGTATTTGGTTGAGATCAGTTATTCAACATATCCAGAAAAAGTGTGGACTTCCTATGATCAATAATAGCCCAACAATTTTATATGAAGATAATACTGCTTGTATCACTCAAATCAGAGTAGGATATATCAAATGTGACAGAACCAAACATATTTCAACTAAATTCTTTTATACTCATAAACTTCAAGAGAAAGGTGAAATTAATGTCAAGCAGATACGATCTAGTGATAATCTGGCAGATTTATTCACAAAGGCGTCACCAACTTCCACATTCAAGAAGATTGTGCATAACATTGGAATGCGAAAACTCAAAAATCTTTTGTCATGCACTTTTTAGGGGGAGTAAATTTGCTGATTGTACTCTTTTTCCTTCGCTGAGGTTTTGTCCCACTGGGTTTTCTTCTGCAAAGTTTTAATGAGGCAATCTTAAAGCACTTGTGGATACATAAGAAGACTGTACTCTTTTTCTTTCGCCATTGGTTTTTCTTCCCACTGGGTTTTTACTTGGCAAGGTTTTAACGAGGCAGATTCCTTATTGGCGGTCATTCAAGAGGGAGTGTAATGAACGAACGAAACGGTAGCCACTCCTTGTCCCACCACTAAAATTATGTGAATGACCCCACCACTATTATTTTAAATTCTGCATAGTGACTTACATAGTAATTTCAAAGCCTATAAATAGGAACTTCAATTGTAATGAAATTCATAAGAAAATATATAGAGAGAAAGAAAGTTTCAGTTCTTAAGAGTTCTAGAGAGAATTTCTTATTTCTCTTTTGAAATAGTAGTTTCCTTTCTTTAAGTTTCATAACATAAAATAATTAATAATAATAAATACTCCACTACCCAAATGGAGTAGACTCGATGGTTTAGAACAGGGTTACAAGAGAATCCAATATTTGAATAAGTAATTGGCAAATTTTAGATCAACTCTCTCTCTCTCTCTCTCTCTCTCTATATATATATATATATATATTATATGTATCTATTGTTTTTTATAGTGACTCGAATCAGTAAATTTATTTACAGATTACCAGTTACACAGGTTTTGTGCCGAAAAGAGTAGTTTTATTGGCCTTTTGGTTTCAGCGTGTTTTTTTTTCTTGATAATCAGCAGTGAATTGTAATAAACAATTCGCAATTGCAATTAGTGTATAAATTGAATTTACCTTCTTTTTTTTTTTTTTTATAATAAAGGTTTTAAGATTTAACATGAGGGACTTGACACACTATTAAGTTTCAAGAGTCAAGTCCAAACCAGAAAATGCCTTGAACTTTATTTTTGATCTAGTTCTGGACAAACTATAAATGTGTTGTGCACTTTGTTACTTTGTTGGGAGGTTGTAACAACTCCAGTAGCCAGGTATAAAACATTCCATAAGACCGAAGCAATGCAATTTTATTAAATGAAGTGTATACACAGTTCAAAATTTTCGAGTCTAGTGTTAATTCACAAAATTTCCTCACTAATTACGAAAACATAAACTGAAAATCTCTTGGAAAGCTGTAAATTTCTAAGATCCAGCCTCATCTACAAAAGCTACGCCTGGTCCCGCAGCCCCTTCTCATCATAATATTGTTCACTTGGACGATTAACATATAAAACAATGGTACGTAACCGCGTCTAACAGTAAGCATCATAACAACATACGACTTTTGTTTAGAAAAGAACATGTTCATACAGGATTTGTCGTACATCAAAGAAAGTGAGAGACTTGAACAAAATTATCAAATCCATTCACCAACCCAAAATACCACATCAAAGAGACTTGAACAAAATTATAGGCCTGACGTCCTAAATCTAAAAATGCAGTCCTAACCCTAAGATATAGGGCTTGAAGTGCGACAAAAGGTCAGTCTGCTGAAAAATTAAGGAAGACAGGAGAACAAAAAGATTTTTGAGAAATACACAAACAAACAAGAGAGACAGAAGTTTTTTTTTTTTTTTTGGTGGGGGGGGGGGGGGGGGGGGGGGGGGGCGTTTCCTGGCTAAGTTATCATATTTGTGGCAAATACTTTCTTGCAATTATAGCAACATTCCTTGGGGACACCTCTGGATCAAATATAGGTAACATCATAACCTCAACTGAATGGCCTTGTTCCTGGAGGAACAATAATCGATCAAGCAGAAGAAAAGTTTCCAAAAGAGGCCCCAAAGAAGCTCTAAGGGACCAGTAAGGTCCTATAAGTTCCTGTATGCCATTGGTAAAATAAATCAGTGCTTGCCCAGAATAGGCTGAATTAGGCATTTTCACCCAATTAATGTAATGAAGCCTTTAGAAATAGTAGCCTAATGACTGTTGAGAAACCAGATCCCAATCCAAGAAATCAAAGTGCAATGATTTTCAACAATCAAATCTTACACAAAGATTTGCTGTTTATAAGAAAATGCAATATCCTGTTCACGTTGGCATAGTTGACATCAGTTCCAAGCATATAACATTTTCGAAAAGATGGCAAAACATAGACTACAAATTGTGAGAGTATTACTAACACAAACCTCAAAAGTTATAAAACAATTATTCTATTGAATACTTATCTAGAAAATCTAATGCACGATGCATGGTCATGTATGAGAACAAAACATTTCTCAAAATTTCCCAACTTGCAATACAAAGATCTTTACACCAAAACAATATCAATTATCGAAACATCTTACCTCCATTTAAAAACTCTTCCATAAAACTAAAAAAAAAAATGCCCCAATTTAATGGGCCCACGACCTTTTAAATCCCTATAAAAAACATCAATAAAATCTTCCTCCATCCAAATATCCTTTTAATGGGTCCCATCACTTTTATAAATCTTCATAAAACCCATCTTTAGAAGTCTTCTCAAAAGTTTCAAAAACTAACAAGAAAACTTTGCATCCATGCATTTTGTGGGTCCTTTCCCCCCTTTTTCTGAATTTTTTCTTTCCTTTCCTCTTTTTCTCCATCCTTTAGAATGATGGAAGAGCTTCTGTTACAATATTATATATATATATAAGTAGACATGTATTCGAAAATCTGAAAAACAAGGTGTAAATCCATGTGCATGGATGACTTTACAAGAGCAGCTTATATTCATAAGTAAAATAATAATAATAATAATAATAATAATAATAATAAATAAAAGAATACTCTTCACTATAAGAACTGAGGTGTTCAAGAAACTCAAGGAAAGTACAACGGGAAATGATTAGTGACAGCTGTACTGGAGAGATGTAGAGATACTGTATCAGAAGCAAAACAAGCAGCAAGATACTGAAGCATGGAGGTCAAATAGATTTCTCAAGGCCCTTCCAATAAATTATTTTATGCTACGTACATAATTTTTATTTTTATTTTTTATAAGCATACACATAAAAATTAATAAAAGAAAGGTGCTTCAATCTCAATGAAGGTAACTCACAACCCTCAAAAGTTTTGAGCACCACCACCACCACCACCACCCACAAACCCCCCCCCCCCCCCCCCCCCCCTCTCTCTCTCCTCCTCCCCCTCCCCCTCCAAATGCAACACATAATGTAAGGAACCACCTTATAATCTCCTTCTAAATATATCACTTGCATATTTTCCAAAGTGTTTCTTCCAACAAGCCAAGAGCTCAAACACCATCCTAGGCCTAACCCAATCTCCCCAAACAACTCAACCATGGGAGAGCAATAAAAATAAGACTAAGCCCCTGTTTGAATTCGGAATTTATCTCATTTCATCTCATCATTACAACTTTCTCAAATTCCCACACAAAAAATAATAAATAATTCAATTTTTTCAAATTTCAAACAATAATAATATTAAAAAATAATATTCTAACAATTTTTATTCAACTTTCATCTTTTATCTAAAACCATCTCATCTCATCTTTGAATCCAAATCGGGCTTAAATCCCAATGTAGTCATAGGCATCACATATGCATACTAGTACAAATTTGAAAGTGATATACCAATCTATTGTATTGATACAGAATGCATACAAATATTACAAACAGGACTGAAATTATATACTTTCCAAAATAGATGCATCCCAATTTTTAGATCAGTTGTCAGAATGTTACGTAAATGAAATAGCAAGTACTAGAGATCAGTAACGTACCGTGAATGGCTCTGCTTCCTTCCATATTTCATGGAAATTTATCCTCTCCAAAGGTTTGAGACCAAGACGACATAATCCAGACTGGGTGAACTTCTCAAAAAGTTTATATTTGTCAACAGATTTAGGCCCTTCACATCTTTTACTCTCACAGGATGAAATTCGATTCGACAAGGCATCTGTGTCTATTGCCAAGCGTGATGTTTCATCTGCAGCATATTTTAAGTATGTAGATGCTACCCATCAACACAGTAAAAAACCCAAGCTATAAGCATTTCAAGCATGACACAGCCATAAACTGCAACTAAGCTGTTCGAGAATTCATTTCTTATATAACCATGCTGCTGATAAGGTTCGTGCTAAGCTAATCAGTTCAAGCTTCTGTTCTTGTCATATAATTTTATTTGGTGCAGAGGTGAAACAGAAAGCATGGGAGGGCGATCTATTTCTACTGGATTTCAGGTAGACCTATATTAACTACACTGAACTTTCATTTACCTGTTTCAGGTTCATTGGGGTATATGTTAGGGAAACTTCCTTTCAGGTTTGGATGCAAGTGTGGACATTCAATTCCTTTTTGACGCAATGGAGCTTCCACCTTCCTCTGCTGTCTGCGACGCAAAGCCTTTCCTTGACGACCAATGGAAGGGCACGTTTCCATGACTTCTGGATAATATTTAGAAAGAACCTTCAGGAGGAAAGATCGACAAATATAATTTTCAGTATGATGGTATGGACCTTATTACAAGGACAACATACATGCTAAAATGTACTGTTCTGAAAATAGAGTCACATAAATAAAGCAGCAGATGGATTAAACAGCAGACAGAGGAAGAGGGCCAGAGTGAGCTGGCAACCTTCTTTGACACAGTTGGAAGTCCTATAGCTGATGTGCTTGCATGGGAGACTCCAAAGTACATTAATGACCATGGCTTCATAGAACACGTAAGACGTTTGACTGCACACATCCCTTACTTGGATGTTACTGATTTCAAAGCTCAGAATTGAGATAAGTGCATGAATTCTTCCATTTTGGCCGAATAATTAATAAAATACTAAAATTTCAATAAAATATTCTTGTAAACTGGAATGAAACAATAAAAATATTTGGCACTCAACAGTATTTTGATGAGAGACATTATAGATTACAAACACATGCAAAATGCTGCATGGCCAAGCAGAAATGTGACTTCATCAAACATGTTCACAGAAACAGACCTAGACCAACATTTTGATTACAAGACTGCCAACAAAATAGGACCACGTAAAATGTCAAAAGACAGATTTTCACACATGCACGTGCACACATACAGGGATCCCAGGCAGCACAAAAAAAAAAGCATTAAATGTAGCATCCCGCATATTCAATATTAAGTATTGTAAAATCATATAATAATAATAATAATAATAATAATAATAATAATAATAATCCAACAATAAAAGAAATTAGAAATGCGTACCAACTGGAAAGCAGCACGAAAAGAATGCAACTCAAAATTACGAAGGCCGTCATCTTTTTCCAGGTTTCTCCATCGCTCGGCACTCTAACAAGATAAAGCATGGTCATGACTTTAACTTTAAATGGAAAAAATAATATTGCTATGAGCAGCATCCATAGACATAATTCAAAAAATCTGCAGTCGATACTGCTTTCCAACTGACTGAAGGGCAAACATCGAGGCAAGAGCTCCATATCGTTCGATGGCCAATACAAACAGATATGGTAGAATTTGATGTGGATATAGTGATATGGATTCTTGAAAAAAAACAGGTAGAATCTATGTCATTAAATAGTTAGTTATATGGGTTTTTGGTGCAATTATTATAATGTTTTAACAAGTACCAACACAAAAAAACACATCTAATATTAAATTACAAAAAAAAATAATAGACAGCGAAAAAGTATATTTACATCGATATAAACAAACTGAATATAAAATAAAGCTAATACCAAATGCCATGGGAACATCATTCATTGCCCAAGTAAGCCTCTCCGGTTCTCTTTCTCTTTTATAGGCTGAACTAAAAATAGGGTAAGATATTGGATGGGAACATCCTGCCTCAATGGCGGTGAGTAAAGCCATGAGTTTGTCTTCCAAACTTCACATGAGACCCCTACACAATGCTTAGTCTCCATTGCTTTCTGTGTTACCCAATCAGACACATTTAGATGAAACGAGTTCCCATTCTCCCTTCGTCTTCTACCCTGCCTATTGACTTTACTGACCCATCATGCTCCCTCCCTTCCCCCTCCACTGCAGATGCATCCTGCCTGTTCCCATCTCTATTTGAATCAAACAACACCAACACTCCTTCAATTTCAGTATTCCCCCAAGGTTTCCTTGTATTCATCACAGTTTTGAACATATGAAAGCATAGCACCATCCACCTCAACTTTTGTTGGCTCTATCTGGCCCCTGTCAGACAGAGCACCTTCATGCACTGTGATTTAGGTCCCTGCCTCAAGGTCTTCTTGATTAAGTTGATTCGTCTATCCATGGCACCCCCATCTACACTTCCTCTATCTTGCTTAGGCCTCTAATACACTTCTCAGCATCAGACTGCTGTTTCTGGGCTGAACCATCTGTTGCCAGCATCGGTATCATCAACACAGTGGCAGTGATGCCAGTCATTGGCCCATATGCCTCCAGTGAAGGTTTCTGTGCCACCCAGGACCACCGGTGGTTCCGCACTTCCAAATCACTTCTGCAGTCACAATCGTAGAGCCCGTTTTGTTCGTTGAGAATCAAAACCCTTTCAGGACCAATTTCTTTCTGAAAGATAGGATTGAAAGTGATTGCAATGATTGGGCCATTCCATTTTTTTTTTCCTTTCCTCTATCCAGGCTGTTGGGCTTTTCAACCCTTTATCTTTTCTCCCTTCCCTTCCTTTGCCCAGACCTATATTGACTTTGTCTATTAGACTCTCTACCGCCTTCTTCAGTGATTTCAGCACCTCTTTCAAACATTTTAAGACACTCAACTCCTCACTTTCTGCTGAGCTGACCCTGGACACACCACCACCCTACCCTGTTGTGTAAACTCAGGGATTGGAGATTTCATGCATCTCATATATCCTTAGCCTGCACCTCTCTTAAATGATAACACTCTCCCCTGCCCATCTTCCCTTTCTACCCCTACTCTTTTGCTGTATCGCCGATGCATGACCTACTCCTCCCATCACACCCCCAGCTTCTGTACAGCCACTGAGGCTACCCCTTCTGGCCCATGCTTTGTGGCCACTTCACCATTGCTGCCTTTGCATATGACGTAGCCCGTTTCCCCTTGTTTAAAGTCATGCGCAAGACATTTGGAAGTAGTTACAAGCCTTGAGATTCATGCTTGCCCTTGTTTAAAGCCGTACCAGTCAAGTTAGTATGCAAAGACTAAGCTCACCTTAGCTCCGCTGCAAAGCTTTTCCACCCCCTTCCCTCCCATCCTTTTGTATTACCATAAGACCCATATGTCCACCTCCACCATATTCTTCCATCACCAAGTAACTCCCACAAGCACTAGAGCACCTTTGTGCTAAATATGATTCGCTGTCTTCGCGATACGTTTTTGTGACCAACTGACCCAACTTCTTTAGGGTTGGTCAAGTATTTTATTTCAAGCCACATATCTAAGCCCCATTTTAATTTTAGTAGATATTTCCATGGACCGAGCAGTATAATTTTTTCAGAAAACTTCTAAAGCCCAAAATTTATAGTTAGTGGGGCCTTCTAATTTTTAGTAAACCAAAACTACATTAAGGTTATGTTTGGGCACTTAGATGAGATAAGATCACCTCATCTAATTTCAAAACTTCTCATAATTTCCTTCCCAATTGTCATAACACATAATGACCAACTTTACGAAGATCCCATTATATTCCAGAAACTCGCAACATTGGTCCTAATAAACCCCAATTTATCGCTTATGCACCGGGTTTGATAATCATGTTAGATAGGAATGACCATCCACAAATGTAACACAAAAGTGATTCAAGTTAGTTTTACAAAAGAAAAAAGGATTCATGCGCATAAAATTCCTATCATGGTGCTCTAATATTGAGAAAAAAAATAGAAAAGCAAGATATGATAATACCTGGCATGCAAGATCACGTGAAAACTTTCCAAGTGGAAAGCCAGCTGACTTAACACCACTACTCATGGGAAATCCCCAGTGGGTTTCAATATTGTCAGCACCTTCTTCGGACAATAAGTTGTAACAACAACCAATGCTAACAACAGCTTTAACTTCTTTGCACTCCAAAAAGGCCCTGATCCAAAAAAGATAAACAATCCTTCTTATCAGACCCTGAAAAGCAATTTATTTTAGTTGACAAGTTTTAGGGCTGGTTTGGATATAATTCTCACCCAAAATTTTCAATCTCATCTCATCTCATCTCCTTTTCAAACATAATTTAAATACAAAATTTTCAAGCTAATAATTACAACTTTTTTCAAACTAATCATTACAACTTTCTCAAACTTTCAAACAAAAAATAAAAAACAATTCATTATTTTCAAATCCCCGAACAAAAATATATTATAAAACTATATTCTAACAATATTTTAACTTTATAATATTTTTTATTCAATTTCTATCTCCATTCTCAAAACCCAAAAAATACTTAAACTATCTCACGACTATCCATAAACTATCTTACTGCTATTTACAACATTTTCATCTTATCTCACTCCCCAAATGAGCCCTTAGTGTTTTGACATTATGTATTGTGGTTCGTTGAATCATTTAAATTTTCATGTTTTATCCAATATTATTTTACACTAGCGAGAGGAAAACTACTAGGTACTTTAGGAGTATGGATGATGTAGTACTTCAATCCGGACACATATCTATGCCATTAAAATCAAGACTTGAATAATCGGAATCGGGTTCGCAATCAAGTACAGACCAATTCAATTTATTGGGCGACTCAACAAACCAAATCGGACTATTTATGACAATTTTAAATTGGCCATTTCATTATTGATAAAAACATTAAAAAATAATATATGATGCAATTCAAGCATTTAATATCATGTATAAAAGAACATAAAATATTAATTCATTGACTAGCTACAATAAACATGTAATTCATGCATGAACCCAAATAGTTGCAATAAACATGTAATTCATGTATTTAATCTCAATTGTCCACTTTTTTTGGCCCCATATACGAAGAAGATAAAAACCATTAAGTTATAAGCATATGGAAAATGTAATATTTTATTCGCAATCACAAATTTAATACAAAATACTCATTCATCTCCTAATTTTTCTGTTCAACCAAAGAAAATAAAGAACTACATGTTCTATATTTCAATTTTTCTACCATTCTTAAGAAATACAATGACAAAAAAAGTTAAGTTTAGTTCTACATATTTTTGTACAAGAAAAAAAACCACAATTATCAGACAAACTTAAAAAGTAAATATAGTTTCAATCGGATTGAATATGCTCAAATCGGTTTGAAATCAGATAGAATTGATTCGAATCGGCCTAAATAGGCCGATTGAAGTGTTTTGGTGAATGATTCAAAAAGTTCAAAAAAATCGATTCAGTTTTTTTCCAATTCCACTTGAATTGATTTGAATCGAACCGTTTTTTCAAGATCCGATTAAATTTGCCTGTATATGAACACTAATTTTTGTAACTTGTCATCTCAAGTAGAGGTCCTTTGCACATTAGAACTTGAAATGGCCTATTCCATTTCAACTTAAGAACGACAGAGCCACTAACAAAGGCTGGTGAATTTGATGTTCACAGAGCAGATTGGCAACAATATGAAAGTGTGCGTAGATGATGTGCTGGTAAAGAGCATGAAGGCCACATCCCATATAGTTGACCTCACCGAATACTCTAGTTTCATCCATTGTGACCGACTGCACCCCCATTGCCTGATTTGATGACCCATGTACATAGATCACCCAATTATCTACTTCCTCTAAGGTACTAGTTGCTCATACTCACTTCCAGTGAATTCAGCAATGAAATCACCTATTACCTGCCCCTTCAGCTGGCTAGGTTGGCAAGATTTCCTAGCATATTTTTCAATTTCAAATCAGATGCTCCTCTAGTATACATCCTGTGCACTTGGACTACACTTTTTGTGTTAAAAAAAAAAGTTCATAATCCCCAAAGTTTACTGGAGCCCGCCTATGGGAACATGGAGCAAACACAATGTGCAATGAACTCAAAATGAAAAAGGATAGTGTAAAACATGTTTTGACACTCACTTAAGCATTGTTACCGAAAGATCACCGCAAGCATGAAGTCCTGCAAGTACCAATGGAGTGTCACTGTTTGTAACACATTGAGATTTTGGTTTATCTTCTATAAGTACAATTTCATCTTCTTTGAACAATCCAAGGTGCTCAGCATCGCCTTTATGAAGAGACATGCCGGTCAATGTTTTCAACATGTCAATGGAAATTACACGACTTGTGACTGTCTTGGGAACATTGAAGCTCCAGTTTCCTGATCTAACAAACAAGTTTTATAAAAAATGAGGCTTGTCAGGAAGTGAAAGGCAAGCAAACTGACATCCCAATTACGATAGCTAATTAGCATCACCAAGCTAGACATCTTAGAAACTTTGTGCAATAAGTAGAGAGAGAGGGGGAGAGAGAGAGAGAGAGAGATTGCCCACTTCCATTAACAAATGATAGCATTTCCTAAACAACAACCTACTTTCATGGTCAAACAGACAATAAGTGAGGGGGTAAATTAATAAGCCAATGATTTTTTTTTTTTACACCTGCTTGCTTTTTAACAACACTCGATGATTGACAGATGGCATTATATAAAAAAACAATAGCAATTCTTTCTCATTTATGGTAGAAGAAATACTGCTAACTGCTAATTATGCAAGTCTATAGACTGAATTACTAGTTCATCAAGGCACAAATCAGCAGTAGGAGACATCAACTAAAGATTCAATTTCTTAAAATAAGACATGCATTGAGGCCTCTGTACCAACTGGAAGGTACCATAGACTTACCAATTGCAAGAAGCAAAAAACAAAAATAAAAGCAAATAATAAAACAAAATAGATATAGCAACAGCATAATTAAAGACAAAAGGGAATTCAAAGGAAAAGAATTTGTGTACCCATACTTGGATTTACGCATTTGAGCTGCATAATGCTTCTTTATTCGTTCTGCACGTGCATCTGTGACCCTTCCATGGTGAGAACATGCGTCAATCGCAATCACAGAGTGTTGATACTGAAAGGATAATACTTGTGCAAGATAACCCTACAAGAAGATAACAATCACGGATGCTGAAATACAGGATCAATGAAAAAAACCAAATGATTGATGAGATTATGATTGGACCCGGCATATGATTAACTTGACTTTTCTTATATTTATGAGATGTCTAAACTCTCTTGAGCCTTGTTGGGAAGATATAAGGCTCATAAAAACATTCAACAACAGCTTTAAAACATCAGCAGAATTCTCATACGAACAAATTGTCAGGAAAGAATATGATCTATAAATCAACGTCTTACATCAGCCAATCTATATTGGCTTCATGAGCAAGTGGTACAGCAAGAATAAGTTAGCTACAGTTGAGCAAAGGTCTCAAACTAGTCAGACATTATATACTGGAATCCCACGCCACAATTCTCTGCACATCCCTCCCAAATACCATCATGTGTATCTTGTGCTGAGTGGCCACTTGCATGCAACTGGCTCTTTCTACGACAGATTCATATTCTTATGTATTAACTCTTTACAAAAGCTCTCTTCTCCTTGCACATTCATATATGAAGGATGAGACCAAGCATCATTCATGTACAAGAACTGCAGCTATGGTGAAGATGAAAATTCACACAAAATAATAAATTAAAAACATATTCTAAACAGGAAAAGCATGAATCATACAATGGACAAGGTTTTCAAAGTGTGAGAGTTTGAACAATATATATATATATATATATATATATTTTGGCATTGGGTGTCCGGAACGAAGTCTTGACTATTCCTGCAAATGCACCTCAAGTAATGCAAGAAGAAATTCCCCAGTCCAATAGCCCATAGAAATTGTTTGCACCCAATGGTTCAGACCTTAGATCTTGAGGGAACATACCACCAAGACCAAGGCTTTTACCACTTAAGCCACCCCTAGGAATTGTTTTCTAGAGGTTCTGAGCAGGAGTCTGAGGGGATGGAAGTGGAGGTTGAGTTGGGAGATGTGGATCTGAGTAGTAATGTATCTGGGGCTATCGTGGAGTATGCTTCTGGGGTTCTGTGTTCCTTAATGCCCATTGTTGAGAAGCAGATGGCTTTTGGTGGGGAGGAGGATGTTGTGGCATGTGAGAAAGAGGAGTTAAGGGAGTCTGATGATGACTTAGTGTATGCTTGAATATTAATAGTGTTTAAGAATAGTACTAAAAAGTAATAATAAAATATTAAATAGTAATGAATAATAATAAAAATAGGTGAAAAGTAATAATAAAATAATGAATAATAGTAGAAAGTGTTTGAGAGTATTTGAAATATTTTTGTTTCCAAACCTGCCCTTAGATCCTGGTCTGCTGAGGTCTATCCACCCGGAAATTGGTTGGTCCAATAACTCATCTAATTGGACGTTAGGGAAAGTGGATGAAATTAAAAAATGTTAGGGAAACTCTTGCATTGGCTTCGAGGAACAATTTAGAGCCATTCTTATAGCTATAGAGGCTAATCAACCTCTCCTAGCAAGATCTGCTGCTAAGAAGGAGAGGAAGTTGAAGAGATTATCATGTTTTATAAATTATAATCATAAGGGTGGAAGTGCCTTTAGAGATAAAGGAAAGGAAAGGGTTGCTTATAGTCAACCATGAAACCAACGATTATAACTTGGAATGTGTGGGGGCTGAACGACTATAGAAAACATCTTCCAAGTAAAGAATTGGCTTCATAAGTGGAGGAGGTCCAATGTTATTTGCTTTTAAGAAACTAAGCTGAAATGGTTAATCAAATGATCATGAACAGCTTATGGAGTTGTCATAGTATGGGATGGGTTGATTTTATATTTTTGACAGAAAAAGAGTTGAGAAATTTTCTAAATGCTTCCGCAGACTCTCTTTTAATTTTATAAAACTGATATTTTCATGAAAGCGAACATTTTGTACCTGGCGCTTCATTAACAAGAAAATGTGTAACACATAATGTGCACAATGGAAATCAAGAAAGATATTAAAGAGTTCAATATTTTTTAATTTATCCACAGAGGCACAAACAGGCATACACGCATAGACACACACAGTTTCTTCAGAAGTATATATAAGTCGAACATGCAGGATCAACATATAACAGGTAAAAGAATAGATGACCATCTGATTGCAAAGAACCCCATTTTCTTCTCTTTTATAGACAAAGGTGCAAGTAAACAGCTAGTAGACAAGTGAGGATGATATGGAGATAACAATAGTCTCATATAGAAATTTTAGAGGAAACAGCAGAAAAGAAATTCAGGGCACACCTGGCCAGCACCAACATCGACAATGGTATGAGCTCTTACACTGTCGGCAATTGAACTAACAATAGCAGAAAGAACTTCTACCTGTTAACAAAGTTAATTTCATACTTATCAAAAAACAAAGTTGATTTTATGAATAATATAACATAAGGACCCACATTCACAGAAAAAGAGAGAATAATCATAAAATACGAAACATGAAATTAAAAAACTGAGTAAAATCAGTGGCCTACTTCATGTTTTTTCTTCATATTCATGCCCTGAGCAAGAACGCTATTTACTGAAACCACGTGCAGGTCAGGTAATGACTGCCAGAAATCAAGAGCTTATCTAGGTTATGTGTCAAGACAAAGAAAGGGAACAACAAATATGCAAAAGAACAACAAGAAATTGAATAATTAAGCATAACCCTTGAATTATGTGCTTAACTGCACTTTCCAGGAAAATTTCATTATCAACAAAAAAAAAAAAGTAATGACAAACAGAAGTGTATCAAAAGCTTAACAATGTTAGCAAAATGGGCAAACTTTTCTACTTCTCACAGCATGAATAATGTTTCCATTAACAGTCTTTTATACAATGTGTGGAGGAATTTAAAGAAACAAAAGCAAACTTCCTAGAATTTGCGGTTTTCTATCCATCTCAACATCAAGTGTGATACCCCATACAAAGCAAGTATAGGTGATAACTGGGATCCTACATTATTTGGAACAGAAAAGTTCTTACTCTTTATAATTATTCTAAAGAGTCTCCCATCTATACCGTTGACTAATCCTTTTAGGCTTCGTTCGGAAGGCGAAGTCCACTTATTCAAGAGTCCTCTCTCCTGGAGGAGTGAATTTAGGTAACAAATTAAGCGCATCTATCTACCAGCAAAGACAAGTAAGAATGATAATCTATGCTAGGAGTGCCCCTTACCTTAATTAGCTCACTGAAGGAAGTGTGAATGTAACTTTTAATGAGTTCAGCTCAGCTCATCTTAGTTGGTTTATGTTTTAGGCCTATCCAACAGCTAAACACAATTCTCAAATCACAAAACATTACTCAATTCAAAACCTCTTTATACATGGGATCCACAATCTTTTCAACTCAATACCTCTTTATCACGTGAGTCTCACAACATTTTTCAACTTTCCATAAATACTTCTAAACTCATCTTAACATTCAAACACATCTAAACTCATCTTAGCTAAACCCCACAAAACTCATTCCACTATCTCAATTCACTACTATTCATAAAGAACTCAACTCACTCAATTCAGCTCGATATCCAAACAAAATCTTAAAGTATGGCCCAAATGTGGCTTGGGTCTTCCTTGGGGCATTACATCCAATATTCTAGACATTCTTTTTGATTTAGTAGTATTCTAAATATTCATCATTGCCTTCTTTCACTAATCGAGGTAGAATAGATCATGCTCTCTAATGACCCCAAAAAACCCGTGAAAAACTACCCAAAATACATCAAGTCTAAGTAGGAATAAAACACACCTCCCCAACCACAACCCAATGTTTCCCATAGACTAAAACCCTAACCCAATCTTCATAATGTCCTCCCTTTAGTCTTCCCTCAACTTGAGCTACTGCCCAAAGCGTCGTAGTTGATTCCCCAAGAATGACGTTCCAACTCCCTGCTTTTGAATAGTGCTTTAAATTGGTCTTCACATCCTCCATGTAAGATTCCCATGACATACTGAATCTCATTAACCTTTGGCAAAACCCAATCCGATGAAGATCCAACTATGTTGTTTAAGGGAGGAGGAGATACCAAGGGAAGAATGTCTTCTCCCGAAATACCGGGTCCTAAACCTTTAATTCTCGCAAGGCACCAACGACAAACCCTTAGTCAAATCCTGAGCCTCCTCAACAACACCAATAGTACTCTCTATTGCAGATTCTGGGTTGGTAGCAAGTTCCTTCACCTTTGGCGACCCTATATGAGCAACTTCAACAGACACTACATCTCCTTCAGACCTCGGCATACACCATTATCTTTTAACTCTGACGTCGAAGTCATAGTTTTTTCAGGGCTGACCAAGGATGTAACACCGACTATCGGTCTTTCTTGAATCACCTGTGGCGAAGGGCATTCCATTAGGGAAGTCTTAACACAAATACCTAACGTAGAACCCACTTCAAATAACCCGATTTTCCTCTTAACCAGCCACACTATCCTAGATCTGGTTATAGGGATAGGGCCGAATCCAATTTTCCTTTTCCTTTATCTGAGCTTAAAGGATTCAACCATATCTTAGACTTGTTTCTTACGACCATGTTGCCTCTAACTGAAAACAAATCTATCTTCTTAGTCAAGAAAGCAATCGTTGCCTTCACCTCGACAAGCTGTTTTTCCATCTCCTTCAATGTTTTAAGCATCCCAACAAGCTGGTTCTAAGCTTGCATGATCTACATACCACTTCCACAGTTCCCCTTACACTAAGTCACCAAAGCTTGACCCGATTCCAAAATAACCGCATATGATTGCATTGCCACCTTAGTTGTGCTTGGGTCACTTTGTTTCAAATCCAAGTTGATGTGCTCATGAACGGATGTCCTCTTTTGCCTTTCTTTCCTTAACCCAAAGGTAAAAAACATATCCACAGCTTTGCATGACGCAATAACAAACTTCTCCCAACCCTAACCATTCATACCCTTCCGGAATGATTACATTTCATTAGCCTCCTCCACCATGTTCGGTGATAGGTAGATACCAACCATGAATATTGGAGCATCGGAGCCATAAATGCTCGATCCCTTTCACTCAACTGTTTTGAGAATTTCAATTTTTTTCCTGCCTTTAGAACTGCTTCCACCGTAGCCACTAGCTATCCTATACCACTACAACCTATAGCTAGAGACCTCTAAACCCTTCTGCTCCTCTAATAGCTAAGATCCTACTGCTTAAAAATCTTCTTTAATCTGTGAACCAAATTGTTGAATACGAATTTATTTATATTTTGAATAAGACAAATTTGTAACCCCTGATATGATTTGGGCAATCATTAGTAACATTATTACCATGATTGCTATTATTTCATGTGTGAACTTTGGTTATTATTTTATGTTAGTTAATTAGTTAGCAATTGGTTATCATGTCATGATAAGGTTTTAATTTTGGGAAGCTAACCCTGGTTTGGATATTTATTAGGTTTCAGCCCATTTTATTGAGGTCACATAGGTAGTTTGAGATTTGGACCCCAAGGGACGCTAGAGTTTGTCAAACATAACCAAATGAGATTGGACCTATTATCTCACCCTCCACCTCTTACATATATGAGAGTAGATGTCATTTTGTACAAAGAATTTTGGTGATAAGGACCAATATATGATCGATCCCATTTATAAAATCAGATGTACATGTCAGTATTTGGTATTGTTCTGTCAAACTCTCACCATCTACAAATCATTTTCCAATTTCAACTGATTTTTCATGATTGTTGATTTTTATCTTTGGTTGTAGTTCTTGACCCTTTCACGGGAAGCACAACTAGACTCCGACTATCAAACAGCACGATCTCCAATAAATTGCAAATACAGAAAAGAGATACATACAAGTTTACAGAGAGTAAGATGTCATCAGCTGGTTGAAAACACCATACCATGTGCAAGTCCGCCGGTTCCCTTGGAAACACAAGAGACCTCAAGTTTAGGACAAACTCCTTCAGCGAAACAGGCCAGTGATCCTACCATCAATGTGGGTTTATGATCAAATGACTATCATATTAACACAGGTACTAGCAGTAACCAACAGCGTGTACCAACGGCAATAAATTAATCCTTATCATTGAAGACAACTAAGGATGCATGCAAATCTATCAGACCTAAACAGAAGAACCAATGGGATAGGCTATGGTTATAGTTCCTTTGGAAGCCATCCAGTCAAGATTCAATTAAAAGAAAAGTTGCGATGAAGAGCAGACCTGGACCACTCCAGAAGGAATAAGCAGAAGATTTTCAACAGGGTCCTTCCTCAGGATATCCATCCATTCTTTATCAACAGCTTCCCACTGTCTATCCTGGCAACATCATCAATTTTGTCACAATTATAGGTAATGACTTCCCGTTCGGCCGACAAGAAAACGAAAAGAAAATTTTGGGACCTTAAAGAAATTGACCACGTGAGTGTGTATCAAGAAGGTAAAGGGTCTGAGGAAGTTGATGATGGCGTTGATCCATTGGAGGGTGTGTGTAGCAGTGTCACAAGAGTACTTGCAAGTCCCGCTCATTGTCCTTCCCGACGATTGAGATGACGAGCCGATGATTATATAGAAAATTATACAACGCGATCTCATTTTGTCTCTTCAATTTCTCCACTAATACATTTTGTTTTACTTTTTATTTTTTTTTTATTAAAAAACATCATTCCTTTTCAATAAATTAAAATTACAGTTCTCACTTGATAAACCGAAAAAAATCATATTACAAGTCAAATTATTCAATTGTTTGAGGCATTCTCACACACAAATTTCTTTATAACAAATATTATCTAAACTTATATATCCTCTCAAGTGACAAAAATTTTTGAAATTTTCATTTCGATTTGTTTGAGAGTGTGACATTTTATATATAGAGAATAATTAACCCTCACCCTTTAGAGAATGAAAGAGCATTGATACCATCATCTTTTAAATAAAGAGGAAGAATTAACACCACCATCATTCAAAAGAGGAGTAGGACAACTAAAGGAAATAATCGTTTCCTTTTTATTCATACTTAACATAAACTACATCATGAATAATACAAAACACAGAAAATCAAAACACAAAATACAAAATATTAAAACAAATAAACAAAACACAGCTATAATGATGCATGTGCGTGCCATTTTGGGGTGTTTGGACAAGCACATGTGAACCCATCGATGTCGTTGAACCCAGAAACGCCGCGCATGGTAGCATTTGAGATCTCTATTTGGAGACAAGCGTATTTCACGTGCGCGAGACTACCCACACATACGCAGCTCATGCTGCTCCTTACAGTGAGTGGCGGAATCATGAGGCGTTGAGGGAGGCCAATTTTTTTACTGTATGACACATTTATGTAAAAAAAAAAAATACTAAATATAATCGTAGAGTGTGCAAGCTCTATGCATTCTATTTGCAAAAAAGTAGGGTCCACAATTAAAAAATAATTTTTTCATATTGGTCCTAAATTTGCCTTTTTTTTCTAGAGAGTGTGGGCGAGGCTTGCACATTCTAGAATTGACAACATCATTTCACTTATGTAAATTAAAAAGAGTGAAAAATCATAAAAATATAACTCCATATAAAATTAATTCTTAATTATTTACTACATATGTGTAGAAATAAAATTTTAAATACAACTTAAATATATGTTTCAAATTCTAACGATAATATTTCATGGAATAATATTATTCATCATAAAAACTCTTTTTTTGCAACAAAAAATTTAGAATTTATTTTTATCATATAAACTATCAAGAGATTTTTAGAATGTCATCTTTTATTCTAGTATGTAAGCTACTTTATTAGATTTCTTGTAAAATCTAGATATTTTTGTATCACATTAAACATATAATATTATAACTGAGAGCTTAAATAAATTCTTTTCTTGCTTAATGCAAGCTAGAGGATAAAATCTTTCAACCATTTTTCATATAGATCATCGATTTTAGATAAATTTTCTTATATGTTCACTTTGAATTCCATATTTGATATTAAGAAATTGAATATTGTATATCAAAAAAATTTGGGATCCATATTACTAAATTTATTCTTTCTCCTAAACTTAGTTTTAATTTTAACTTTAATTTTGGAGAGGTCAAATTATTGAAAATAAATCATATATAAAAATTAAACAAAATTTTGAGACTACAAGAAAAAAAAAATAGAAAAAGGCATTTGTAAGTATATTGGTATATTGAGATTTTAGAATATTTCAAAGAGCTTATGAAGATTATAATTTTTTGGGAGGGGGGCCATTTTCTATGTCTATACAATTATTTATAAAATTTAGGAAGTATATTTTATTTTCAAAAAGTTTTGGGGGGCATGGCCGCCCTCAAGTATAACATGGCTCCATCACTACTTATGGCTGATACTTTCGCCGGTTGGCAGATCGGCACTATACGAAACTCTTGATAAGACGCATTGGTGTCTCTGGCCATCGGAGAACCTCGTACTGCACTACCCCATGTCAGACGAAAACCAAATAAAAAAAAATAAGACTGTAACGACGAACGAGAGGAAAGGAGGGAAGGCCCCACCCTCTGCTACGAAAACTGTGAGACCCCAAGTTTTTGCATATCTTTATTTTGCTTATATTTTTTCGTTGGATGTTTTAATTTATTTTAATAAATTAAATTTTTATCTCACTTATTCTATCAGAGTACGCTTTATTTACGATTGTGGTTGATTATTTATGAAATCTACGATTTTAGTACTTTTAGTTATTTAATGATTATTATCGATTTCGGCATTTAATTGTTATTAATGTTATCTTGGTTTAGTGGTTTTAGTTCTATTGTTGTTACAAGCTTCTCTGAGATTCCTTAATAATAGTACTTTTAGTTATTTTAATTAATCGTTACTACTGCTCTTTTTATTTGAAATACTATCTTCATTGTTTTAATTTAATCATCGTAATGTATGGTTTGATTTGTCATGTTTTTTTTAATGAGAATTTTATTTTATTTTAACATTATCTGATTCATTGATCTTAAACTTATTAAATTATTAAGTGTTGTTATGTTTATTCTATTTTTGTTTGGTAAAATTTTGAAGAGTTCCAGAGTATTATATTATACATGATCCTGTTATTACCTTGATTTTTATTGTTTAAAATATTACGAGATCTTAAATTTATTTAAGTATCTTATTTAAATATATGATCTTATTCTTTTAAATAATTAGAAACTTCATCATTTTAATTAATGATAGAAAATATTATGTTATAAAATTAGAGTCAAGTTGAAATGTATTTTATTTTATTTCCTTGAATGTTTTTAAGCTCGATTAATTTTATGTGTTTTTAAACCAGTGTTTTAAACACATCATTTGTCAGTTTGAAAACCCCAAAACGTCGGACCTATAAATAACTCGAAAATGGTCACAATCCCTCACTTTTCTTGTCCCTCTCCCTTTTCTTTTTCTCTCTCCTTTCTCTCTTCTCTCCCACGTGATACAGCCCTCCACAGGGCCATTCGGTTTCTAACTCGTGGTGACGCCACCTTCGTCCATCAAGTCTCACCTCCAGCCCTGCCTGAACTGCCAGCCTCCGGCGAGTCCAACCCCACAGGAGGTGTTAACCACGAAGACCCCACCTCCCATCAACAACCCCGAACCCAAAATGAGTTTTCTCCTCCACCCCCCACCTTGCTCAACCCCTAGTTCTACCATGAGCCACCGTAGCTCGACACCACCCCGCCATTGGATCCGCCATCCACCAGCGACCTATCACCGGCAATCCCAGTCCCAACGGAACCCTCACCTTCTCTCACCTCACATAAAATCGAAATGGGTCTCAAAATGGACCTCCTTTTGCCGCGCGCCATTCGGCCACTTTGAGTCTCACCTCCACCACCAAAAACTTCCCTTACCTCAAATTGTCACACCCCTAAAGCAGTTTTTTCATCCATGGCCCCACCTCTCTTGTACAAGCAAAAATCTGAAAATGAGTTTTCACCCTTTCGAGCTAGATCCGCCACTTTGCGGTAGTTGAATCACTTCACCACCACCTTTATGAGATTTCTCATCCTCCAATGTGTATTACCCTAAATTTTGGTGTCAAACGAAATACCCTAACCCATGTCATCACTTGCGTGCCAAGAGACAAGTAACGTGCGACTTACTCGCTATGGATCGTGGATCGGTGATCGGCGCGATGTTTGATTTGCAAGATGTTCCTTTGTGCACTGTAAGTGACAGATGATTGTTTGTTGTTTGGTTGACTATTTAATTGTGTACTAACATCTCTTCTAGCAACTTGAAGTGTTAGCTAATAATGATAAATAATTCGGAAGTAACTTGGTTGGGCCTGAGGCTATTTAACGGGGGATTGGATCACCCCGAGTTAATCTAACTGTGATTGGATATTTGTGTAGATATTAATTATTGGTGGTATAATGGTTTAGTTAGATGATTCCATTACTTTTTCTGTGTGTTGTATTGAGGTGATATACTAAGATTTTAATCTAAGAGACATTTGGAAAAATGAGGTGAAAATTTGATGAGGAAACTTAAGAAGTATAGTTAAGTAAATTTTGGTTAAGGGTTGAAACAATGGCATAACATGTTAGACGATGAAAGGTTTATTTTCAGGAAACTCATAAGTTTCAATCATAATGTACTTTTTTGGAAAGACATTAGGCGTTAACTCATCGCTGACATATTGTTCTGACTTGAGTCTTTGGATGAAATATTAAAGTATACTCTTTGATCTCCTGGATGTATAGTTTAAGAAGTGTTTGAGTTTAGAGAAAAGATCATATGATGGCAAGTTGTTGAAGAGGATAACTCTATAAACAATATAAATGGTTGACTAATAATTTGTTATGACTTGATTATTAAGTTTTGAGAAGATCTTAAGAAAATGTGTGTTTTGGTAAAAAGAAAAGAGAAGAAGAGTTTGGGTTAGACTCCACCATAAGTTGTGGCCTTTATCCCTATAGGCCAACATTGGTTTGATTCGATTCGATTTAATTAATTTAATTATCTCTTTATTGGAATATGCACGACGTGTTGGAAGGAAAATAATTTAGAAAGGGAATTATGTTAATGGGTTAGCATGCACGATTAAGATAAAGCTTGATAAATGCTTGGTGATGCTAGGTTAGTTTATCCAATGAAATGCCTTGTATTTGCTAAACCTATTTGTATGCTTTTATATGAATTATTGATGGAATCATGTGATGGTTTGAGTGTGAATGAGCAAGACAATGTGTGTACTTGAACTAATCCTATGATTCACATGTTAAGCACTAAGGGTTGCATATCACATGCATGAAGCATGAAATTCATATTTTTTAGTCAAACGTGTTTTCAAAAATAAAGAAAAGAATTAAGTTTTTATACCCCAAACGTTGGGACGGGATAGTGCCCAGTGGAACTCCCTGTTCACTCAAGAGTGTGTAAAGTTGAATGAAAAT
The DNA here is from genome assembly GCA_036898215.1 of Platycarya strobilacea. NCBI lineage: Eukaryota > Viridiplantae > Streptophyta > Magnoliopsida > Fagales > Juglandaceae > Platycarya > Platycarya strobilacea. The sequence continues at coordinate 31,256,434 of CM072549.1, read as the reverse complement.
TTCTGAGTTGACGAAGAACAGTCGGTAGACTATGTATGGCTCCAAAAGGTGTTCGGGGCGTGGTTGCCCCCAGGTTACACCTAAAACTAGTGGGTGCCCAAGGACAGTGTTGGTTTTTTCCTCACTGTTGTAAGAACAAGTATGTAGTTGCTCAGTTTGAGTGGTCACTGAGTGATGAAGAATGGTAAATGTAGTCACCCTGACTTGAGTGGTCGTTTGACAATGCAGTAACGCATAACGTACTCACTTAGGCTTGAGTGAGCACCGGGTGATACGGTAATTAGCAGGAATACACAGTGCATAGAGAAACCGTGGGGTGTCTACAAAATGTCATGACAAGAACGACTTTCGAGCCCAAAAAATGATATGAATAAGTAAATGACGCTCAAAATAAGAAAAACAATGAAAGACTTGAAAAGTTTATGAAAAGGTTTTAATTACACATGAAAGAAATCAAAGTTATATGAAAACATTTTTATGAAAAACATGTACATGAACCAAAGTTTTGAAGAATGTCAAGGTTTATAAAAGTCTTTATATGAAAGTACATGTGCATAAGTCATATCGCAAGTCTCATGTTTATGATACATGCAGTCATTGTGTTTACTTGTATATGCTAATAATGTTTTGTTATGTAAATTGGTTGTGTGCTGTCTGTTATTTACTGGGATTCACATCTCATTGGTGGATTGCGCCAACCTACGGTCCCATTTTACGGGATCGTAATTGTGATTGTAGAGAATAAAATTGAGCCCGAGGTACAAGCTCCGTCGGGAAAAAAATCTGTTGAGAGGATAAAGACTGGGACTATGATCTCAGAAGCAGTGTTGTTTATCTTTTTCTTCTGGAAGACTGTAAAATCTCTTGCTAGAGAAATTGATTTAATTGATTTGTAACTTTCAAGTATTTCTAGTACTAGAATGATTGACTTTTATCTACTTTTCTGCTGCAAATATCTATTTTATACTTTATGCATGTTTCACACACTCTTGGAGCAATAATTGATGGGATGATTGATCAGTATGATGATCGTCCGGGTGACGCGAATCCTTCTAAATCCTGGGGGGATTCGTGGGCGCCACATAAACTGCTTCTAAGTTGCGCGTGGGAGAGTTGGTTTTTTGGCACGCTGAAATCACCAAAGCAATGGGGAAGGACATCGGTGGCAAAATACTTTTTTAATTAATAGTTAAGAAAATCACTACGTAATTGTGTATTAGTATTATTTTTATTTTTAAAAATATTAAAGTTGTTTACAAAATATTTTAAAAAATATTTATATTTTACATTAAGGACACACATAGTGGTCCAATCTAAGCAACATAGTAACACTAACATATTATCTAACCAATTATTCTTTTTGTCGGCATTGATATAGTGTAAATGTTAAGACATAATTGTTTAATTTTAATTTTAATAATTTAATTTTAAATTAAATTCTTTAATGTAAATGCTTTATTAAGTATGTCATGTAAATATCTATTTGATATGTTTGAATTTTAAAAAATATTATTTTATTGTAAAGTGGTAAGATAATTGTGGACCAATTGTTATTTGTTAAGTTTGTTGGGGGTTGCATTGTCTTAAAAAATATTTAAATAGCTTTAAAAACTCTTTAGTTGATATTTAAGTTGTTTCGATATTAAATATTAAAATATTTTTAATTTCAAATAAGCTAAAATACATGTTCAAAAATTTTTATATTTCTTCTTAAACATGTTTTTCTAGACAAAAATATCTATACAAGTTTCTAATAATTAGAAATTTCAAAGTTCTAAAAATAAAATCATTTTCTTTAAAAAAAAATTAAATGATCGTGAATTTTACTCATAAAGTATTTTTTAATTTACTTCCAAACAACGTAACATGAAAGTGAATTAAATATATAGTTACTAATAGTAAATAAATTTTTAATAGTAGAACATATTACTTAAGCTATAACTTATAGCTATATTTTTCACCGCAATTTCAAATATGCACATGTTCTATCCATATTGATTTTATGTATTCATCTATTTATCTCATAGTAAAAGAAAAACTCAACTTAATTATCAATTTAGACATACAAAGAAAAAAAGTTTAAAAGATAAGTTAATGACCATGTTGCAAATCTATGTTGGTCATGGGATTTAAATTACTATAACTCATAAAAACAACCAAAATGTTAATTGCAAGAGATGCAAAGAAATTGGGTGGCTTGACATAGAATCTCAATTGTCGCACCTTATGGTGACACCCCTAACCCCCGCTTATGGTGGAATAGAGATTTGGAGCATCACAACATGTTAACATGTTCACATATCCTCGTTCATGATAGACATCATGTAATGCAATCCTCTATCTCATGTATGTAGTAAACTCCTTATGACAACAAGAATTTATGCTTAACATGTTAATTTATCAACCAATGATATTTTGAGATAGACTACTTACCAACTTGAAGCTTCCCTACAAAGTACTCAGCTATAGCTCTCTCTTTCCCTCTTTTGAAACTTTTCTCTATATCACTCAAGTTCTTTTGCATGTGGTGTATAATGGAGTAAGACATGAGGTGTGGTTTTTATAGACTTTATTTGGAGAATAAACAAATTCTAGAAGCAACACATAACATGGTTCATCTGACAACTCACCCATAGGGTTATCAAGGTGCATTGACTAGGGGTTATGATGATATTTCTCCTTTGTTTGCTCTTGTGCAGTTAAGGGAATCTCTTGTCTAACAAAGGAAAATTTATTTATGAATTTGTAGGATGTAGGGTGTAAGAATCTTAGAAGTTTGAAATAGACTTTTTTGAACAAAGATAAATCATGAACAAATTATTTAATTCCTTCAAATTTGTTGCCTAAAACCACTTGTTTCTCTTAGCTAGTTTGACTATAATGGCTTAATAAATGTATAAGTGATTCTTTCCTTGTTCAAGAAATATGAGAGTGAGAGATACTTGGCTTCTTGGTGAAAGATATTTAAGGGAGGTGAGTTAGGTGTTGGTAGCTGAGAAGAGCCATTTGGCTTCTTCCATTCTCTCTTCAATTTTCCTTCAAGTTCTAATGGTTAACTAGAGGGTTATGTGTTGTGATATCCCGATTTTTTGTGGGAAAATCTATTTTTCCATAATAGGATTAGATGATTATTCCTTTTACTTATTTTGAGGTATTTGGTGTTTTGGTTAAAAAAAAGGGATGATAAGAAATGAGGCCTTTTTGAAGAGAATACTAAGTATTAGTGGATTGGACTCTTTTTTTCTTGTACCTATGGCTCAAGAGGATTGAAACAAGGTTTAAAGAATCAAAAGGAAGTGGATGGCCAACTATGCATGAAGGTAGCACCTTAAGGACTTTTCAGATTCCTTTGGACAAGAGGCAGTGTAAGACACAAGTCTTTTGCCCTTCCAAAGAGGCTTCCTACATGGGGAAGTTCGAGAAGTAGATTTTGTGGGGACCAAGATAATGCTAGACGTGTAGATTGTGGAGTGGGGAAGTGGAAAGACCACATAGAAAAATGGCAAGCCACCCTCACCCATGTCATGCCAAGTGACAATTCAAGAAGAAAACTTTTTTTTGTGAGTTACCTAAAATGTCATTTTTAGGTTTTGTCTTAGGTAACGTTTGAGGGTTAAAATGGTAAACTTGGGGGGAGAGAATTTTGGCCATAGGAGATAGAGGATCCGAAAATCCATGCTTTTTTGGCTTCCCAAGCAAATCTCATCATTTTTGGGAAGGTTTGGAAAAACCTACCATGTGTCCTATATGCATTGGAGCATGTTTTGAAATGAAAGAGAGTTTAAAAAGACCCTAGTCGAATTTGATGAGGCTTTTCCTCATTCCTTTGTCTCTTCATTCCCCATAGATTTGACTAAGACACCATTTCCCTACTCTTAAACTTTCTTTCATTTTCTCACTAGCTAAATGCATTCGTCTGTGATCTTTTCGTGTGATTTTCGACGTGAATCATTCAAAAATACTTTCCACTCAAGGTAAGCATTTTGAAAATCTAGTTTTTGAAAAGCCATGCAAAGATTTGCAAGAGTTCTTTTCATCTAAAGTTTCAGCCTAAATAATTCTTACACATACACACACATTCATGAAAAAACTAGGATTTTGATTCTCTATACAATGAAACTCTAGATGTAATAGCCCAAATTTTTAGGATATAATATTTTCTTGAAATTTGTTGGAAATAATATTTCATAGAAAAGGAATAGGAGACTTAAATGCATTCTAAGGTAAATGTTGGATGGATTTTTGGGAATTTTAGCAATGTATCAACTAGAGAAATTCAATTTAGATCTAGAAAGAGATAAATTTTCAAAATTTGAGGAAGAAATTCAAAGGGAAGTGAAAGAACAAAACATCAAACACTTTGTGTGATAAAACGGATTCTCGGACTAGACCGTTGAAGTTTTGTGTAATAATCATAACGTTTTCATATGAGGTCCAAATAAGGTAATTCTAATTCGTATAGAACCATACGAGAGAGATATAAAACTTATATGTTTTGTATTTTTGAATATAAGGAATTTATCAAGGACTAAATCTAGTATGAAGTGGACGGACAGTGATAGGAGTCAACTGGTAACCGACTTAAATGAGTTGTCTTAGGTTCAACTATGTGACGAAAATTAAGATTAGTTACTATATTTTCTGAAGTCTTGACATGTGTGGGAAAATGTGGCAAGTTGATAAGAATTCATCTAGAAGTCTTGGGGGGTAAGAAAACAAAGGAAAACAAATGGAGAGTTCGGATTGGATATTCTCAGATAACTTTTGACGTGTTTCAGTAAACTAATCATATTTCTCTCATATGATATCGGAATAAGGTGATTCAAATTTTTGTAGAACCTTAAGAGGATTATCTTAAACTTTTATATTTTGAGTTTATGAAGAATCAAATTTTATCATTGACGTATTAGGACTAGAACATGGCTAATCCCTTGAAGAGGCCAAGTGGCCAGATGCACCCCTTAGAAGATTTCCTATGATGGTGTTTTGTCTTCACCCCCATGTGTTGGAACTCTTTGAGCTCTTGATCAAGATCATTTTATAGGTATATTAATCTCAACCATGTGATTAAAATATCAGCAAATCCCCATAGGATTAGGGGTGATCATGAAACCACAAGTAGAGGACACCTCACCTATGCAGCCAAATGGAGTTGCTGAAATGCCCAAGCCCTCTTCCCTTGCACCCCACGCCTATTATGCCTATAAATAGATGCATGGGCTTCTCTTCTTTCCCCATGAGAGATACCAGTCGGCCATAGTGAGAAATACTCAAGAGAAATACACAAAAACTAATTCACATCACTTAAGTGTCAAAAGAGAGCTAAGTAAGGACCTTGGAGAAAAGTGTGGTGCAAAACCAACTCAAGACTAATCATTTAGCTTTGGAAAATTTTGTAAGTGCATATATTAACTTAGTCTTGGCATAGAATAAGTGGTTTGGTGATTGGATTATGTTTGATATTTATTTGAGTTTAATCCTTGTTTATGTGTTAAATTGAAACCTATTGAGTTTTGAAGTGGTTTTTGCTATGATAAAATGTTAGGAAAATTATGAGATCTTAGAAAGATATTCTATGATGATATATTAAGAGGAGTATATGAAAATATGAGGTCTTTATTTGAAAAAAAATTGATAGATCAATCCTAACAACTTTCGGATGTAAAAGGGATTAAGTTGACAGATTTAATATCTTATGGTAAAATGGTCATAACTTGTTAGTGTGATATTAGAATTTAATGATTCAAGATGCTATGGAAAGCTAAGACAGAGATCTACAACTTTTATGTTTTAAGTTTTACGAGATAAGAAATAAATAAAGGATAAAATCTAGATTTAGTTGGCAGAATGAGATTGAGGCAGAAATTTAGCTCGACCCTTGATCAACGTTTGGCTTGAGCGAAATACCCTATTATGTTTGATTTTGAGATTTTTATTAATTGAAGAGTTTATGATTCAAGTAAAAGAAAATAAGATGTTGAATTTATAAAGTGATTGGTTATCCATGATTTTATGATAATTTGTTATTCAAGTATTATTTGTTATATTATGACACTATGAGATGATGATAAGGTTAAGGATATGAGAAATGAAACAAGAAAAGATAAGACATGGCCCTTCCATGAATAATAATAATGGGATGGCCCAACCACGGGTAATAACAGTGGCATGGCCCTTTCACGGGTAATAACAGTGGCATGGCCCTTCCACGGGTAATAACAGTGGCATGACCCTTCCACAGGTAATAAGAGTAGCAAGGCCCGACCACGGGTAATAATAGTGGCATGGCCCAACCATGGATAATAATAGTGGATTATAATGAAAAGATATGAAAATGATATGGCTAAGAATGAAAAGTCAATGTATGATATAAATTTATGTAAGTTCACATAAGAGATAAGTTTAATTTATACATAAGTCACATGAATCATGTCATAAACATATACTTTTTCACGATATCTGTGCTTTTATTAAGTTAAATGTGTACTTACTGATATTTCTCTAGAAATCTCATTCTTGTATGGTTCCTTTTCTTTTGGAATATAATTTTAACTGCAGGGTTGGATGACGGTTATGGACTAGACCCTAGTTACTCGAGAGACCTGGAGAAACCCTGAGGGTTCCTTGGAGTACTCTCTCTATAAAAGTTTATGACCAGTTGGTAGTAATAAGGACCAGCGCAGACATGAAGAAAGAGTTTTCCGAATTGAAGAAGAAGAAGAAGCCTAGGTTGCTTTAAAACAAAAATTTTGATAAATTTGTATTTCGACTAAGAAAACTAACTGGGTTATGCATGTAATGATACAATGATATTTTAAGAATGGATGATATGAATACTAAGGTTTTGTGTAATCATGTGATCTCTAGAATTTTTATTTTTTACTTTTTCGATGCGATTTGCCTCACATTTCAATAAGTACAGGAGTGAGTAACCAAGTGTTACTGACCCTGACACTTCAATTTGCGTTGAATTACGAACGTAAATTGTGGGTGTCACACTAGACTTTTGAAATTTTTACACCAAATAAAATAGAGATTTAAATAGGCCGAGACATGGTTTTTAAAATAAAAGTAAAAGCTATGGTTTTCTTCTTGAAAAGGTTTGGCCTTAGCAAGTTTGGAAGAGAAACAACGTGTTTTGGGGAAAAAAAAACACATTTTTTTCTTCTAGATTTCGAATTTAGAGTTTAAATCTTGATCTTTTCCTTGTTTGTTTTCAGGTCTCTTGCTTATATTTCTTAGATATTTTTGTAAGTATATTTTTAACCTAATTCTTAGTATTGTTTGTATATGATGCATAAAATTGTTTGCCTTCGATTTTCTAATTTTTTTTGTTTGCTTATTTACTATATTTTCTCAAGGATATTCTAAGGTTTAACTTATGGATTCTTTGGATGAATGATATTGGTTATTTGGAGAACTACTATGTGATATGGTCTATAGAGAATTCGACCTTGAGGATTTGTGAGGAAAAAACTGATTTTTGCTTGAAACATGAGATTTTATGGGGTTATAGGTTTTAGCCTTGGCCTAATTAAGTCATATTGGTTTATGAAGGAAACCATGAAATGAGATCATTAGGGTTCGGCTTAGGCTTTTATTATGGCCTAGAGATGTGCTTTTGACAAATGTCTAAAGGTTTGCATGAGTTGGTATGATGTGATGAAGGAAAATGAGGTCTAATGAAGCTTGAAGGGTTTGGCCTTAGCTATGAGATGCCTTCATGAGATTGATTGATTATGTTTCCATTATGTGAATGATGTTTGCATGATCTAATATTTTTAAACTATGATTGAAATATACATGCTTTACATGTTCATGATTACATGCTTGCATAAGTAAGTCAAGAGTTTGCATGTAATCCAAGTCATATGATTTCATGTCTTTGGGTCAAGATTTTCAAAAGAAATAGTCATGAATTTTATAAGAATTCCAAAAGTTAAGACGGAAAAAATACTCTAGTGGAACTTTCTGTTCACTCAGGAGTGTTTAAAATTGAGTGAAATCCCTGAGTTGACGAAAAATCGTCGACGGACCTTGGAAGATTCCTATGAAAGGATTTCGGAGCAAGGTCACATATAAAACTAGTGGGTACTAAGAATGGTGAAGGCAAAATAAGAGAACTTTCGTATAAGATTTATGAACATGACGTAGTCAACTTGACTAAAAGAGTCGTAAAGTGATGCGGTAACTAGGGGGAATCACGTGGTGCATTGGGGAGCCATGAGATATTCATCATGTTATATGAAAGTCATGACAATAAAGACTATGAGCCTAAAAATGATACAAATGTTAAAAATAATACGAAATGTTATGAAAGTTAAGTATGATATGAAAGTCATAAAAGTTATAAAAGTTATGAATACATGTCAAAGAACAATTAAAAGTTTTTTTATGAAAATGTATTATGCATAAGTCAAGTCATAAGTCTCATTATTCATGATTCATGTATTTGTTTGCATTTATCTTTATATACTTATGATACCTGTGCTAAGTTATTTGTGTACTTATGGAGATTTATTGAAATCTTACTCTGTAGTTTTTACTACCATTCATTTTCGAGATAGTAGAAGTGGTTGTAGATATAGATGAGGAAGCGCAAGAGGCTGCCTTCCAAGAAGGCTTCGGAGACCCTGAAGAGCCCTGAGGGCCCCTCGGTGTGCTTTGTGCATGATAGGCTAGCGGAGGTGGATGAGTTTTAAAGTTTAGATTTTGAAGCTTTTTGAGAAACTTAGAAGAATTCTGGATGAAAGCCAGGCTAAGCAGGATCAGCCTAGTAAGACCCCTAGTTCAGAGTGATAAAACTCCCGTTTTGAGAAGAGGAGACATTGGTTTTAGTTTAATTTTGATATAAGACAACGATGTTTAACTTTTAAGTGTTTATGGATTTTAAGAATTCCCAGTGTTTTTGGGAGTTTGAATATGATACTACTTTTGAGGTACAATTATTACTTTAAAGTTTTTGGGATAGTTGCACTAGCAATTACCATGTGATTGATGACATATTTTAGTTATTTTGCCTATCTTATTAGAAATGACTTCGCTGCAATAATCATTGCATATTGCTAGTAAGTTAAGTGCATGCATTTTATACTTGCCATGAACGAGAGGTTTGTAACCTTGTATTACATGTCCCCAGTGGTTCAAGTTTATGTTAAATCCTAAATATAGGCTGGGGGCACCAACATGTGTTAAGTAATGAGGGTAAAATGGAAGTCTAAAAGTCTTGGAACTTTATTCTTTTGCTTGGAGACAAAGCCTAAGGCCCAAAGATGGGTTGACTTGGTTTGCTAAAATGGTATCAGGTGATGGAATATGGTTTAATGTTTGCTGCACTATCCTCTTATGAGTGTGTAAGAGAGTGTTGCCCATTGTCCTCCTTCAAGGTCTAAATTTCCATATTTGGTTTTGGAGGTGGAGCTATTTTTTTTCATAAATTTTATTTAAATAGAGTTAAACAATCAATGGTATACATTTGAAAGATACTCGGTTTATACTTGGTGACTAGTTGCTTGGAGGGCATGTCTTTGACATGTCCCTTATGGTTATGACATGTTCTATAATTTATCTTCAGTCCATATTAGCTAACACTTAATCTAATTTAAAAACAAAGAGACTTCATTTTCATAAAATAGCTCTCACAAGAATCACTTTGAAGTCAAATAGCTGATAAAAACTTTTCATGCTATTTTGTCATAGTTTTTTGTCCCATTGTGTTATACTAGATCAGAAATCATCCTCTTAAATTCATGGTAGAGAGTGAAACTTGGCAGCCAAGAAGTGTTTGGCACCACTTGGTTTGTTCAAGTATAAGATTGGCAATATGTGATATAACCTATTCATTAACCTAACACAAACATGATATAAAATTAGCAGATTTGAGTTTAATGTTAACAGATTTGGGTCAAAACGGGTTGATCTATTAAGATAAGATTCATTAACAAGTATGGGTCAAAACGGATCAATCCTCTTAACCTGTTAGATAGAGTATAAATTATTCTCTCTAGTGTTGACTCAGTTTATTCGACTTGATATCCTTATGAAGTGATCTTGATCATAATTAAGGCCAAGTTTGTTTTCGGGAACAAAACGCAAAACCTGTGAAACACTACTTAATATTCGTACGGATAGTTACATCTCCGAAAACAATTATTCACAGACACTAGTACTTTAGTATCTTAACTTATTTGGTTTTACTTCAGCACTGTGCTCAGAAGTTTTCTCAAATGTTTATAGACAAGATTAGACACTGCAAAAGCATTGAATATGATGATGTTTGACCAAGATGATTTTCATAGCTTGATTTATATGTCCTTTAAGATGATAGATAGGAATCAATTGGATTAAAAACCAAAAGAACATTGTCTATATAGATGTGGAAGCTTTTTTTGGTTTTTTGGTTTTTTTAATATATATTTTTTTTAATGTCAATCGTATTGACTCATCATCATGTAAAATTATTTTTACAAGATTTATTAATTGTTTATTGTAATTTTTTTTATTATCAATTATGATCTTTTTTTCTCCATTATTTTGTTTACATCTATGATGGCCACATGCAACTTTATCCGGATGGACTTTTATTCTGGGTAGCAGGCTAGCAGTTGACGAAGTGTGCTTTGCAAGGCACCATAAATTGTAAAAAAAAAAATTATAAAACAAATTGCCATCTCACTGTGTGGGACCCATCATTTAAACACTAAAAAAAAGTCAACACAAGCTCATCTTATCTTTAAAAATAAACGCACAATCATCTTTATTTCATCTTATCTAAACTTTTCTCAACATATCTCAATACTATTCACACATATCTCAAAAAATCTCATTTCATCTCATCTCATATTTTTTCTAAAAACAAACTAGACCTAAGTTTAGAAAAATTAGATGCTTTGATGTTCTAAGAATAAAAAATAAAAAAAGATGGAAGACATATTAGATCAAGTCCTAGTTTTGAGGTTGGATATTCAAACATGTGTTAGTTGATTTTTTTTTCTTTTTTTTGGATGTGGTCATAAGTTGCATGAATCAAGAGGATGAACAATCATTGGAGTTATGTTCTAAAGTTCAATCAAATGCTTAATTTCGAGTAAGGTAATTTCAAGTGTGACAGTGTATTTAGTGAATGATTAAGATCAAAGGTTTCTAATATGGTATAGTTTTTGCTATGATGTGTGAGGAAACATACTTTGAAATTGGAAATAAGCCTAGGATGGAGACATCACGAGGTTTATTATTGAAGTCAAATATGACACTCCCAGTTCTGCTTGGAATTTGATGGAAATCTAAAACGTCGGGACATGCAATATAATGTTACCTACCCCCATTCATGACAAATAAAGATGCAATTTTTCTAACATACATCTAACAATTTGAAATATTCGCAGCAGATAATTTTCTTATTTTAGCAATACTATGCACTAACTAAAGAAATCTTAAATACTTAAATATGATTTACACATACTAAAATTATAAGCATTCACGATTACAGTACAATTCTCATAAGACTATAATCTCAAAATATGGGAGATCGAGCTCTATATTTATATCACCAAAATATACTATTAGGCTAGTTCATCGATCAACTCGCGTAACTCGACTAATGATACCAAAATACTATCTAAAAATTTAACTAATGAGACCACAAGCTCTGCGTCGCGTCGGTAACGTCTAATCAACCTCCTCGTGTCTGCTAGTGTATGTTCCTTATATTGGTACTGACGTATTGCCTACCATTCGAGATGAATAGTAATTGGGATTACCATGGTCAAATTTGAATACAAATTTCAGTAAGTTAACAGAGAACTCCACATAGATTATTGACGCATGCATGACAGTAAAGATATGAATCTATAATTAAAGTAATAAACAAGCATAAAATAACTTAAAATATAACATAACATAAACTAACATGACATGAACGTGAGACATGGACATAAATTTAAAACTTGGGATGACATTTACATGATACGAAGAACATGAACTTAAACTTGAATATAGCATGAATGTGAACATAAATTTAAAACATAATTGAGTATGAACTTGAATATAGCATGAACATAAACGTACTTAAAAGTTAACTACATGAACTTGAAATAAATGTACTTGGAATCTTATTCATTAAACTTGATAAACAAATATGAACATGTTAGTGCTACGTGGGTCCCCTTGAAACACAACTTGAACATGAATATAACATAACGTAAACATGAATATACATAACATGAACATGAACATGAACTTAAACATAATATGAATCTAAGCATAATATGACATAAACGCAAATTTGAAACATAACGTAATGGCAAATTATATTATTTCACCGTAGTACTCGACAATACATAGCCTTAGTACCACACAGTGCATATCATCCTTTTATAATATGGCATTTTATACTCTTTTATTATAGTATTCAACAGCGCATGACCTTGGCCATAGTACCAAGCAGCATGTATCATCCTTGATCGTAATATAAATTAACTGAAAACTAAAACTTAACTGTTCTCGAATTACATAACTGTATTCGAGACAAAATGTGAATGAAATTCAAAAGGATACAAGTCTTGACGTCACATAACATGACTTGAACATCACTCAAAAAACATGACTTATTTGACATAGAAATATTTTGTAGTATGACGTAACAGGTAGCAGACAACAACTCCTAATATAGCATTCAGATAATAAACAATATTTCGTAATATTACATAACATGTAATAGTGAATATTATGTGACATAACATGCATAAAACAGATAGCATACATAACACGACAAACTTGCAACATATAACAATACGTGATAGAATATAGTATACCAAATAAATATTTCATAACAAAATAATTCGTATAACAGATAACATGTAATGACATAACATGACATGGCATATATGACGGCATACAAACATAAATTATAGTTCACTTACCCATCATGCATACAAAATAAATTAAAAGCTAATTTATCCTAATTATTGCATTCTACAATAATAAAATACGAAATACGAGGAACTGTAAGAGAGTATTCTAAAAGTTATAAATTTAATTACTAACAATTAGAAACATGAAAAAGAGATTATAATAAAATTATCATTTTACTCTCTACATATGAAAAAATGATCATTTTACCTTTAATTAAAAAAATTTCACAACTTTAAAAATTACTAAAATTTACATTTCACATGTAAATTTTGTCCTAAACTTAAATACCAACTTGGAAAATTTTAAAACAAATCAAACTATGTAAAGCTTACTATGATCAAAACTAGGGTTGTGCTCCGACAAGACTCCTGTCAGAGTCCAAATTGGCTTCTGACTCCGATTCCAAAATAGAGTCAGAGTTCCTCCCTGATTGGAGTTCAGAATTCTGATCTGAGGTCAAAATTCTGACCTCTGATCGGAATCCTTTGCTCTGTTATGGGCGATATCCTCCTCTTGGCAAATGCGACGCTCAGCCATCTAAATCAGTGGCTCCTCCTTACCCGAGCTCACGCTTTCTTCAACCATTTTCTCAAAATCGGACAGTCCACATACAACACCAAGTGATCACTCATATTCTCTTGGGGAAACCTTAATTCACCACAATATCGCCCAAGCCCTTTTGAAATACCAAACACAATATATTTTCAAAATCGAAAACTTTAAAAAGAAAATCCTTGATAATGTTGCTAATCATATAAATGTAGAGAAATTGAGGAGGCAGGACCTAGAAACCTTTTAATTCTGCTGGAAAAAGGCAACGGATTAGAGAAGTCGTCGAGACGCAGACAACAGCAGTTGGCGAGAAAGAACAAGATGATCTTCTTCTAGACCACTCGGAAGAGCTCGATGCGTCATTAGGTACGTATTTCTTCAAGCGATGTTGGGGATGAAGTGAAGCTGTAGAAGATGAAATGGAGAGACGAGAGGCCACAAGTTTAGGGATTTAGGGTTTTCAATTTTGTGATGAAAGAGATGTATATATACAAGGATAAAACGATATCGTTTAAGGCTTTCTTTTTAAAAAAAAAAGTTACAAATGGAGAGGTGACCGCACAAGGATTCAAACCTGTACCGAGAAGTTTACAAAATGGGCTTCTAAACCATTCGACCAGTTGGCCAATTATGTTTTATATATGACATATAATATATAATGGCTAAATAGTCGGAGTTCAAAGTCGGAACCCAAGCTAATCCCGGTTCCGACTTCGAACTCCGATTTCGTAGTCGGAGAAATTCCGACTTCGACTTCGAATTCTGACTCCGATCGAAATTCGGAAGTCAAAAAATTTGCCCACCCCTAGACGAAACATCCATAGGCCATTTCAATTGATTTTTTTTTTATTTTTTTGCAATTCTTGCAATCTCAAAACTCATGATCAAACCAAATTTTTGTAACAAAGATCTTCTTATCTTTATTTTAAAAACATAATTATGATATTCACTAAAAATATGCTAGTCATCAACACCAAAATTTTTAGAAAAAAGATCCAAACTTTTAACTAAAAAGGTAAACCCTTGAATCATATGGTTTGATCTATTTCAAAACATCTCCAAGAACTTCAAAAATCAAAATCTTACTACTGACATATTCATAACATATTTATAAGAACAATCATGCTTTGAATCATCAAAGGAAAGTCGTCAAAATTACTAAAACAACACTTGAAGTTTTCGCCTTCCCTCTAAGTCCAAAAACAAATTTTTTTTTTCAAAATTGTTTGGATCAACCTCTTACTCCATGACTTATTAAAGATGTGATCTTCAAACACAAAACATCACATGGTTTAAATATGTGTCTTAAAATATATCTAAGCTTCAAACTCAAGATCACATAGTTAATAATCAATCAAAACATAAATTTAGTCAAGAATATCAATACTTTGGTCTTTTTGAATATCTTTTTGTATAAAATTTCATATTTTTGAAACTTAACACTAAATATCTTTAAAATAATATTCTAACATGTATATAAGAGGCTTAGTATCGTCCAATAAAATTATTAAAGCCATTGAAATAAGATTAAACTATGAAATATTTAAATTTTCTCAAAACAGAAATTATTTTTGTACTTTTAGTTTTCGAGTTTTTAGATAAAAAAAAACTATCATAAAAAACTTTTTTCAAGTAAAAAAATCTCCATTTTAATTTATAAATACATGGCGAACCAAGATATGTCTATTAACTTAGTCAATAATTCCAAAATATATTGCACTCTCCAATTTAAAGCTTAAAGTAACTTTTCTATAGTTAAAAATATTTTTGACAAACCAAACGATTATGGAATGAAACAAACAAAATGTCCATGAAAAATAGAGTCCAAGACAACCTTCATTAAAGAGTTACTGCAATGTATACTTACAAGGGGTAAAAAATAGCCACGCAAAAAGATATAAATCTGTCCGAGAGAGCTCTTTTGGATTTCTCTCTAAGAATGAAGTGAAAAAGTGCTGAAATGAAGTGTAGGATGTCTTGTATGACTTTAAACCTCTAGAGAGGGAAGTTATGGGCTTAAATAACCCTTTATTGTAGGTACTTAAGTCACATAAAATGAAGAATAGTGAGAGTAAGTACTGCTGCTGCCATTAGGTATGAGTTGTGAGAAAGTAGTCTTTCTCAATCACATTAAGATACTATTGGGTGAAGCCAAGTGCAAAGATGGCCTGCCAAGTAGGGAAGAAACTTCCTCAAGAAACTTTGCTATGGTGAACAATTCATGGGACTTGGTAGGCCTCAACCAAAGTAGTCTTCAATTTGGAGTTTAAATGGAGTTTGGTTAGGGTTTGGGATATTATCAAGTCCAAATCTATTTTTTCTTAACCTAATCAAATTTCTAATGTTTAAAAGAATGGATAATGATTTCATAAAATGAATTTGAGAAATTAATAGCATGTGAAAGTGATTTAATTAAGTAATTAAACATAATGCTAGAATCAGATAAAAAAGTGTTTAAAGGCCAACTTTAAGATTTGAGAAATCATTTAGGGTTTCAATTTGAATAAAGTTTTTGAGGCTTAATTGGACTCCAACCGTTTAAGGTTTCACTAGGGTTAAAATCCTATTTGGTCTGGCACGATTTGGTTAATCAGATGAAAAATAAGATTTTTCTTAGGTGTCATGATCTCATATATTGGTTCCTTCACAAATCACCTCATGGTTCCTCTTGGTACTAAATGTCCAATATTATTCACTAAGTGTAGTTAAGATCTTGCCAAGTATCCAAATAAAACTCCTCTAACCTAATTTGGACATTTTATTTTCATTTTGGGAAAGTGAAAAATAAATTTTGCATTGAAAAATCTTTAATATTAACATGAAGCTAAATACTCAATTCGTTATTGAAATTCAACCCTGAAGTGTCTCGAAAAAACCAAAACGCATTCCCGAACAAGTGTATCGCCCGAAAATCGAAAATGGAATCATTGCACCATAAAATTCTAAATAATCACCTGAGACTAAATGCACAAATCATAACACATTCTAACATTTCTAACAATATCAAATAAAATCACACTTTTGGCATCATAATGAGTAAAAACTTACGAAATTTTCACGAAACTCGTAAAGTTTATAGAAATTCTACCGTTGAATTTATAGTGTGCTGTTACATCAAATGTCTAATATTAAAAGTTTAAGACTCAATGTTCAATTTCTAAAGATTAAGGGGTTGAAGTGAAACTTCTATTTTAGAAATTTAAGATTTTGCAATCTCTTTTGTTTGAATTGAGGAGTTTCTAACATTAGTATACTCTTATTTCAATCCAAAGAGGTTATATTCGATATAAGCAATAAAAAATTTGTAAATTAGTCTCTAACTTGCTTTTCTATAATATACTTATGTCTTCATGTAAATTTTGCATTTTTATTGTTTGTTTTTATTAATAAATTGTCTACTCTCACATGTCATATGATATGATCGATTTTTCTCTACCATGTTCTTGAATCTTCATGATATGCTCAAATGATTTTTGCTAAAATTTTGGTTTAAATGACATGCTTGGAGCTTTTAAGCATTGCTATATGTCATGTTGAATCATCATGTATTATGTCCATGTATATGTATTTGAATGTTCTAATTATTTCAAGCAATTAAATTGGTACATTATTTGCATATTGACTATAAGTACATGATATTATAACACCCCAATGGAAGGTCCAAAACATATAAACTATTCTAAAATGAGTAATTAATGATACAATTAAAATCCCGTTAGAACCTTATAAAGAGCAAAAATTTCTTTTTCTTAAGCAATATTGGATCTCATACAACACATATTCTTATCCTTATCGTAAAGTATTACAACAGTTATATGAAAAGTTTCATGGTTTCATCACATATTTTCCGGTTATGTATTGAAAGAAAATATTTTTGTCATGGCTCCAATGCTAAGAGAGGGAATATCTTGGTGAAACTCCCTTATCTACTTTGGAGTGCATAAATTAGAGAGGTGACCCCTGGATTGATAAAATATAGTCAACAAACTACAAATAGATTCTTTTTAAATGATTCCAAAGTGAAATAGCCGCACCTAACGCTAATAGGTATAACACATTATAAATACGGCAAATGTGAATTGCAAACTATGTTATCATATTGTATGCTCATGATGAAGACGAGTTACGAACTTCCCAAGCATATCTTTATATAGATGTAGTTACAGACAGTCTAAGGGCTGATAATGTCATGCGGTAACTAGTAGGGAGCCCATAGTAAAATGAAACTAGTCTTGATTTAATTGGAGATAACAGAAATTAGAAAGATGCTTTAATGATTTCCTTTTAGTCTAAAGTTTTTGAAGACAACATTAGTTACGTTGAGATGTATTAAGGACTTTGGTAGTGTGCAATATTTGCAATAGATAATTTTTTTTATATAAACAATACTATGTACCAGATATAATATATACCAAAATAACATGGACATACTTCATAATTCACATGATAACAAATATCCACAATTTACAATATTTTTCTAAAAGAATTGTAATGACATAAATACTGGAGGCAGGGCTCCAAAATTTAGTAATAAAAAATATAATAGTACCAAGCTAAGTTGTTGAACCCATCCCGCAACTTGACTAATATAACAATAATTATATCTAAAAATCAGAAGACTAGAGTAACAAGCTCCTTGTTATTGTGTCAAGGCTTAATCGACCTCATCTAAGTGGTTCTCAATTGGCTTTCCATGTTCTAACATACGATCTACCTTTCTAGGAAAATGATAGTCGGGACTATCAATTGAGATTTGATTACAAATCTCTGCACAACCAACTAAATTAATAGTATACAAATGCATGCATAACACTAAAATGACATGAATGCTAACAAGAATATGAATGAGAGTGATATGAATTGACAAGTAGCATGACTTGTACTGATATAACTTAAATATTGACATGGACTAAAAATTGACATGAGCTGAACATGAACTTGAAATCTTATTCAACATAAACATGGTTAATTAAATATGAATATGTGGAGACTACACAAGTCCCCTTGAGTTGTATGCTCATGTTGGAATCGCTTCACATCATAAGCATCTACGCTAGTTGTGAAGTCATGATAAGTAAATCAAAACTAATAAACATGAAATTGGCACCATAGGCAGTGGGTACCTAACTTCGCATTGGCAACTAGTTACTTAAGTCAATTCAAAATTTTGTTAATGGTACTTTGTTAACCTAGAAAATTCCATACCAGTTTAAGCACTCCAACATGGATAATTGACTTCTATTAGGATAAGGTCCCATCTCAACACTTGGGGTCTTGATAAACATAAAAACTTTCCTAACTCAAAAACATTTTTCATGTGACATACCCTATGATTGGGACATGAGGAGACATGAAAATGTGTTAGATGGCATGACATGATATGTCATAATCATGTACTTATGATAGTTAGTATGGCATGACATATGAGAACATATATAACAATCATGAGTGATAGTAATATGACAATTATGGATTACCATTGTATATACAAAAATACATCGAAAAATAAGTTAGATGCTAACTTATAGTAAATGATCGTAATATGACTATGTGAAAAAATAGCGTGAACTTAAATGAGATAATTCTAAGGCTTAATATACCTTTAAACACATAAAATACAAAACTCACTAACTCAAGGCAAATTTTACCATTTTACCCATCTTTTGTGAAATATTATCATTTGCCCTTAAATTAAGGATTTCACATACAGAGTTATAGTCTATAAAAATTCACATTCCTTAGGTGAACTTCATTCTATCCATAAATGAAATAAAAATTTCTAATTAAAAGCACAACCATAAAAACCATGCCTTGGTTGGAACATATAAGATTAGTAAGTCTAGAGTTTTGTTGCGTTCCTTCAAATTTCAAACATATACTTAAACCAATCATTATACAATAAAAATCATATTTTATATTCTAAGATAATGTGAAGACATTACCACAATCATTTCATAAACATCTAAGTTTTTTATAACTATAAAAATGATCATGCAAGAAATGATAATGCATGGAAAAAAAGGTCCCATGTGCCCTTCTCCAGTAACCCTCCCTTCTTCCAAAATCACAAACCCTGAGCCCCCCTCTCCCATTGACCTCTCCCTTTTCTAGAATCAAAAACTTTGGAAACCTCCCTCAACTTATAGCTCTGAGCCTCCCCCCATCCTCCTTTCTCTCCCAGTACTAGAAACCCTTAAGCCCAATGGTGAACCTCTCCTAAGATCCTTTTCTATATCTTCCATCACCATTTTTAGATCATCCATCAATTGATATGTCTTCATTGTGAACAGTGCATGTACAAATCTTTTAGTCACTTCTCTTTTATTTGTTCCCCCTCACCAAGTGTCAATGACCACCAAATTAATTGATGTTCCCTATTTTTAATCAAACAAAAAGAAAAAAAAAGTCAAATATGGAAATAAAAAGATCAGATCAAACAAAAATAGAAATGATTGATCGATTAATTCTTTTCAGCAACTAAAGAGCAAGAGAGCGGTCAAAAGACCATAACTTCATGTGAAAGACTAGAGATAGTATTCCTCTTCAAAGTTCTAGGAAGATACACTTTTATATAAAATAAAATTTGGAGAATAGATGGCATCATGGAAAAGGAATAGGTACTTGCATTCTAGAAATCTTGAGGAAGAGCAATAAAAATAAACTCACTGTGGATTATTATTATAATCCCACTATGAAATTGAAGTTAAGAAAAATGGAAATGGAGAAGGCAATGGCGATGGTTGTTTCAAAACCAATGGAACTTGATGGATGTATGAATGGTGTTGTATCGTGTGGCAATGGAACTTGGTGTGCCAACACCATCTTTTGGTAGTGGTAGCAATGAAACTTGGTGTCGTGCGGCGGTTTAGAGTTTTGCTAAGGGCTCACAGAGTAAAATAGTATCTTAAATGTGTTTTTTTTTCTTTTTCTTTGACTTATGCGGATTTATATATATTGTGATGAGTCTCATGAACTTATCTTATAAAATGAAAAATGTCAAGAACAAACAAAACATCTATTAAACCCCATGAATGAAACATTTGTTCCAAAGAAGTAAGTTTCAAGAAATAAAACAATATGTTTCATATTCAAGTTCTAAACTTGATTTAGGCATTTAATCCAAGATAACAAGTCAAATATTCCATAAAAACATCAAGTATTCCTATGAGCTACAGATCATGCCTATACCAAACCTCTTCATGCACAATATGCTTCCAACAAAATATTTAAACCAAGAGTTAATTACGCTTTACCCCCTTTAGCTTTCACTCAATTCACAATATGCCTCTTGAACTAAAAATTTTAACAATTGATCCTACCGACTTTTAATTTTTCACAATATCTCCATTCCGTCTATCAGCCACGTCAAAATAAACAGAAATTGACTACACGTGCATGAGTGTGCTGGATTGACCAAAAA
Organism: Platycarya strobilacea; assembly: GCA_036898215.1. Lineage (NCBI taxonomy): Eukaryota > Viridiplantae > Streptophyta > Magnoliopsida > Fagales > Juglandaceae > Platycarya > Platycarya strobilacea. Next base: position 31,235,550 of record CM072549.1, on the reverse strand, counting down.
AACCCTTCTCCTTGTTCGTATTTTTTACATTCTTTCTCTATTTTAGTGTTAGAATGATTAAAATGCAAGTCAATGCAAGAGGAAGAGTGATGAGAGAGAGTTTAAATAATGAGAGAGAGAGAGATGAGAGGAAGACATATGGTGAAAGAAAAACATATCGAGAAGCTAAGGGACAGGATTGGCGAAAGCTCACCGCCAGGAAAATACAGCAGACCTAGGGTGTACCAATGACATTTTCTAGACAGTAGTGACGACATGGAGGGACTTGCGCCAAGGTCGGTTGAGTTGTCTCTCACAGTGAGGGAAAAATATACTTCCCATGTTTTCGGTTGTGCAAAATAGGGGCACTCCACTTGTGATGGATTGTGACGCCCTTAACTCTCGCTTGTAGAAACACGGGAATCGAGACGTCAGGATGCTGATAATACGGGTCACACATCCCAACGACAAGTACTAAAAGTGCATGCACACGTGACAAGTACAGAATAAAAGGAGCGGATAACTAGTCGATATCTAAACACCAGAATTTTTAGAAATATTTTACAAACCAGCTTAACACAAATTCTCTAATAGGAGAGTTAATACAGTCATCTGAAAGTCAAATCATAAAAACACATTTATTAAAGGGGAAAACATTTCCCAAGATAACAAATTATAACAGCAATTACCTCAACGGTATAGCCGTCTCCTCAGGCTCAGCCTCCTCGACCTCTGCATTCAAAATCTATGACACAAGAAATAGCATCGCAGATAAGTATAACCCAAACAAATCACAAAATATAAAATATATTCATGCAACAACAATACACATGAACATAACACCATATGCATGAAGTTTAAAATCCTCTTCCTCAAAACAAATATAATAACCACACACGCCAAAATCCCATTTTGGCCCAAGATAAAACTCCAATAAAAATGTCCATCATTTTTCCAGAAAATGATACACGTAAATCCTTTAAAACCACAACTATTTTCTCAGAAAATGGTCCACGTAAAACCAAATCAAAACCCGCCATATCTCACAAAATTACCTAAACATCCATTTAATTAACTGTATGCACCATGATCTCCCTAGGAACCATCTGCACACCCTGACTCCCATCATCACACTGTACGTAACGACCACGCTTGTGACTTCAGAACGGGCGATGCCTAGCTAACCGCGCCCAGTACATACCATGACCAGGCATCCCTTAGCCCCCACTAGCAGAGGAGCCACGGAATCGACACGAGAGCGTTACTATCCTGTCCAATCTCGTTGTCGCCCAACAACAACCCAGGGGACGTATATTTCACTCCTGAGTTACCAGAGGAGCTCTACCGGGATAATGCCACATCCCGACTTGGGGTTATGATACATACACACCCAAAAATCATTAACATATGAAAACCCAATTTTTTTTTACAAACACATGAACATGCGTGCACTATGCAATGCATACCACAACTCACAAAATAACAAACGACCAATGAATTCCAATATCAACTAAACATAGTTGTTAAGGTAAAAATATATTTAAAATTTAAAATTATTTTGAAAAATACTTACAATACGCTTGATAATAATTTCTAAAATTACCGAAAATGCCAAACAGCGACTCCGTACTTCCACCCATGAGCTCGCCACTAAGGTCATGCCAAACGCGTCCACGTATATAAACATTACAAGTAAATAAATATAAATAAAGCGACATTAATAAAAACAATAAATAACATTAACAAATATATTAAAACAGTTAACATAAATAAAACTATGTTTATTTATATATAACCAACTCAGATAATAATCTCAATTATTACAAACTGAAAAAATTAATCATCTTAATGTAAATAATTAAAATGCGATTATTATCTAACTAAACTGAACACTTGTCATAAGTAAAATAAAACAACATAAATAACATTAAGAGCAACACATATTTAATTAAACATTAAAATGAGTAAAAAACTTACCGAAAGATATCCCAAGCAGTGAAACACGGCGGATGAAATGATTATTAAAACACTATTAAACTCTCACTTGAAATTTTCGGATTACAAGGGTTTAAAGAGAAGAAAAACCCAAGTCTGAGTTGTGGAAAAAAGAGAGCTCGAAATTGACCCAAATGGAGGCTAGAACATGGCATTGAGAGTGATTTTCGGTGTGGGATTTTTGCAATGGTCGATGGCCATTTTATAGGCATAAAACCAACCTGTAGATCACTGATTTTGGGCAGGAAAAACCCACGTGAAACACACAACAACCATGCCAAGATAGACAAGCCGAGAAGAAGAAGAATCTTCAGCTTTTCAGATGAAAAGCAGATGCCAAAAACATGGGTTGAAGCTCACGATTTTTGCTGGAAAATAGGTGGGTTTTGCAAGCACGTTAGGCACGGATTTAAGACAAAACAAGAGGGAAAATGTTCATCAATGTACTGAGTATTTGTTTGAGCAACGCATGGTTGAAATGGGTGAAGGAAAATTTGGGAACCCGAGGCTGAAAGTCACGGGTCTGCAGTGCCTAAACAGGGGAAGAAAATAAAATAAAAAGAAGAAGAAGAAAGAAGATAAAGAAGAAGGAGCTCCTGCATCGAATGAAAAAGGAAGGCTGGAAAACATTAAGCATTAAATTAAATGATGCCGTTATACACTAATGAAAGGGCAGATTTAAATTAAACGGACTAGGTTGCTAAATGGGTCATGGGCTGGCTGAATAAAAGCTAAAGGTTCAACTCAAAATACTTAAACCCAAACAACTACATATACATATAAAAGCCACACACACACACACATAAATAATATTAACAAATAAATTAAAACAATCAATAACAATAATAAAGACAATATGTAAAAATATGCAAAACCTGGAATCTCACATGGATAGTGGTGCGATAAGGGAGTGTGGCAGTGGAGAGATTGTGAAGGTGATTTAAGCAAGGTGGTGACTATGGGGGCTGCATGGTGGTTGCTAGGGTGCAGCGTTGGGACTGCCACGGCTTTACGTAGTGGTTGTGTTGTTGCTACTTGAAGGTGGTGAGGTGCTAACCTAGTCTAAATTGAGGATGGTCGTTACATGCATAAGATTGAGATCTGACAGTAGGTATAAATAGATGAATGGGAGACCAAAAATAAAACCCTAGAGATGAGAGCAAAAGGCATACATGCACAAAACACTAAGCGTGATCTGAGGAGCGAAAAAATTATGATTGCTGAGTTGTTTGCACACAGGTCTGGGTAGTCTGCTTATGTGCGGAGCAATTGAGGTTAGCATCTTTATATGAATATATATACCTAACTGGAACCCAAAATGAGATGGAGAATATGGGTATCCAACCGGTTGAGAGAAATATTCAGTGATAAATGAAAAAGGTCAACCATAGAGCATTCGTGGGGAGTAAAAAAAATTCAAAAATTCAAAAAGAAAAATCATAATAGTAGGTGTCGAGGAATTGGTAACATGCCTGGGAGTCGAGATGGTTGTGATCTGTGAGCTGAAAATTTATGAAAATAAGGTGTTGCTAAACAACCCTAATTGGACAAACATGCAAGCGAAGGAGCTGGGATTTGTTTTCAAAAAGCAGTGATATCTTTTGTTTGAGAGGAAGGAAAGGTGAGCATATATAGTAGCTAAAAACCCTAAAATTGCAGGTCGATGGTAGTATGGTATGAAAACCCTAAAATTGCAGATGGTGTTCTTCAAAGTAGGAGATGGTTCGTTGTTTGGGAATAATGAAATGAGGGCTTTTTTGGTCAATCCAACACACGTATGCACCTGAGACGCACATGCAATCAATTTCCGTTTGTTTTGAAGCGGCTGATAGACAGAAGGGAGACATTGTGAAAAATTAGAAGTTGGTGGGGTTAATTGTTAAAATTTTTAGTTTATGGGGCACATTGTGAATTAAGTATAAGTTGAAAGGGGTAAAGTGTAATTAACTCTTAAACTAAATATTTAAAAAAAAATCTTGAAAAACTAAATGAAAGTCTTAAGAACGCCATTTAAGAATTTCACAGCCATTGGACTAGGTTTCTAGAACCAAAAGTCACCATAACCTCTAAATAGAAATGTTGTGTGTGTTCCAATTTCATCCTCAAAGAAAATATGTATAACTCTTTAATAAAAATGTTATCATGCTTTGGCTTAATTTGTAACATGTATACAAATGTGTTATAATCTCATCATATCAATATCAACTCCTAACTTTAACAACCAAGTTCATTTAAACACCAAGATTTTGAAGCATCATCCAAATTGTAGCCCAATATGACCTTTGTGTGTTCAAATCCACTTTTCACCAATCAATATTCCAAGGAAAACTACACAAAATACATCATTGGAAACAATACTTAAAGAGGAACAATTCATATGCAATAAGTATCTTGAGAATATGCTTACAAATGTTTCAAAAATTCGAGCAAAATCAGCTAGAAAATTGCCAAAAACTTATATTTGAGTTCTCTTTAAGAAAGGAAAAGACCAAAGGGTGAAGGGCTACATGGATTTCCTTAATAGGAGGAGAGGGCTTATAGAGGATGAGTAAATGACCACTTAAGGATGGGTAAATGATCATTTGATGAGCATTTTGCAGCCAATACAATGGGCAAAACCATGGGCGACTTAGCCCATGGTATTTAGCTATTGCTGCTGAGTGGTGTGGTGGTTTGGCTTCCCCATCCATGTGCTATTTGGATTGGCATGTTAGTATAGGACAACCTCAAAAAGGTGGAAAAAACTTTCTCAAGAAGCCATGAATGGGTGGTGCTTTTTTATGGGCTTTTATTGAATGGACCTCACTTTAAAATTTAGAAAGGTGCATTTAGGTTTCGATTTCTAGCAAGCCCAATTTGAATTTTACATTTAGCCCAATGAAACTATCAAGATATAAAAGACTAAATGAGAGTGTAATAATATGTATTTGAGTTGTAATAGCATGTGAAAGTGATTGAATCAAGTGATCATGTACTTCAATTAAAACCAACCATTTAGGATTTTAACATCCATCATAGTTTAGGGTTTCAATTGAATCTAAAAAGTTTGGGCTTTCACTAGGGTTAAAACTATCTTTTAGTTAGACATAATCTATTTAGTTGGATGGATAGTGTTTGGTTTAGGTGGCATGATCTCGATGCTTGAGTTTCTTTCCATTCATTCACATTTTCATCTCATATTTCCTCTTAGTGTCAAGTGTTTTACACCATTTGCCAAATGTGTCTACTAAAAACTCTCCAAGGTTATTTTAGACAAGATCATTAAGTAATTTGACAATCATTTGGACCAGGTAACATATAGAGATATCTTGGGCATTACTATTCGCCCAAAAATGGCAAAAATAAAGATTATACCATCAAATTGTAAATGATCATGAGTCTAGTGGTGCAATTCATTTTATAAAATTTGACTCATAAGTTCCTTGATTAATTGAAAGGCACTGCTAGACACTTTTCACAGAAAATGAAAAATATAGTATTCTATTGTAAAATCCTAAATATCCAATTGAAACTAATGGTGCAATTCACTTCTTAATCTCATACTCCTAAAGAATTAAAGCAATATTTCTATCACCATAGCGGGTAGAAATCCGACTATACTCACAAATGAAAACTTTAAAGGTCGCTTGACTTTTGAAATCTTTTTTAAATTTCACGACGCTCCTAAAATCTACAGAAATTCATCCACTGAATTTCTGAAGAGTTGTTGGAAATAGAATGAAAAAAAAAAGATTCATTGGATTAGTTGGGCAAGATGTGTGAACTAAAAGAAATAGGAGGTTAGGGTTTTAAGGATCTCAAAAACCCTTGACAGGGCACTTTTGGCAAAGCAGAGTTGGTGAATAATACAAGAGTACACTCATTTGCAGAGGATTTTAACGCTAAATATTTTCCAAAGAAGAGCTTTACTAACTCATTATTAGGAAATAATCATTCTATAACAACCATGTCTTGGAAATGGCAGAATCGCTACTTATGTGGCCTTCCTTTTAGAAAATAGTTTTAGAAAATGAGGATAGATTTTGTTTGTTTTAAAATCTTTCAATTCATACCCAGAGTGCAAATCTTCATGTTATAAAATAAAATATGATTTTACAATAAAAGAGATTTATAGTAGAAAAACATTTGACTTGTAAAATAAGAAAGCCTTTCATACATTTTTTTTCTTCATGCTTAAACTGATGTGCTCTTCCCTTCAAATATTCAGTAAACATTACTTCATAATGTTAAAATATAACAACATAAGTTTTCAGTCATGCATTCAGCACTCATACATACGTACATACATACATGACAATTCGTGCATTCATTTTCTAAAACATCACTAAGTGGGATGTTCATGAAAAATGTCGATTTTCTTTCCTTATGTAAAACGTTTTCCCCTACCTCATATAGTGTCTTCATTTTTTAAATAATCTGAAAATTCTATTTTCTTTTATCACTTTCCTTAGGCTATTACACACTATTACGCCTCATGTGTTGGGGTTAGTGGGTCAACCTTTGGACTTTGATTCCGACTGTAGCCGCGAGTTGGGAATCTATTCGTTTGGAAGAAGTACTGGGTGCACTTCTAACACTATGTCCCAACATTACAATCTGCCATTTCCTTTGGTACCCATCATGCATTTAGCTCGTTCTTTCATTGGTTTGTTCATCAGCATGACTTTACGTATTTTCATACAACATATCATTCATTCAGTTCATTCTTTCTTTTTTCCCTTTTCTTAGGTAATTCATGATAACGCCCAAAAAATAATGTGATAATTGTAGTTCAGCTTTGAGATATCGATTCTACAGGGAGAATTAAAAGAATAGTAAAATAGCAAAAAAACTAAAAAAAATTAAATGATTAATGAGGAAAGAAAAATTGATTTTAAATTAAAATTAAAATTAAACAAAGTAATTAATGGAAAAGTAATCAAAGTTGACGAACAGTAAAGTGTCAGGAATCCCTTGCACATATTCAGTATTTTAATTATTTTTAATTCACTGATAACTCAATTGAAAATTCAATTCCATAATTCTCAATCGGAAGATATAAAATTTTAAACCAAAAATTAAATCAAATGTAATTATTTAAAAAATCATTCATCATTTTAAATCACACAAATTGTTATTCACATTTAGCAAAATCCAACGACGACAACATACCCAAGGAGCGATATTGCAGTAGAGAATTAAATCAATATAAATAATCAATTGATTCAAAAATAATCAAAAAATAAATCCATTCAATAGAAAAAGCATGATTGAATTTATAAACGAAATAAATTCTAAAATTATTTGGAGAAGAAAATATCAATAATATATTGAGAATGATAAAACAAAGAGTTTTAATAAAGTAAAATATAAATACATGAATTAAAAATAAATTAAAAATACTATCTAGTATGCAAGTTCATCCCTAATCCTATTTAAAAATTTAGTTACCCATAAATATGCTGGACAACAAAAATCTCCAGAAAAAAATTAATGAAACAACTGGCGACATCCTTAAAGAATTTCCGGCGTTCATGTACGTATGTCGCCCTCTTAGGTCTCATTCCTCCATATCACCTTTCGTTCCGTTTCTCCCTTCTACTTCATTCACTTCCTCTTCCTTTTTATTTCCGTTTCCATATTCGTCTGCTTTTCATTTTTATTTTCGTTCGCTTCGTACATCCCAACGGTCACGTCTCTTGTTCCAGCTCTTCCCAGCACATATCCATATGTATATCCACACACACACACACATATATATACTAGGGAGATAACAACGTGCAAAGCACGTTTATCTAATTTAATAAAATGATTATTTTTAAGAAATAATATAGTTTTTATAAAAAATAAATAAGTTTTATCAATAATATAATAAATAAAGAAAAGAATATATGTTTAAATAAATATTTGACGGATATTAAAAAGAAATATTTTAACAATAAAAGAATTGTATAAAAATAAATTATAAGTTGAAGTGAAGTAATAAGAGATAAGAGATAACTATTTTATAATTATTATAATTTTATTTATAAAATATTATTATTTAAATTTAATATTATTATAATATTCCAAAATTGGCGAATAGCTAGAGAGAGGAAGATAGCTTGTAGCACTCTTAAAACCAATAAAAGATAAGCAAACCAGATTGTAATTGTTGCCAAATAATAGTGCTTCGTTTGAGAACGCTAAAGATTTAAGACTACATTACTTTGATTCTCAACTACCTACCTGCACATTTGCAATCACTAACTGAAGTAATTGAAACTGGCGGATTTAAAACTAATTCAAATCCAAGACAAACTGCATCATATAAGCTAGATTAGAAAAAGTAAAATGAGTATTTAAAAGATAAGCAAACTTTAAAGCCATAAGACGGAAACTAACCTCATTGTTCAAAGTTCAAACAACCACTCTCACGTAAAGATGACTCTGCTTCTTTTATATTTCCAGTATATTTCAGCTTTTTTTTAATCTTGTCATCGTTAGAAGAATACACAATTTCTGAATAATCCTTGATTGCAAGAGATTCTGAAAGGACCATTTCATTTATTACTCCAAATTTTTCTAGAGGGGAGAAGCACTTTATCTATCACCTTACCAAATTTCTACCTAATTTCTCGGCTCCTCTGATTTCTGGTCGTATTCTAACTTATTGCTTGAACATAATCCAAAATCTCCAATCACTAACACCACCACCAACAATAAAATCAATAAATTCTTTACGCAAATAATTATATACCCATTACACAAACTCACTAATCTGTGCTAATTAAGGAAATGATCAATCACACCAATTCTCATACAATAAAGCTCCGACTTTGCATGAGAAACATAATTATTGAAGAAGAAGAAGAAGAAGAGGAGTACTGATGACTAAATTAATTCTAATACAACCTCACCCACACCCACTTGTGTCGGTGTTCTTTTTCCTGTTTTTCTTATTTCAAAACGTACAAATTAGCTTTGTCTCTTGATCATCGACCTCCATGAAGACCCCTCCAAAAACAACTCACTCTTTCTCTCACAGTTTTTTATTTTATTGACTTTTCTTTTCCCTGACTCTCCGTCTATCTCCCTCTAGAATTTTCATCTCTTTGCCATAATTACGGTAGTTTATTTGATTGATTTTTTGTAGTGCAGTAAATGCATATTGACAGAAACCGATCGAATCCCACTTACTTGGATGGTTTCTCTTTTATTATTCTTTCAGTTTTCAACGTTAAATTAATGGATTGTATTTAAAATAATTTTTCTCATTAAATGTAGTATTTAATTTAATAAAAATGGATGGAAACTGTTAACTTTAACAGAAAAATAAAATTTTCCGTTAAAACAAGATTTTCCGTTAGATAGCCACTTTATATATATAAAGATATATATATATATCTATGCGTCCGAACCATAAGTCCCATTATTCATTTATCAGAAATAAAAATAAAAATAAAAACATAAAAATATAGAATAAATAAAATAAAATAAGACAAATAATATTTAAAGATATCTCAATGTAAATAGAAATCTAATTAAATAAAATAAGTAAAATTCAATCATTTCATTCTTTATAATTTAATCAAATATTAGGATATTTAAAGTACACTTTCGCGTACTCATCAATTCATTTATAGAAAAACATCGTTTAGAAGGCATATACATGAATTTAAGCATCATCGAGACATACGCATAATCATAGGGTCATCACATACATAGGCATTATCGTAGGGTCATTGCATAGCATCAGTTCATAGCATTCTTTAGTTCGCATTTATATTTTTAAAACAAACACTTTCATGGCATCTATAAAAGTATCGATGTATAAAATCATGAGACATAAATCTCAAGTTTTAATTTTATTTTTGAAAAGACTACATCCAATATGTAATAGCCCGAATTTTTAGGATATAATATTTCCTTGAAATTTGTTGGAAATAATATTTTATAGAAAAAAATAGGAGACTTAGATGCATTCTAAGGTAAATATTGGATAGACTTTTGGGAATTTTAGCAATTTATTAACTAGAGAAATTCCATTTTGACCTAGAAAGAGATAAATTTTCAAAATTTGAGGAAGAAATTTAAAGGGAAGTGAAAGAACAAAACATCAAACACTTAATGTGCCAAAACGGATTTTTGGACTGGACCGTCAAATTTTGGTGTAATAATCATAAATTTTTCATATGAGGTCCAAATAAGGTAATTCCAATTTTTATAGAACCATAAGAGAGAGATCTAAAACTTATATGTTTTGGGTTTTTGAATATAAGGAATTTATTAAGGACTAAATCTAGTGTGAAGTGGACGGACAGAGATAGGAGTCAACTGGTAACCGACTTAGATGAGTTGTCTTAGGTTCAACCATATGACGAAAATTAAGATTAGCTATCATATTTTCTGAAGTCTTGACATGTGTGGGAACATGTGACAAGTTGATAAGAATTCATCTAGAAGCCTTGGTAGGTAAGAAAACCAAGAAAAACAAATGGAGAATTCGGATTGGATATTCTCGGGTAAGTTTTGACGTATTTCAGTAAACTGATTATATCTCTCTTATATGATATCGGAATAAGGTGATTCAAAATTCTATAGAACCCTAAGAGAATTATATTAAACTTTCATGTTTTGAGTTTTGGAAGAATCAAATTTTATTATTTACATATAGGGCTAGAACGTGGCTAATCCCTTGGAGAGCCACGTGACAATACGACTCTGGGTAAATCCATATTGTCCTAGGAAAAAGATCACATGGTATTAGAATAGGTTTATATTTTTATAAGGATGAAGTTGAAGTGATATGGGTGAATGATATGGATTATGGGAATTTTGAATTACTAAGTGACTTATGATAGAGTTGGAATATTTCAG